>BSBM01001754.1:5480000-6680000 GCA_027924585.1 Larix kaempferi
AAGTCCTAAAGGCCTTTATGGGGGAGGCACTCTAGGAACAAACCGAAACATATCGATTTATTTGGCAATACATGAAGTAAACGTTACCCACCAAACTATTTAACGTTCAACAGGAGTGCGCACGTGCTAGGAGCACGCACACGCATCTAGCGCGTGCGCGTCCCTGTTGAGCATAACATTTAGAAAATAACCCGTGCTCTTCTCCCGCATTTTTTCTCTTGTTCCATGCATGTTTTCGTTGTTTTCACGCACAGTCCGACAACCATTTGCATCTTGGAGTGAATTCAGACACAATTTGGTGTTTCTTTGACAATTTGGATAGAATACACAATAGTTGGGGCTCTATTTGTCTCTTTGGATTAAATACACACCAGTTGGGCTCTATTTGGCTCCTTTGATTGAATACACAATAGTTGGACTCTATTTGGCTCCTTGGATTGAATTCTCATGCTACTTGGACACACTTGAACTCTTCTTACATATAGTGGATATATCAAAAGAGCATTTTACATTTGAAGCAAAGAGCAATCACAATCCTTGAGGTATGGTGACCTCTTCCTCTTGTTAAATGTATTTTAGTCTTCATTCACTTTGTTTGAATTGTATCTATTTTAGTTTTTTTTCATAAATTGTATGATAGATGTATTTTAGTCTTCTTAATCTTCAACATAGACAATAAAAACATCTTACCACAAAAAAACTACAACATGCACCAAGCAATGCTTTGAACATTTCATGAAGATAATAAAAAAATTGCTTGCATCACCACCAGTAAGCTTTCATAATCACATAACTCCATCTGGTACATGAACATTTGTTGAATTCCTCATGATTTCAGTACAATAGCTCACACAAACACCTAAAGAATCAAACTCAAGTAATCCTTTGGGGCTATTTTCCCTCATCCAAAACATGAAAATGAAGTGAGCAAGAGCTTCTCCTTTTGTAGGAAATGTGATCCTACTAACATCCCATACTACCATCCAATTGAGCTCCCAGAGGTGATGTTGTTGTTATATCTATGGCATTCTCAATAGCTTTTACGATTATATGAAAACATTCTCACTAGATGTTGTTGTACATAATCAATTGCTACATCGAGTTTTAATTATCATGCACATCGATTTTTAATATCTTATTTGTTGTTCATTCTTGCAGAGGTGATATTTTTGTTTTGTTAAAAAACGTATTGAATATGGGAAACATACGTAATAATAAAAGAAAGTCTAGAAGGAAGGAGTCGCCCCCTGAAAAGGCCCATGAGATAAGAGAAAAGGCCAGGTTGTACATGGAAAATCGTAGACATCAAGATGTTAGTGCCTTAGATCCATCAACAAGCAACGATGAAGTGGTTGAAGTCAATCAAATCTTGCTTGATGTTGAGCATGAAGGGTTGGATGTTGAACAGGTTGTTAATTGGAAACCTCTCCAAGAAAAGCACACTCATGTCGAACACACTCCCTTGCAAGACCAAATTGTGAACGAGGGGCCACAAAAAAATGGTGACGAGACTCATACTTCCTTTCCTACTCCCTTGCCTCGACTATCAAGCGTATGAAAAAGAACTCCCAGACGTATTCACGTGGATGAAAGTTCATTTTCAGGACTTGAAGGTAAGTTGGCCAAACACACTATTGATTTCCATTGTAACAGGATAATCAAAGAATTTTTTGAATCCAAAACCGATGCAGCAAAATGTCAATTATTTCTAGCTTTGTTAAAATCACATTGTCTAGCTCATGTTAGGAGAATTTTGGGCATAAAGGTAGTTAGAAGTTTAGAGGCCAATGATCATGTTGTTAGAAATCTACAATCTGCATTTAATTTGATTGGAAAAACTTCTCGTACAAAATATTTTAATGCGGCCCGTCGTGTACTGTCGGAATTGATCGTAGACAAATCCACAAGTCAACGTCTCCTGCTATCACACACATGTAAAATCTTTAAATTAGATAGAAAGACTCTTCAAAAGTATTCTGTTATTAGAGAAAAACTTGAGACACCAGGCCAAAAAGATTGTTGGGCCTTTGTTGGTAGGTTACCTCGTTCAGACATGAAGCTTATTGATATTGTTAAAGAACTAGTACAAAATTTTTGGCATGATAACACTAGACCGTCATCGAATCAAAGAGATGTGTTAAAGTTGAGAAAAGGTATTAAGGGGTGTAAACCCCATGTCAAGCACTTCCTTGAAACGACACAAACAAAACTCTACGAGAGGTTCAAGAATGAGCACACACAATTGAACTTGGGACAAAGGTCCTTTGAAAAATGAAAACCCTGGTATGCTAGAATTTGCATTGATCGCAACACATGTTGTTGTAGATACCATGTAGAATTTGAGTACTATTACGATACATATAGACATATATTTTGTGTTTTGCATACTAACATTGTGCAGGAATGCCCATCGTTACAACCACCGAATGCATCCAAAGAATTTATAGATAGCATAATGTGTCCAAGACCTGAAGGACAAAAATATTATAAAAGATCATGTTTATATGGGACATTTTCCAAGTGTAGTGGATTTGCATTATTGAGCTGTTACATCCATGAAACCGAGGAGCACGAATTTGGGAGGATGTCAGTACAAATGCAGAACTTCAAGTACATAACATATCAAGTAGATAGTGTGAAGGAAAGCAAAAAATTTGCATTGGTGAAGTCACAGGTAATCTAGTTTTGCATACTTTCACACTGTACATGTTGAATTTGTACATATATATTCAGATTGCAAATGTTACGTTGTATTAATGCCATTGGTTTTGTGGCACTAGGTACAAATTTGCGATTTCATGAAGGAATTCTACCAAAAGACGGAGCAGTATGTACAGCATGTCCATGTAGCACAATGGCAGGATGAACAATACATATAGTGCAGGGACACCTTTCCTAATGGCACAATATTGATGGTTGTGGACTTTGTTGAAAACTACACCCTGCAGCCACATAATGAGATTCAAATTCAATACTACCATTCAGACCAACTTAGCATAATGGTCCATATCACGTATAGGCATGCACCAGAGAGCAGCAATGATATGAGAATAATATTGAAAGAGACCAACTTCTACATTAGTGATGATAGGTGCCACGACCTACATTATGTGCAACATTGCTTCAGAATTTTCTATGATCAACTGAAGGAGAGAGGTATACAGATGGATCAGCATTGGATATGGTCAGATGGTTGTGCAGGCCAGTTCAAAAATGCACGTGTATTCTAGTGGTTGAGTATTTTGCACAAGACTTATAATGTGTTGCATATATGGAACTATTTTGAGACCAGGCATGGAAAGGGAGAGCATGATGGGGTTGGAGCATGTCTCAAAACTTCCCTATGAAGGGAGGATATGAGGTGCATGTAAAACCCTAATATTCGAGATGCAGAATCCATAGTTCGATGGTACTCTGCAAAAATGTTAGATCGAACCATGGAGTAGCACAGACCAATAGGTAGAGGACATGTTGTCAGAAATTTCTAGCATGTGGTTGATATAGATCGATCGCGTTCTTATAGTTGTAGTATTGTGCAAGGCACTCATGGATGCCATTCGGTTCAAAGCTCAAACAATCCCTTATTTGAAATATGGACGCAGAAACTTGCTTGCTTTTGTGGGCCTTGCAGCAATTGTGAGTGGGATGAGTGTGGATCAATGGATTGGGTTGATGAATGGGATCATGTATCACTTGTAGTGGACCCACGTGCATTTGTTGAAACAATCCAGTTAGAGGAAGGCCAATCCTCTATGTTGAATGAATATGATCATATATCTGATCTTGTACAGCCAGGTAAACATTTCTGCATGCATATCCCAGTTCCCTCGTTTTTGTAATTATCCAAGTTTTCAAACCAAGACTTGTTGGAATATGACCGTAAAATGCATTTTTGTAGGACACATCTACGTAGTTGTTGCCCCGACAGACAGTGCAATTGGGACGAATTATTGGTTGGAACGATGCATGCAGGGGAAGCAAACCCTCCTTGCATCATTAACCGATAGTAAAGGCATTACCTTTTCAACTGGCTCGATGGTTGTTCAGGGGGAATATCTTACAATAGATGGAAAGGGACCAAAGAGCAATGGCTACACATACACGGATTATAGACCAGGTTCATGGGTGTATCACTTTACGCACTTGATTGTTGGTACAAACATCCAAATGCAAACAATGTCAACGAAGACACCAAACAAGGTATGCTACTTACTAACTCATGCAGAGCACAAGAGGTTGTTCGAGACAATTAAAAAACGAGAGGATCCAGAAGGCCTAATTGATTGAGGTACATAGTATATCCATGTGATTGTTTATTTATGCATGATTAATGTTATTCATGTTAGATATTTTATTTGATATCGTTATCTTATATCGTTTATTTGATGTTTGAGTTATGATTAAGTTACTATTACAATACATTGATGTTTTACACCAACCACCCCAATTCATTGGTCCCAAGGTCAAGGTTTCATCGTTTGACCATGTTTAGTGCCATAAAACCCATACTGAGTGCTAAAATACTCCTAGTTGCACCCATATCATTTATTGGAGGCTAAACATATCCTTGTCATTTGAGGCTAAACTCCTAGGGTTTCCTCAGCAACCCTATAGTCTCTAGGACACCTAGGAATCCCTCATTGGCTTCAACAACAAGCTTATGTTAATCAATATCTCCCCACTAGCATGGTTATATTTATTAGGGTTTAAAAACCATACCCATGTCACGCCACACAAGTACACCACTAGAGAACTCAACTCATAGAATCCAAGTCTACATGTCCATCTTGGTATTTCAATCCTCAAACCCTAGGTCTTATACTCTAGCATAAAACCCTAAAATGCATTTGGTTGGTGATAAGAATGAGATGCTTTATGTTGGGATTTAACTATTTCAATATTTAGGCCTTTAACACCTTTGCAACTTCTTCCACTACCATGAGCAAGAGCACATGAACATGTTAATCTGAGATATCTCATGCAAACCCTAGCCATGTCACATCACACAACTACACTACAATATAACACTATTTCTAGCATCCAAGGCTAAATGTCCATCCTGGTATTTCAATCCTCAAACCCTAGGTCTTATACTCTAGCATTGCACAACACTATTGATAGCACCCAATGTCATGTTAGGCATTAGCTCCACTCTGCATGTTTTCTATTAGGGAAATGACCTTAGTGTTAGAACAAGATGCTCAACTTTTGACCTAATTTGTCACTTTCTCAAAATTACTTGGAATTTCCCTTTGTGAGGCCTTTTACTTGGGGTTCCAAATTATCTCACATACTCTTAGATCCTCAACCACGGGCACACAAAAAAATCTCAACTCTACTCTCCGTCGATGGATATCACACACATATAATGTAAATCAATCATTGGCTTTGCAAGAAATGTGTTCCATCTGGATTACCCACAATAAATGTATACATTAGAATATTTTAGCATGCCCTTAGAAAATATTTTATATACTTAAATATGGTAGGAGGAAAGACATAAATTGAAAGCCCCTGAAACCTCAAAGAGTAGAGTTTCACCTAGTCACAATCACTTTTGTGCTTTAGTGAATTTGCATGGAGCCTCACAAAAATATCCTAGTTCTTATATTCGATTTAGTTGCATTGAAAACTTATTATGCATAAACCAAATCTGAAAACTCACTTTTACAACAATTATAGCAAATAGTAAAACAACCCTCAAATTATTCAATGATGATGTCAAATCACTAACAAAATTATATTTTACTTGTGATAAATAAGCAATACATATATAACTATAAATTACAATTCAAGAACATGCATGAGAGACTTATCACAAGGCTAGTACAATTCACTAGCTCTCCAAATAGCTAGGGAAAATAGTGAAATCCCTAGCTGAACCAAGGAGATATAACATGCATGAATCACTAAAACAAGTCGTCTAATGCAATACATCTGCTTCTCTTCTTCTTATTTAGAAAATGCACGTAGGGTTTCATAAAAAACCCTAATCATAAACCTCCAATGGATGTAACAATATAATCTCAGAAGGATCAAGCTCAAGCCAAGTTGTCCTCCCTAGACTTCAGATATCCTCCTAGGGGTGTTTTCATGAACCATAGTGAATTCCTCCATGAAGCTAATTACAAATAAAACAGTGTGATATTGATGGTATGAGAAGGAATAAATCCTTATTCTATATGTCATTGCAATTGGAGGTCTCCTCTAGTGTTGACATCCAAAATCATGTGAGTTGTTAGCTCTGGTCTCCATGTGTTCTACTAGGGAAATGGCCTTAGTGTTAGAACAAGATATTAGTAACCTTAGTGATCACAGGTCTTCACAAATATGAAAGAGAGGTGATCCAATTTCGCTCAAGGGGGTCATTTCTCATCCGAAGGCTCTCGGGCATGCGTGGCCACCGTGGATGTGTCCAAAATGGCCATGTGCACTTGTGGGAGCCGACGGAATCTAAGTCTGCTCGCCGGTTTGGGTTCCGTGGCCTAGGAGCAAATCCTCAAAGTGTCCCTGAATGGCCCTAGGGTGTCGTACCAATATGCCCACAACAACCAAACTGTGGCTCTAGTCATGAATCCGTCGATTCCGATGGATCCGGGACGTCAGGTTTCAGCTAGGGGACCCCCTGCAGCATGCCTCCAACCCCCAAAAACGGTGTTATTGTGCCATCTCCAGAGCTAGGGTTTTTCTAAGTGAGGACCATTCCAAATACGCTCATGGGGGCCATTTCTCATCCGAAGGTTTCTGGGCATGTGTGGCCACCGTGGAAATTTCCACAATGGCCATACGCACCTGTGGGAGCCGACGAAATCCAAGTCCGATCGCTGGTTTGGGTTACGTGGCCCCGGAGTAAATCCTCAAAGTGTCCCTGAATGGCCCTAGGGTGCCCAACGAAAAATTACCGTGGCACCCAAACCGTTGCTCCAGTCGCGAATCCATTGATT
Organism: Larix kaempferi; assembly: GCA_027924585.1. NCBI lineage: Eukaryota > Viridiplantae > Streptophyta > Pinopsida > Pinales > Pinaceae > Larix > Larix kaempferi. The sequence goes on from BSBM01001754.1 coordinate 5,486,945, forward strand.
CTGATGGATACAGGGTACCTGGTTTCAGCTAGGGGAGCCCGCGCAGCATGTCACCAACCCCTAGAAACGGTGTTATTGTGCCATCTCCGGAGCTATGGTTTTTCTCAATGAGGGCCATTTCTCATCCAAAGGCTCCTGGGCATGCGTCGACACATCCACAATGGCCACATGCACCTATGGGAGCTGACGGAACCTAAGTCTGCTCGTCAGTTTGGGTTTCGTGCTCCTAGAGCAATTCCTCAAAGTGTCCTCGAATGGCCCTGGGGTGCCGGACCAATATGCTTGCAGAACCCAAACCGTGGCTCTGATCGTGAATCCGTCAATTCCAATCGATCCGAGATGCCGTATTTCATCTAGGGGACCCCCCGCAGCGTGCCTCCAACCCCCGGAAACTGTGTTATTGTGCCATCTCCGGAGCTAGGGTTTTGCTCAGTGAAGGCCTTTCGAATATTGCTCAAGGGGGTCATTTCTTGTCCGAAGGCTCCCAGGTGTGCATGGACACCGTGGATGTGTCTAAGGTGGCCACACACGCTGGGGATCCTTCGGACGAGAAATGACCCCCTTGAGCGAATTTGGAATGGACCTCACTGAGCAAAACCCTAGATTCGTAGATGGCACAATAACACCATTTCTGGGGTTTGGCGGCACATTGCGGGGGGTCCCATAGCTGAAAACCGACGTCTCAGATCCACCGAAATTGACGGATTCACGACCGGAGCCACGGTTTGGGTGTTGTGGGCATCTTGGTTCGGCACCCCGGGGCCATTCAGGGACACTTTGAGGAATTGCTCCGGGGGCACGAAACCCAAACCCGTGAGCGGCCTTGGGTTCTGTCAGCTCCCGCATGTGCGTATGGCCATTGTGGACATGTCCATGGTGTCCACGCATGCCTGAGAGCTCTCAGATGAGAAATGACCCCCTTGAGCAATATTCGAAAGGCCTTCACTGAGCAAAATCCTAGCTCCGGAGATGGCACAATAGCACCATTTATGGGGGTTGGTGACACACTGTGTGGGGTCCCCTAGTTGAAAACCGGTGTCCCGGATCCACCGGAATCGACGGATTCGTGACCGGAGCCACGGTTTGGGTGCTGCAGGCATCTTGGTCTAGCACCTTGGGGCCATTCAAGGACACTTTGAGGAATTGCTCTGGGGGCACGGAACCCAAACCGATGAGCATACTTGGTTTCCGTCAGCTCCCACTCATGCCTATGGCCATTGTGGACATGTCCACGGTGGCCAAGCATGCCCGGGATCCCTCGGACGAGAAAATACCCCCTTGAGCAATATTCGAAAGGCCTTCACTTAGCAAAACCATAGCTCCGGAGATGGCACAATAGAACAATTTCCAAGTGTTGGCGGCACGCTGTGGGGGGTCCCCTAGATAAAACCCGACGTCCTGGATCCACTAGAATCGACGAATTCATGACCAAAGCCACGGTTTGGGTCTTGGTCCGACACCCCGGGGCCATTCAGGGACACTTTGAGGAATTGCTCCGGGGGCACGGAACCTAAACCGCCAAGTGGACTTGGGTTCCGTCAGCTCCCGCACATGCATAAAGTATCTTTCAAACTACCATATAGGACATGTCTTAGGTTTTTTTGGATCCTATAAAATATTCTCAAAATTCCACACTCAATTAACTTACATGCTACATAATATTACAGTTTTTCCAAAATTCCACACTCAATTAACTTAAAAAACCTAAATATCGGGACCTTGGGTGGTGTTCCCATGCGAATCATGGAAAAACACACATGCACCATCTTATAGAATTCAATTTAGATGCCCAAATCTGTTTTTATGCCCTAATGGTATAATCACTAAGTGCCCTTGAAAGGATTCAGAGGTGACATGCAACTCGCCATAAAATGATGATAGTCATTCAGGTCAACAAAAAATCAAATCCATTAGGTTTATGATAATGCATTCCATAGAAGGGAACCTCTATCCCATGGGTCCATCACCCTATGCTCATCTTGTTCATTGACCTTAGGAACTAGGGTTTTTTTCAATAACTCACTATGCACATTTTGGATGATTGGGTCAAGTACTGAGCCCATAATCCTTGGGACTATGGGTTGTGTTATCATGTTGGTAATGGCCAAGCACACATGTAGGATCTTATAGAATTCAATTTTTATGCCCTAATGGCATAATCACCAAGTGTCCCTCAAAGCCTTTAGGTGGTGGCCTGCAACTTGCCGTAAAATGATAACCGTGGCTCAGATCGACAAACCCTAAACTACGTTGGGTCCATGACAATGCATTCCATTAAGAGGAACTTCTCGTCCATGGGTCCGTCACCTAATGCTTGTCTTGCTTGATTGATCTTAGGAACTAGGGTGTTTCTATGTAAGTGACTATACACTTTTTTCATGATTTGGTGAAGTATTGAAACCCATTGACCTTTGGAGTGTGCCTGGTGTGTCCATGTCAAGGATGTCCAAACACACATGCAAGAGCTTATGAAACTCAATTCCGATGCCTGGTTCAATTTTTATTCCCTAATGACATAATCAACCATGTGTCCCTAAAAGGCTTTAGAAGGTGATCTACAAGTTGCCATAAAATAATGACAGTTGATCATATCGATAACCCATCAAATCCGTTGGGTCCATAACAATGCATTTGATTTAGGGGAACCTCTCTCATCATGTGGTTCCATTTCCTAATGATCATCTTGCTCATGGATATAAAAAACTAGGTTTTTTCTTAGTAAGTGACTATGCACTTATGCATGATTGGATCAAGTACTGAAACCACTTGACCTTGGGACTATGAGGTCTTCTTCAATGATATGAGAAACTATTTTTTTTCTTAGTTTCTCTTGAAAGGAGAGACTAGGATTAGCCTCATGTGACACGATGTTTGTTTGGAGACGGAATGAGCCATAGAATGACGATCGTGGCTCGTATCGAGAAACTGTAGACTCCATTGGATTCAGGACGTCGGGATAGTGCTAAGGGTTCCCCTCTCCTCCGATCCCATGGCCCAGGTGTCAGCTTGTAGGTACATCTTGGAAACCAGGGTTTTGCTCAGTAAGGTGTGCAATTTTTGCACATTGGGGTCAAATTTGCAAAATCATCGACCGGGAACTTTTGGCTAGCGTTCCCAGCTGGAACCTTCCTAGACACACTTGCAGGACTCCCCGGAACCCGGTTTTGTTGCACGGTTTGAATTCTATGGCCCCGGTAGGTATCCAACAGGTGTCCCTAAAGGCCTTTTGGATGCGACACGGAACGAGCCATAGAATGATGACCGTGGATCGGATCGACAAAACGTCGACTCCGTTGGATTCAGGACATCGGGATGGTGCTAGGGGTTCCCATCTCCTCTGATCTCATGGCCCAGGTGTCACATTGTAGATCCATTTTGGAAAATAGGGTTTTTCTCAGTAAGGGAATGTGCAATTTTTGCACATTAGGGTGAAATTTGCAAAATCGTCGACTGGGCACTTATGGCTAGCATTCCCAGCTGGAACCTTCCTAGACACACTTGCAGGACTCCCTGGAACCCGGTTTTGTTGCACAGTTGGATTTCTATGCCCCGGGTAGGTATCCAACAGGTCTCCCTGAAGACCTTCTGGATGCGAGACTGAACGAGCCATAGAATGAAAACAGTGGCTCGGATCGACAAATCGTCAACTTCGTTGGATTAACGACATCGGGATAGTACTAGGGGTGCCCCTCTCCTCCAGTCCCATGGCCCAGGTGTCATCTTGTAGGTCCATTTTGGAAACTAGGGTTTTGCTCAGTAAGGGAGTGTGAAATTTTTGCACATTGGGGTCAAATTTGCAAAATCGTCGGCCAGACACTTAGGGATAGAATTCCCGGCTGGAACCTTCCTAGACACACTTGCAGGACTCCTCGGAACCCAATTTTGTTGCACGGTTGGAATTCTATGCCCCTGGTAGGTATCCAGCAAGTGTCCCTGAAGGCCTTTTGGATGCGAGACGGAACGAGCCATAGAATGACGACCGTGGCTCGAATCGACAAACCGTCAACTCTGTTGGATTCAAGACATCGGGATATTGCTAGGGGTGCCCCCTATGTTGCATAGGAACCACACTCGTCCTTTAGGAAAATCATTCCTGAAGTTCCCACGTTCCAGGGAGCTTAGGAACGGGTACAAAACATTCCAAAATCAAGCAAAACTGTTTTGGGAGCTGCAGAACATTTAGGGAACCTGTAACCGCAAAATATGGGAGCTCGGGAACCTCAATTTTAGAGTTTCGGACTTTGAGAGCTTGCACATGCTCCTTATTTTCCCAGGAACTCCCACATGCTCCTCATTGAGAAGGAATGCTCAACCATTCCCAAATCCGTGGGGTACAAAAAATTGTGTGTTTTGTCAAGAATTTGGCACTCGAATTGCCTGAAATCTATCCCATGAAAACCCTAAACGCGAGTTGGATGCTAAACTCTAAAACAAATATGTAAATAGAGCCCCCTCTATGGTGTATTACATCGAAGTCGATCAGTTCGTGTTTGACTGAGTAGCTGAGTAGAGTATCTATGTGAATATGTTTGTATGCATGTTGAGTGTGAGTGTGAGAGGGACGATTTTTTATTCATGTTGAGTGTGAGTGTGAGAAGTTCTATTCATATGTGTGATGAGTACTATAGCGTATCTGTATGCATGCTGTGTGAGAGAGCCCAACACTGAGCATTGTGTTCATGTGCGTGTTGAGTAGAGCCGAGGGAAGAGGCGACCTCAAAAAATGACTCAGGTAGCTACAAATTCAATACTCTAGAGGTATTGACCGAGATTCCACGACGATCCTGAATAATTTCTAAGATTTGACTTTTTTTAATTTATTATTTAAGTTTTTATCTCATAGGATTTGAATAATTTTTAAGTTTTTATTTTTTTTAATTTTTTAATTAAGTTTTTAACACATATGATCATATTGAACGGTTAGTCATATGGATCATGCATTAAGTGTGATTTGTGTTTATTAAGCTAACCCACCCATTACTTAATATTTTGTGATTGAATTCAATTTTCTTGAATATCTTAAATATTTTAGTAATACTAATTAGTAATTATTACTTTACTATGGCTCATGTGGAAGGATTTAGAAAAATGATCAAAATCTATATAACTCATTAACTCAGAAAATTCAAGGTAGATTGTAGAACTCAGTGTTCTACTTATAATTAAATTCAAGTTTAATTTTGTTTTTAATTATATTTTTAATCTTTTTAATATATATTATTGCCGCTCCCAACCTTTCATTTCCTATAAATTTGGGGGAAACTTCTAGCCGTATTGGACACCCTTACCCATGTTCCCAACGTTTCCACGTTCCGGAAACTTGTGCAAAATAGGGTGCCCCTCTCGTCCAGTCTAATGGCCCAGGTGTCATCTTGTATGTCCATTTTGGAAACTAGGGTTTTGCTCAGTAAGGGAGTGTGCAATTTTTGAACATTGGGATCACATTTTCAAAAGCGTCGACTGGGAAATTATGGCTAGTGTTCCCAGCTGGAACCTTCCTAGACACACTTGTAGGACTCCTCGGAACCCGGTTTTGTTGCACAGTTGGAATTCTATGCCCCCGGGAGGAATCCAACAAGTGTCCCTAAAGGCCTTTTGGATGCGAGATGGAACGAGCCATTGAATGACGACCTTGGATTGGATCGACAAACCGTTGACTCCGTTGGATTTAGGATGTCGAGATAGTGCTAGGGGTGCCCCTCTCCTCCGGTCCCATGGCCCAGGTGTCATCTTGTAGGTCCATTTTGGAAACTAGAGTTTTGCTCAGTAAGGGGGTGTGCAATTTTTGCACATTGGGGTAAAATTTGCAAAATCGTCGACCGGACACTTATGGTGATGATGATGAAGACGTTGATGATGATGGTAATGGTAATGAAGAAGATGATGATGATGATGAAGATGATGATGGTGAAGAAGATGATGATGATGGAGATGTTGATGAGGAACCTAGAGATGACAATGATGATGAAGATGTTGATGATGATGTTGATGGTGATGATGATGAAGATGTTGATGATGATGGTGATGGTAATGGTGGTGATGATGATGATGATGATGAAGATGTTGATGACGGAGATGTTGATGAAGAACCTAGAGATGACAACGATGATGAATATGATGTTGATGATGATGATGGTGATGATGATGAAGACGTTGATAATGATGGTGATGGTGATCACGATGATGATGATGATGGAGATGTTGATGAGGAACCTAGAGATGACAATGATGATGAAGATGTTGATGATGATGATGATGGTGATGATGATGAAGATGTGGATGGTGATGGTGATGAAGATGATGATGATGAAGATGATGATGATGGAAATGTTGATGAGGAAGGGGGATATGACAATGATGATGATTATGTTGATGATGATAATGATGGTGATGATGATGGTGTTGGTGATGAAGATGATGATGATGATGATGATGATGATGAAGAATATGATGATGGAGATGTTGATGAGGAACCTAGAGATGACAATGATGATGAAGATGTTGATGATGATGATGATGGTGATGATGATGAAGATTTTGACGATGATGGTGATGGTGATGAAGATGATGATGATGATGATGATGATGATGATGAAGATGATGATGATGGAGATGTTGATGAGGAACGGAGAGATGACAATGATGATGAATATGTTGATGATGATGATGGTGGTGATGATGATGAAGATGTTGATGATGATGGTGAAGGTGATGAAGATGATGATGATGATGATGATTAAGATGATGAGGGATATGTTGATGAGGAACGGAGAGATGGCAGTGATGATGAAGATGTTGTTGATGATGATGGTGGTGATGATGATGAAGACATTGATGATGATGGTGATGGTGATGGAGATGATGATGATGATGACGAAGAAGATGATGATGATGGAGATGTTGATGAGGAACCTAGAGATGACAATGATGATGAAGATGTTGATGATGATGATGACGATGGTGATGATGATGAAGATGTTGATGATGATGGCGAGCATTGAGCATGGGGAACCAAATCTATGAATATGTGTATTGTTAAATATAATTTTGTTGGGTGAATCCAATAACCAACATAATCAACATAATATAAGATATTTTTGGGTTGGGGATATACCTCAAGGTACCCAAAGCATGAAAATTTTTTGGGTGGGCACAAAACCAAGAGAACAAAAAATGTTGAAGAGGACATGTGGGGTGGGAGGTCGACCTCCAAAAACTCAAGCATTGACATGAGTGAGGTAGGTCTAAAGCAACTTCTCTCATACCAAATGAGAGAAGTGGTAGGTAGGTCTCTAGGTCTCTAAAGAAACTTTTCTCATACCAAATGAGGTAGGTCTAAAGCAACTTCTTTTGTGGAGTGGTGTTGCATTTTGGAGCTCCCTTGGTCATTGTGTTCTAGTTGCATTGTTGGTTTTGGCTATTTATTCCCAATGTTAGGAGTTTTTTTTTTCTTTAACTTGTGTGTAGAGATCTAGGCATCAATGGTTGCTGGGTGTATCCCTAGTGGTTCTATTCACATTTCCTTCCAAAGTACTTGTGTTGTGGGTGGTTGTGAAACATGCAAGTAAGGGAGTCAATATAGAGTGTTTAGTGCTTCTTTTTTATCTCAAGGTTTCTTGTTATGTAAGGATTAATAAACCAATTTATACTATAATTTATCTAAAGTGAATTTCTTTAGGATTATTGGACACCAAAATGACCATTAAATGAAGGCATGCAAGGATCACAAGATCAAAGCATACATCACTTATCCACAACATTCCCATGGATTGTTGAGATCCATAATTTAGTATTTACATGGTTTTCTATGTGTTTAACTCCAACACCCCAAAATTTATATGTTTTCCTCTTAAGATAAGTTGTTGTTAACATTGTGTTGTGGGTAGTTATAGAGTGAAAAACACTAGAGTGCATTAATTATACATCCAAAGGTGAGGCCTCTTGATTCAATGTTTCCATCCTCAAAGACTCAATGGCATTAGGTAACCTTTTTACAATGCTCATGAAAATGAATCCATTGGACTTGCCTAAGGGATTATTGAGTAGAGAAAGATCATATATTCATTGTGTTCAGTAGGTTAGTGGAAGAGAGTGCTATGATTTTTTTGGGTTGGATGAGTTGCCTAGAGTACTATGTAGTTGGAATATTAACTTAGTTGTGAGAGAAATTGTCTTGGATTCAAGTGAACTTGATCTCTGAATCAAAAAATGGTCCTCCCAAATCACCTTCATTTTTATTCGGGGTTAAAATTACATCTTGTTTGAAATATTGGCCCTAATAATTGTTGTTGTTGCAATAAAAACCCTAAAATGGTGCTCTAGGTTTCATCCAAAATCGCCATGACATACATTTGAATCCAAATCCTTACACACATATATAGAACAAAACTTGAACAAAACTATATATAAATCCATGAGATAAAACCATAGTGGAACAAAACTCGAACAAATATATAAATTTCCAGGCAAATAGTGGAACATGGTTCCCAATGTAGATACGATGGCAATTTGTGCCCTATACAAAATCCAACAACTCGTGTCGTAGATCCAAAATACATGGCAACCCGTGACATAGATACAAAGTACACGACAACTGGTGCCCAAAGGTGCCACATCGTGGCTAATGTAGATAACATGGAATGTCAAGCATTGTGACCACCTTGCTCACTCCCTGGTGCATCTCCAAAATCGATATTTCTCTTCTTGGAGCTACTGCTACCTCGGGTCTTCTTCCGTCTAGGAGTAGACTATCTCTCCACGCTCTGAAACAAATGATATAAGGTACCATTAGTTTCAAGCATTTGTAACATTTATCACATTTACAAAATGAATGTACAATTCAAATCTTAAATAACTCACCGTTTATGCGAGTGGGAGATGAGAAGCAGGTGTCCTGGATCTGCTGAGCCTCTCAACAATTCCACCCTACAACATTTACGACAATCATTTCATTGAAAAATAATAATTGCTTAAATTAATTTTGGTTAATGCATGTAGGACCCCGGTCCTAGTTAATTTAAATTCGTAAATAAAGATCCTTCTAACATTTTTTGACATAGTGTTTCATCTCTCTGTTTTTGCTTCCGTTTTTCTAATTTGGTTAAATTTCATATCTTAAAAAAAATATAACACATTTTCATTTGCAGGTCAATTTATTTCTCACATTTTACTACCTTGTGCAGGTGTACAGTATATATATAAATGCATTTTCTCATTCAATTTAATTTCTGTTATAACATGAAGTAATGAATATTGACAGAGTTAGAAAGGGGTCATTATACCTGCAAGAAAAATACCTGCAAATAGCTAGTAGATCCCTTCTGTTTTGCTGCTTCCTTTGCCCTTTTTCGCTGCTTCCTTTGCCCTGTTATAGACCTGCAATCAAACTCTTCCCAAACCCTTGAAACTCAACCTGCCCAAACAAGTATGCCACCCTGCCAACTGGCGAGGTCTCGCCGACCACCCAGCTCCAAAGGTACCCCTTTGGACCCCCGAGCCCAAACCGAGTACAAGCCAATCGGTATTTCCCTTCGGCAAACTCTCCAACAAGAACCCCCATTCTTTGCTGCTCTCTCCTGCTGTTTCTGCTCCCCCTCCTATCCAAAAAAAATGCAAGGTGAAGAAGACCCCTTCTCCTCCTTCCCTTCTCGACCTTATCCCCCTCTTTCCTTCCACCGACTCCTCCTATCATAACTAACCCTATCCTCCTCATTAATTTTATCCAAAGTCAGTCCTCCTTGAGCCCCCAACATTTGACTCATAAACCAAAGTTTGTATTATTTTATTATTAAATTAAATTTTGGATTGGTTCATCTTTGAACCTTAAGTGCTTTCCACTCAACCGACAACCTCTCGGCAATATTCTAATATTCTTTCCCTTTTTCAAAAATAATAATTAATAATTAATAAAATGTCATATTATAAGATTAAAGTTTTACACCAATCACAAATGTTTTACACTTACACGTTTTACCCCAATAATTACTAGTCCACTCTCGGTGACCTCATAATTAAATGTTTCATAATTAATTTATAATTAATTCATCATTTTTATTAAACAATTACAAATGTGCATTTCGACACTTGTTTATAAATTGCGTAATATATCTATTTGCAATTTACCCTAGGTTCTAATTAACTTAGACATGATCATAATTAAATTAATAATTATAAATTAATTCTTATCCATATGTTTTAATTAATTAACTAACCTTGTAATTAATACTAACCTATCAGATTAATATTACTTTAATTAATATTACAATAACCATTTAACAGTTTAACCCTTACCCCTAACTAATTAAATTCATTAATAATCAATCAATCATTACTAAACAATTACATTAGTTGTTACTTAGGTTAATCCATAGTTCGTTTATTAATCAACACTATTAATCATTAACTCATAACGATTAACATTAATCAACATTACTAACCTTAATTGACAATATTTAACATTATTATTCAGTATTATTAACATTAATCAATGATAATTACATTAATCAATATTCTTAACATTAATCGACAATATTTAACACTATTACTAAACCGTCTTTTATTACCACCTAATTCCTCTATTACCTTATTCAGTTATTAATCCAAAATTTACTAACTTGACGTATTAACTTAATCTCCTATTTAGGTAAGTAGTAACAACGTAATTAATGCCTAAACATTATAGTTCACTTTTATTTTATGCAACTTATAAATATGTAGGCGAGTTATGTAAGCGTAGCTACTGCTTACATACCTCGCGTAAGTACACTAACAGTAATAAATTGCACACACATCAATCAAAATCACGAAACTTATTGTTTACCGAGACAGGTTTAAACAGAGTTTGTGAGGTACATTCTTTTACCAACCGAAATTTTATTAAATTACGACAATTCATTCATTACTGAGTTATGACACATACTCATTCAAGGGTTTTACACACATACAGTTAGATCATGTTTTCACCCCTACTTCAAGCTACACCTATTTACCTACATCATCACTAACTTCCACATCCTATCCTGTCCTCTGCTGGACTACCCTGAAATGTCAAGTCATGACCGATTCCAGCTAGAACCCGTAAGCGGAAGTGTCGACTTCATCGACCAAGCTTCCCCAGCAGGCAACCACCAGTCATCATCACACACCTTGGGGAGCGCGCCGTAGCACAGCCCTCCCATGACTCTGGGTTTCGGGGATAAACGGTGGGTAAAGCCTCCACCCCCCTAATGGAACAAGGGACTATGTCTACCCGACATAATAACCGTTTTGCACTTGTACTCGGTTTGTCATCGTATAACCAATCTGGGCGGTTGAGTTTCCTGAAACCCTACCCCACCCATGTCATAACATACATCATAATAAACAGCATAATAACCACACGAAAGTAAATAATGCATCACTCGCATACCATTTTATCTTTCGAAGTCCATGTCCCCGAGGCCCTCCCACCTCGTAGGATCCAGCTATCACTTGGCCGTTTCGACCTGTAAGTCAGTCCTCGACATAAAATCTCGAATATCGTGCATGTACACATATATTTCATCATAACATAACAACAATAATCAATTTATTATTTTCACCATGCACTTGGTATTATACCATTCTTTCTTTCAACAATAACTTAACGGTATCCACATACCCATCATTCATTAACTTGCATATATGAGACATAACTAACACATGATACATATCTAACATGACTACGTATCCTAATACCAATGTCACACACACACATATATATGTCGGGAAAAGTATAGAACCACATGTCCATAGTGTCACCAAACCGACGAAGTCTCATAATCAAGTAAACACAACATATAATAATAGTTTAGGTAGTAATGTCAGAACGGGGCGTTACATACACCCACCCTTCAGGAAACTTTGTCCCGAAGTTATGGTCAAGATAGTGTGGAACAATCACGATGCATGATTTGTGCGTCCTCCCAAGTGGCTGAACCTAGGGTGTACTTTCCCTACTGGGCCACCTCCTAAATATACATAACGACATCTACAAAGTCTATTCATTTAATCTTATTGGAGGTGTTTTTATATTTCGTTTAACATTCGCATAGGTTGTTGGTTTGACTACTCAAGGTTCATTACCATACTTAATCCATAGAATATTCAACATCCTTGTTAAATTAAATTAATTTACACGTTCTATAATGTGATTCATAAGAACACCTTGTCTTACCTATAACTTTTAATTTAATTCTTAGTCATTGTCATGACTCTTTAATCGGATCTCATCTTTAATTCATTTCATTTTGACTTACGCCATTTCTCTATATCAAGATTTGTTATTAGTGATAAATTATGAAGCCATCATGCTCTTTATTTAGAGGTTGTTGGTTTAAATGCTACACCCATTGAGACTGCAGTTTAAACATGAAGGAGAACTTCCATATCATCATTAACAACTTTCCAAGTTCAACTAGAACTTATCTTCGACTGCATTTCCATTCATCCTGTAATCCTTACCTCATTGTCCTAAGTTTGATACTATTTTGCTAACTATCCCTACCTCGATATACCCATTTCCTTATTCACATCTTTATGTTGATCTTATAATCCTATCTACTCTATTACTTTTAGTATCTAAGTTACACTTATTAGTTCCCCTTACTTATCTTAACGGCGATTTGTTATTGACACGCCTATAATTGTTATGTTGCAATCGTGTTATTGTTGTTCTTAAACATGTACATAATTTCATTCAATGTCCAATATTACCTATTTGTGTGATACATTTTATTACTCATAGCTGAATAGGAGAACGTTCGAATCTAACGCATCATCAACAACACAGGCTAATATGAGATACCTTAGGTAATTCCAAACTAGGCACATTTAACAATGTCCTTCAAAACACTATATAACCATACTTAAGGATAGCAATTAGGTTAACAAATCAAGTCGAATTCGTTCCAAAATTCCAATTACCTATTAAGTACTGACTACTTGTAAGTCATACATCACACACTATTTTCCCATCAATGTATTACATTATGAACCACTTTCAAGAATCTGACTTATGCATCTCACGATATATCATTTTTTTTTTTTTTTTTTTTTTAGTCATTATATGTACATCATTCACCAATACTGCTCCTTATTCGATTATCTCATCGTTTATGTTATTATCAATTCCCAGCCCACCCATGATTATGAGTACTTTTCTTGCACATAACTCTATCTTCCGATGTGGTGTTAGTGTCATTCTCTACCTTCATTACAACGATCATCTTTCATATTACTTGTATAATGTCATACAACAATTACTACATAATTATTAGTAACTTCAATAACGGCCATACCTTCTATATATATATATTTTAGATATTAGCTTGGATGCCTATCGTGCCATTTGTCATAACAAAATTTAAACTTCATTCGTCCATTCACCTCCTCCCATACTAGGTTTGAAATAGTTCTTCTTTTTGCACCACTCTTTCTATCACTAACACTCTTATGGTAATCATGTGTCGTCGAAACATCATGTCTTTTACCTACTTGAGTTTATGTTATCCTTACTTATCGCATATATACCTACTGATATCATTATCACTTTCAAACATATTAGTTCCTACCAATTTACATGTCTAATCGTTATAAGGCATCACTACATTTAATGCTCTTCAAAATGTATTCTTAGTACTTTTAATGTTTTCATTACTTCACAAGCTACCTCGTTCATAATAATAGAACATATAGCATCCCTCTCATATTTTTCATTTGGGGATTTAGCACAATACATAGCCTCGTCTTAAATTATCATAAGAAAACACACACATGGGACCTAATATCGAGCATACGTTATCAATTTAGTGATAATGATGCAAATGTTTTTATATAAACGAAATGAAACCAACATATCCCACTCACAACACTAGTTGTTTTGGACTCGATGCCACACCTTCATCACGTCAAGACTCATTCCCATTCACACTCAAGTATAGAGGTAAGCCGTGTGAACATTGAAATTGCTATATGGATCTCTTCTTGTAATTCTTTAGATTATCCAAAAGGGTCACCTACTTATAAGGTGGTAGAAGCAATTCTTTCATTAAGTATACCACGTGTTGCCCTCCCTCAACAATTGAACATAGATTACTCCACAACTGATGGACACTCAACGTGAGTAAGCTCAACATTATAGAGCTTTTAATAATTGGTCTAAACACCATGTCACACATCATGATACATCATGCAATAAGTAGGCAATTTACCCTAAAATTTCACCCCTTCCCCTACTCAACAGTCTCCCTTCTTCCATTTAAGGTGTTTATCCTATTCTTATAGCTTATGTACAACGATATAATTTTCCCTATGATACTTAAGTAGAATCCTTGACGACATGTCATCAAATGCGACACTCCTTGGTATAGAAAAATGTCTCTTTCATTGTTTATAGAAATTAAGGAACCTATATATATGGAGAAGGTACGAGGATGATGGGCTACATGATCCCACAACCGGCATCAATCATGTGATTCGTGAGGTAACATACTATGTCTTTGGTAAAATGTAAGGCATTGGATTGCTCTCATATCCTAGGGAGTCATCTATGGCCATATCTACTTCAAGGTTACACTTGCCGTGATCCCATGTATGAACCTGCTTATGTCACTCAATCTAATCCTGAGTTAACTCCTAATCCTACAACCAATTCAAATTAACTTACAATTTAAACCTAAAATTTTATTATAAGTTTTTTTTTTTTTTTTTTTTTTTTTTGGGACCTAATATGAACATGAGATGTAAAACTTAATTAATTTTAATAAATTTATATATATATATATATATATATATATATATTAAATTTAAACCATGTGTCATATTAATTATAAATTCTAATTTATAATTTTTTTTTTTTTTTCATAACACTAAAATGGAATTATAATTTTGTTAAATTTTAAATAGCTTGATAATTATAACCAAGTTTATAACCAAGTTTATAGCTTGTTAAATTTATAATTTTAAATAGCTTGATAGCTTGTTGAATTTTAAAATTTAACCAAGTTTAATTTTAACGAAAAGATAACCTTAAATAATTATCATTCAATAATCAACGACATTGAATTATAATAATATTATTAAATATTAACAATTTATATAATTACAAAATTTAAATAATAATTATAAATCGTTCGAATAAGAACCTAACCCTAAATCCTGCTCACCTGCTCACCTGCCTCGGGCTTTGCTCCCCCATGGATACACCTCACCTTCCTCTTTTCTGCACGCGGCAGCCCCCAGTACAGCAGCCTTCCACCCTACCTATCATCCTACAACATCTCCTATTCTACCTACCACCTAGCAGTCCCCTCCCTCACGCTTCCTCTTGGCTACTCGGAACTTCCTCCATCGTCTCTCATCCAATGGAATAAAGGAGCCCACGGGGAGGGACAGGGCTGCATGTGCGCCACGCGGGTTGCATGCACACCCTCCTCCCACCGTCCCAAAGTAGGGAGCATCCTCAAATCCATCACTCCCTCAACCTCGCGCGCGAAGGCCGCTTGGCCGTGGGTTCGAGATTCATCCCCCCCTGCGCGAAAGGGCTGCCAGCTATGGAAGCATTGGTAATTTTGGAGGCGTCCAGGAGAAATGGGGGCTCATCGCTCAGCTAGGAAGGTAAACTCTCATTTTTCGTTTTGGTTTAACCCCCTCTTGCACAGGCCCGGTCGTGGCTTCCTCTTCACGCACAGGTCGTGGCCCTCCTTTCTTTGCAGACCTGCGCTATCCCCTGTACAAACCTCAACTCTCCTCCTTCTCCCTTAGCGTAGACAGGCCCGCGGGTTTGAATGGGCTGTAATAACGAATGCCTATTAATGGCCTGTTTAAGCCTGAGTCATATTGATATAACTCTGCTGAAGCTCTAGCAGTGCCATTATCATCATCAACTAAACCTTCCATGACCAGAAGTTTTCCATCGATCACAACAAACCCGAACGCTGCCTTAATAGCAGGACCAGGCATAGGAGGAAGAGACTGCCATTGACCACGCAGAGGATTTAGAACCTGCCCGTGGGTTCCTTTACCCTCTGACTCTGCAGTTAGTACATAAAGCCATTCTTCCATTGTACCCAGTCTTCCTCCACGCAGCCTCCTACTGCACGCACAGAGGCTCAGAGCCACTCCGGCTTGATGGCTCTTGGTCGGCTGCATGCACAGGCCGCATGTTTAGCTCATTTAAGAGAGGTTTAGAGACAGTATCCGAAGATTGATTTACTTAGCAAGGAGGATTGGCCGAAAGGCCATATGATCGAGAGACTTAGAGACAGTATCAGCAGTCTGTAGTCTGGATTGGCCAAAAGGCCATATGCTTGTGCAAGTTCTCGATGATTCGGATAACGTGGAGGTGCAATCGCTGATTGCGGCAGAAGTCCAAAAATGACAACAGAAGGGCGTTCATATTGTCTATCGACATCGAGTAGTGCGCACTGGCTATAAGGCTGGGAAGCGTAAGTCGGTAATGAATTGTGACTATGTGAAGGACTATGAATTTGTTGCCATTTCCGATGCAGACTTTCGGCCTGATCCAGATTTCTTAAAGAAACAGTCCCACATTTTAAGGACAACGCTGAGTTAGCCTCGGTGCAAACAAGATGGGCCTTTGTCAACAGAGATGAAAATCTATTGACAGGATTACAAAATATCAATCTGGCTTTTCGCTTTGAGGTGGAACAGCAGGTCAATGGTGTATTCCTTAACTTCCCTTTTTTTTTTATATAGTTTTATTTATATAAAACTTTTGTGTTCCGTAATAATAATTTTTATTTTTATTTCTTTTTATTTTCCAGCCATCGAAAACGGTTATTTCTGAAGAACCGGTTATTTCTGAAGAACCCGGATTTCTGAGGTAATAATGGTGGAAATTTCTGTAATCCTATACAATTTTTTTATTTATTTCCTGCCCAGCAGTTAAATTTTGGTTATTGTCAAAATATTTTGTGCTCGTGATTGTTATTTACTGCTCAGGACCATTCATTTGCAAGGAATTATGACACACACGGTGTTTTGATCTACCCTGCAACTAATAATAATAGTACCGAATTTCAAAGCTAAAATCATGATTTTGAAAGTTAAATCCGAGGTGCGAGAATGCTTCTTGTGCTGGCCTTTGATGTTACATGTGGTCCTATTATTTTGTCGATACCTAAACTATAATATTCCTTCAATTCGACTGAATAGCAATCTAATTTCGTCAGTAACGCTGAAATTTTTATCTTTTTTTTTTGTTTTGCAGATTTTGCAGTAATTGGTTGGAAATTTCACAAATCGGATATGGAACTGGTTATTGATTTTAGTAATCTTATGTTTTGGGGCAAGAAATAATAGGAATTTGGCTGGCAGATCTGCAATAGATCTGTGTTTTTTTTTTTTTTTTTTTTGCATGAGATATGCAATAAATCTGTGCATTTTTCAATAGATTTATCAGCTCTCTATTTTTGTTCTATATATATATACTACTATATATATAATTTTTTTTTTTCATATAAACGAATTTGTTATATATATAGATATATATAAATATGTTCCTAAAATTTATTTCTGCCTTCCTTTTTTTTTTTATAAAAGAAAATTTAAAGTTCCCTTCTTTAATTTCATTTGCAGCAGCAAAGTATAATCTACCCCAAGTATTTCTGCAAATAGGGATTTAGATCCTATTTATATCGGTATTTTCAGTTGTTTTATTTAAAATATAGATTTATTTAGAATATAGAGTTCTCACTTTCCTCATGTTGCATGTTTCATGCAGGTTTTAAGCTTCTGCAACAAGCTTCAACAAGCTTTTACAGCTTTTGTAACGAGCCCTCTGGTTCCAGATTTCGAACCATGGCTCTGATACCATATGTAGGACCCCGGTCCTAGTTAATTTAAATTCGTAAATAAAGATCCTTCTAACATTTTTTGACATAGTGTTTCATCTCTCTGTTTTTGCTTCCGTTTTTCTAATTTGGTTAAATTTCATATCTTAAAAAAAATATAACACATTTTCATTTGCAGGTCAATTTATTTCTCACATTTTACTACCTTGTGCAGGTGTACAGTATATATATAAATGCATTTTCTCATTCAATTTAATTTCTGTTATAACATGAAGTAATGAATATTGACAGAGTTAGAAAGGGGTCATTATACCTGCAAGAAAAATACCTGCAAATAGCTAGTAGATCCCTTCTGTTTTGCTGCTTCCTTTGCCCTTTTTCGCTGCTTCCTTTGCCCTGTTATAGACCTGCAATCAAACTCTTCCCAAACCCTTGAAACTCAACCTGCCCAAACAAGTATGCCACCCTGCCAACTGGCGAGGTCTCGCCGACCACCCAGCTCCAAAGGTACCCCTTTGGACCCCCGAGCCCAAACTGAGTACAAGCCAATCGGTATTTCCCTTCGGCAAACTCTCCAACAAGAACCCCCATTCTTTGCTGCTCTCTCCTGCTGTTTCTGCTCCCCCTCCTATCCAAAAAAAATGCAAGGTGAAGAAGACCCCTTCTCCTCCTTCCCTTCTCGACCTTATCCCCCTCTTTCCTTCCACCGACTCCTCCTATCATAACTAACCCTATCCTCCTCATTAATTTTATCCAAAGTCAGTCCTCCTTGAGCCCCCAACATTTGACTCATAAACCAAAGTTTGTATTATTTTATTATTAAATTAAATTTTGGATTGGTTCATCTTTGAACCTTAAGTGCTTTGCACTCAACCGACAACCTCTCGGCAATATTCTAATATTCTTTCCCTTTTTCAAAAATAATAATTAATAATTAATAAAATGTCATATTATAAGATTAAAGTTTTACACCAATCACAAATGTTTTACACTTACACGTTTTACCCCAATAATTACTAGTCCACTCTCGGTGACCTCATAATTAAATGTTTCATAATTAATTTATAATTAATTCATCATTTTTATTAAACAATTACAAATGTGCATTTCGACACTTGTTTATAAATTGCGTAATATATCTATTTGCAATTTACCCTAGGTTCTAATTAACTTAGACATGATCATAATTAAATTAATAATTATAAATTAATTCTTATCCATATGTTTTAATTAATTAACTAACCTTGTAATTAATACTAACCTATCAGATTAATATTACTTTAATTAATATTACAATAACCATTTAACAGTTTAACCCTTACCCCTAACTAATTAAATTCATTAATAATCAATCAATCATTACTAAACAATTACATTAGTTGTTACTTAGGTTAATCCATAGTTCGTTTATTAATCAACACTATTAATCATTAACTCATAACGATTAACATTAATCAACATTACTAACCTTAATTGACAATATTTAACATTATTATTCAGTATTATTAACATTAATCAATGATAATTACATTAATCAATATTCTTAACATTAATCGACAATATTTAACACTATTACTAAACCGTCTTTTATTACCACCTAATTCCTCTATTACCTTATTCAGTTATTAATCCAAAATTTACTAACTTGACGTATTAACTTAATCTCCTATTTAGGTAAGTAGTAACAACGTAATTAATGCCTAAACATTATAGTTCACTTTTATTTTATGCAACTTATAAATATGTAGGCGAGTTATGTAAGCGTAGCTACTGCTTACATACCTCGCGTAAGTACACTAACAGTAATAAATTGCACACACATCAATCAAAATCACGAAACTTATTGTTTACCGAGACAGGTTTAAACAGAGTTTGTGAGGTACATTCTTTTACCAACCGAAATTTTATTAAATTACGACAATTCATTCATTACTGAGTTATGACACATACTCATTCAAGGGTTTTACACACATACAGTTAGATCATGTTTTCACCCCTACTTCAAGCTACACCTATTTACCTACATCATCACTAACTTCCACATCCTATCCTGTCCTCTGCTGGACTACCCTGAAATGTCAAGTCATGACCGATTCCAGCTAGAACCCGTAAGCGGAAGTGTCGACTTCATCGACCAAGCTTCCCCAGCAGGCAACCACCAGTCATCATCACACACCTTGGGGAGCGCGCCGTAGCACAGCCCTCCCATGACTCTGGGTTTCGGGGATAAACGGTGGGTAAAGCCTCCACCCCCCTAATGGAACAAGGGACTATGTCTACCCGACATAATAACCGTTTTGCACTTGTACTCGGTTTGTCATCGTATAACCAATCTGGGCGGTTGAGTTTCCTGAAACCCTACCCCACCCATGTCATAACATACATCATAATAAACAGCATAATAACCACACGAAAGTAAATAATGCATCACTCGCATACCATTTTATCTTTCGAAGTCCATGTCCCCGAGGCCCTCCCACCTCGTAGGATCCAGCTATCACTTGGCCGTTTCGACCTGTAAGTCAGTCCTCGACATAAAATCTCGAATATCGTGCATGTACACATATATTTCATCATAACATAACAACAATAATCAATTTATTATTTTCACCATGCACTTGGTATTATACCATTCTTTCTTTCAACAATAACTTAACGGTATCCACATACCCATCATTCATTAACTTGCATATATGAGACATAACTAACACATGATACATATCTAACATGACTACGTATCCTAATACCAATGTCACACACACACATATATATGTCGGGAAAAGTATAGAACCACATGTCCATAGTGTCACCAAACCGACGAAGTCTCATAATCAAGTAAACACAACATATAATAATAGTTTAGGTAGTAATGTCAGAACGGGGCGTTACAATGCATCAAAACATTTTCATAAATTAACTTGATTGTCACTGTGAACACCTTCGAAAATGGACATGGCTAGGCTTATGGGCTAGTAGGTGGAGAAGTTGGCTGAACAACCTGCTCCGATGTAGTCATTAGGGTGGGGGCACAGATGTAGATGGAGGAACTATGGTTGCGACCACAGTAGACACATGGGAAGATGATGGAATAGTAGTTGCCACAATAGTGGCGGGAACTAGACATGATGTGGTGGAAGAGGACATGGTGGTATGGGGTGGATGGGGACATCGTGGACGATAGAGCCCTACCGAATGGATAATAGGGGGCATCGACCCAAAAGGGCTAGGGGGGATGTTGAGGTATGGTGAATGGCAGGTCGGTGCTAGATAGAGGGAGGAGGATGGATATAAGGGAGCTTGTGGATGAAGGGGAGAAGCTGGATGGAAGGGGGGCATGGATGAATGGGGGAGGATGGATAAATGGGGGGGTGTGGATGAATGGGGGAGGATGTATAGATGGGAGGGCGTGGACGAATGGGGGAGGATGGACGGAGGGGGGAGTATGGATGAAGAGGGGAGGGTGGATGGAAGGGAGGGGGTGGACGGAGGGAGGGGTTTGGATGGAGGCGAGGGGGGTGACTCATGGGAGAGGTTGTAAACATGGGACTAAAGAGCCTTGCAGCTGTTGGTGGCCCCTGCATACAAATTTATAATATCATAGTTTAGTAAATAAAAAACAAATTAAACCATAGTATGTCCTAACATTTCAAATTAAAAGCGTGATTTTAACTACACATTTTACTTGTGTATACAGTGATATGCTGACCCCTGTCAGAGATGGATGGTCATCATACTGCGTGCATACCTGTGGACACCAAAACACATGCATGTTATAAACATATTAAACCAGTAATTATTCAGTTAATCAAAATATTAAAAAATATTGTACGGACTATCATCATGGATGTCATAAATATAAATACATAAAAATAGAAATGCCATAAGTAATAACAATATTGTGTGGGGTACTGAAAATACCTTTGTGTTAGGTGCCGCAATCTCAGTTGCAACTGCCATTGCTGCATCCAAGTTGGGAGATGCTGCGTGCTCCCATGACCACGTGTCAACTCTAAATAGCTGTACATTGAAATAATAGTTTAAGTCAAGCACACATACTTTATAATTACTTTACAAATTATCAAGTGATGATTGAAAACACATTAAAAAAAGTGCTAACCTGCTCCATATAGAAACCCTTGATCGGTCCAGGGAAAGCGTGCCCGCAATGGGGACAAAGATGTGGCATTTTCCCCGTGGAACTAGAAGGCCCAACATGGCTACCACCAGTGACAAGTCTATCCTAACTCTGTCCTGAAGGTCCTGCACCTGCGTCTCTATTAGGGTTAGCTTGTCTCTCCACTGTAGTAGCTGCTACAAAGGCAGTGTGTCTAAGTAGTCTCCGTGCAACACTCCTCATCGTCTCCTCGATCTGATAAAGTTTGTGGGGTAATTGAGGCAGCTGGGGAGAGGGGTTGGGCTTGCGCCTAGGAGTTGGTGGCCCTCTCAGTGGGTTCCTCCTAGCAGTAGGTCAATCTTGGGAAAAGCCGTACCCAACACCCTGGAACTCGGTTATGTCAAAATAGTTTACATGTAAATCGAGGAAAAACTCATCCCACAGTTGCCGAAGGAAGTACCGTGGAACCTCCCTATTATTGCAGGGAGGTTTATCATAAACCATGAACCACCTATGCATCCAATTGTCCCTCCATGGTTGGAAATGACACCAATCCATGAAAACACGTGGCTTTTTAACGTTCGGTGGTTGTTGTGTTTTTGGATTGGTGAACATACTATACAATTGGGACTTTGTAATATTCAAATCTTTTATTTCCTCCTTGGAAATGCCCGTGGAATAATAGTCTCGCATCCTAGATCTATATTCAGTCATGTCAGTCATTTGGCGATGTGCATGGATGATGGAGTCAATTGAGCTATCAATTGAGGTGGCAAGGGACACTCGAGATGGTTCCCCCATGTTTCTTAGTTCTCGAGTGTGCACTCTCATCTCATTTAGAGAATGGTTCAAGTAATCTTGGTTAAAATTTTGTTGGGGGTTTTGATTTTCTTGGGCATTTGGATTTGGTTGAGGGTTTTCATTGGTTCCACCGGACTCCATGTTAACATTTTGTTCATTCATTGTGTGGGTTTACACTCTGCAATTGAAAAATTCTTTATTCTTTTAATAATTTGGGGATTATTACAAATTTAATAAACAAACAAAAATGAATTAAATGACAAAAACAATGAATTAAATGAAAAAACAATGGCATTTACCTATGCAATGCAATTGGTGGATGGATGCAGGTGGTTTTTTGAGTGGAAATGGTGCATTTGGGTTGTTGTAGCTCTGCACACGCGCTAGTTCATCCACGTTCGACCGGAATGGTAAGAATGAAAAGAAATCGGGGTTTTTTTTTAAACCCTAACAGAGGCGCATGCGTGTGTTAGTCCATGCACGCGCTAAGAATGCGCACGCGCCCCAGTTTGGTACCGAACCTAATGGTGTGTGTGCGCTACCTTAGGTGTGTGCGCGTCCCTTTTTTTTCCTCACTAGCACGACCTCATTGCAACAGTTTTGAGGAGCATCTTTGTGCGTTCACCCATAAATATAATTTAATGTTTAATTACACCGATAGGTGTTTAGATATTATCTGATATTTTGGGCTTGCATAACACATCCTACAAATCAATCCATCGAATGAGTGAAATACAATGAGCATTTCATGCTTCTTGTGCTCATTGCTTTAAAAAAAAATCTAAAAAAATACAAATATCCTTCTTGTATATGAAGTTGTAGGGTACTAGCTCAATGGGTGTAAGGGTGTGCTAGTGAGCATATCTTGGGACTCCCAGGAGCCTGCGAGTAGCTTCATGCCTTCGGGAAGTTGCAAAAGCTAAACGGACCCAAGACATTGTGTTCAGGCACAGTTGAGATACAGTGGTGACAAACTTCGCAAACCGAGGTCGATCCACTATATGAGTCTGTAATGTTTGTAATATTGCTGAAAAATCAATGAAAAGCTGAAATTGGGAGATCCTGGCGTAGGTGGTATCAGAGCCAGTCCAAGTTCAAAGTTTGTTCCGATTATTCTGGTAACACTTATGCTTTATCTTATGTATGATTTATAAATCTGCTGCAATATCATCTCTGTGTATGCAATTGGTTGATCTATTTGTTCAAAACACTCTATAAATAGTATCCTGTAGGCGGTGGAAATGACCACTGAGCGGATTGTAGGAATCCAAAAGGTGTAAGTGTCAGTTCCGACGTCGTAGCAGTAAGGCCCGCCAGAGTTAGGGGAGTAAGTCTACAAGGTTTCCGGAAGACTATAAGTCATCCCTCACCTTTTTTATTAAAAATGGATCCTACGATGGATGCTGTTTCGCTGACCCATCTAGAGTGTGAATCAGCCAATGACACAGAAGTTTCATTAGCAGAACGTCGAAGTTCTTCCTTTAATCCTTCTTCTTCCTCAGGAGAAGAATCATCATACATAACAATCAATGACTAGAATCCCTCAGAGAATTGGCAATTACCTCAGATCTTACCAAAAGATGTTTACAGACTTAATTGGTGGAATTTATATTCTGTCACCCAAATAAAAGTGTCAAGTATCAATGTTGCTTTCACAGATAATCAAGAGCCTATCCATATTTCTTTACTTGACAAAGAACAAATTGACTGGGCAAAATCTAAGAACTTCAAATATGCACATTTTGGTGCTGTCAAGTTAGGCCTTGGTCCATTAGTACGCCCTCGTCTTGCTATTTCGTCTTTATGTTGTGTTGTAGATACGCGTCACAATAAGTTTTCTGATGCTGTCATTGGAGGGTTTACAGCCCCACTGCATGATGGTCCTGCATTTGGTACCATTTATCCTAAGTTTTCTGTGAGTCTAGATGATCCGCATATATATAACATTCTCAAAGCTTATATCCTACCTAAGGGTTTTGACATGCAAAATGGCTCCCGTATAATCCAGTTAAAAGGCGGTGTATGTATCTGTTTCAGTAATGACACACTGCCTCAGTTACGATCCCATGTCCATCAGAGCTCTGCAGACTGCAGCATGGTGGAACAACCCAATGCTAAGTCTAAAAATGCAACTCCTGTTACATTTAACTGGACCGGAATTAATTATCCATAGTCTTGGGAACTAAAGTATTATGAGTTAAGACACCGTGAAAGAGTTGCTGCTACCATGAATCCCAAACCCCTGATATATGATGAAGCATCCTGCTCCTTCCGGTCAGCCCAAGAAGAGCCAATAAAAAGATTTGGTCCCCCTCTGATCAAGTCAACATCCATGTCCTCATATAACAATGCTAAGCTTCAAGCAATGTCGGATCGGTTGTCTAAACAGTCTTTAGCTGAGTCTTCTAGTTCTGTAAATAATCCTTCTTATACAGGTCTTTCAGATTTTGAGCATAGAGGTCAACATGCTGACTGTCCAACATGTAGAAAAATAAAACAAAAATTATCACAAAAAAATAAGCAGAAGGAGTCTGCTTCTCTCCATGAGTTTCCCAGCCTAGGAATGTTTTCCCTTCCTCGAGAAAAAGGAGGTGTTGAGGTAACAAGTGCCTCAGGTCAAAAATCTTTCCTTCCTGGTCGAAATCTTCCAGATGCTACCTTTAGGTAGTATGCTCAAGACGGTTTAACTCGAAGAGAGTTTTTACCTACCAAATCTTCAGCTGCTGATCAATTAGAATCAGATGAAATAAAGTTAGCCAATTGGGGAAACTTGCAGCAAATACACACTGCAAGAAATTTAGATGATATGGCTAACGATATCCTGTTACTTAAGCATAGCTGTTCTATCCAGAGAGAACAGTTGGATAAAGTCATCACTAAACTTGAGTTACTAGATCATCTGCTTCATGATACGACCCAGATAGAAAAAGCTGTCACAGAAGCTTCCCAGAAGCTTGAGAAGAGAATGGCTGTCTTAGCTGATCTATCTACAAAAACACAGGAACTTAAACAAAAACATTATGTAGTTCCTGATCATGTGATCAAACTTGCCAGAAAGGGTCATAACAAGTCAGCCTTATTAGGCCAGTTGAATGTCATTCCAGATGATGAAAAACCAGAATGGGATTTCAGTGAAAGTGATGCTATTAAAGATGATATAGAAGAATGGATCAGTGCATTCAAAGGATACAGACCAGTACTTGATCCAAAGTATATTGGAGATTTGAATATGATGGAAGAATCTTCAAACAGGAGAAGATTAGAGGCCCCCAGACAAGAAGAGTTTGACACTCATATGCCTGATGCTCATTCTGCATCTGCCCCTCCTCCAAAAGTCTTTAATTTTGGCATCAATTCAATGAACAATCTGATTACTCAGATGCCAGAACAACCAGTCCTTAATATCCAGTGTCAATCCCGTGAAGAAATAAAGAATGCTATTCAGTTGTTAACCCATTGGATATTATACAAAAAATAGCAAGATCATAACCTAACAGGTCAGATGTTAGGAACACAATTAATTGCTGGTTTGTCAAGACTAGCCTATGAGTGGTGGCGGTGGTTACCGCAAGAAACTAGAAACGAATTGTTGTCTGCAGATGATGCAGATGAACAGATCCTCTCTGCACTTGGAAGAGAATTTTATGGTTCAGAGGATGGAGAAGATTATGATCACCTAGCCTCTTTGTATATGTCAGCTAGATTGTGTGATCTGAGGAAAGCAGAAGAATATTTCTGCTACATGCAGAAGCTGCTTATCTCCTCTGGAAAATCAGGGAATCCAGCCTACCTAAAGCATTACTTGAGAAGCTACCCAGGTCATGTACCAGATGCAGTAGAACATGCTCTCAAGGATAAAAAGGTAGAGTTAAGAAGTCTCTCTCTTGCACAGTTGCATAATCATATTCTGGAAACTTGGCAAGAACACTATCTTGAGAGACGTGTTTCAAAAGATTTTAAAAGGCACCATAAAATGTTTTCGGCATCCTTCTGCAAGGATGTAGCCCGTATGCCTGATTACGGGTGTGGTGCCCATAATCGTGGTCACTTTGGCAAAGGAGGTTGCCATTGTGAAAAGAAAAAGAAACACAAGAAGTTTTATACTTCAGAAGCCAGATATCATCCCGATCTTCCCTATAAGCATAAATCCAAACATCGGTATAAAGAATACAAATATAAAAAGCCTTATAAGAAGCACAAGTATAAATCCAAAAGATTTGTCAAAAGAAGGCATGAAAAAGGAAAAGGCGATGTTTGCTTCATATGTGGAAAATCTGGTCATTGGGCAAGCAAGTGCCCAGAAAGAAAGTCTCGACCCAAGTTAGCAGCATTATGTGAATCACTTGACCCAGCCTGGTGGGATTTGTACAAAGTCTCTGCTTCTTCCCCAGATCCTTCTAAAGAAGTTATTTATCTACCTGAGTCTGAGTCTGAATCTTCTTCTTGTACATAGAGTGAAGAAGATCCTCCAGCTTTAGCTAAATGTGGTTAGTACTCATCATCCTCGTTCGAATCTGATTCTGACAGTGAACCACATTTAGGGGGTGTGCGCTACCTGAATTTGACTTTGGTTTGTATATGTTTTCCAGTTCTGTTTCTTCTTACCAGATTGAAAAGCAGATTGCTGCTATAGATTTGAAGTTGTTTACCATTCCTGTATATAGGCATGTAGAAAGAAAAGAGTTAAGAGAAGAGAAAAAAGCTTTGCAAACTCAATTGAAAGCTTTGACAGAAGAAAAAGGGAAAGGTAAAGAAAAGGCTACTGTAGCATTTAATCCAATAGAGATATATCAAGAATATCCTGGTATCCATTCTGACAGACAAACTCATAGAGCAGATAGAGAGAAATATCCGAGATTGCAGTTGAAAGAAAAGCAGTCAAAGATTAAAGAATTGTTGAAGGAAGCTGATGCTATTAAACATGCTCTTGTTGTTTAAATCCAAGAGAAGGATCAGTCTTCTGATGAAGAACTGTCCAAGGAAATTGAAAGAGTGTGTGGTCAGCTGGAAGCAAAAGAAGAGTCACCATAGTATTCTCCTGAAAGGTCCCCTTCACCTCAATCTTAGAGTATCAGCCTACTTGGAGCTCTGTCAGGTCCCAAATTATTCATTACCCTAGAATTCTGTCCCGATGAATTTAAGCCTTACCCAATCCAATGTTTAATAGATTCAGGATGTCAGTTTAACCTTGCTAGAGGTAATGCAATCCCTTCCTATTATTGGGAATCTACACAAGAGTTCGGATCAGCTATCCAAGGAACGCCAGTGTATCTGACTGGTAAGACAAAATATTTTCCAATATCTCTGTCTGGTATACATAGTTCAGTCTCTCTTTTCAGATTAGATGTAGTGCGTGAGGATTGTGTATTAGGTTCTGAATTTTTGTTAAAAGTCAGTCCATTTTCTTTTGATACTCAGAAAATGATATTTTCCTGTACAGACAATAATCAGTCTGTTTCCCTTCCACTGAGTCATACATTTGTACAGTGTTGTAAGCCATTACCTTCTGTCCAGAGTCACCCAGTTCAGTCCAAAACCTCGCTGAATAAAATGGAAAGGTGTATTTCTTATGCAGAAGTACACAGTGAAAAGTTTCTTGCAGGGATTACAGAAAAGATTAAAAAGGATTGTTGTTCTGAAAGCCCAAATGCTTTCTGGACAAGAGAGAAGTATTTTGTATCCCTACCTTTTGACCCTCTGCAGAAAATCTGACCTATGAAAGCCTCTGCTAGATTGATGAGCCCAACAGAAAGATATTTCTGTAGTAAAGAGATTCAAGAGCTTCTAAATAAAGGACTAATTGAACCATCCAAAAGTCCTTGGGCATGTCGTGCTTTTGTTGTGAATAAGCACTCAGAACAAAAAAGAGGTAAGCCAAGGTTGGTTGTTAATTTTAAGCTCCTGAATGCAGTGTTGCAGAAAATCAGGTACCCATTGCCCGATAAGGTAAGCTTGTTGCAGAAAATTACAGGATGTTCTATTTTCAGCAAGTTTGATTTAAAGTCAGGGTTTTATCAGATTGGCATTGAAGCCAAAGACAGGTATAAAATTGCTTTCGTTGTCCCCCATGGACAATACCCGTGGAAAGTCCTTCCTTTTGGAATCAATAATGCACCTTCAGAGTTCCAAAAGCGCATGGAGGATATATCCAGAGATATCCCTTGGTTAGCAGTGTTTATAGATGATATTTTGATTTGTTCAAGAAATTTGCAAGAGCATCTAAAACACTTACAGCAGTTTTATGAATTAGTTTTTAAACATGGTTTGGTTCTGTCTGAGTCCAAAATGGAGATTGGTAAGACAGAAATGGATTTTTTGGGTTTGCACATTAAAGGTGGTCAGGTTATATTGCAGAAACATGTTTTGAATTCATTTGATCATTTTCCTGACAAAATTCTTGACAAAACCCAGTTGCAACATTTTCTTGGTTGCTTAAATTATATCAAACCCTTTTATAAAGGACAAGCTTCAGATATTCATTGTCTGCAGTAGCGGTTAAAGAAAAAGCCTGCACCATGGTCTGATGCAATGACTCTAGCTGTTCAGCAAATCAAAGCTAGGGTAAAAGATCTGCCAGCTCTTCATCTTCCTCAGGGACTTGGTAAGTTGATAATTGAAACAGATGCATCTAATACCACTTGGGGTGGTGTTCTCCTGGAAGAGATAGATGGAAAAGAAAACATCTGTGGATATGCATCTGGTTCCTTTAAAGGTGCTGAGCTTAATTATCCCAGCAGTCACAAGGAGATATTGGCAGTTAAAAAGACTGTCAGTCATTTCATTCTCTACCTGAAACCAGTGCATTTTACTCTAAGAACAGATCTCAAAATAATGCCTGGTATATTAAAAAATGAAAATCTAATGGCGAAGAACAACAATAGAATCTTGAAATGGTTTATTTGGCTAAGTAATTTTGATTATGATATTATTTACAAGCCTGGTTATTTAAATTGTCTTGCTGATATGTTGACACGGGAAACTATGCAGAAATAAGTTTCTAGCTTAAATATGTTTTCAGCAGGTGAAAGTTCCAGGGAAGACAAGGGGAAAGCCCCAATGCCAGATGAAGACCAGCTACCAAGAAATGCATTATTTTTAAAGCCTTGGGATAACAACTTAACTGCAAATGAGCGCAAAGAACTACTTGACTATGCAGATCGGCATCAAGTAGAAAGGTATCTCAGCCTGACACTGATCAAGGAAATTCAAGCGAGCCCGTGCAAGCTCCAAATTTTGGAACGTTGGGAAAAGAAAGCCTTTAATGGTTTTCGAGATGCTGAATAAAAATTGAGGAAGTGCCGTGAAATTTGGGTGGACTGCAACGAAGAAAAAGATGGGTTAGTATGGTATGTAGATTTGGGTGAGGGTAACCTCACATGGACAACCTACAACCTGATCTTACAGTTTTGCAGAGAGCAAACCTCAGTTGTTATCTGCGCAGACCCTGGAAACATGAGGAATAAAAAATGGTCTGGATGGACGGAAGTCTTTCTAGATAAATTTTGTCCAAGAGTAGATTGGCTCAATCGGTGAGCTAATTTCATTTTACATTTGGAGGATGATATGCAAGCTGCAGATCAGCATAATCAATGGTTTAAGTTTTTGCTGCGACATCATGGAGGTCGCTATACACCTCTGGAACACTCAATAAATATCACCCAGAAATTCATCAAAAGGGACATCAATGGTAATAGGTTGGACACCAAAGTCCATCGCAGAACCCTTCCGCTAAACTACAGAGTTGAATCTTTATTTGCCTCTGAGTTTGTTTTTGGTCCCAATGAAGCTTTGCATGGTTCCGATGTGGAACATTGTTTTGGTGATTTATTATATCCAGAGCAAGACTACCCGGAGGATAGCTATTGGCAAAACACCGAGTCCCAGCCTTACAACTGGGAGGATGATTTGTCGCGCAGAGAAATAGAAGAGAACCTGTTCGATGACGGTGTTCTAGATTGTGTCTGTGGTGGTGTCCTAGGTGGCGAAGAAGGTGAAGTCCGATGTGTTTGCGGATCAGGCTATGGTACTGATTGATCAACAATCAGTCAGAAAATATTCCTTTAGTAGGAATGAAGCAAAATGGTCCGAGATCCATGTGAATGGAATCTTTGTACATTGTTTTGAAAGTCGTGGTGGGCCGGTTAATGCTCCACTTTGTAATTTGTCGGCCATGTTTTAGGCCTTTGTTCTATGCCAGGATGCTTTTGCCCCGATGATTTGTAATATGTCGGTAGGAATATTTGCATAGTGACTGATATAAGTGGGCCAGTTTTTTGTCGGCCACAAGAATATGCTTTTGGTGCAAGTCAGTGTATGTCAGTCTATCATAGTACCGGGTCCCCGTATGGCCGAGCCTCGGAGGGATGAGATAAACATGATGTGGTCCCATCATGTCCCCGGGAATCTAGCTTTTCAACCGGTTGGTGTAGGTTTTAGGCCACCGGATGACCCTCTCTAATGCTATAAATAAGAGGCTTCCGAGTTCATTTGACATATCGAGTCATATCGAGTCGAGTCGCATGAGCAAGTAGTTCGCTCTGCAAGTAGGAGTCGCATGAGCAAGTAGTCCGCTCTGCAAGTCTGTAAGGTTGTGTGAGAGCCGAAGTAAGTATGCTCTGCGAGTTGCCGTGACTGGTATAACATCGCATCAGAAAGCTGAGACTCGTCTCTGTAACAGGGTACTAGTTCAATGGTAGAGCATCTGCATTATAATGTAGAAGATTGGTAGTTCGATTCCATCGTTCCCTATCATAAATATTTTCATTCTATCACTACTACATAGAAGAGGTATTAAGACAATATTTGTGTAAATTGTCTCAACTTAAGACAAACAAAAATTTGTGTATTGTCTTAAATTGGTCTTTAAGCTAGTGTCTTAAACTATTGTCTTAAATTTAAGACAATAGTTTATGACAATAATTTAAGACAATAGAGACAATACACAAATTTTTGTTTGTCTTAAGTTCAAACAATTTACACAAATATTGTCTTAATACCCCCTCCGTGTAGTAGTGATGGCACTTCATGGTCTTCATATTCAATATGCTCTTATCAAATTCGGATCTCTCCATGTTCATTTCCTTGCATTGCCTATGTGATTTACATATTTTCAATACAGATCTCTAATGTCATCCCAAGTTGTCCCGATGGTATTCTCACTGCCACTATATTTGAAGCTAGGCACCTTCATCATCGAGGCTTACCCAGGTTTCCAAGAAATGTAATGATATCAAAAATCTTTGAAAATTCATCTTTATATGAATAATTATACACATTCTCCGTAATGGGTACGTTTGATTCAATTCCTTTCCAGTTCTAAATTCTGTACTCATGGATATCAATGATTTGTTCTTGAGCAGGTGTGCCTTGAAGTTTAAGAGATTCTCCATCTAAAAGGGCACAATGGAGTATATGCCACCATAGATATTTGCATTTCTAGAATCCCAAGCACCAGAGACCTACCTCATGAATCTGGAAACCCGATTTGGAACGGGACTTTTCACATTCACTATGCATCCGTCTTGTCTATAAGCAAAATAATTGAGAACATTGGAGGAATACAAATTTTTGTAAAGAAACTGAACTGTACAAACAGGTGATGCACATGTGTTTTCAAATAAATTTAACACCACTGTACATGACAATGAAGAAAAAGATCAGAGAGGCGCACAGCTGGAAGACCTAATTTTGACATTGATGTCTCTAATGGGGCGTATTACACCACCAGATGTTCATTACTACCTATTGCAAGGAATCCGAGATTATCAGAGTCTTTCATCGGCATGTCATTGAAGAGGGTTCAAACACTGTGAAAATTGTTACCTCAGTTATACATATGATTATGTAATGTCATCTTTAAGGAGTTTTGTAGACAAATTCCTAGATCCAAAAGGTAGTTGGCACAATCCAAAATGGCTTCAGCCTTTAAAAAAGAAAAATGCCAGAGATAAGGTGGCGTCTACGACTCATATTGTTCCCGCCACAATACAAGAAGAAAGATGGAGCTCGAACATTGTTTGTTGCGGCTGTGTTCTCTGAGCAATTAATTGGAATCTCATCACTCTAAAAAGGTAGAAGAGATGTCTTGTGTAGGAAGGACATAACCTTACCCTGGAGATTTAAAAAAAAAAATGTGATCTTGATGCTAAGGCTTCATCAACAAAATATCATATATATTGAACAGACATGTAGAAACAAAGACTCAGATCAGAGTACAGGTGGTCTTGCATATAATACAATAGTGGCACTACTTGCACTAGATCCCATCCCAATCTCAGAAATCATTTGTGGCAAAGTTATTGAGGGATGGTATGACTTGTATAACGCTAAAATCTACGCATGTTGGGCTGCCTCCAGTTCAAACATGTATCACAAGATCCATATTAGGGTTCCGGGATTCGAGTTCAGAACTTCCCAGGAGTCTAGCATGTGTATTTTCAAGCAGAGGGATGCATAGTCAATCTATATCATAACACGCACTTATCAGAGCACTATCATCCCAGAATCGAATTGAGTTATGGGGAGGAGCGAACCTTATACACGTCTCCGAGACTGTGGAAGTCACAGTGGAGTTTACCCATCACCAGAAGACCGTGAGCTTGGATGCCCGCATCCAAGGTTATGAGAATCGCCAGGTCGTGAGCTTCGTTGGAGGAATTGATCTCTGCGATGGAAGGTATGATAATGAGATCCACTCGCGATTTAGAACCCTGAATACTGTATAGAGCGAGCGATGATTTTCAACAGAACAATTACAAGGATGTGGATCTTCCTCACAGAGGGAGCCATGGCACGATGCCCACTCTAAGATCGAGGGCCCAACTACCTAGGATGTCGTCACCAACTTTACTCAGCTGTGGACCAAGAAGATCGATCCGAGCATCCTTGTAAACATGGAGGATTTACAGGGTGCACATTCTAAAGATCCGGACGCCTGGGACGTTCAAATCTTCAGGTCCATAGACGATGCTTCGGTGGTCATAGACGATGCTTCGGTGGTCGACTTCCTTGCAAATCCTTCCAATGCACCTGAGATGGGGCTACTGACTGTGAAGAACGAGGTCTTGACATTTTGAAGATCCGGACGCCTGGGACGTTCAAATCTTCAAGTCCATAGACGATGCTTCGGTGGTCATAGATGATGCTTCGGTGGTTGACTTCCTTGCAAATACCTCCAATGCCGCCGAGATGGGGCTATTGACCGTGAAGAACGAGGTCATAGACAAGAGCATCCAATGTGTATATATTGAAGCCATTGGCTGAGTCAGCAACTTGATTTATTGCAGCGAGAAGAGCGAGGTGCTCTACAACTCAGTATGGAGGAGATGTTGTAAGTTTGTTCCTAACAAAATAATTAAAAAAATTCTTGTGGGCTCATAAAATTAAAAAATATGGAAAGTATTTTAAAAAAATCCATGTTGATTAATAAAATAAAATATTATGAAAAGTAATTAAAAAATGGATGTTCGTCTATAAATCGAGAGAGATCAAATTTCTTGAATTTAAATTATAAAAAAAAATACACCTCAAGACATTGGATCCCTCTCGGTGCTTGATAAATCTGGATTTAAGATGGATCTATGCTGGTATAGAAAACCAATACTTCTTCGGTGGCTGCGCTTAGTGGGACTAGGCTTGGAGATCCAAGGTTTAGAGGATGAATCCTACGTGTCATAACATGGTGACCCTATTTCCACAGGGATTGTCATAAGATGGATCTATGCTGGTATAGAAAACCAATACTTCTTCGATGGCTGTGCTTAGTGGGACTAGGCTTGGAGATCCAAGGTTTAGAGGATGAATCCTACGTGTCATAACATGGTGACCCTATTTCCACAGGGATTGTCCTCAGTGTTGATTACATGTAAAATTTTTGAATTTTCTTTTTTTTAAATAATTTTTATATTTAAAAATTAAAAACCTTTATTAGAGATTTATGTCACATTTGAAGTGAAAGAAAAGTATATCCCTATTTTAATAAGGATTAATAACTAAATTAGTACATCTATAAGTAAAGTGACCAGTGAACACCAATAAGGATAGCTAACCACTTAATTTTAGCTAACCACTTAATTTTAATAAGCCAAAATAAGCCAAAACAGAAAAAACAAATTATAACTGAATACCTCACGATTAAAAATAAATGATCACTAATAAGGACCAGGACAAGTTTTCTCCATTACGTAAAAGTTTGTGATAATAATACACGCACGCAGCAGACAAAGTCCTTCAACAAACAAAAGAGTAGGTATGGTATAGAATCGAGTTCTTAAAAAGAATAAGCCGGTATAGAATCGAGTAATTAAAAAAAAGCTTTTTTAAGGTGGATTTTTAATAGATATTAGTTAAAATTGTTTCTGGAAATTTGTTATTTTTACAATTTTGCAACAATCTTATTTGTCTTATTTGTCTGTCTTATACTAAATATTCGATTTTAAAACCATACATATCGTCGAAATTACAATTTGAGCATTCTAAATTGGGGTTTTGGTTAACGCTTATACTACGCCTGGTATAGATTAATTTCTTAGAAAATTTGGAGAATATTAAGCACCTAGCGAAATAGCATTAAATGCCGCTTGAGTCGAAATTGTACCGTTCGATCAATGCCTATACCGATCGCAGAAAATTGGGTTCAATGCACATGAGACACAAGTGGGCTATATAATATTTCGGGTGCACAGGAAACAAGTTGGTATATAATATTAAGGGCGTGAAACTGCTTGGATAAGATCATTGTTGTCAAAGTTGGAATGAAGTGCGGGGACGAGAAAGATTAAGGTGCTTCCAAAATTGATTTGCAATCTTGTTTGTGTTTCGTCTGGCAGACGAGAAGTGAGTTATTGGAGCCTCCAAATCTGTGATCTGTGAAAAATGTCAAGCAAGACATGAATATAAGCTACGAATAACTGCATTAAATTTGGAGGTCACATCTCTTTCGTATATCACAGAAATCCGAACTCTAACGAAATGGAATGGAGGTTACCTGGATGGGCTTCTGAATCGATGGTTTCCACTATTCTGATTCGGACACGAGGGTTACTTGAAAATTTCTTGAACTAAAAGTGGGTTTGTAATCAAGAAGGCAGATTCTTAAGACGGTCTGCTTGCACAATAATTTTAGGTATTGGCGTGATTTTAATGATGGGATATTCATGGCTGGAGAATCCAACAAGAACACTGGTATTGGTGAACTTGGCAGGGATTATGGAAAGAGCAGATGAAGCGCTGTTACCAGGGGTGTACCAGGAGGTTGGATTAGAGTTACATATTTCACCAACACAGTTGGGGTCTCTCACTCTACTGAGATCTATCACTCAGGCAGCTTGTTATCCACTGGCAGCTTATCTGGCGATTCATCGCAATCGTGCCCATGTGATCGCCCTCGGAGCCTTTCTCTGGGCAGCTGCTACATTTCTTGTTGGGATCTCTACAACTTTTGCTGAGGTACTTACAATTATCATTCAGTTGACATAGCAGG
Source organism: Larix kaempferi (assembly GCA_027924585.1). Lineage (NCBI taxonomy): Eukaryota > Viridiplantae > Streptophyta > Pinopsida > Pinales > Pinaceae > Larix > Larix kaempferi. The sequence goes on from BSBM01001754.1 coordinate 5,523,171, forward strand.
TCATTGCATATTATGGAGTTTGACCTTAAACAAATAGGTAGTCACATTAAGGATGCAATGACAGACTTTAGGTTAGTGGCATCTTAGCTGCTGGAATTGTGTTTTATAAGTTTTATTGTACTTTTTAGTCAGTTTCATACATGCCACAGTTCCTTGAGCTACCTTATGATGTTAATATAGGTGATCTTAGTTAAAAATAAGCATTTCTCAACAAGCTAAAAGTATGAACTAATGTTTAATTAGCTAAAAGTTTACTTGGTATGAGTGTTTCGATACAAGTTGGATTTTTCAACCAGCCTGGCAAGAGCTAAAGCCTACTCTTCAAATTATTGTTCAGATTTTGTTATCACATTGTAACCATGGAATGAGTTATTAACAAAGTATAGGGTGTGTCTTAGCGTCCAGGATAACTTGAAATTGCACCAAATGTTCCTGCTTTGCGCAGCAAGGTTCTGAAACCAAGTGATGCATGCCTACAAATTTCTCCCCCCCACTTCCCAAAAAAATGGAAAATTACCTCCTTGGATTTATCAGTAGTATTATGTTATATAAATATATGACCTCCATGGATATATAGGTAGCAGTATCAAGAGCATTGAATGGGATCGGACTTGCAATAGTAGTCCCCGCCATTCAGTCGCTCGTGGCAGATTCGACGGAAGAAGGAAACCGTGGATGGGCTTTCGGGTGGCTACAGTCACGGCTACAGTTTACAGGCAACGTTGGAGCTATATTGGGTACTGTGTTTTCTGTTTTGTTAGCTTCGACAACAGTGATGGCGATTTCCGGCTGGAGAATTTCTTTTCATATCGTTGCAGGAGTGAGCGTTGTGGTTGGGGTTTTGGTCTATGCTTTTGCAACAGACCCACGCTTTTCAAACGGTTCGATGCCCAGAACTTCGTAAGTATATGTCACTTCGTTTGATTTACAAATGCACATAGATTTCTATAAAAAAATGAATTTCACCGGACTTCTTGTCGTTCAGTTTAAACAGTAGAAGTGATTTAGCATCTGTGATTCTTTTTAGAGAAAGTGGAACGAAAGGGGTGCCACTAATATGGTCGGATCTGAAGGTAATGGGCGCAGAAGCGAAGAAAGTGATGCGAATTCGGAGCTTTCAGATAATTGTAGCTCAAGGGATCGTGGGGTCATTTCCTTGGTCGGGTTTATCATTTGTACCCATGTGGTTGGAGCTCATTGGATTCTCTCATCAAGAGACCGCGTTTCTGATGAGCCTGTTTATCGTGGGGAATTCCTTGGGTGGATTGTTTGGAGGGGGAATGGGGGACCTGATTGCCAGACGCCTTCCAAATGCTGGAAGGATTATTCTTTCACAAATAAGTTCAAGTCTGGCTATTCCTTTGAGTGCAATTCTGCTGCTAGTTCTTCCTGACGATCCTTCTACTGGATTGGGACATGGCCTGATGTTTTTCATCATGGGATTCGGCGTATCATGGAACGCACCTGCCACGAACAAGTAAGTAGCATGTATCATATTTTTGCAAAATTAATGCACATTGATTAATGGACAGATTGTATTTGAATCCAAAATTTATGACGTTTTTTTATCTGCAGCCCCATATTTGCAGAAATTGTACCTGAGAAGGAAAGAACGAGTATCTATGCCTTGGACTGTTCGTTTGAATCAATTTTAACATCCTTTGCTCCGGCGGTGGTTGGCATTCTGGCCCAACATGTGTATGGCTATAAACCTATTCCTGAAGGCTCAAGCAAAGCCATCGAAATAGAAACAGATAGGGGAAATGCTGCTGCATTGGCGAAGGCACTGTACACAGCAATCGCTATGCCAATGGCTCTGTGCTGCCTCATTTACTCCTTTCTCTATCGAGCATATCCGAAAGATCGTGACAGAGCTCGCCTTGAATATCAAGCGGAACTGGAGATGCGGCAGCATAGTATTGACTCCCCTGGTTATTATAGTACTGTTCAAACTCACGAACAAATTGATGACGATGAGGAGAAGAGTTTGCTGATTGGTCGAGAGAATACAAAGGAGACACAACATATAAGCTGAAATGGTATCGAACGATCTATATGTGCCTAATTTTGAGTTAATGAGGGTCTCTCTTTAGTGTATATTCAATGTGAGAATCTCTATCAGAATTTTTCTGAGCATCCATGAAATCCATTCTTTTATTAGTCCCTGCCGAGGGCTGGAACTATATTGTAATGAGTGCATGTTTAACTTTTTTTTTTTTTTATGTAAAATCAAGACTTATGTAGTAGGAAAACATGATAATAATGAAAAATACTAACTGGATTATTGAATGATCGATAGTAGTCCATCATAAATTTGTAATGATCATGAAAATGTCAAGTCTTAGTTCAGTACAGCAAAATAACAAAAGGATATTCATGGTCTATACAGCCGACCCAAAGTGAAAGATAAAAGCTACAGATTAGACAAGTAAACCTGGTCCGAATCCAGTAGCTGATTCTCTTGAAATTCTTCCCATCTGTAGCCTTCAACACCCTCATGTGCATCTTTAAATAATGAATCTGCCTGAGAATTGTGCTGCCTGTATATGTGTTCAAAGGTAATATTCTTGAAAAAAAAGTATTACTTCCTTGATTCTGCAGCACCATTGATGTAGTGAAATCAGGTTGATATTAAATTCCCCTTGAGCTCATTTGATCGTCACCCGGGAGTCACCAAAAACTGTGATTTTATAAAGACCAAAATATCTGGAAACTATAAGAACACACCACAAACCAGCCCATTTGAGTGCATGTTTAACTCATATTAGTTGTTATTTGACTTCTAATAATTTTATGGTTTTACTTAATAGTTTCATTTTTTTCTATTACATTGAACGATATGAATTCTAAAATTTTTGCCCAAAGTTTAATGTAATAGTTTGCATTTTTACCATTAAAGAAAAGACATAATTTTAATTATTTTATTAAATTCCTGCTTAAGGGAATATAGAAATCCTTAAAACAAATGAAATCCATATCTAGACCTAGTTAAGAAAATCTGAGCGATTACGACATTCATAACCGAAGGGATCTTTAGTAAACCCTGCTTTGGATTTAGGATATACCTATTATCTGAGCATGCTTGGACCACAGAACAGAAACATAGTGAACTGAAACTCTTATTGTCCAACCACACTTAAAAAATTATTCTCAAACAGAAGCATAGTGAACTGAAACTCTTATTGTCCAATCACACTTAAAAAAGATATTCAATCAGCATTTGATCTTACTAACTTGTAAGCATGCCTCACCAACCAGGTGCCTGTATTATAGGTAATTGACTAGCATGGAATTCCCATCCGCTATTTTATATTCTTTCTTTGTACCAAATAAACTTTTAGATCAAATTCAGTTTTTTAGTGTTACTTGTAATTAGCAGGTGATACAGTTATATATTAAACCATAATTCTGATATGGTAGAAGTTTGGTAATGCATTTGGTGGTTATTCATTATGTAAGATTTGGGATTGGTTATTCATCATGTAGGATTTGGGATTATTGAAATAACAGACATAATTTTGCTCTAAGCCAGATAAGTCTGAGAATAAATAGAATATAAACTAAAGAGTCACACCATACTGTTGAACCTCATACTGCTTTCACCTTCATTATAAAGGGTCCTCCTGTAGCCAAAGTAGACTCACATGAGTAGAAAAATGTTTTCTGCCCTTCAACTTCTTCAAAGTTGTGAATTTTATGAAAGAGTTATAATTCCTAAAACCAAATTCCAATGATTAACACTTTCTCAGCATACTTTCAACTCGATATATTTGTTCCATCTTAAATGGATGTTGTAGAGTCTACTGTAACAAGCAGAAGACATGAACCAGTTTGCCCACCCACAATCAGATTCCATTCATGCCAAAATGAAGCAAAGCAGAATGCATTTTAGGATCATAAGTAGTAAAATGAAAGGTATAAAGGTTTTCATAAAAAAAGATATAAATTCCAAGTAGGAGATGCCATAAGTACATAAAATTATTAACAGTAACATTAAGAAGCTCAGAAAGAAAAAAAAAGAAAAGAGTATATTAATGCCCAATATTAAGTAACCAGACCAGAGGTATGCCAAGGGGACTAAAATGTACATCCAGAATTATATATATATATTAGAAATCGTCCAATTCGAGGTAGGCATTTCCTTTGCAAATTCTTTTGTAAATTATCTCACTCCTTAGCTTCTTCAAGTTCTATATATATTAGAAATCCTCCAATTCGAGGTAGGCATTTCCTTTGCAAATTCTTTTGTAAATGATCTCACTCCTTAGCTTCTTCAAGTTCATGTTCACATCGTTATTCATTACTCCTTTGCAGCAATTTTGCGATTTTAGCAAGTTTTTGAGATGTCTGATGTATGCCGAGTCCAATTTTGGATGCCCTCTTATTCAACTCGGGCTGCACAGAACCAACAGGTCTAGATCCTGCATACTTTGTGTTATCAGTAGATCCATTCGATTGGGAAAATTCTCTCAACTGTTGTCTGGAATTCTGTTGTCCTGTTCCGGTAAGAGGACAACTGAGTAGCTCTCATATACATTTCTGAATGTTGCTTAACCAATCATTGCCTTGCTGCTTCTGAAAACCCAACGCCGGGATTGCAATTCAAAATACCAGCCAGAAAGATCCCAAAGCGCAATTGCCTTTTGAATGTTTTTCCTTTTTCACCAAATGCAACTCATGAGGTAAAAATATAAGTGATTGATGTAGGATAAAAACTCTATGATGATTGCGTTTTCATATCATTTTCAATGGCTGAAATCTGGAAATAAACTAAGACTGGCTGCCCTACTTAACTGTCCCCCACTCGCACTATGCTGTGCACAAGAACCCAGGCAGGCTGCTCTACAGACCTGCTGCTGTACAAACCTGCTGATGTGTGTGCCCACTGCCCAGGTCTACACGTATAGAGGTACTTGCTGAACCGACAAGTGCACCCAGGACTTACAAACTCTAAGAGATTGTTGTACAACTCATGATGCATGTTGAGGATTAAAGGCAAGGAAGTTTGATAATATATCTTGCACCAAAATTTTGTTTGCTCATTAAAGTATGTTTTAAACTTGTAACACATGGAACAAATGCCTTCATTCGTATCGAAAGAGGAAATGCAAAACTTGACCTTTGAGAAATAATGCAAATTGACAATATCTATTGTTGTGATCTTTTCAATACGCTGAAGCCATTAGAATAAACACAGACTTAAAAGTTCCCTAATTATTATGGCGCAAACTGTGCTAATAGTGGGAACAACAATTGAAAGAGAAACCATTTTGGATGAGGTATTGTTGACTACCAATCCATTATTCATTTTTATAAATTATTCTCAATTTCTGTACATGTTTGTTAATGGTTTTTTAAGATTTATGCTCAATGAAACTATAGTTATATTTTCTGGTTGCTTGTAGAAGGTCTCAAGTTTTTTCATTATTTTATAGATCTTGTATTTGTATCAAAAACACTAAACACCCTACATTGATGATTGTTGTGTCTTCTCTTTATCTGCATGGGACGTTGTCTTGAAAAACTCAGAATTTTCCAGAAAAACTTATATCTTGCAGAATTTTCACAAGTGAATGTTGTTTTATTTTTGGTTTGGTATTTGCAATTAAATCAATTTTCTTTTAGAAAAATGCATCTGATGTTACAATAAAATAAATAAAAATGCATCTGGATGAACTTCACCTTACATTGCCTCCTTTTGTAGCATAAGTGAGTTGGGCTACCATATTAGCTTTCTGCACGCAAATACATTAACTTCTGTACTAAAAACAACTTTGATAGACGTCTCCCGATCAGCTAAGTTAGCTCTGGATGCTAACACTCTCCTAGTTGAACTTGGATGCGCTGCTATCATAGGCAGTTCTGTATCTCTTTCTCCAGAGAAAGAACAGTCTTGTCAAATGGATAGCACCCTATGAATCTTTGCCGAGGTTTCTTATCATTCAACCATGATCTACAATAATAGCACCCTTCCAACTATAAGGAGCCACAAAGATTCAAGTCTTACAATGTATATTTTCTATTTTTATGACAGGTTACAGATAATCCCTATGTCAGCCCTAATCTATGCAGCCTAGCATTATGTTATATCAGTATAGCCAGATGCACAAATCTACATATTAATTACCATAACCCAATTGTAAAAACGAGTATATGTCAAACCCTGTGTTGTTAAGTGTTTCAGATTAGCTAATTCAACATAAAAAAAAAAAAAATTTACTTATCTATAAACATGAATCAACATAAAAAAAAATAAAATTTACTTATCTATAAACATGAATCTATTGATAAGCATAAAAAACAAATAACTTATTTAGGGCACTTTTATAGCCTATCATATTTACTAAATAACTTATTCAAGACACTTTTATAACTTATCATATTTACTAGTCACAATCACAAAATAACTTGTTCATAACACTTTTGTAACCTATCATATTCACCCTAAGTGACTGTGAAAGTGTATCAATTGTATCACACAGTAGAAACACGTTCCTCCCTGATCTGATGGGATTGTAATGCAAATCTGATGGTACTGTAATGAGGATTGTCATCTGTCTTTGGGGTTTCGCTTTGTGTTCATGCTCGGTGTCACTTCAAAAGAAAGAGCGCCTTGAAGTCCTTATGTCCATGATGTCGCGCAGTACAGGGTAGTGGATTGCAGAGAGAGAACACATGCATGCAGTGGCTAGCTGGTGCACATGGAAGCAGCCGCTGTCATGACAAATTGTTAGTTGGAGAGGACATGCCGTTCTTGGGCGTCTTGGTGCAGGGGCTGCCATATATGTAGCAACAGATGCATCCAGATGAATACCACTTGCCTGCAAACGCTTTACGAATTATACACCTGTAGTGGTTGCCACCTTCACGGCTTCAATATGTTCAACGCTTAGCAGGGAGTGTGGGCCCACATGACCATGAAAGGAAATCAATGTCTTGGCCGTGGATGGCCATTGATGCCAAGCTCAACGAATAAAATCGATCCACATTCTAAGCTCATCATCAGGTTGCCGGATACACCGATTACCCATTTTATATGAATTTTTCTATTGCAACTAGAATACCTCATCAAATTTAGATTTTGGAATACAAAACTATAAACCCTCCGCAGTCAATTGAGGATTCACTTTCTCATCTAATAAACTCAATACCATTTGCAAATCATTGTGAAATAGAGGATTCACTTTCTCATCTAATAAACTCAATACCATTTGCAAATCATTGTGAAATAGAGGGTATACTTATGGTTGATTTGTAAAATAGAGGGTCATATTTATTGGTATTGTTTAGAGGTTTCAAAACATGGTAGCATAATTGAAGTACTGCTTCAAAGCATCCTGATTCCTGTGTGATGTTTGAATGATCCACTACACTTCATATTTTAATCTCTGATTTATTTAGACTATCTTATCAATTCAGTCTATTCTAGTCCATTTTAAGTCCATCTGGTTGACATTAACATGCAACCATCTTTGCTTTCTTCAACTAGATTGATTATTTAATATTTTTTTCACTTAAAAACATTAATAAATATTTTGATTATCAAACTTGTTTTAGTTATATCCATGTGACACTTGCTTGACCTCTAGTTATGTCTAAGAGTTATGCATCTCGCACTTGTTTGGCACTATCAATTGTAATATTAAATTTATAAATTTGCAAAATGATGAGTCTTTTATGTAATTGGCATTATCAACTGTAATATTAAATTTACAAAATGATGAGTCTTTTAAGTGGTACATAGATACATTGAGTGCAACATTAGACCTTTTCTCCAAAAAACGATTTACTAATTTACTTTTTTTTTCAAAGACGACTCGCTCAACTTTTATGGGATAATTTCTTTTTACTCTAAAACTCACCAAAAATGTCCAAAAATTGTATGACGTCCTTATAAATTTGAATATTTTTACAAAAAAAATGGCCAAACATTTATGGTTGGAAATTTAAAAGTTAGTATGATTCACCAAGGTTTCTACACTTTGAGCAAATTATGGATCCTTAAAATATTCCCTGGTTGGAGCAAGTCAACCAATTGCCAAGAAACATAGTTGTTTTGGCTGCCTTTGTCCATGATCAATTGTTTGCATTTTTGGCAATTTAAAAGTGTGAATGAAGAGAACTTCTCGCTCAAGATCAATACAATTCTTAGCTAGGAGGACTAGCTTGAAGAAATGAATTGATGGTGTCGGTGTGCCTACAAATTGATCAAATTGCTCGACCCTTTAGTGAGGGTACCATGTAAAGAACTGGGAGACCATAAGCTAAAATCTAGATAGCAATTTTCCTACTAATAAGGACTTGGAATTTCCAACAATAAGATCCTTTGCAATAGGGAAAAATTAAAACATTAGATTTAATATTTGGATCATGAGAGATTGTACACAGCGTAAGTATGCTATTAATGATAAAAAGGGGGAAATGCTTGTGACTACAACCATCATCTATAATAGTAAGACCATTGAATTTACCCACTACCCATACAGGGAGTGTTAACATGACTCCTCAAGAATTAAGGCTTGCCTTGCTAATAAGACTAGGGGTATTTTACCAAAATATTAGTACCGTTTCCTACTAAAGTGAAGACATGAATGCTAAGAGTGAAACCAAGTTAAGGAATAATTACTTGGGAGTGTTAATGCTACTATCATTCTGAGGAAGTTTAAGGATTAAGGATGTGGATAGACTTCATATTATTACTTTACCTAGAGACGCCAATAAGTAAGGAGGCATGTCTAATGGAACTCTAATGAAATTAATCTTTGTTGAAATGCATTGGAATTTGATGATATTATGTAGCTCTATGATGGGAATGATTCCTTATGAATATATAGTTATCTCTAAGATGATGTCATTCTACTTTATATTTTTGTGGGGTTATCATAATGATGATAGATTTAGTTGTAAATGATGTCATGGTAGTTTTGCTTACATTCCACTTTCATCTAAGTCATGTTTCCTTATGGTATTTATTATATCATATTGACATGGGTTAATTGCATAAGACTCTTCCCATATTAAATGAAAGAGTAAATGATGATTATAATGATTGGCAATTACATATAGTTTTAATATCCATGATAGATAAAATAGTGAACATGATTATTTTTTCATACATTATGTTCTTAAGCTAATATATCCAAACAAAGTTCACACTCTACCAGGGAAAATTTTAAGGATCCATACGTATTTAAAAGTGTATAAACCTTGACGAATTTTACCAATTCTTAAAATGTCAACTATAAAATATTTGGTGATATTTTTCTAAAAATATTTCAATTTCTAAGATTTTATATAGCTTATATAATAATTTGGTGATTTTTAGAGTGAAAAATTTTCTCCCCATCAAAATTGGGCGAAACGAGCTTCAAAAAATGCAAATTAACAAATCTTTTTTTTGGAAAAAAACATGTTAAAATAGCCCATGGGCTAAATTTCACCCCTAAAATTTTCCTTACACTCTGCCTTCATCTGGTTCCTATCATTCCTATGGCCATATGATGTTCTTAATATAGTAGGTGGTGGTTATGAAAATCTATTCCAAATAACATATGGTTTTCACATGCAAATAATTATTCTTTATGATGAATTGAATGATGTTAAGCAATGTTATGAGATTCTAGTCATTATGATGATGCCATCTTCTCATGGTAGCTTGTGGTAGCATGTGTTTTTTAATGTTCATGGTAATGATATGCTATAATGTGATGTGACTTAATGACATGTAGTACATGTTTTGTTTCATAATGGTTGCATGATATGATCTAATAGCATGTAGTATTGCATGTGGTCTTATTTCATGATGTCTCATGGTATGAATTGATGACATGCAGTATTGCACATGGTTATGTTTCATGATGGTTTCATGGTATTGCATATGGATTTTTGTTGCATAAATATTATGGTATGATCATGATGGTATGCAATAATGACCAACAGATTCTTGATATCTTAAGATATTAATGATGTTATGGTGATGATCATTGATTGACTAAATGTTGCGAGTGGAAGTTTTGTTATAGGTATTCCACTTCGGAGCCATCAAGGTTGAATCATTCTAGGATCTCATGGGGGGCCATAGCCATGAGTGAGAATGGTTTAAGTAACACCTTATGGGCTAGGGACCAACTCACTCAACAATACTAAGTCAACATTTATTTTCCTTTATATAGTTACTGGAAGTCATAGCTTGAGGTATTTTATTCGAGAAGGAGTCATATGTGGTTAAGGAATTCCAATGCCTCGGGAAAGTTCCTTAAGGGTGCATGGGGAGTAAGTATAGGATAAAATTTTGAGATGCCTCAGGTACAATAATATTAGCGTCAAGGTTTGGGTATCGGTAACTAGATGTTGACAATTCTTGATGAGGCCCAATTTCTAGTTAATTATGATGAGGGCATATATTTACCAGAAGTTGAGAGGGTGTCTAAGCCACAAAAAATTCCTAGGGAACTTCCGATGCCTAATTTATGATCCAAAAACATGCTATTGTAGAGAGCCCGTTCCATGGTGAGCAAGACCATTCGGAGTATTGGCATGTCGAGTTATGGAGGTGGCGGATGTTATGATTCTTAGGGTGTGGGTGTCTAAGGGAGGAAGTAGAAGTGGTATGGTTATGAATCTTGTAACAATAACTTTGGGATGAAGTTCCTTGAAGGGGGAGAGTGTGTAACACCCCTCCGTCACATATTGCATTAGTGTTAGGGGGGCATACTTGGGTTATAGTGTAGGTATGGGACATGCTCATGATGACGACATGAGTGGGTCTTATTCCTACATTAAAACCTAGGTATGCCTCCCTAACACTAATGAATATGTGATAGAGGGGTTTTATACACTCCCACTTCAAGGAACTTCATCTCGAAGTTATTGCTACAATATTCTTAACCATGGAACTTATAAGTTTCCTCCCTTACACACCCTCATTCTGAGAATCATACCATTCACTACCTCTTCCCAACCAAGTTCTTTCGATCCATTTCCTCTTTCGATATGAATGAATGCATTTTTTCCATATGTTACAAGTTTACAACATACCTACATGACCGAATAAAATTTTGCTGCAAGATATATTATCTAACTTCCTTGCCTTTAATCCTCAACATGCTTCATGAGTTTTACAACAATTCGTTAGAGTTTGTAAGTATTAGGTGCACTTGTTAGTTTAGAAAGTACCTCTATAAGTGTCCAAGACCTAGGCACACACATCAATAGGTTTGTACAACAAAAGGTTTGTAGAGAAGTATGTATGGGTTCTTGTGCACAACATAGTGTTAGTGAGGCATAGTTAAGTAGGGAAGTCGATCTTAGTTTATTTCTAGTTTTCAGCCAAGGAAAGGGATTTGAAAATGAAATCATCTTTAGATTTTTTATCCTACATCAATCATGTATTTTTTTATACCTTACAAGCTGCTTCTATGGAAAAAAACATTCAAAAGGTAATTGCGCTTGGGGATCTTTTTGGATGGTATTTTGAATTGTGATCCAGCATTGGGTTTTCAAAAGCAACACAGCAATAATTTGTAAAGCAACACTCATAAATGTATATGAGATCTACTCAAATGTCCTCTTACTAGGATAGGACAACATAATTCTAGACAATGGTATGTCTAGTCAATAGTAAGCAACTATTAATTAATTCTTAGAAAAAAAAATCAAACAAAAAATGGCACATGCAAGCAGCTACTAGTGCACATTGTTGCTGGTGTTTTCACACTAGAACATGCCAAAAGGCACCTACTAAGGTTTATGGGAACTGAATTAGAGCACTCTACTTCAGAAGGCTACAAGGGCCCCTTGCCATTGCTATTCCAAGGTTTTCCTTGTTCCATGTATAGCCCATTTCTATAAATACAAAATAAATCATTCTTTCATTTACATGCTTGTTAAAGAATGTTTACTATGTTAGCTTAGATTTATTTCATGCACATGCTTAGTTTAGCTTTTATTTCTGTTATTTATTTTATGTATTTTCCATCTCTTTGAAACTCTACTCTGGTTCCCATAAACCTTAGTAGGTGCCTTTTGGCATGTTATGGTGTGAAAACACTAGCAACAATTTTTGGCAAGCATACTGGGGATGAGCAAAGTGGACAATATTTTGGTGTTAACACACATGCAAGAAGCCACTAGTTGCTTGAATTTTTGCTCGGCATTTCATAAAACAAAAGTTGGCATAAATCCATGTAAAATGTCAAATCTAGTGGATTGATCACACAATTTAATAATGTGTCTATTATAGAGCATGATGTATATGCTAAGCTATATATTCAAAGAGCAATTCAAATATAAATTTTCAAGTGATGAACTAGTCTCGAATATAAGTCAATGGATGAAAACAAACAATTGATGCTCGTTGAGAATTATTGACCAAAAAACTAAAGCAACATGTTATGTTGTATGGATTCACCAATCTTATTAGTTGGAATTTATGTTTGAAAAGCATATTGGAAATCTATAGGGCCTCTTTTTCTTGTCATGCTTGTATCACATTAATTATTTCAGGATCTTGCATGCAATTAGGGTTTGCATGCAAATTCTAGGGTTTGCATGCACTTTGCATGCATCCCAGTCACTAGGTTGATGCCTCCAGCACCTTAGCCACCTTATTCTAGCACCCTAATTGCATTCAAGCTATACTATGATGTGAAAAATATAATGTGGGGCCCTGGTAACTGAGACCAAAGGTCACCCCAATACAATAATCGAAAACTAATAACAGTCAATAAACCGAGGAAATGGGGAAAACCTCATGGGAAAAATACCCCCCCTCAAAATAGACTGTAGCACACCAAAAGATTTAACTGCTACAAAATCAAGTAGATATGTCTGGAGGTATCTTACTCTTGGGAGTAAATGGATCATGTTCCAAAAACATGTGCTTGAATTCTCCATCAGTGGATGCAAGCGAATGTGGAGACTTTAAGAACTTGCTCTTCATACTGAAAATGGTGAGAACAAATCTGAAAATATAAGGATGATCCTGAAACCTGTGATTCGAACCAAGTGAGGTAGGAATAGCTCCAATCGGATAAAATAGATCTTGAAACTTGAACTTCTTATTAATAGAAGTTAAATCAGCTCCAAAAATAGATGAATGGTTTCTTGAGATCTCCTTTGAACCAACAAGGGTGAGATCAAAACCAAAATCAGCAAAAAGTGCATGAGAATTGAACTCAAGCGAATGGTAGTGCTCTTCATCTTCATTAAAAATCTGAGAAACTTTGCAAATGATAGAACATAAGTCTATAGGAGGCATGCAATCAAGGAGGGAAAATGCTTCACCTCCAAAATCAGATTTTACCTCCAAAACTTCAAGTAGATCATTATTTTGCATGCCGGCAAACTCATGTGAAGGAGAGGATTCAAGAACCTCTTCGGAATCTAGAGTATGAGCTGGTTTATCTTGCTCAGAATTTGAAATAGAAGACATTGAGAGAGTGAGTTTTGAATCTACAGTTTCGTCTTCATCTCGAACAATTGTTGAGGCCAACACATGATCGGAAAGAACACATAAGGAGATCTCATTGGGCTTGTTCTCCAAAAGGCTAGCATGATCCTCTTCTTCCTGCTTTCCAAATTCTTTGTCAAGTCGGACCCATAGATCACTTGGATTTTCAACAGTATTACTGAGGTAGCACATACAAGGAGACATAGCAAGACACATTGCTCCAAAAGCTCTGTCACAATCATTAAGCCAATCATTCTCCTCTTCATCGGAATCAAAATCTCTTGTATTACCAATGCACATATCAAAAAGACATTGTCTCTTCAAGAATGCAATCATCTTTGGTTTCCATTCATCATAGTTGAATGGAGTAAGAATATTTTGTGAAGAAGAAGTCTCCATCTTTGCATTAGCGAATGCACATGGAGGAAGTAAGAAACCTGCAAATCACACACAAACAAACACTATGTTTTGAGCCTTGCATGCACATGAGCGAATGCACATGAGATTTTGCATGCCGCTGCTGAAATATATTGGTGAGCAAAGATTGCTCTCTCTTTATGTAGAACACCCATAGAAAAGAAATCTTGTCCCTGCCATGGCTCTGATACCATGTAAAATTAGTCACAGCAGATCTAATGAACAAGTAAATCAATCACAACAGATGAACATAGAAAATATGGTGTAAAACTGTGCAAAACATGCAGCAGTGCTCAATATCCCAATAAGGGTGAATAATTACAATACAATACAGTGACTATGACTGAGCAATTCGAATTGCCTAAGGAGGTCATTCGAATCACTGAATGGAGTAGCTTGACTCCAACTAGGAGTCCTCATCATCAATCTGTGGTGGTCATCAATGCACAAGAACCAGTCATCCAGGTGTCAATATGAGTCTAACTGAGTGTAACATGTGTAACTGAAGTGTGTAGCACTGATATAGGGAAGTGGGCTCAGTGGAGGGCACATAGGAGGCTAACTGAAGTCAGAACAAGTCATCTAGTCAATTTGGAGGTCCAACGGAGTGAAACAGTCAGTCGGGAGTGAAACTAGCCTCAAATCAGGGAGAATCGGAGCTAACTGAGTGTAACTGAAGTGGAACTGCAGTGGTAGGTGAAGAAGTGTGCCCTTCTCTGGCAGTAGGTGAGAAGTGGGTGCCTTTCAGACTAGGAGGGCTGAAACTCTGATGTAAGAAGCTCCCGGGTGCTAGAATAAGGTGGCTAAGGTGTTGGAGGCATCAACCTGGTGACTGGGATGCATGCAAAGTGCATGGAAACCCTAGAATTTGCATGCAAACCCTAATTGCATGCAAGATCCTGAAAAAGATGATGTGGATATCCGAATAGTTGTGAATATGGGAAGGCCCCAAGGCACTACACATTGATAAGTTGAACCATAGAGAATGGGAACTACTACAAGGTTATATGGTAGATGATAAGCTCAAATGCATTCATTAACATATTATGCATGTTCCTGAACTAATTATCGTGAAATGCAAAGAGAAACAAACTAGATTCAATGTTGATTGACATAGTTGCATCATTTGACCAACTAATACAACCTTCATATAAAACATGGTTATTCTCATATGCACACATGGAGTTATCTAAAATGGTTATTCCCATTTGCACACATGGAGTTATGTAATTATTGCTTAGAAATTAAGTTATAATTATTTGTCTCGTGCATGTTAATAGAACTCATTTATCAATGTTGTAACTTCCTATTTTTGACACCATGTCGTAATTATGTATGTAATGATGTAGGGGATAGATGTTATACATAAATGGTCCAGGATACCATGAATATTGTAAATGATGTACATTACATATAATAAAAAAATTCCTTGACAGCTGCAAGATAAGAGGGATGAAGAAGAGAAGGGAGGTTATGATTCCACAAGTGGGGAAAGTAAAAGTTGGGGCTAAGGGGAGATGAATCTAGCTAGTATTAACCCAATTCCTTAGCCATACTTGTAAACATTGGTTAGGAATTCAACCCAAGGTCCCTAAACCATGTTATGGGTGGTGATTTGATTAATCATTAGTTAATTACCTTAATATTCCATATTAAAAAGGGGAAAGTGGCCTCCTCAAAGGAGGACACATGGAAAGTAAAAACCATGCACATATAATGTGAGAATTGAGTTCATTCATTCTTGTTCAATCAGTCGCTCCATAATTCCAATTGGGTTATGGATGGAACATAATAGGAAAAGATGAATGACTCCTTGTTTATGCCAAGTACCTTGGGGAGATCGGTGTTGATTGGCGTGGTGCCCTTGTGAGAAAAACTTGGCTTGCAGCTGAGGTCCTTGGAGCTCTAGTATGGAGACTCCCTGGATGGCCTACGCTAGAGCACTAGAAGGGAATGGGGACGACTAGAGGGATTGTGATATAGATAAGGGGTCTTATTCCTTGTGTTGTGCAAGGTGACATGGGATGAGTACCAATGGATTGGGATAGATTTGATGGGGTTTATGCACTAGAGGGTTGCATGGATTGAGAATTGGTAGATAAAATTGGTACTTCGTCCCTTGTGGATCAATAGCTCTATATTGAGAGTGGCCTCTATCATAGATAAAATAAGTGTGATAGATTTCTACAGCCAAGAGAAATAATATCCTTCACTTGTAACTAGTTCGAGGACCATTTAGCATAAAGATATGTGTTAAACATGCTTTGAATTTCATGGTTTATATTGTTGTCATGGATATATCTAATTTCTACTTATGGAAATGTCTTTGTGCATGGACTTAATGGTCATTCTATTTATGAATTCATGATAGGAATACATGCATATTGTAGAATTAGTAATTAGCATGAATGATTACTATAGATTTACTTCTATTGTTAATGAATTGCATAGTAAGTGAATGTAATTTTTAATAATACATAAAATATTAAGGGATTTTAGAAAAATTGGAGTACTACATCACCTCAATAGTGTTATAGAGGTGGCTAGGTACATTATAGAATGGTATCAGAGCTCCATATTGCAACATTATGGCTATTTGGGTAGAAATTATATTGTACAAGAAACAATATTGTATGCCAAGTGTTTGTGAAAAGCCTCAATAAGGAAAATTTTGAGGAAAATGGAGTTTACAGGTCACATATTTGTTAAATGACAGTGAAAAAGAATAGTATTAGTTTGAAATGGGAAAAAATAAAGGAATTTGAATTTGGCGGTATAATTAGGGTGTTTGGAAATTCAGCTCTAGGAAAAATGGGCATTTTTTTGTACAAATGATTTATAAGGTTTTTGTTGTGGTTAAATTTACCACTAATGGGGGCAAAGCTACCAATCATGAGGCCCATATCTATTCAAATGCCAATTTTTTATGATACTAGAGTGAACTAGTTGAGAATGGATAAAATGTTTCATCTAAAAAATGTATAGAAGGCAATTCCATTGCAAAAATAATGAAGTAGTTTCAAAGAGGTGCTTTGCTGGTTTCAGAAGCTCAAATAGTGGTAATTAAAACCTCTTATCAACCTCTATAATATGCAGTTAAGTGCCATTTGTCTAACAGAGTACCATATAATGATATGTGAAAAGTGGTTTTGGTAGTGGTGGTAAATGGTTTTGGAGGCCCCAAGTGTGGTATTAAAAATAGGAATTGGACCTATGAAATTGTTGTGGAGATGCCACATGCTCTAGTGATATAGAATTTTGAAGGGTGAAGTCTCCATTAAAAACCTGCATGTTTAACCATGAAATGGGAAGATTTGTGCCACGTGTCAGATAACAACCATTGTAGGAGAAAACAAAAAGGTGGTTTCCAGCAAGGTGGTAAGTGGTTTCAAAGGCGAGAAAGTAGTATCTATAACCACTTAAATGAGCACTGAGATTGTTTTCCACTTGATCTAATAATGGAAAAAAATCCCATATACATGGATAGAAATGATTTTGAAAAGCAAAAGAAATAATGCTTTAATTGTTGGTTATACCTCCAAAAAATCAAACGACTAAGGATCATCCAAGATCTACAGTGCACATGCATTTTGGGAAGAAAATGCTCAATGGTTAAATGAAGGATTTGTACTTGAAATGAATGATAGGCTGCCATGTGTTTGTTGGAACCCACCATAAAAGAAATAAACAAGGTGTTTTTCATCAAGGTGGTAAGCATTTTTTAGAATCCGTGGAAGTGGTATGAGAAAACCACTTAAAAAAATCATGAAATGATCATCCAATTTATCTAATGGAATTGATCTATGGCCAATAATGATTTCAGGAGTAGAGTTAATTGATTTTTAATCCTGTTACACCTCCAAAATATCCAATGGTTGTGGATCATCCATGGTCTATGATGAATATGCATTTTTGTATGCAAATTGGTTAGTGTTTGTGTGGCCCTACCACTCCTTAGATGAACAAGGGGTTTCAACGTGTTCAAGTGGGACCACGCAATAGTCACATCAATGTTCAAGATTGTGCAAAGAAAATAAAGGAAAAAGGAGGCCATGGGGCATAGTAAGGTGACATGAGGATGGTAGAGGATGACATGGCCACACTAGGTGATGACATGTAGAACCCACTGACAAATCAACATCCATGTGTCATGCCGCATTAACACAATGCCATGTTAGCAGATTGGAAAAAAACTAGAACATAAAACTTGTTTTGACCATAATAGGAGCATATTTACTTAGAATTCACTGAATTTTTTTATGTTTGTTTGCAGTGAGGAGGACTACAAAAATTCTAGACAAAGGTGTGGTCCTATTTTTTCCAATTTTCTAGAAAGGAGCAATTAGTGGATTTTGAAGACCCATACCCACCAGATATTTAGTAGGGACTTTGTTGGGTCTAGGATTTTGAGAGTGCGGTCATTGAATTGTCATGGAAATAAAATAGGAATATTTTTTCCAAATACCAAAGGGTGTGGAGTGTAGATACACAAACAAGCCAAAATCCACTATTTGAGATAAGATTTTGGTGATTTTGGACAACTTGGATGATGTAAAAGTGACCCAAGATGTCAAAACTAGAAAACAATATTTACTCAACATTTCACCTTCTCTATGAGCCAAAAAAAAAAATTTAGAGGATTTTTTTCTAGTTTTTCACCATTTGTGAGATAACAGTTCACTAGAAATTCAAGTATAGAAGAAGTGCGAAAAGTAAAAGTTGGAAATTCTTGATTTATATAGACAACAATTGGAGCATCATATAAGTAATTTTGAAGTTACTGAGTATTCATAATCATTTTGGATATCAGAGCTCGACACAAAATCTTTCCTATTTCTTCTTATAATTCCTTCTACATGTGGCAGAAGTTGGTCCCTGAGAACACCTGCAACTACATAAACAATGCAAAATTGGGTAAAATTGCAAATGTCGGAGGGCTATAACTTTTAGCTCTGATCTCAAGAATGAGTATGGTTATAGTCGTTGGAAATATTATCAATAGGAGAATAATTAAGAGAAGTCATATCATGAACAAGTGCTCCATATTTTTCTAGAAATTGGTTAGAAAAGGGGCATGTAGCCCTAATTGACAAATTGTCAAATGGGTAGTTTTCAAAATTCTTAAATATATATGATTTTTTTTACAAAATTTTGGAAATAGAGATTATCTAAAAAATTGTATAAAAACATTGTAGATATAGTATTACAATAGAAATAACCACATGTCAGAGTTTTTAGATCAACACTAGGGAAGAAAATGCAAGAAGGAGAAATTCCAAACAATCATGAGGAAGAGGTTACAGGTTTGAACATCAGTGTGGGTAATGAAGAAATATAATCTAATGGGAACATACAAAGAATTGAACTATTAGAGCTAGCATGAACAATTAAAATCTTGAGAATGGAGGTGTAGGGTTGCAAATCTAACAATGAAAGAATGCTAAGGGCTCGAGAGAAGCAAAATCAATTAATCACTTAGCTAATGAAAAGATTGAATTTACTAGAAAAGAAAATGCATATTGGGTTAGGCTCATTTGGTGATAAAGAAGTTAGGGAGACCAAATGAAATATTTGGGAATTCCAAGACTAATACGAAGAGTCACAAACATCATTACTCACCACCTCATGAAACTAGGAAGTCACACTCATTTGATGAATCTAGGAGCACCCCAAAAATGTCCCCAATTAGACATCATAAAAGAAGAAATGTAGAAGATGAGATACAAGGAGAGCTGAGGAAGATTAAGACACCGAATTTTGATGTTGAGAACATGAAAGGAGAACAGGTTGAATATTGGTTATTGGGGATGAGGAAGTATCCCTAATTGCGTAACTATTCCTCTCATATGGAAGCTATAATTGCTATTTAAAACTTACAGGGAAAGGATTCCATTTTGTGGGACGAGTTGGTTCAAGTGAAACATATCAGTGAAAAGAGAATTTCATGGACGTAGTTCAAGAAGTATTTCCAACAAAACTACCTATTAGCACATTATTATGACAAGAAGATGGAAGAATTCTTTGAACTCATGTTGGAAAGCATGAGCATGGAAGAATATGAAAGGATTTTTTTAGAATTGTTGAGATATGTTGTGTTTATCAAAGAAGAGAAGGAAAATATACAAAGATTCTTGAGTGGTTTGCCTTTATTATATAGAGATAAATTTTAGTTTGATGAACCCAAGACTCTGACAAAGACAATCCAGAAATCAAAGCACATATATGATCAAGACAAGGGAAGGGTATAATTTCAGAAGTCTTGGGGAGATAAGAAGAAAGATAATCAAGATTATAGGGAGAAAGGATTTAAACCCCCTTTCTTAAATAACCATTCAAATTAATATCAACAAAGCAATCCAACTCAAAATGGACCCAATTAGATGGTAGAATATGCAAGAGGATGAACATGGTAGCAACTCAAATGTTGGGGATGTGAAGGATACCATTTATATAAATATTATCCTTGAAGAGGACATAGATTGAGGAATGTATACAATATACATGAAGCAAGTTCCATGGAATATGTGGCTAGAAAAATTCCTAGAATAGATGCAACCTTGAATAATAGACAAGTAGAGCATTAGTCCAACATGATTGAGGTTGAAGGTAAGATTTCCAATTAATATATTTCCATTTTAATTAATCCAGGAGAAATTCATTTTTATATCGCTCTGAATTTGGTTGGAAGATTTAGCTAAAGAGAAGTAAGCATGATAAATCTTGGATGGTTCAGTTGGATATTGGAACAAAAAGTAAATTCAATGAGATGGTAAAGGACTTTCAAATAGATATGAATGGACTCAATACTTTTGCAAATTTGTAAATAATACAATTAGGGTCATATAATGTTGATCTTATTGGAATGGACTTGTTAGATGCACACAATGTAGACTTATTAGATTGCCAACACAAGTCATTTACTTGCCCTGATAAAGAAGGGTAGAAAAATATAGTGAAAGGCACTCCAAAACCTATTTCCAAAAGGGAAATTTCATCTTTGCAGTTGAAGAGATGCTTTAGAAAAGGTTGTTAGTTGCATGCAGCTCATTTGGAAGAGCTAGAAAAGTGCAAAGGACCAAGCTTGGAGGACATTCTAGTATTACAATAGTTTGTATATTTATTTGAAGAAATACTAGAATTTCCACCACAAAGAGACATTGATTTCTCTGTTTAGTTGATTCCTATAGTTGCCCCAATTTCCAAAATTCCATACAAAATGAGTATACCTAAGTTGGAGGAGTTACAAATGCACCTTGAATAATTATTAAAGAAGGGATACATACACCCAAGTGTGTCTACTTGGGGAGTGCCAATACTTTTTGTAAAGAGAAAAGATGGAACTCTAAGGTTGTGCATTGACATCAAACAGATAAACAAGGTCACTACAAGGAATAAACATCCTATTCCCACAATAGATGACTTATTTTATCAACTAAGAGGATTAAATGTTTTCTCAAATATAGATATGAGATCAAGTTACCATCAGGTGAGGATAAAAGAGGAATACATTAGCAAGACAACTTTTAGAACCAAGTATGATCACTCTGAGTTCATATTGATGCCTTTCGGTTTGAAAAATGTGCCAACTTCCTTTACGTCTTTGATGAATGGAATATTTAGGTAGTATTTGGATAATTTTGTCATTATATTTCTATGTGAAATTCTTGTTTATTCAAACTTGAAGGATGACCATGAGGAGCATTTGAGATTAGTACTACAAGTGCTAAAAATAAATCATCTTTATGGGAAGATGATTAAATGTTCCTTTTATGAGAGACAAATTGATTATTTGGGACACATTATTTCTAAAGAAGGAATAGAAGTATCCAAAAAATATTGGAGCTATTATGGGATGGCATACACCCATATATGTATCAGAAGTAAGGTCATTTATGGGATTGTATGGATACCACATAAGATTTATAGAATGTTCTCAAAAGTGTCACATCCAATTACATCATCACAAAAGAAATAATTCAAATTTGAATGGACACCACAATGTGAAGAATTTTTTCAACAGTTAAAGAGATTGCTCACTGGTACACTACTTCTCAAGATTGTAGATCTAAATGAATATTTTGTGGTATGCAAAAATGATTGCAAAGAAGGAATTGGTGGAGTCCTTATGAAAAAGGGGTGTGTGATCTATTATGAATCCAATAATTTTAAGGAGCATGAGAAAAAATATGTCACACATGATTTAGAACTTGCTTCCATTGTGCATGCATTGAAAATGTAAACAAATTATCTCATTGGTAGAAAATTAGAGTTAAGAACATATCGCAATGGGCTGAAGTATTTCTTTGAGAATCATACTTTGAATGCCAAGATAACAAGATGGATGAAATTTATTTGTGAGTTTGATTTTTATATCAAACATATTAAGGGTAATTGAGAGAACAAGGTTGGTGATGCACTTAGCAGGTGTTAATTTTTCGATAATTTCATTCAAAAATTATCTAGGATCCTACTAAGAGAATAACATGCACAGCATAACAATCATAAACACAAGAGACACAGAGTTTCCTCGGGGAAAACCAAGAAGGTGAAAAACCCCGCAACTTCCTCAGAGATAGAATAAGCCCCAATACAAATATCATACAGATCAAACCCCAAAAGATAGATGATTAAAACAACTACTCCTCCTCCACTTGTGCGCACTCCTCTCTCAACTAATGCGAGTTGGATGAGTGAGTGAATGAATAGAATGAGAGAATATTTATACACAGCTTAACCTTCCTTTAACTCTAACAGGGCCGACTTCCTAAGGAAGCCTAATAACCCATCCACATGACACATGCAGGGCCGACCCCACCATGGTGGTCTAATAACCCATCAAATAATACTTGCGACACTTGCGAAACTTACAATAATACTTGTGACAGTTGCAACACTTACAAATACAAATGATGACACTTTTGATTGGGGGAATAATACATCTCCATCATGAATATAATAAAGTACATGTGTGATACATAGAAGAATATCTTCCAAAGTTACAAATACATCAATACTCCCTTTTAACTAAGAAGGTATTCTCTAGACACAGGTCATCAATACATATTGCCACAAGTCTTCAATTCTGGAGTTGGATCATCATCACTAGATCACGGAGCATCATCATCATTGCTGCTATACTCGTCATATCGATCATTGGGATATCTCTCAATTCTTCTCGTCATAGGAAGTTCTACAGAGCCAGCCCTTTTTCATGTTGGTTGTAGGCCTAGCCTCCTATAGGTATTCATCATCTCTATGAGCTAGCCATCCTGTGGAATCCTCAGGATTGATTACGTGCGTCAACAAAACCTTGAAAGAGCATCCCAAGACTAATTACGAACTTACTGCTCAACCTATCGGATCTCCCAAGGAGCTATTACATGTGACTACCACAAAACCTTAAAAGAGTGTCCCAGGAACATTTATGTGCATAGCATGACCAACAAGAACTCTAAAGAGCATCCCAAGACTTTTACGTTCATAGCACAACCTATCGGATCTCCAGGACTGATTACATGTGGTTTGGCAAAACCTTGAAAGAGCATCCCAAGACTAATTACGAGCTTACTGCTCAACCTATCGGATCTCCTAGGGAAATATTATATACCACAGGGAAAAAACTTGAAAGAGCATTTGTTAGATATCCTAGGGAGCTATTATATGCCATAGGAAAAACCTCGCAAGAGTATCTGCAAACCTCCCAGGGCAAGATTATATGTCCTCCCAAGTAAAACCTCGAAAGAGCATTTGCCAGATCTCCCAGGGAGCTATTATATGCCATAGGAAAAACCTCGCAAGAGTATCTGCAAATATCCCAGGGAAAGATTATATGCTTATCGCAAAACCTGTCCATAGCCACGGAGTATCATGCTGATACTCATGATCAACCTGATCATCCTCGCAAGAAGCACCATCCTGATGCTCATGATCACACTGATCATCATCATATAGTACATCATCCTGATGCACATCATCATCACATGATCATACTGATCATCGTCATAGCATCGTCCTGATGCATATCATCATTGCATGATCATCCTGATCATCATCACAACATCATCCTAATGCATATCATCATCGCATGATCATCGTCACAGCATCGTCCTGATGCTCATCACATAACGCTTACATCCACAACCATGGGAAGGATCCTCCTACAACCATTCTTGGAATAGCTCCTGCAAATGTGGCCCATCACTTCTTCCTCGAAGTATCTTCTATCTGAAGAACACCAAGCCTCTCTCGGAAGTACTCGAACTTCACTCTGGCTAGTGGTTTGGTTAACACATCTGCAATCTGCTCATCTGTCGCAACATACTGGAGCTTCACTACTCCTCTTTGCACCATATCCTTGATATAGTGATATTTGAGCTTGATGTGCTTCGACCTGTCATGGAACACCGGGTTCTCTGACAACTTCACACAACTCTGGTTGTCACAATAGATATAGGTAGCATCCAAATGGAGATCAAATAAATCAGACAGTAGCTTCCTTATCCATACTACCTCACAACTAGCCGAACAAGCTGCGACATACTTTGCTTCGGCTGTACTCAGTGCTACGCAGGATTGCTTCCTTCTAAACCAAGAGATCACACCTGATCCCATACTGAAGCAGCACCCCGAAGTGCTCTTCCTATCTGCAGCACTGCCTGCCCAATCTGAATCAACATAACCCTCTAGGTTAAACTTTTGATTCGCATCATACTTGAGCCCATAATCAATTGTACCCTTCAGATACCTCTGAATATGCTTTACAACAATCAGGTGAACATGTCTAGGATCTGTCAGAAATTGGCTCAAGGTGTTCACCGCAAAGCAAATATCTGGTCTCGTGTTCATCAGGTATATCAAGGACCCAATCATCTAACGATACATTGTGGCATCAACTGACTCTGATGAAGCATCACTCAATAGCTTCAGGTTCAATGCCATAGGTGTGGCCATGGCCTTGTATTCCATCATACCGAATCGCTTCAAGATCTCTACTGCATACTTCCCTTGTCCAAGGAAGATTCCATCTGCACTCTGCCACACCTCCATGCCTAGAAAGTAATGCATCATACCCAAGTCCTTCATCTCGAACTCGGCAGGAAGCTTCCTCTTCGTATCGGCAATCAATCTATCCTCACCCGTCACAAACAGGTCATCCACATACAATAGGAGTATCACTGGATTTCCTTCCTCAACCTTGTAGTAAAGGTCAGAATCTGCTTTACTCTTGGTAAAGCCCAAATTGGACAGGAAGCTGTCTATCTTGTCATACCATGTCCTAGGTTCTTGCTTCAAGCCATACAAGGCTTTCTTCAATCTGCACACATCTGACTCCCTGTCATGTGTCTCAAAATTGAGTGGTTGCTCCACATACACTTCCTCTTCGACTACACCATTCAAGAAATATGTCTTAACATTCATCTAGTGTATCTTCCATTTCATCACTGTAGCCAGAGCAAGTATTGTTCTGATGGAAGTGTATCTGGCTACAGGATCAAAATTTTCTTCATAATCTATCCCCTCTTTCTGGGAGAAGCCACGAGCTACAAATCTTGCCTTGTATTTCTCTATGCTACCATCTGCAGCATGCTTCATCTTATAGATCCACTTGGAAGTCATAATAGACTTCCCTTTTGGTCTTGGTACCACATCTCAAACATCATTCTTCATGATCGACTGGTATTCCTCGATGATTACATCCTTCCATTACTGCATCCCGGATCCTGGGAACTTCAGATTCTTCAATATCTTCAATAGGTAGTTTTCTGGATTTGTTGAGTCTTCATCACTTGTTCTTTGAAACAAGTCTCTCTTGTAGGTGATGGTACACGGTCTTTCCTACAAGACAAGTTCAATTGCATGATTAGAAACATCTCATAGATTTCAGAACAAATTCTTACACATAAAGACATATGTCATACAGTCATGCAATTATCTTAGCCAATGCTTCAATACAACATTTATCCATATCTCGTAACTTTCTAGATGCCTTCCATCTCTACCTGAACATTGTTAAGAGTGTGCACAAATCCCAACATGTCAACAAAGAGGTTTCATTCTAGATAAGTAGCAATGTAATGTTGTACAGTACCATAGGCCACTTACCCATTACATGCATATTAGTAGTATACTGTTCATTAATGCAATTATTCTAATATGCATAATACACAACCTAAGTCTAGGAACATAAGTATATACATCATTGAACAATATTATTTAAACAATCAGATATACAAGAAATGACAATTCAAATACTTATATTTGTTTGCTTGTTGGGTGGACTCCCTCTCAATCTTTGCTTCCTTGCAGGAGCTATTGGAGTCTTTGATAGTGTGCACCTTAACCAATGCTGAAAATAGATGAGAGGTTCTTCCTTTCTGCAACTCCATTCTGTTGTGGATTGTAAGGAGTGGTCAACTCCCTCTTAATCCCTGAATCACTGCATAATTTATTGAAGTCTTCTGAAGTGAATTCTCCACCATTGTCAGATCTAAAGGTCTCGATCTTCTTATTAGTTTGATTTTCTATCAAGGTTTTGAATTTATTGAACTTATAAAACACTTCATCTTTGTTCTTCAAGAAATAAACCCAAGTCTTCCTAGAGAAATCATCAATGAAAGAAACATAATATACATACCTACTCAGAGAACTGGATGACATTGGTTCGCATACATCAGAGTGGACAATCTCCAAGATTCCTTTTGATTTGCTTTCACTGCTTGGAAATGCCTTCTTTGTGTTCTTTCCTTTTGCACATCCTTTGCAAACACCTTCATGCTTTGACTGGATTTCAGGAAGACCTTCTACTGCTTTGCTTGCAATTGGTAGTGCTCTATAGTGCACATGAGAAAGCCTTCTATGCCAAAGTTCACTTGCTTCCATGGATTCATGTACCATGGCATGTTCAGGTTGTCCCTTCAATTTGTACAATCCTCCCTCTTGTTATCCAATCACTACTGCATCATCTATGGTTTTACCTTTTGGCCACATAAGTACTTGTCCATCCACAAATGCAACTCTCATCCCTTTTGCATCCAAAGATTATATGGAGAGAAGATTCTTCTTGAGTCCAGGTACATATAGAACATCTTGCATCTTTAAAGACTTTCCAGAGTCTAACTTGTAGGAGGCTTCACGACTTCCTTTTATAGGGTATTGATAGTCATCCCCAAGTTTTACCTTATGAGGTGACTCATGTTCAGATAGGTCCATAAGAGATTCTTTGAATCTTGTCATATGTTTAGAAGCCCCACTATCAATAAGCCAATCATTACACCCATGTGTAACAGTACCTGTGAGAGCAGAGATTAGAACATATTCATCGTCACTTGAAGAGTCTTCACTTTCTACCTTAGTCTTCTTCCTGGGAGGTTCATCATCCTCAACAACATGAGCATGATATCTCTTCTTGTTGCTCTTGTTGTTGTTGTTGTTGTTGGATTTCCTTTTATTCTTGGGACATTTTGAGGCAAAGTGTCCCTTCTCATTACAAGTGAAGCATCTCAGATATTTCTTATCTCTTTGATGATGGTGGTGTGAAGATCTCTTGTGAAAAGATTGCTCCCTCTTGGGATTACCTTTCTTGGTGTGTTTTGTGAGATCTTGATCTTCATTTCCCATCTTTTCTTCTTAGGCCACAATCCTAGCTTCTTCTTGTGAACATTCCTCCCATAGTCTATTGAAGGAGATCAACTTCTTTCTTGCACAGATACCTTGGATGAAGGAGTCGC
Organism: Larix kaempferi; assembly: GCA_027924585.1. Lineage (NCBI taxonomy): Eukaryota > Viridiplantae > Streptophyta > Pinopsida > Pinales > Pinaceae > Larix > Larix kaempferi. The sequence goes on from BSBM01001754.1 coordinate 5,550,765, forward strand.
ATGACCTAGGTAGGCCATTCAATGCGGTCATGACAATTTCTCCATTCTCCACTACTTCATCCATAGCTTCAAATTGTTCTTTGATTTGAGAGACCTTAGTAAAGTAATATTGGATGGTCTCTCCATTCTGGAACTTTACCCCTTTCAATTGATTTCCCAGAGTCATCTTCTGATTTATATTCTTTCCTTCAAACAACTTGGTCAAGGAGTCAAATATCTCCTTAGGTGTCTTTAGAGAAGACACATTGGGTATGAGATGGTGTTTTATAGAATCAGCAATGATTCTCTTGGCTTTGACCAAGTTCTTCTTGTGTAAGGCCTTAGCCTCATCTCCATCTAGAACTGGAACCTCTTATTTTATGTAGGTGTTCAAATCATTCTCTTCTAGGATTAACCCAATCCTATACTTCCATCCTCAAAATTTGTCAGCTCCTTCAAGCTTATCCTCAAGCCTGAGGTGGTGAGACATCTTAATGAGAAAGTCAAATGGAAATAAAAGATTTAGGTCTTACCACTTGATTTGTTGAAACTGGATTTGGAGCTGGATTAGGGTTTGTCAGAGAAACCCTAAAAATTCAAACTTTGAATTCCAAACTTCTAAATGGATGGAAAGATGCACCTTGCTGAGATGATCAAGCTGGTATACTTCAATTTTGAAATCTACAAAAGTTGACCCCTCAAAATTGCCTTTGAAACTTTTGGATCTTCAATTTCTGGTTTTCTGGTCAAAATCCCAAACTAGGGTTTGATAATGCCCGAGGTTCTGCCCAGCCAAAAAGTTCGATCTTGTGCTCTAAACTTCGATTTTTCTGAGGAGCATCTAGTCATGGTCTCAGATTCCAAAAATTTCAACTTTTGCAGAAACCCTAATTTTCCACCTTTCCAATCAAAATCCCGAACTAGGGTTTGATGATGACCAAGGTTCTGTGCAACCAAAAAATTATATCTTGGTCTCTAAACTTCAATTTTCTTGAGGATCATCCAGTCGTGGTCTCAGATTCCAAAAATTCCAACTTTCTCCAAAACCCTAATTTCCCGCAGCAATGATGGGCCAAAAACTGAAAGTGCTCAGAATTGAATTCTGTCTCGACAGAAAGATGTGCCCTTGCAAGGAGAGTTAGCCTAGCCTCATGCCTTTGATGATCTAGGGTGAGAAACCCAAATATTAACAAGCCCTAGCTTCCACAGCTACACAGTGTCTTCTTCTTAGCATGGCTCTGATACCATGTTCATTTTTCGATAATTTCATTCAAACATTATCTAGGATCCTACTAAGAGAATAACATGCACAACATAACAATCATAAACACAAGAGACACAGAGTTTCCTCGGGGAAAACCAAGAAGGTGAAAAACCCCACGTCTTCCTCAGAGATAAAATAATCCCCAATACAAAGATCACAAAGATCAATCCCCAAAAGATAGATGACTCCAGCAGCTACTCCTCCTCCACTTGTGCGCACTCCTCTCTCAACTAATACGATTTGGATGAGTGAGTGAAGGAATAGAATGAGAGACACTCACTCTCTATGTATACACAGCTGAACCTGCCTTTAAATCTAATAGGTCTGACTTCCTAAGGAATCCTAATAACCCATCCACATGACACATGCAGGGCCGACCCCACCAAAGTGGTCTAATAACCCATCAAATAATACTTGCAACACTTGTGAAACTTACAATAATACTTGCGAAACTTACAAATACAAATGAAGACACTTTTGATTGGAGGAATAATACATCTCCATCATGAATATAGTAAAGTACAAGTGTAATACATAGAAGAATATCTTCCGAAGTTACAAATACATCAACAACAGGAGAGTGCAAGTAATGCATGCTACAACCATTAGCATGTGTACACCAGATTTAAGAACTAGAATTCTTTAGGTTGTTAAGTAATATGAACAATATCTACAAGTAAAAAAGGATTACAGTAGGAAAATGCACATAAAATATATGAAGGAATTCGTATCCATAAAACTACAATTAATGTTCCTAATTCTACTGAATTAAGGAAGCTAGTGATGCATGAGATGCATAAGGTCCCATATGACGAACATCCCAGATATCAAAAGTCAATTGCATAAATGATAAGTCAATATTTTTGGTAAGGAATGAAGAAATACATTATTTTGTATATAGCCATGTGTATGGAATGTCAGAGGGTAAAGGTGGAGAACATAGATCCGACAGGATTGCTATAAACAATTTCCAATACTAGAGTGGAAATGGGATTTGGCCTGATTGATTTCATAACTAAGCTGCCCAAGACAAGAAATAAACATGATTCAATTATGGTAGTGGTGGAAAAGTTGAAAAAATATGCTCACTTTATTCTAATCAAGTCAATTGATAAAACAACGAATATAGCATAATTTTAAAGGAAAGATTTTCCTAGGTTGCATGGGATACCTAAGTTAATTATATCAGGCATAGATCTAATGTTTACTTAATACTTTTGGAAAGTTATATTTAAAGGATTTGGAACAAATCTGAATTTAAGTACAACATATCATCCACAAACAAATGGATCGAGTGAGAGGATGAATCAATTCATTGAAGATTGTTGAGGATGTATGCGATGGACAAGCCATCCAAATGGGAGGATTATTTCTATTTAGTAGAATTTGCATATAACAGTGGATATCATGCTACTCTAAATATGAGTCCATTTAAAGCTTTGTATGGAAGAAAATTTACAAGTCCAATCAGTTGGGACAATCTAGTAGGAAGAGAAATAATTGTGCTAGAATTTCTTAAAGAAATGGAAGAATAGATGGTTAAGAGTAGGCAGAATTTGAAAACAACAAAGGACTGGAAAGATTCCTATGTAGAAAAGGGCTGGATATTCAAAGTTCAAGTTTGGGGAGCATGTATATTTGAAAGTTAGGCCAAAGAAGAGCTTCATGAAGCTAGGGATTTTTCCTAAGCTAGTGGCCAGGTATTGTGGATAGTTTGATATTCTGGCTATAGGATATGGTGCCTATTGCATATGAACTTGCATAAAAGTGCATAATGTGTTTCACTTGTCATTATTGAAAAAGTATGTACCTAATCCTAACCATAATATTGATTGGGATTTGATTTAGGTGGAATTGGAAGGAGATATCCTGATACAACCAGTACACATCCTAGATAGGAAGGTTATGTTGCTTAAGAACAAATCTATAATGCAGGTAAAGGTCCAATCAACCCACTACAACCCTGAAGAAGTAATGTGGGAGCTTGAGGATTCTATGTGGGAGGCATACTGACCACTATTTTGAAATTTTTGATGTAATTTTTGTAAATGTACATAGTGCTAATATGCATTGAGGATGGTGCATGAATTAAGGGGGAGGGGAATGTAACCCCCTATTTTGACCCCATGTTGTAATTACAAATGTAAGTATGCAATGGCTAGATGTTATACATATATGGTCCATGAGACGACAAATATTTTAAATGATGTACAATACATATAATAATAAAAAAATCATTGACAACTGCGAGTTAAGAGGGATGAAGAAGAGATGGGAGATTGTTCTTCCACAAGCATGGAAAATAAAATATGGGCCTAATGGGAGATGACCCTATATGGTACTATAATATTTCAACATGTATAGATATAGGTACATAAACTAAATATGAAATGAGAATCAAATCAATCATTAATACATTATGTAATAAATGAATAACATAAATTACTACACAAGAACTCAGAACATAAGAGAATACGAAAGATCAAGTTCATTAAATTGAATGAGAGGTGGAGTACAATATTTAAAGACCTGCATTTCGACTTAGGGTTAGAGGCAATTTGAATTTCCCATGCGCTAAAGAGGCTAGTCGGGATTAACATAGAGAAGAGACCCTCAGTTAATCATTCACACTCACCTAGACTGTGTTTAACTACACTATATTGATTGAATTGAACTGAAATGATATGCATTGAACTCAATTGAAATGACATGCGCTAAATTGAACTAGGGTGCTAATGTCACTAGAAGACCAATTACGAATAGTTAGGGTCAGTCAGGACCTCAACCAATGGGGCGCACCTATTCTTCACTTAATTGCCTCCTTAAATCAATGAGAGTGCCCTCAAAACTAGGTTTTTGGTACATGTGTGACTCAAGAGGTCAATTTTGGTGTGGTTAGTCTCATTAGAATTAGCAGGTCAGGGGATAGGAACTTATTTTCTCTAAAACCCCCCATAATCCTAACTAGGAAAAAAAACTAAGTAAAAAAAAAGGGTCCTGGAAATTTCACAACCATATTAGGTACCCATGCACACATAAATAAAGATTATTTGTAAAATATGAAAGGGGGGGGACCAGTGGGAACCCCCCCCATAAAAAAGAATGTGAAAATAATACTTTACGGAGCCTCCTCAGAAAATGCCTTTTACTCCCAAAGAAGCTCTCAATTGGGTGAACTGTTGCTCGATAAAGGGATTTGTGAAGATCCTTACAAAACTTTGTGAACCCCTCCTTCTTTTGAAGTGCATGTGATCCCATTCACAAGATCCAAAAAATTTGAAGTGCTTGAATGGTGGTTCTTGACCACTTCTTGGTTCAAATGGAGAAAATCCCTTGAAGCTAATGTGTGGAACTTGGTAAACTATAGGATTAAAGGTTGTATATCTGGGGAATGAGAAGACATTATAGAGGTCTTCTTCAACAAGAAACTAATTTGGGACAAATTCTCCAATGGCCTCTTTCATCTTCTAAATGCATGTCAATATGTCCTCATAGTACATGAGTTGTGAAGCTTCTGGGGCCTCCTTAAACAAGACTGGATCTAGCATACCAATTGTGTAACAACTGAGCTAGGGAGATAGGAGATCCATGGCTGCAAAATATCTCTTTGATGGCTGCAAAATCACTTTTTGATGGCTACAAAAGAGTTGCAAATGGGCTCTATGGCTGCTGCAAAATACTTCTTTGGTCGCTGCAAAAATCCTTCTTTGTTGGTTGCAAAAGGCCTTCTTCAATCTACAAGAGTAGTGGCTACATATACAGATACCAACATTTTACAAATCAGCATTAACATGGATACATATATAGAGACCAACCTATCCTTCTAGCACTAGTATACTCAAGTGACACAAGATACCACTGAGTCTTATCTACTTCCACATAATCTTGTAGACAGATATGATGAGTTTATTTCTTTCTAACTAGACTTACAAAAAGAAATTATAGCACCATGTATAGATCCACAAGCTCCAACAAATATACTACCTTTTTTTGTTACAGAGGAAGACATCCGAGGGAAAAGGAGCTAGTACACGATCCTCCTCTGATTCATAAATTAAAAATCCAATTCATAGAGAGAGAGAGAGAGAGAGAGAGAGAGAGAGAGAGAGAGAGAGAGAGAGAGAGAGAGAGAGAGAGAGTACATGCACCTCCTCTGAGGGAAAATGAGATAGTACACAAGCCTCCTCTAATTCATAACTTAGGATTCCAATTCATACACATAGTACATCAAAGCCACTGATCAAGCACAAGACCTTGTCTATCCATTCAACCACAATTTTAGAATTGGAATTCAACTATAGAACATGATATTCCATAGCAATACCAACAAAAATATTACGAATAAGAGTATGTGGGCCATGCTCTAATACCTCATAAATCCCTCACTATTGTGACTACATTGATATCTCACATAGAGACGCAACACATATTGAATCATGAATATTCTCAACAACTTGAATATTTGTGTCTTACATTACAACTCAATGACAGTTCTACAAGGCCTAAGTCACCTTCTCAGGAAAATCTCATTATAGGAACAAATCCATTCTTTCCTTTATCCTCTCCCAAACTCAATAAGAAAGTACTTAATAAAACTTGATTCAACGGAAGAGCTCTCTAGGTCAATCATCTATCTCTATTCACACATGATGCTCTTGCGATAGGTGAAGGCTCTCAATGCCTTCCTTATGTGGAGCTAGATCTTTCTTATGTACCTTCTCCATATCTAAATATTTATATGTTTGAGATAAAGATCAAGTTGGATGATTGGCATCAGGTTCTATGTAGATCATATTCATACTTACAATGCAAAAATTCATGAATAGTCATTGAACATGCTTCATTAGAGAGTGTAATTAATGAGGTTTACACTTTAATTCCCACTAGCTCTATAAAAATTGCTTCATCGAATTCCATGCAACAGAAGATCACCAAGATACAATAGATTGTTTAGAATATACAAAAACAAAGCATCAAATTACAAGAGAAGTTGAATACCATTCCAACTGCATAGAAAATGCGTTATATAAACAATTCATGGAGGCAAAAGAGATGCTTTCAAGGGAAAAATTTGGCATGGAGGGTCTTCTATGCCCTGTCAACTATATTTTTCTCCTTTGAACACATCTCCATGATATTCTAAAGATTCAAGAAAAGGATAATTAGATTCAATATTGGTTGGAGCAACAAATAATAGAAAGAAAGAAGTTCCTTCATGAGTTTCTAGTAACTACACACAAATATATCATGACTAAGGTATCTACCCTTACATGGAAGGATTGTCTTGGCCAAATCAAAGTCGATAAACTTACCAATTTTTTGACAAAAATATAGGAAAATGTTGAGAAGAAGTATCTTTCCTTGCATAAATTCATGGGAATTCAATCAAGGAAATTTAATTGTGCAAAAAATTCAAACTTATCCGAGAGACTAGGACATTAGAGGGAGTTGAAAATTCCAATAGGAGTTGGTATTTGTACTACTATCTTTCACCACTTTGGATGCTAAGTTTCACAAGTTCACTGATCAGTTGATGTAGGATTTTACCTTTATGGCTTCTATTCTACAAACATAGGTTTCAATGTTTTGAGGTGAGATAATCATAGTGTTGGGGGCCTGTTGGCACTATATTTTGTAGTTTTGAGGTGTGTTCTATGTTTTTAATGTCTTTGCGGTGCTTTAAACCACGCATGTTGCTTCGCATTACACACTAGAGATGTATTTAGCATATTGATCTAATTTTGATAATAGAGACCTATAATTGATATATAGTTAGGGCTATCAATTGATTGGTAATTGTCATTGTATTTATTTAAAGGAATCTGGGAGGAGAATAAGGAGTTAGTTATTTAGTTAGTGGGAATTGTAATGAATGAATGAATGTACATGAGAGGAAGATTTGATTCAATCCTAATGCTTTGTACAAACTTGATTAATGGAATGAATATGAAAGATTGTGTGTGTTGATTCTCTCTTTTAAGTTTTTGTGTTTAATAATGAGACTGTTGAATGGAGTGTATGTTTCCCATTGTGAATGACATGTGTTGCTTCTTTATGTTAATTCTATTCATGTAATTCTCATGAGCATCTCAGGTGATACCTTATTCATTTAATGAATATTGAATATGCCAATGTTTATGGGGTTTATTGTTGGTTGGAGATTAGAACCCAAGGTCTAAAATATTTTCCAATAGGATTGTCACCAATTCCTATACAATTTTGGGTTGTATGTGTTGGTGTACATTCATTTTTTTATTAATTTTCCATTACTAGGGACAAGAGTGCTCCTACTAGAGTTATCTCCTTATCTTTAGGGGTCAAAGAAATTCCTAACTGGAGTATTTCCCCTTTTCTTGGGAAGGAGGGTGCCCTCAATGTAATTATCCCATTTTTTTATGCATCATGTTGTCACCTAAAAGGCTCATGGCCCAAAATTTATTTTTCCCTGTGGGGACACCCTAGGTGAATTTTACAACTCAACCAAATGACATATTCGAATACAGGAAATTGCTTAAGCAGGTTTATGGGGCTCACCGATCATCAAGGAGTTTCCAAAATTTAGTTTCGAAATTCAAAAGCATGAAAAATGGTTTTGGCTCGTGCAGCCCTCCCTAGATGAAATTGAGTTTTCAGGTTGAGAGACTAATTCAAGTATAATGAATGAATAAGAATGGGTTTTTTAGGTCAATGATCATGCAGGAGCTGATAGAACCAAATTCTAAATTGCGAGAGTATGAAAACATAGTGGGACCCACTCTAGGACAAACTGGGTACATACAAGTAGAATGACTCATCTAAAGAAAAGGACTAGTTCATTTTCCCATAAAGATTATTAGTTTTCCATTCAAGCACCATTGCATACTTAGACCAAGAATTTTGGGTGTCATCACAACCATTTGCACACTTGTAGCAGAGAAGTTGGACACATTACAAATGTCCACAAGGGTTCCAAGAAGAAACAATCTCAGTTGTCCACTAAGATATCAGATGCAGCCTTAGTCGTCCGATGAACGGATCATGAGTGCCCTATTAGAGTTTCCCTATCGGAGGTGACCTATTGGGAGTTGTGGCTGAGAAAGGATATGAAAGAGTCTCAAAAAGTGAAAGACCAATGTATTAGGAGCAATGAATTGGGGATTTCATGTCAAATTTTGAACTGAAAGAATATTGGGGTTAAGTCCAACAACATATATAGGTTAAGTCTGAAAGCATATCGGGGTCAAATGTGAAAACATATTAGTGTCAAGTTCAAAATAATATTGAGGTTTGGACCGAAATCATATCAGGTTTAAGTCTGAAATCATATCGGGATTTGGTTCGAGAGCGCATACAGAGAATCTCGATAAGTAGAGTTTGATGGCATTATCGGGGTTTGCAACATAAAGCATGCATTGATAGGGATGAAATTTGAAAGATGAAAGATGAAAGGGCAATGTTTGATGGCATATCAAACCGAAAACATGGGGATTCCACATCCATTTCAAAACTAATCATATTCATCTGATGAAGTATTAAATATGATCACAACCGTGAGATTGGAAAGTGATATTAGAGGCAGGTCGTCAGAAAAGGGTGGTGAATGAGAACATAGGGTGTTTTGATGGATGAACATTGATGTATTGAAGATGATGGATCAACTTGCAAAGGAAATAGGGAAGCTGATAAAGAGAAGGACCTAATAACAAAGAAAGGTTGAAATCCATATTAGAACTTCCCATCATGCCTATTATGGTTAGAAGAGGTCATTATCTCCTCCATGATTCCACGTGATGTGAAAATATGCCATACATCCCTTTGTACATGTTAACATAAGGTGAGGAGGTCATAGTTGGGACCCTACCACTATGAAAGAAGAAACCGAAGGAGAAAAAAAAGAGGTTCAATCAATACATCCAAAAGGTTGCCAATTTTTTTGAGATAGAGATGCGTAGGGATCTGCAACATTAGTTCCTTTCTTTTTATTTTCCTCCTTCTTCATTGTAATCAGACTATCTGAGATTCCTCCCATAGAGAAAGATAACAAGCTCAGGGATGAGATCAATGGGACCCCTAGATGTAATTGATGTTATAAATGAGAATGTTATTGAATTGAAGCCAGGACTGAGGCAATTTGCCACTGTTCGGTTTGAGGAAATAATGTCTAAAATGAGACTATTGTTGAATTGAAACCATGACCGAGGAGATTTTCCACTGGATTTTGAGGAAATAGTGTCTCATATGTGTTGTTCATGTTCTCTCTATAGTTGAATTTCTTTATTTTGTTGCTTGAATCCATGGATCTACAATTGTCGTGCTTGCATGATTTTCTCTTCTTTCGGAGAAATGAGCTATGATTATGGAGCCCCTCCTGTTCTTTTCATTTAATTTATGTCGCTTTAGGATATTTTGTTCCTCCATACTCAAAATAGCATTCAAATTCACCCACCAACAGTTAGAACCAACTCTATGCACCACAGTTTTTAGATGCAAATATAGTCAATGTAAGCATATATGAACCTATAGGCACCTTAGCATGTCAAGCTAGGGAAAATTGCCACCCAAACTTTGGGTACCCTCCCTTGACTTAAGGACTAGATCAATGTTCTAAAGTGGCGCAAGAAGGTGCATCCTACATAGCCCTCCTTGGCCTTGCAACCCCTCTTTGAGAATCAATCGTGTGCTTTGAGAAGTGAAAAGAACTATCAGCTTGAGGGACCTACAACATGAGGAACAACATATCCTACTACAGTTCTACCCCTTTTTTAGGATGAATGCACCCTACTTCGCTATTTTTGACCAGTTCGACTTCAGTTAGCTCATGCATGACCTAATTAACTACCTACTTGGAGTTCTAGGTCTACTTAACACTAGTTAGTCGTGCATGATTGAGTTAACTACCTCATGAAGCTATTCTAGTCTAGTTAAACATTAGATTGATCATGCACGGTCAAGTTCACTTTATAAGAAGGGAACACTTACCTATTCTATGTTATTTAATTGAAGAGCACTCATGCATTGCCTAGTTTACTTCCTAAGGAGGGTGCACTTGGTTATTCAAGGTCATTTGGCTTGAGTTTACACTAGCTCTTATGCTTGTGCATGTAATTAAACCTAAACTGGTTACCTATATATGAAGTCTTTCATCTCATTGATAAAGCATTTATTCATGTATTCTATTGAGCATTCAATTGATTAACAAGATTATATTGCTTGGTTATTTACTTGAATTGTCTCTACTCTTCTATGGATTTCTAATTGTATTACTTCTCCATTTAACTTCTTGACCCATTGGTTCAAAATCTCACAATATACGATGCCTTGAAGTGACACCTCCGACACCAACATTGCAAAAGTTATACACAAATATATAAGAAATAGGAAATAACCCTTAAAGAGCCAACTTTGTGTTAAACCCACACATGAAATGCCACCCATCCATCAAATGCTTCATTAGTTTGCATGTCATCACAGCTAGAGGAAATAATGAGTGCAGCAAGAGAGGTAATTGTCTCTCTCATCGAGGACTAATAACAAGACATTTGTTTGCCTTTGGCTACTCCATGAATAAATTAATTAAACTAAGGTAGGGGAAATGTGAATGGAACTCGATATTTAACTCCATGTTGGAGCCTAAATTGGCTTGTGTATCAACCTCATTACTTATAGTTCTAAAAAATTGAAAACAAAACTAGTGCAAAATGGTGAGACATGTTAATAATCATCTAAGCGAGGCAAGACAAATTGAAAGTTTGGAGAGTAGGGTTATAGAACAAAATTAAAAAGATAATAAATTAATCTCCTACAAGTGTTGTTTATGTCACACCTCATTCTTTTAGTAAAATTAAGTCTTGATATACTGACGAAGCTTTCACCTTGTTATTAGTTGCTTTCCTCAAACTTTAAGCAATTTTTCTATATTTTTCACCATTAAAATTATAAATAACCCAATATAAAGAGAACCATACTAAATATTCTTTACAATATTTCAATAATTAAACCAAATTTTAAAATATTTAACACAACTTTAATAACAAAGAACCTTTCTTTATTCCACTTGAATAATGCATGATTATATTTTAAATATCCAAGTTACAGCTTTCGTGGTTGTCGCTAGTTACAGCTTTCGCATCCATTTAAATCGGTTGAAAAATTAAGAAATAATAAAAAATCATTAAATATTAAAGTAAAACAACAACCAGCACGATGATTTATTGAAGTCTTGGCATTCACAACAATAGAGCCCTGATATACTTTTTAAAACATACCGATTTTTTAGAATGCGTCAACGCTATGTTTTATATAGCAAGCATCCAATATTATTGGCACATAGAAGTCTGTAATTTAAATAAATTAAGTCATATTCCACGCCATAAGTTACTTCCTGACAAACAAAAGCTTATGTATTTTGAAAAAAAAATGGCTAAATGCATTAGGAAAACAAGTGGGCTATATAATATTTCGGACGTGAGCTTCCTGTGTAAGGTCACAGGTCGTTGTGGTCAAAGTTGGGATGGAGTGCCTACTGCCAACCGGCCAAGTTGGGATATTTAACTATTCTACTAGTCTCTGAGCCAGAAGGTGCTCCCTAAATTTATCTGGAGACTTCTTTGTTGTTCATTTGGGGAACTAGAAGGAAGGATAGATCCACTACTCATGGGAACCTGTGAGTTGAGAAAAAATTCAAACGATATATGAATCCTAGCGACCAATAACTCCATTGATTTTGGAGTATCTCACAGAAATCTGAAGTCTAATGAAAACAAATATTAAATTATGTATTCATTGAGGTTACCTGGCTGGGCTTCTGAATCCATGGCTTCCATTCGCTCGGACACAAGCGGTAGCCGAAAATTTCTTGAATATCTATTATAACAGGTGTTCAAAGAGGGCAGATTCTTAAGAAGGCCTGTTTGCACAACAATTTTGTGTATTGGTGTGATTTTAAAGATGGGATATTCATGCAAGTCATGGCTGGAGGACCCAACAAGAACACTGGTATTGGTAAACTTGGCAGGGATTATGGAAAAAGCAGATGAAGCACTGTTGCCTGGGGTATACCAGGAGGTTGGATTGGCATTACATATTTCACCAACACAGTTGGGTTCTCTCACTCTACTCAGATCTATAACTCAGGCAGCTTGTTATCCACTGGCAGCTTATCTGGCTCTTCATCGCAATCGTGCCCATGTGATTGCACTAGGAGCCTTTCTGTGGGCAGCTGCTACGTTTCTTGTTGGGATCTCTACAACTTTTGCTCAGGTACTTACAATTTTCATTCATTTGCCATAGCAGGCCATTCAATATTGTTGAGTTTGCCCTTAATCAAATAGGTAATCACATTAAGGAGGTATAAACAGATAACCTTATTAGGTAAATGGCACTTCGCTGCTGCTGGGCCTGGAATTGGTTTTTGACAAATTTTATTATAATTCTTACTCTATCTCTTACAAGATACAGAGGAGATTAAAAAATTAAGCTAACCCTTTATGTGAACATGTCCTGAAGTCAACTGGTTTGGTTTTCAGTGTGGAAACCCATTTCCAAATCCTATAAAACATGATGAAAATGGAATTTATGAAAAGAACCCATTGATATGTCTTTATATTGCAATTTCCAGAAAATGGAATGAATGTTTCAGTTTATGTTGTATGAATATATACATGATCATGGTCTTGGAATTTTTGAATGGTTAAGAGTTTACTGTAGAGGCCTTTCAATATGTTTAAATGGCAGTTCGGAGTTTAGTTTAACATGAGCTAAAAATCCCATACCTTCTTAATAATACTTAGGGTTTTGTGTGCAATCTTTTGGATTTTCACTGTGAAAATCCAGAAGATTGCACACAATGGCTGAACATTGGAAACATTCATGCTCAAATACTTAGGGTTAGGGTTAGCAAGGTATTGGTATTGGTAAGATTTTGTTATCACCTTGTTAGGGTGCAAAGAGGTATTGATTACTTCTATTCTAACTTGCAAAGGCACCAAATGATCCTGGCTTTGTTTTAGCTTTCTCAAAGTTCTTGAAATCATAGTAGTATAATGGATAAAAAAATAAGTAACCTAAAAATCCAATATGGATAAAGTAAGGAAGTAGTTTTTTTTATATGAATAATAATTTTATTGAAATATGTATGGATATATCATAAATGTACATTTAAAATCATTGGTTTTTTTAGAAAAAAAACTTACTTTTGTTATTTCTTAGAAATGAAAAAGTACAAAGCATTATTGTTCACAAACTCTAAATCAGCTTCAAATACAAAAACATTACTGTTCTAAACAGAAACAGTATCACAAACAAAAACTTTGAAACCTTTCACAGTTCATAATCATACAATGAGAGTTATCCATCATATAAAAATAAAAATAAAAAACAAGTTGGTCAACCCACTCTTCCCAGAATAGTATGCCGGGATCTCCATCAAAGGCTTTTTAAAATCATTGGTTTAGTTCTAGACATGCTAGTTACAGTCAATATTACTAATTAAAAACAAAAATTTAAAATGTTAATGTAGCTGGAATAGAGAGTGTGAGAGATAACAACTAGTTCATAATAATTATTTTTATAAGAAAATATGAAATTGAATGTTATTTACATTTATAGTGATTAAATAATCAAAATATTGTTTTTCAAAATTCAATTTTCCAATGTATTCTTACTGATTGTTCCAAATTTTAGTACATAAAAAATCAATATGACCTAATTATACGACTATGGTTGAAACCAAGTGATGGATGCAGACAAATTTCTCCCAAATAAATGACCCCTTTGGATTAACCTGCATGGATTTATAGGTAGCAGTATCAAGAGCGTTGAATGGGATTGGACTTGCAATAGTAATACCCGCCATTAGCTCACTCGTGGCAGATTCCACTGATGAAGGAAACCGTGGTTGGGCTTTCGGGTGGCTACAGTTTACGGGCAACATTGGATCTATTATGGGTAGTATGTTTTCTGTTTTGTTAGCTTCCACAACAGTGATGGGGATTCCCGGTTGGAGACTTTCTTTTCATATAGTTGCCGGAGTAAGCGTTGTGGTTGGGGTTTTGCTCCGTGCTTTTGCAACAGACCCGCGGTTTTCAAACGGTTCAATGCCCAGACCTTCGTAAGTATATCTATCTCTTCTTTTGATATACAAATGCACATAGATTTCTATCAAAAAATGAATTTGACCAGACTTCTTGCGGTTCAGTTTAAATAGTACAAGTGATTATTTAGCATCTGTGAATCTTTTTAGAGAGAGCGGAACGAAAGAGTTGTCACCAATATGGTCGGATATGAAGGCAATGGGCGCAGAAGCGAAGAAAGTGATGCGAATTAGGAGCTTTCAGATATTTGTAGCTCAAGGGGTCCTGGGATCATTTCCATGGTCGGCTCTATCATTTGTACCCATGTGGCTGGAGCTCATTGGATTCTCTCATCAAGAGACTGCATTTCTGATGAGCGTGTTTATCGTGGGCAATTCTTTGGGTGGATTGTTTGGAGGGGGAATGGGGGACCTGATTGCCAGACGCCTTCCAAATGCTGGAAGGATTATTCTTTCACAAATAAGTTCAGGTCTGGCTATTCCTTTGAGTGCAATTCTGCTGCTAGTTCTTCCTGACGATCCCTCTACTGGATTGGGACATGGCCTGATGTTTTTCATCATGGGATTCGGCATATCATGGAATGGAGCTGCCACCAACAAGTAAATATTTTAGCAAGATTAATGCACATTGATTGGTTGAAGGATAGATTGTATTTGAATTCAAAATTTATACCGTTATGTTTATGTGCAGTCCAATATTTGCAGAAATTGTAGCTGAGAAGGAAAGGACGAGTATATATGCCTTGGACCGGTCGTTTGAATCAATCCTAGCATCTTTTGCTCCGCCAGTGGTTGGCATTCTAGCCCAACATGTATATGGCTATAAACCTATTCCTGAAGGTTCAAGCAAAGCTATTGAAACAGAAACAGATAGGGGAAATGCTGCTGCATTGGCTGAGGCACTCTACACAGCAATCGCTATTCCAATGGCTCTGTGTTGCCTCATTTACTCCTTTCTCTATCGATCATATCCGAAAGATCGTGACAGAGCTCGCCTTGAATCTCAGGAGGAATTGGAGATGCGTCTGCATTGTAATGATTCACCTGGTTTTTATAGTACTGTTCAAACTCACGAACAAATTGATGACGATGAGGAGAAGAAATTGCTGATCGATGGAGAGAAAACCAGAGAGACGGAGCATATGCTCTGAAATTATATACGATCAATATGTGGTTAATCTTTGAGATAATGAAGTGGTCAGTGTATGTTCAATTTGAGAATCTCAGTCCGAATTTAGCTGAGCATTCCTGGAATCCGTTCCTCTATCGCTCATATGCTCCATTATATAGAATAGATAGAGTAGAATATTTGTACAGACTGCTTTCCAAATTCGAGCGTTTACGTACAGTTTTATAAGGAACGAAAATAATTTTTCCACTTTTCTTCGATGTACTTCAGTTCTGAATCTCATTACAAATAGAATAGAGTTGTTTTATTTCCCTCTGTTCACAAGTTCAATAACTTTTGACAGCCTCTCTTATATGGCACTCAAATAGCTTCGCTTTTCCGGCGATTTGTTCCTTGGATTTGGTTATAAAAACCGGTGGAATTGTAGTTCCATCTTATTTATTGCAGAACTATACCATGAAACTGTAATTTTAGGAGTTTTGGTTCATTTTAAGAGGACTCAATCATCCAAATTTCAAAAAAAACCCAAAAAAAATGGAACTGTGCCTGGCCGAAAATGTTTCCATCGCCACTGGAATACCAGGACGATTTGAATACCAGTTATAACAGGCTCTATATAAGATCCTTTTTCTCTTTTCTGTTTTAGGACAGCTTTTTGTAAATTGTTAAAACAAAAGTTATAGGTTTTCATTTTAATAAATAATAATAAAAAAATTATAGTTCAGTTTCTATTATGTAGGCTGTACAACATAAAATTCAAAACAACTTTTTTCACTGTGATACATTTATTTTAAATTTTGATTTATTAAGTATAAGTACTAAGAAATATTGAATTTTTTGAGATATAATTATTTTTATTATTTAATTTCAACTTAAATAAATAACAAATTTAAAAACTTAGTTCTATAGATTAATTCAAAGTTGAGAGTTCTTAGTAGTCAAATCCTTTGGTAGCTATGCATTGATATATAAGGGCCTCTTAATTGTCAAATCTCTTGGTAGCTATGCATTGATATATAAGGACCTCACTTGATATCCCCATCTTATTAAGCTCCATAATCTTCCCTTGGACATAGCAACTTCTCTTTAGGGTTGTGAACCACATTGAAAAAAAAAAAAAAACTTAACCACTCTAAATGCAATAAAATATATACTTTATAATAATTGTTTTTTAAAATACAAATAAAATTATTTTCCTTTTTTAAAATAAAAATAAAAATAATTTATCACATTTTATCAAACTATAAAATTTATATCATTTTCAAAAAAATTTATGTTTTCTAAAATACAAATAAAATTATTTTCCTTTTTTAAAATATAAATAAAAATAAATTTATCATATTTTATCAAACTATAAAATTTATATATATTCAAAAGAATTTATATTGTTTTTCAAATTTATAAAAAAAAAAAAAAAAAAATTGCAATAAATTTTGTATACTTATCATTTATCTCAATTTTTTTTTTTTTTTTTTATATACTAACACTTATCTTAAATTGTTATTTTAAGTGTTTTTTTTATTTGAAAAAAAACCTTTAATTTTATATTTAAACAAAGTCAAAGTTATAACACCCATTGCAATTATAGTTATACACTAATATAGATCCATGTTAAAAGGAGATCTATCAAGCACGCAGAGGGATCAAATCTCTAGAAGTATAGAACTCATTTTTAAACTATAAATGTTAAGGATTTTAATTTATCTAATTTATGTAATTATATATATATATAATTAAGGGTTTTAATTTATCTAATTTATGTAGTTATATATATATATATATATATATATATATATATATATATATATGTTGTTGTAAATGTTTTAAAACAAATTTGAACATACATTTATTTTCTATCATATTTTATTATTTTTTTAAAATGATACATGTCAACTCCAAGATGAGCCAGCTCCACAATAAGCACATAAATATTTGCACATACTTCTAGGGAATTGTAATTGTAGAATGTACCTCTTCAAGACAATAACTCTTTTAACAATAGTTCCATCTAACAAAAAAACATATCAATAATAAAAATCCCATCATCTAAACTAAGATATCAAATATATAGAAAAATATCATAATGATATGAATCCAAGAGTTTTATAACTATTCTACAAACAAAAATTATAAAAGATAACATTACCATAATTCTAACTACTCTTAATAAAAACATGAATATAAAAAATTAATTTATCTACATTTTATATACTTAATTGATTCATTTACTTTTTCCCTCACTGGGAAAAAGTAAATGAATCAATTAAGTATTTTGAAAAAGTAAATGAATCAATTAAGTATATAAAATGTATATAATATAAAAAAAGTAATTTCATTTACTTATATAACCTTTATTGTCATTCTATTTTCTAAGTAAACTATTTTTTTCTTTCACAAGACTCTCTTTCTTATGCCTTTTCACATGCTTTAAATTTCTATCCCATTCAGGTTTTTGGATTGTTATGCTGCATTGGCAACGTTCACGTTATACTTTATTGAAAACTACATTGCATGTTCAATCTTTTTGAAATGTTATCTCATAAGTCTTATTAAATCTCCCATAATTATAAATAAAAAATATTTTATTCTATTGTAATGATTTGGCTCAAAAGAGACCAAGGAAGTTTTGTCCTTATCATGGTCATAAATACCTATAATATTTCAACCCATGTGGAAGCTTTATTGGTGGCATATTAAGGATATATTTCAACCCATGTGGAAGCTTTATTGGTGACATATTAAGGATATTAAGGTTATAGGAAACTTGAGATTTCATGTTTACCTTTCATATGTCAAATCTTGTATGGATGTCTTTGAAGGTGGCCCTTGGGTCAGTAGAAACACACACGTTGTCCTTTTCTTCAATGCATTCTACCAGTGGGTTGAAAGATTATACGCAAATATAATCTATTGAGTTTCATTATTTACATGGGATACAATTTGAGGTTAATAGAAACACTCTCTTTTTCTTTGTAAATGCATTTTAACATTGGGTTGAAAGATTGTATGAAAATATAATCTATTAATTTGTAAATGCATTCTACTATTGGGTTGAAAGATTGTATAAAAATGTAATTTTATTTAATGTGGTTTGGGGCCTTTTTTTTATTATGTAATTTTATGTTTTTATGTAAATTAGTTAAGTTTATATTAGATTTTATTTATCACAATCTTGTAGGTCGATATGTTTATTGGTTGTTTATGAAAGGATTGAAAGGATGCATTTGTATTCAAGTTGGTAAAAATGTGTTTAAGCAACTTGAAAGATATGTTAACATTCCTAACACTTATTTGACGTGTCAAATTCCTTATCATTGTATCAAGGATTTCCCCTACCAATTAAGAACATCCTAAGTCCTATGCCTTGTAAGTTCCAGAGACCCCTCAAGTTCTTATAGATAACTAGAACAATTGAATTGTTGTAATAAGTAAGAGCTTCCAATTAAGTGAGCAACTCAACCATAAAAAATAGCTAGTACACAATCTATAATGAAAGTCACAAGCCTTAAGGCCATATGAATGCCTCCCAAGCACTTAAGGGTGTTAGACCTTGTTTTTTATGGGGCACAACTCTAAAGAGGTTAAGAACATCCTAAGTCCTATGCAATATAAGTTCCATATACCCCTCTAGTTCTTAAAGACATTTAGGATAGTTGGATTGTTGTAATAAGTAAGAGCTTCCAATTAAGTGAGCACCCCAACCATAAAAAATAGCTAGTACACAATCTATAATGAAATCCATAAGCCTTAAGTCCATATGAAGGCATCCCTTGAAGCACTTGAGGGTTCCAACCCTAGTTATTATGGGGCACAACGTAAAACAGGTTAAAAACATCTCAAGTCCTATGCTCTATAAGTTCCACATACCCCTCAAGTTCTTATAGACAACTAGGACAGTTGGATTGTCATAATAAGTAAGAGCTTCCAATTAAGTGAGCACCCCAACCATAAAAACTAGCTAGTACACAATCTATAATGAAATTCACAAGCCTTAAGACCATATGAATGCCTCCCTTGAAGCACTTAAGGGTGCCATACATAGTTTTTATGGGGCACAACTCTAAAGAGGTTAAGAACATTTTAAGTCCAATTCCCTATACGTTCTACAAAACCCTCGAGTTCTGATTAACAACTAGGATAGTTGGATTGTTGTAATAAGTAAGAGCTTCCAATTAAGTGAGCACCCCAACCATAAAAAATAGCTAGTACACAATCTATAATGAAAATACACATTCCTTAAGGCCATATGAAGGCCCCCCTTGAAGCACTTAAGGGTGTCAACACTAGTTTTTATGGGTCACAACTCTAAAGAGGTAATAAAAATTGCATTAGATAGTTATTGTCTCCCTATCTTAAGGGGGCATAGTCGTAAATATGTAACACAAATTACAATAGAGATATCTGTAAGGGGATTCTCAAGAATAAATCCACATCCAAAAATGTGAAATTTTAGAAGAAGCCTGGGATGTTAAAGGACAACTTGGTATAATTTATTTACAAATGTCAAACCCTTATGTTGTCAAATATAGAATATAGTTATTAGTAAGATATATGTAAACATTGAGAAGCATCTCCCCTCATGAAATTAGAATGAAAATATTTCATGGAATGTAAAGAGGTTCATAAACCTAAGAAGTATTATTTTGGAACTCCAACAAGTATTGCATGATTTTTTACATAATTGTTTAATTCTTTACTAAATATTTTATTATAGTGACAACTAAATTAAGGGTAGGAGACTTTAAATTTTAATTTTGATTAACTTAAATTGATACATTTTTTATAAAATGATAAAATTTCCATGGAACTACTAATAATTATTAAGTGATTAAGTATTAGGGGATTGGAAAAATAATAGTAAAATGTGTTAAATTGTAAAAAAATGAAGAAAACTTTAGAATTTTGTGTATGCCCATATTTTTAACATTTTTTATAATATATTTTCCATAAATAAAACCTTGTAAGCAAATATAGTTACTAAAGTTCAATTCAATACTTATATATAACCTTTCTTTAAGAAGATAAAACAATAAGTTTCACATTGAAAATAACATTAAAATTTATTAGCCAAGTGCTAAAACTTTTTTCACAATATATGAAAAGGGAATTGGTGATTCAATCTATGTATTTATTTTCCCAAATCTGTTGCCCACAATATATGAAAAGAGAATTGGTGATTCAATCTATGCATTTCTTTTCCCCAATCGGTTGCATGTATATTAGAATACCTTTTCCACAATATATGAAAAGGGAATTGGTGATTCAATCTATGCATTTCTTTTCCTAAATCTATTGCCCACAATAAATGAAAAGGGAATTGGTGATTCAATCTATTCATTTCTTTTCCCCAAATATGTTGCAAGTACATTAGAATTGGGCTTAATTCCATTATAAAAGTTAAGTAGGATTTTCTTAATATTAATGATCTCTAGGGGTAGTAATATTTATGTTTAAAAGACATTTCTAGTTACATAGAAGAGGAATTCCTTTATCTTAATTTTTCATTTATAGTATAATAATGAGAAGTCTCGAGGGTTAGATTAATCAATCAATTGGTGTTAGTGTTATCCAAATGTTTATAGTAATTTAGTGTATTATGTAAATCCTCAATTCAATTTCCATGAAATTATGAATACTAAGTTATTTACATTTCACTTTACATTGGTTACCATTTTTTAAATAGAAAAAAGTGGAAGCAAATTTCTCAAATTATACAACCCAAAAAATATATAAAATCTAAATCCCCAAAAATATATTAAAAACTAAATCCTTAAATTGTTGGTTCACATAATCAATTTGGAAAACGTAATAAAAGTATCCTCTGAGGAATGGATAGATCCCTATTCCCAAAACATTTCAATCAGAAGGAAGTTAAGTTGGTTTAGATTTTTCTTTAAGTAATTCTTTCAAACCACTAATATATAATATATAGCTTTTACAATTATGTAGAAAGATAAAAATCATGCATGAATTCGGCTCATTACTTATTTTATATGGTACAAATATAAATAAATAAAATCCTGGTTCATTCGTGTGTTTACAATATCAATAATATATTTAAAATATTGCTGCAATGTATAGAAAATAATTAAAAAAATTCAATATATTTAAAATATTGCTACAATGTATAGAAAATAATTAAAAAATTTCAAAAATAACTCGAGTTATATTCAAAAGAGGAATAAGCTATAACTCATGTAAACCCCATTCTTTTATGTTTTCACTAAGAAAATAATATTGTGAAAAACATAAAGAGAAAAAATGTTAGGCCATATAATAATATTGTGAAAAACATAAAGAGAGGAAAAGTGTTAGGCCATATAATAATATTGTGAAAAACATTAAGAGAGAAAAAATGTTAAGCCATATAAAAGGTTTCTTAAAGTTGTTTTTCATTAAGAAAATGATCCTATCCTCAAAAGTAGAAGGTGGTAGAGATAAATGCAATAGACCATCACCGAAAAGGATCTCGTAATTACTATAAGAACATAATCATTGTAAGTTGTTCTTACAGTCTTTTTAAGAACTAACACGAGTATAAAGTGGATATGCATGCATTTCGTTTCATGTAGGCTTCAAAATAGAGACAAAACAAAACATGAGGAATAAATCCTTAGCATTGGAGGAATTTTACAAAGAACTCTTGGAAATGGCTTGTGAAAAGTTTCATATCCTTTATACATCTACTTGTAAATGATTGAGAACACTTAGGATTTTGTATGTCTATATTTTTGCAAACCTATTCTTGGAAATGGCTTGTGAAAAGTTTCATATCCTTCATACATCTACTTGTAAATTATTGAGAATACTTAGGATTTTGTATGTTTATATTTTTGCAAACCTACTTTTGGAAATGGCTTGTGAAAAGTTTCATATCCTTCATACATCTACTTGTAAATTATTGAGAACACTTAGGATTTTGTATGTCTATATTTTTGCAAACCTACTTGGAGGATATTATATAGAAATCCTTAATTCATCTTATCATGAAATGAAATATTTAGAAAATAAGTTATCTTTAAGATTGTAGATATTGAATGGGTAGTCAACAACAATGTTTTTTTGTGTTTTTATAGTTTTTAAGTACAATAAAGAACATTGCAGGTTTTGTAAAGATATTAAATTAAGATAAAGGTTTTTTTTAGTAAAAGTTATTTGGGAAGGTATGCAATGAGATAGTGTGCTATTAAAAAATTTTTTTTTGAAAAATATTATAATCGAGTCAATTTTTTTTAATCTAGACATGTTATGGACTTTGAGTTTTAATCTTTCTTTTTTCTTCTTTTTTCAAAGATGGCAAAAACTAGATCATAACTTGGTTGTTAAATTAAGAGTGAGGACAACCATCATTGGATTCTATTTGAAAATGTGAGTTGACTCATCACCATTATTCAAGGAAAAACATGTCACCTAAAATAACTCATTGGTGGTAAGGGGACATACTTCCACTCTTACTAAATGCCTCTGGGTCTTGGTTCATTAACTGTTTTCCTTATATATGAAGAAAACAAGATTTTAACCAATTAAGAGCAGTTTTAAATCCTACTCCAAAACCAATTTAACATCTTATGTTTATATTTTTTTATACAATAAATTATTATGTTTCTATTAATGATATCGAAATTAAAAAAGTCAAAAAATTTTGTTCCATTAAATAGGGATTTCCTTTTAATTGTGACTTGGTATGCGACAATGACTACATATTTTGGTGATATGCTAAACTATAAATCTAATCTATATAAAAGTATGGCCATCCCACTTGTTGCATTCATTGTTGAGAATATAAACATGATCACCTTATGATGATTCTTCATAATTGTTTGGAAATCTCCTTTAGACTTGGTAATTCCAATATCCAATGGGATGTGACAAAAGTTTAAAAAAAAAATATTATGGGATGTGATAAAGTTTAAAATTTTTTTATTATGGAGCTTCTAGACCTTGTGGTTGGAAAATAGGATCTTTATTTAAATTTAGTAAAGGAATATTTTAAAAAATTTAGGTCTTTTTCACTTTTCACTTGTTTCCTTTAAGGAGTTATAATAAATAGTATTTAGATATAGGTGCATAAAGTGGGTTTTCATTTTCATTCACAGGAAAACACATACTCATATTGTTATTTTAGAAATGTGTGCATGTTTTAGGAATGTGTGTGTTTCTATTTAAATAATTTTAGGCCTTGTCAAAGCTTCATGCAATATTTGTCACATGGATAAGAAATTTATACATCATAATTTAAAATAAAAGTGTACATGTTAACATTGTGCGTACATTTATAAGTACACACGTGTTATGAATGTGTGTGTGTGTTTTTCTACTTAAAAACTAGCATAGCTACTTAATTTGTGGTTGGTGAACATCGATAGGTCATACGTTAAGTGCCATGAACTACCCATTATCCTTGCCTCAACTACCAATTATCACATGTAAACTGATATATATATATATATTGTTTATTTCAAATTTGGAACGACGACCATAAAATAAATCTTGACAGTACACTTGTCTCATCTTCTTGTAATCTAGGAATAGGGCCCTTCCCCATCCACCCCAAATTGTAAAATATAAATTCTTATCGATGTAAAAAATAAAATAAAAAAATCATTCTTTATCTCTTTATTTCCCCCTCCCAACCCTCAATTTTTTCTTGTTCATCTACCAATACGATGTATTGCAGGACCATCAAGAAAACCCATTCTTTTTTCAAACTCTATACAAACATTATCAATCCATGGCATAATGCTATGAATCTATTACATGATACCTCTTTAGGGAGTTCTTTACATTTGATTTGAATATGGACACCACTATCAAGTCTTGGGAATCATGGATGGGTGTCGAATCTATGACCATAGTAATCATAGAAAACAAGATCATATCTCCCTAAACATTGCTTCTTAATCTCAAATAGAATGGACAAGTCCTCAAATCTCCACTTCTGACTTCTATTGGTTACCAATCACCTCCAAGGTTGATTTGGGTACTATCACTAGGTTAGTTATGCATTAGGAATGTAGTTAGAGGTCTATACAAGGTCATAGAATGGGGGGTTCACTACGTAGGGAATATTATAGCATATGAGTTCATATGGAAGATTTAATACTCTAGCAAATGAAAGAAATATATTTCCTTGTATATAAGTGTCAAGGGGTATTTTTAATATATTAAAATCATATATGTATTAGGGGGATTAATAATTATGTATTGAGGGGATTGAATAGGGTACTGGGAATTTGAATATGTGTTCTATGTCTGAAGTTGGTGTGAATCCAACTATGCGTGGAGTCATATTAGTGTTTTAATAAGCATGATATGTTAGGAAATAATAACACAAAAATACATGTTTGTGGGGGGCAGTTCAAGTGGTAAAGATGAGAAGTTGTAAATGGAAGGTCACGTGTTCAAATCCCTCAATCTTACACGTGCGTCATGGTTCGGACCTTGTGGATGCACCTAGGGGTATAGTGTTAGCGACTTTGGATCCTTGGACCCCTTATCACACGAGTACCATCCCAACTCTAGTTTTTTATTCCCCTAGTACAAAAAAAAACACAAAAATACATATAATAAGAAAGAACACACAATGAAGAAGAAGAAGAACTTTACCATGGAAATCCAAAATTAGGAAAACACCAACAATAGATCTACTAGCCTTTACCACTCTAGCCAAGGCATGGCCAATCTGGCCATCACTGACCACTCTTAGGCCAACAGCAACCAATTTAGGAAATTTACAATGGAGTCACTCGAGCCCTTAAGCAAGCTTCATCACATGAAATACCATGGGACACCCCAAACCATGGGCCTATAAACCACCAATGGTAAACTCGACTTTGACTCTTTTAAGAAGTTAAGTTTAATCTAACATTCCCTCATTTAAACTTGATTTGGAGTAATCACCAACACCCCTCAAATTTTTAAGTGAGTATCCAAGAATACATGTCTCCCCTCTCTAGTTTACCTAAATCTACCTCTAGAATTTCCATAGTTGACTCACCAAGCCAAGGATACACATGCCTAACCAAGTATTACAACCATATTCCCATATATATTGTGGTTATATCAAAAAAATTCTTCCAATGAAGTGAGCTAATCACTTCTTCATTCACATATTCATGTGCTTTTCCCAATGCTCCACTTGTTATATTTCGATCTTCAGCTTTACTTTAGCCAAGAGACTCATTTACGATAAACCACACATGGAAACACCATTGGCATAGATATTACATCTAAAACTATTATTTCCTTCTTGGAACCACTAATATCTCCTCTTTCCATGCTTTTTCCACTCAAACCAAGAACCCTCATTTCATGTTCTTATTTTCCAAATAGACATTTTTCTCTGATATCCGTTGTTAGGGAATAATAACATAAAAATACATATAACAAGCAAGCACACACAATGAAGAAGAATATTTTTACCTTAGAAACTCAAAACTAGGAAAGCCACTCTATCCAAGGCATGGCCAACCCATCCAGGACCAACCACTCTCAATTCAACACCAACTAATTTAGGCAATTTACAATGGAGTCACTCAAGCCCTTAAGTAATCTTCATCACATCCAATACCATGGGATACCCAAAACCATGGGCCCATATGGCCTCTAATGGTAAACACATATTTGACTCTTTTATCGAGTCAAGTTTAACCTAACATGATCTATGTGTGAAGGTGATGTGAATCGAATTGTGTTTGGAATCATAGTGGTGTTTGAATAGGTTTTGTCACTAAATGTGGTGTGAATTCAATCGAAATGAATGTGCATGAATTTGACGTGTGTTTAAGCATTTGTTCCCCATATTGAAATATATTCTTTCAATAAGATTTCATATTGCATACTACAAGGTTTTTAGGGGTTATAAGAGTTGTTCCATGCCACCATACTTTGGGTAAAGATAAAAATGGGTATTAAAAATGCCATGGAAAAAATGGATGCTAAGGATATCTAATGAAAATAGGGGTTTTTCTAATTAAAAAGGTGTATTGGGAGGGGGGTTTAACAAATGATTTTTGGAGGCATTCCTTAATATCTAGTGAAATTAGTGGTATTCTTTAATATCATATGAAAACATGTGGTATATCATAGGTTCATAGAGTGAAATCCCTAGGGTCATAGGAGGTGAATAATGGGCCTTGTTCTCTAAATGACATTTGTCGAGCTCAATTTCTTACTACGCACAAATATTCTATAGATATAGTGTTCAATGCATCCTTGAAAAAACACTTGAGACCCGTGTACTATATCTTTGTGAGTGCCATAAGTAATTTTTGT
Organism: Larix kaempferi; assembly: GCA_027924585.1. Lineage (NCBI taxonomy): Eukaryota > Viridiplantae > Streptophyta > Pinopsida > Pinales > Pinaceae > Larix > Larix kaempferi. Next base: position 5,577,480 of record BSBM01001754.1, read on the forward strand.
GCACTATAAATGGTAATTGAGGTGTAAGCATGGACAAGAGGGAACAAGGAGTTTGAGCACTAAATGAAGTTCTTCTAAATATCTATTGCCATGGTTAGGGAAGGAAACCACTTGGTACATTAGACCTAAATGATTCTTATGATGCCCAATTCTGTGAATCAGATACCTACAAACCACAACACAAAACCCCTCTAGAGGGTCTTGGTATCAACATTGGATATGGATTCCACGAGGAGCTTTTGCACACTAAATATGGGTCACAAGGCCTTGAACATGGTCAAGGAAGGAAAACATGTGCCTCAGTTTATGGTTGATTTCTCTTGGGATCAAGAGCCCTAAATGAGTCAATGTACTAACACATGAGTCTGTTGTTGGGGGTTCTATGTAGACCTTTGAGTGGGATACAAGTGTTAGGGTAGTTATTGTGCACTATAAATGGGTCTGGACCATACTACATTGTCAATGGGGTAAATTAGGGATTTAATACGTAATTGAACCTTCTTGAGCTCAAGTTACATGAAAACACCCTAGGCATAGATACACTATCCCTCAATGGGGGTTCTTTTCCATAGGAGTTTGTCATCACGTAAATTTCGCACACCTCGACATTTTCACATATGTTAATGAAAGACATCACCATATATTACGCATCTCATAAAATATTCCTTTCATAACTAGTCAACATATGGAATGGAGGGATCAGTTTGCACTTAACTCTTGTCTAGGTCATGCAGCTATCAAAACTAGGACTTGAGGGAAATAGCATGAAACATCCCCCAATACTTGCATGATTGTGAAAAAAATACTCATAAATTTTGCACCACTTAATAACCCCTTACTACATTTGGCCACCAAAGAGTTCAAATTGAGCTCACTTACTAGGTACTTGGGCCTTAATGGGCCACATTCTTGTACTTGGAAGTCATTTCAAGGGTGTATCTTTCATATTTGGAACTATTTATTTGAAGATCTCGCTATAAAAGAAAGCCACAGGCACACATTTCTTAAGAAAAAAATAGAGTAAGGTTATGTTGTAGGAATAGGATCGGAAAACCTCTTCTCCATCTATTTTCTTACCATCTATTGGATTCCATGATTTCTTGACATCTTCCCCTAAGAACCAAGCATTTTTTTTCATCATTCCCAAGTTGTTTGACAACATTTTGGAGAGTTAAAGGGGTCTTCCCAAAGGAAGTGTTGGCTTCCACATTTCAACATCATTCCTCAAGGTGATGCCATTGTGTTCATGCCTTCCATTGGACATTCACAAAAAAGTTGAATCCTACTTCCATTTGCTTGAAACGCCATTTTAGTTGTTTAAAATTGTTATGAGTAGCTCCAATGCTTTGTTTTTTGTTTACCTTGTTTATCACACCCTTAACTATTGATTTTTACTGGTTAAAATTCATCATCCATCATTCATCATCCATCTTCGATGAATACCTTTATAATGTCTCACCACATTAATGCATGGTAGTATCCATCTAAAAACCACATCGTTGCTCGTCTTTCTCAACTTTTTTGTCATGCCACATTCCTACATGACAATTGTAATTTGTAAACCACGTAGTTGCTCAACCTTCTACTCAATGACCTAGGCAAAATCAATCCAATTTACTATTTTTAGATTCCTTTTTCTCACAAATGAAATTCACATAACTACCCATAATTTGTAAGGATTAACAAATAAACCAACAAAATTTTATTGTTTTGTTAGTAATTAGAACACTATTTTAATTAATGGGTGTTAACACCAAAAGTTTGTCCACTTTGCTTATCCACTAGCCACACCATATCATACATCATGTCCACTTTCCATTTCCACCACTTTGACCTTCACATGTCAAAAATATCATAAATGGACCATCATTATTATTTCATCTTTCCACAAAAGAGGGAAGTTACCACATTCCTAAAAAATAGGAAAAAGGGAAAATCCCTGAAAAATAGGAAATTCCCACAAACGAGAGAAATCCCATAAAAAAGGGGGGAAACAAGTTGGATCTAACCCACTCATAATGTTTATCCAGATAACATTTTCCAATCCCATGGGACACCTAATACCATGGGCCACAAATCATGTGTCATAATATCTATATATACATGTGAATGCCCCTCATTTTTTATGTATCCAAACATTATCCACCTTTTGCGTGTTGTCACTCGGTCGAAATTCCATCGAGCCCTTATTACCCATATGTTGAGTTTTGGAACCTCTTGCGATGTGTAGCTAGAGATTGTGGAGCTGCTAGGGGACCAAGGAAACACTGCTTTGGATGGCTACAAGGGCCCCCATTTCCAGGTATTCTTATGGTCCTAGATTGTGCTCCCATAATATAAAATACTTTTACGTTATATGTTCCATTGTTAAATTAATATTAGCTCAATGCATGTTTAGTGTAGATTTATTTTATGTTTGTTATTTTTTTTGTATATCCTTATTTGAAATTGCTAGCAAGGATCATCTAATCCTTAGTAGGTTCATTTTGGCACATGTTAGAGGCAAAAAATACCAACAGTTTTGGAGACTCCCACTGGGAACGATCTATGCAGATTTGTGGTTCCATTTGACCATCCTTACCCATTTGTTTTTCTTTCTAGTTTGCTTGGGTTACTTTGTTTTTAGTCGATATGTGTATCTAGGTAGTGTTCCCTAACAGATCTCATAGTTTTGGGTTAGATCTATCGTTTTTGTCATCGTATGTCTGATCTTGATCTGCAATCACCCGATCGCACCTCCTCAGTTGGATACAGTGAGATCGATCCTCTTCAGTTGTAGTTTTGTTGTTGATCGAGTGTCATCAACCCTTTCAATCGCGGTTTCTATGTTTATGGATTGTGATTGAACTATTTTGGTGTTTACCTTTTGTGACCCCACCACCCTGGTCGCACTTTTTCCATGTAAAATTCACAATACAAACCCTTAAATGCAGTTTGTCCCACCTGGTGGGTGTGACCCAAATCTGCAGACTGCGAACTTGCCTTTCCGATCGCACTTTTCCCTTGAAAAGGTAACAGATGAGCCTTTTTTATTGCATTGATCTTCGTTTTTCAAGTGCAATCGTATTGTTCTAATCTCCCTAGACCATATGTCCAGTCTCTATCCCCTGCAGCCTGCTCTGATTTTTCCATACCTGACTATTTGTAGTACCCCTACTGTTTTGTTTGCACCTATTTGCTTGTTTTAGTTTCCTATTGGTCTACCTTTGTTGAGCCCGCTAGTAAAGAACAACATGTTATATGTCTTTGCTGCACCTCACGGTTCCATCCAAATCTGTTTGGCATGCATCATTTTTTGTTTTAGTAAGCTATATGGTAATAAATCATTACTTGTAGTTATCAATGAAGAGAAGTGCTCACATTCAGTTGAAATGATGAATGAAAGATTGGTTTTTACATAGCATCATTTATTATTTCCTTTCAACATTTATTTTGTCGTCTATTTTTCTGGGTTATACACACCACTTGTGCACACAAATCACACCTTAAAGTCAAATGCTTGGTTCTTGACCCCAAGAAAAGCCTTAAAAATTAACTAACTAAACCAACATTAACCTCACTTGAGGACCAAACTAATTTGGTAGTTAGGTTAGGACATTGGGGATAGGCATCTAAATAATTCCCCTTTTTCACTTACATCCGAGACATAGTAGTTCTCCAATTAGGGGACCAAAATCCTCTTGTATTTATTGGCACGGTTGAGACCAATTTGTCAGGGGGGCTCTCATCTAGGAGGGAAAGTGGAAAGACTGGTTCCGAAGGTTTGGATGGAATGCCACTCTTCACTTTGCACTAAAGAAAACCTACTCATTTTCTACAGATTGAAGCTATAGGTAACCTTTCTAGGTGTGCCTTAAATGAGGTAGCCTAGTTTCCATTCTTCTAGGGATATTTTACCCAAGATCCCCTTCGGTAGGGGGATATCCCTTGGCCATATTTGTTTTTTCGTTTCACTTTGTTTGATGGGAATTGAGACCCCCATAGAGGAAGCGATTTGAGAAGGCCTTCCATCTTTTATCTAGGTGTTTGCTTGCTCCCATACCTCATAGGTTAGTGGGACATTTTTCTTTTGATAGGTAGTGATGCTTGTTGGATTTGTGGCCATTTTGTTGTAGCTCACCTTCCGTGACACATGGTTGTATTTGATTTTTTGAGTTGTTTTTTGGCCTAAGTGCCTCTTTGTTGCGCTCTCCTCTTGCACACTTGGTTGCATTGTATTCTTGAGCCTTTTTTCTCGATCATTGAGCTTATACCCGTAGCATGTTCCTGCCACCATATCTCCTCTTATGTATTCTCGTAAACTTCAGGAGCAGTGTCCTCAGTCCAATTTCTTGGATCGCATACATCAAACCCCAGTTCAGTGTGCTTCCCCATCCCTGGAACCTTTTTCTGAGGCACTTGAGTTCACTTCTGACTCTTCCCAGTCAGATTCACCCACACACTCACCTACACATATCCCTATGGATGGCACGAATCCTGGCCTATTTTTTGGAGGGATCATTGGTGGTGGGCATGGCAGTGGCCCTATAGTCACTATCACAACCACTCCAGTTGTTGGTCCCATGGTAACCACTATTCCTGGTAGCCTCAAACCTATTCCAACCACTAAAACTCACATGGTTATTGACTCTATGCCCTCTGGCAGTAAGCCCACCCCAATGACCATGGTCCATACAATCATTGGATCTATCCCCAGGGGAAGTGGCCCCTTTGGTACAATCAACTTGAACCTTGTATTTGATTCTACGGTCCTTTTCATGATGACCACCATCATTGGCCCTACTGTCACTCCACCACTTGGTGGAGGTGGCCCTATGCTTTCCTCTACGACCAACACCCATGTTGGCCCTACCACGTCATATCCTATTGTTATCCTGCCATTTATGGCCAGTCTAAACCTACCTGACTTGGTTAGATTGTCCAACGATCCTATTAGGCATGATCTTGCGTGGCCTCGAGTGCTTACCAAACTCCCCTTATACATCCCTAAGTTCAAAGGGAAGGATGGAGAATACCCCGAGAACCATAGTATGTCCTTCTACTTATGGTGTTTCTCTAATAGCATAGTGGATGATTCCATTAGATTGTGGTTGTTCCAGCGCACCCTTACCCATGTCGTAGCTAAGTGATACATTGAACTACCTCATGGGGCACACTCCAAATTTGTGTCCTTAGCTTCCACTTCCATGCAGTTCTTCTAGTTACCTATCCGATATGACGAGGGAGTTGATATTATCATGTCTTGCCGCCAGAATATTACTACCCACATCACACACCACATCCATGAGTGTTGTCGAAATCGAAGCTTGTGTTAAATTAATCTCAATGACCGGATATTCTTAGATTGGTTCCTCAAATCCCTACTTCCTCCCATCACCAAAAACATTGCCTCTAAGTTCCCACAATATGAGGAAGAAGAGATCCTCAAGGCCCAGCAGTTCAACTTGATCTATGCATAGTCTGGCTACCTAGACACCATTATTCTTGATGCCCCTCATGGAAAATCCTCCCTAAAAGATGCCTTGGGAGAATCCCAAGCCATCGATGGTGTTATTGGCACTATCACATCATAACCTAGGCCATATGCCCCCTTTAACTCTGTGATGACCAACCTCATTACGGAAATTCCCCTAGTGTTGTGCATCCTTTGATAGGTTCCTTTCCCACATCAGCTTATGGACCTGATCTATCCCATGCTTCATCCCAGTCAGGAGTGAAACCCTCTTATGTGCCTCCTCCCCCACACGTTCATAGACCTTTTTGTTCTATATCTGCATGCGATGGTACCCCACAAGGATATGCAACCCCTCATGCACCTATTGTTTACTATCCTTACACTAGTACAAAATGAGAGATAAGTGACCAAAAAAATGACCAAAATCCGCATATAAATGACCACTTTTGAGTTGGTGACCAGTGGTAGCAAATTAGTGTCCATATATCACGCGACCAAAAATGTGGTCATATTTAGCTTGGTCATTTATAGCTTATCTTGTGGTCATATATTTGGTCATTAATTTGGTAATATATTTGGTCATTAATTGTCACAATTAATGACCAGATTTTTTGTCACATGATAAATGACCGCTAATTTGCTACTAGTTGGTCATTTATATGCATATTTTGGTCATTTTTTGGTCACTTATCTCTCATGTTGTATTGGTGGTCGTTTATATGCAAATTTTGGTCATTTTTTAGTCATTTATCTATATTTAGTGGTTTCAGAATATAAATAGGGCACGGTGGAATCAAACCACCAACCTCCTGCCTATAAGGCAGGTGCTCTACCATTGAGCTAGCACCCTTAAATAGAATTCCTTATGGGTCATGCACCTTGCAATTATTAAGAATGAGGCCGACTTTTCAATAGATTAGCAATACACTGTATGATGCAAGGAAGCTCTGATTCCATTGTTTCTAAAGGCATAAGCTTCAATAACTTCAATGGTCCCTATTGGTGTCCCCCCATAGGACACATGCCAAACTTGTGGGACATGTGTTCTTATGTATCCGTGTCTGAAATGTGGACCTCTGAGGATGTGTCCTGTTTTCCTGGTTATTCTTGTTATCAGGTATTTTCCTATTAAAAAACAATTAATTAGAAAATACCAAAGGATCATTGGTTTGGTTGCCCCAGTGGAAAGGCTGAAGTACCCACTTTAAGATGAAATAATGCAATAAAGATCCATTAATCTTGGGCAATTAAAACAGCTTCTGACATTGCTTGCAACTAGCTAAATATAATTGTTGTATATACAACCAACACTTGAGTTGTTTTGTACTAAAAGACAGAATCATGACAGCTTGTAGGCCTATAATGGTATCGGATTATAATTATTTCTATTAACCATGTTGTGTCAAGGAAAACCAATTATGACTTAAAAGTTGTGACTGAACTTATTCTACCTTTTCTGTGAAGTGTTATGTTGTTATCATTATTATTCATTTCCTATTATTCTTAAACAATTAGAATAAGAATAATTAGAATAATAAGTGAGCTTCCTGTCTTATTGAGCTGGAGAGATTCTTGTCTATATTGTAGTGGATTCCTCACTTATTAGTAGTCGAATTGGTTCTGTTTAAATAGGTAATGAAGATACCAAACCAACTTCTAAACAACAATAGTGTCAATTAAATTCTTCAATGAACTGGCCCGTCAAACCATCTATTTATGCATTTATGGTTATACAGGTTACCATATATCCTAAGCTTTTATCGTGACCCAATCTTATTAACACCTGCATATAAAATAAAATATAATATATAGTAAGCAAGAAATGAATTCATTGAGAAAAGAGGAAAGAATCAAAGCTTTTATCAACAGAAACTCACTGCGAAGTGTGAAAAAAGAGAGAAATAAAAAGGTTTTCCCTTTCATTTGATGTTCTGAGCATATATTCTCCTCAATCAAGTCTGGAACTGGTTAGTTCGAATGAAACTGCCTCGTATGGTTAAAAATATATTTAATAAACTAATCCATAAACTTCTATATCCATCGATTTAACTTATTTAACCCTACAACCATAATGTAATCATAAATTAAGGATTCTGTATCGAAAAACGATAAATATTAAAAACAAAAAGTTTTTTGAATGTCTAATTCCTCATCTATTATGCAGCATTTCAAAATTTCTTAAATGAATTCATTGAGAAAAGAGGAAAGAATCAAAGCTTTTATCAACAGAAACTCACTGCGAAGTGTGAAATAAGAGAGAAATAAAAAGGTTTTCCCTTTCATTTGATGTTATGAGCGTATATTCTCCTCAATCAAGTCTGGAACTGGTTAGTTCGAATGAAACTGCCTCATATGGTTAAAAATATATTTAATAAACTAATCCATAAACTTCTATATCCATCTATTTAACTTATTTAACCCTGTAACCATAATGTAATCATAAATTAAGGATTATGTATCGAAAAACAATAAATATTAAAAACAAAAGGTTTTTTCCATGTCTAATTCCTCATCTATTATGCAGCATTTCAAAATTGCTTCCAAAAGCACTTTTCTTAATGCAACTTGGCAATAAAAGGTAATCACAACTGATCCTGGCTGATCTTGATTTGGTTTAAGAAAAACTCTCAATTCTCTTACCAACAACCAGGTAACACTATCTACCGCAATCTCGGTGACCAGTTCAACCAACTCGCAACAAGCTAGGGTTCTTTAACAGTCTTATCAATTTAATCTAGTGGCGTGAATGGCACATGATTCTAGTAGCTTGCTTTTTGCAATGAATTGTATGAGAGTCTTAAATGAATCCAATCCGTTGTTATATGATTTTCCAATGAGTGTGGAGTTGGGGTCAGGTTACATGTATATGTGAGCACACAGTCATTTTTCTTTTCAATCAACTTAACAATTTCCTTGGTGTCTTCTCTAAGCTCAAAGGGTAGAATCATCCCAAAATTTAAGGTGATATGGAAGCCTTAACTAAACATCAGCTGACATGTGTGAGTCTCTTTATATTGTTGTAAAGAGAAATTCCTGACAAACTCTTGGTTAGATTTGTTACATCTCATACTCGAATGGTTAACAATTCAATTCATTATGTCCTGGTGGGTTCCATTCTATTCAACGTCTGTTCTTTTGGGTTGAGAATTCCTTTAGTCCAGTGTTGCTTTGGATTCAAGAAATTGTGTGCTCTTCAGTTTCAGTTTTCCAATCTAAAGGGCTTGCATGGCTCAAGATGACATGATTGAGATTCGCACTTGAACAGAACGGCTGATGTCTTCCCCATAGTTCTCAAGAATAGTAGACTTTTAAGAGTACAAGCATTGTGTTAGTGTATGTTTCTGTACAATTTTCCAACTATTTTGTACTAGGATTTTTCTCAGTACATTTCATTCCATGAATAAAGATGTCCATTTACATTTTCAGTTACAGTTGTTGGAAATTAAAATCCTTCAAAAATAATTTATTGATTCTGATAATTTTATGTAGTGCATTTTCTGTATTGTTTGCATCAAATGTAACACTTGCATCATTTTGGCATGTTTTATAATGCTTCATCCATTTGCTCATTTATAACCAGGTTTGCATGGGATCCTTTGTTTGTTAGTTGGATGAAATCTTTTTCCCTTTTTGAGTTATGCTAGAATGATCTTTGGAAACTTAGCAAATAAATGTCTTATTGTCTGTCTTCTTATTGTTTCTCATTTAACTGTTAAGAGGTTTGAAAAAGAAGAATAAAAGATGGAAGTAAAATCAATGTTCTTTGAGCTGGAACCACCCCACTCATTCATAAATAGCTGTTCCGGTAATTTATTTAGAATAAGTTTTGAACTTACTCCCTTAAGCCTCATTATGCTGCCACCTGCCACATGCCTTACTTGAATGAAGGAAGGAATGGAATCACCTTCACTGCATTAAATCAACGAGCTGCCTATTGACTAAAGCTAGTTCGTTGTGCCCCTGTGGATTCCCCATATCTTTAGTTTTATATTTGGATCTTACGTTGATGTTCATTCACAGATGAATAAATTGTTGTACAAGAGATCCATGAAAAGTATAGGGATATGGCATTGAACATATGCAGATGGTTGGGTGAACAAATTGGGATATACTTTACAAGCACATGGTTTCAGATGATTGCTATCAGATCAGTGGAGGCTTTCATCAGATGAAAAGCATTATTTTTATCTGCATGAGTTGTTGTTTTGCCTCAGTGGGGAACTTTCAACTATATTTTCTATAGCATGTGATTATATGTGGCTGATTTGTGGAGGTTCTCATCACAGCTTTTACCCCTACATATGCTACTGTCTGGGTTCAAAGATAATATTTGCTAGCTTGGGATCATTGAAAAACACCATAGTTATTTTCAACATTGGTCTATTATCAAGAGCATTACAAGAGATCAAAATTTTCCAAGAGCACCACTATCAAAATTTCCCAAGAGCATTGTAGAAATCAAAACAGCCACTTGGCCAGCGAGTAATTCTTAAAGCAGTTCATGTGGCCCACAACGTCCATAGATGACACTAAAATGTAGCCTTCCTACATGCAACTAAAATCAAACAACAATAATAACTCTGGCAATAGATTGGAATCTCAGCCAATGATAAGACATGTTTATTGTGGTTGATGGAGGTTCAACTTGGCAATTTTATGTAGTAAACAAAACATGTGCAGTCTAGGTATATGGATGTACACTACAGTCTATTATATATATTATGGGATTTGTAACTATCTTCCTGACTGAGAATTGCAATTAAAATTTGCCATAGCTCTTAGTATTCGGCCATAAATATTTGCCCAATGAACTGATGTTTACATCAAGGGTTTGTCAAAATTGTTGACAATCACAGTCACTATCTTGTCTTTCTAAACACCCCAACATTACAATCTTTATTTGTGAAATTTGTTGGAATGGTTGCTTCATTATTCTGATATTGCAGTAGGGGTCTATAGCTTAGAAGTCCCTTTTTTGGGTCCTACTAAGGAATCGGAAGTGGGCAAGGAGTTGGAGTTTGAGTATTCACAACATCCTGCCTGTGTGGGAATTTTGCTTCATAAAATTGTTGTGGTCATGTTCAGTTGCAATGTTTGCAATGATCAAAGAAACATGGGCAGAAACAACTAGGGTTAGACGTTTTTGGACAATTTCTTACTTATATTCATAATATATCCTGTCTGTATATCAATGATCTGCAGTGGCAAATCAGATGTGGGAATTGCATAATGAATCTTGATGATGGAATATGATGCTCATGTTCAAGACCCACCTCTTTTGTTATTAAGGAGGTACTGAGTTTTATAATGTATACTATTTGAGCAATTGCCATGAAATATTAGTTTTTATGTTTTATACAATTAGACAACTCTGGTACTATTATGAGTTAATGACAATGATACAGAATTCGACTATAAAGTTGGCTTATCATGAATTATGAGGATAGAGAACATGAATGGTTGGTTTGCATGCAACGCTGATAATAGGACTCAAGTGGTCACATGCTTTATGAGGTTGCTTATTGAGCAATTCAGGCCCATGCCGTATAATGCCTGAGAACGCCATCACCATGCAGATCAGCTGAAGCAAACTGCGCTTTCATTGAAAGCTAAATAGAAAGCTAACTGGGTATTGAAGGGATTAGGGAATAAGAGAAAACCCTCTTCAACCAAAAAAATGAAAACCCTAAGAAAAATCTGCAAATGCTGAAATAACAACTCTTATGTGGTATAATCCAGTAATTAAAAAAATTGAACCCATCTTTCCATGACGCTGTAAAATATAAAATCCCTCTTCAGCTAAAAAATGAAAACCCTAAGAAAACTTTGCAAATGCCGAAAGAAAAAATGGTGAAATTGGGTTAAGGATTGAAAACCTTGATAAACAGGTCACGATCCATTCTCTAACGCTTCTCTGGCTTCTCTCGGATTAGCTCATATACTTAGCTTCTAATTAATTTCAAACTTTGCGTCTTCTTTTAGGAGAACCCCAACCAAATTTTTCATTGATATATCCCTCCCTCTAATGTCAATCCATTCGGGTTTCATTGTGTTTGTTTTGCTTTTTATTTTTTTATCCATCCATTCCTGTTCAACCCAATTTGTTTTGTTTTTATTTTTTTTATTTGTTAATATTACATATATTATAATATTTAGTTATAATATGTTATTATTATTTATGCATTGTTTTATTATTATATTATATATTGTTATATTATATTACATATTGTTTTATTTTTTTATTTTTTGCCAATCCATTCCGGTTTCAATCATGTTTATTTTGATTTTTAATTTTATTATTATTAATATTACATATATTATAATATTTAGTTATAATATATTATTATTATTTATACATTGTTTTATTATTATATTATATATTGTTATATTATATTACATATTGTTTAATTTTTTTATTTCTTGCCAATTCATTTCCGTTTCATCATGTTTGTTTTGATTTTTGATTTTTTTATTTGTTAATATTACATATATTATAATATTTAGTTATAATATGTTTTTATTATTTATATATTGTTTTATTATTATATTATATATTGTTATATTATATTACATATTATTTAATTTGTATGTTAAATGTTTTAATAATATAGTTTTTATATATAGGAATTGTATGTAGTAATATATTGTATGTTGAGTTACATATTGTAATATAAAAAACTATATATATATATTTTAAAGCATTTTTTTTAAAAATATTTTTGGGTAAGTTTATAAAGATATTAGGTATAAATATGAAAAGTAATCACATTCCGTAGTTTTCACTGAAAAATTACTGCTATGCATGCTTACTATCAACACAAGTTAGGCAAACAAAATTCAGATCCGTATTAACACTAAGATTAAGAGTCGACGAAGTAGTAATAAATTTCATGTCCTTGATCTTGCAAAAAATCTGAACCATAAAGGTAAGGAAGTTATGTGCTTCCTCGGGAGTATTAAACTTCCACTAAATCCTTCGTGATCTACTAGCACTGAATTAGAGAGAACATGCTTGTTCTAGAAATGGTCTTGTTCCTAGTAGATTAGAGTCGTCGTTTCCCTCTATCTGTCGTCATTTATCACACTTCTTCTTGCATTGTTAGGTCCACTGATATTTTGCAACTCCAAGGAAGGCAGAATATTTGAGTGTTTTCTTTCATCTATACGAATCACTAGATCTGCCAGAATCACTAGGTCCATAGAAGAACCCACTAGTGAGGTACTCAAGCATAGTCCTTATAATGAGCTTTTAATATAGGCCCTAGGGCAGATTATACATTCATGTCAACTCTTGAAAGAGTGCAAAAGAAAAAGAAAAACCTGCTAACGCTAAGGGGGAGATGTCTATTGAGTGAAGTTAAAGGCCTTCTCTATTTGAGTGATCCATCTTGCTAAGGCCGACCCTTCACCACACCCCCCGCTATGTGACCAATGTGCAACACAACTATGGACCGTACAATTACAATAGGTGTCATTAAGTAAACTACCTGCAGTCAATATTTTTGCATCATAGAAAGACCCTAAATTGGCAAGAAGAAAGAATTTAATCCCATAATTAAAAACCCCACATTGGGTTCGAATTGGGGCTAAAAATTGCAAACTATCGACATAGGGTTTGACTGTCTGAATTCACATAATATTAAAGAAATCCCATAAATACAATGGAACCGAAGTGATAAGGGTAGGAATTTTTACCTGAAGCATGATTGTGTTGCAGTAGTTGAGATAGGGTTTCGAACCCACCCCAAAGATTATTGAAAAAATTGATGGTGCATAGATGATTTGAAGCAAAATCAAGAAGCCTATCACATAGAGATCCTTTCAACCATATGGAGAACTTTGCTAATTCATGTGTGCAATTCGTGGAGATCACATGGAGATCCTTGCAACCATGTGGAGAATTTTTTTTTCTCTAAGCAATTCGTGGAGATCAGATCTATTGGAGGCCCTATTTTCTTTTATTTTCCCTCTCAATCTATTTTCTAATTTACCGCTCCTTAACTTTTCACTTTTTTTTTAGTTTCCCTCTATCTATTACATGTGTTTTGTTTATATTATTCTTTTTCTTAATTTGTTAATACTAGTTACATATATTAATTAAATAAATATATATAATAACTATACAATATATTAATATTATATATGGATGAAAAGATATAGGGAAAACATGTTTTTCATAATTTATTTATTGTATATGTGAAAGGAGAAGGGATTAGGGATTATGGGGGTATTTTATTATTATTATTATTATTCAAGGAGATGGGAACAACGAGATTTTTACAAAAAGGAGGAATTATTTTTTCTTCAAAATGGAGGATATTGGTTATTTCTTGTAAGGGAGGGACTCAAGGGGACTAGTGTAAAGATTTTCAAAGTTAGGTACAAATAGAACCATGGTGAATGAATGCAATATATGGAGAATTAATGGAGGTTGTGAAATTGACAATTTTTAGCTAACATGACGCAAAATACATGAACTTGTAGAAACTTTAATAGACTGTCGAGATGGTCAAACGGTGATGGTTTTGTTCAAACAAAATATGAACACAACCAGTACAACAAGCTAAATGGAGTGACACTAACTTCAGGACATGACAATTCCAAAAGTGAAAGACGACAAATATCTAGGACTCAACTCAACTACATGTAGAAGAACTCATCTATCACTTGATAAACTATATGCAAGACATGATGTATTATCTAGATATCAACTCACCAGACCCAAGGCACTAATTAGTAGAGAAACCCCTAAATGAGCATCTCAATGATTCTCGTCCAATCATCTAACACAATAGGTATCGCGATGGCCTCAAAGAAATGATCCCTTAGAAGACATGTATTGAAAAATAATCCAAGTTGTATACTATTAATGTTACAATTTACTAAATTTTAACACTGCAGATGGATTCAGAGACCGCCTAGAAGGGGTCTCCGAATCCATCTGCAGTGTTAAAATTTAGCGGGGTCTCTAAATCCATCTGTAGTGTTAAAATTTAGTCTAGGGGGTCTCCGAATCCATATGCAGTGTTAAAATTTAGTAAATTGTACAAATTCATTATCAAAATTATAATTTTCCACTGATGGAATGACACAACTAAAAATGACCACATAAATAACCAACTGTTATGTGGTCATTTTTAGTTTAGTTCTTATCTCATGACCAAATTAGTCATTTATCTTGGTCATTTTTCGTTTAGTTCTTATCCCGTGACCAAATTGGTCATTTATCTTGGTCATTTTTAGTCAATCCACTTAAAATTTCTCAATTTTGGTCATTTATCCCTTGAAAAAGCCGTGGTGACCAAATTTTTTGGTCGCTTGGTCACTTATCTCTCATTTTGTACTAGGGTTATCCTATCCAACTTGGAGCAGCTCCAATGGAAAATCCTTCTCCTATTCCACCTTCTCCACAAGGGCAAGTTTATACACAGTAAAACTGCCTGCTCAACCCGCCCCCAATAACCAACAAGGGAAGGGTAAGCGTTGGAGAGGATGGAACAACAAAAACAATCATCGTCAAGATGGGGAAGGCCAAACTCCACAACCACATGACAATAACGGAGCTAATCCTACACCTAAGAACCCTAATAAATCACCCAATTAAGGAAATTACCTGCAACTTCAGACCAATTGCCCGCGTTCCTTCCATGGTGTTTATGTCAATTATACCCCTCACTGCCCCCATTTGGCTAGAGCTCAAAATATTTTGGATGAAGCCAACCAACGCCAAGGGACTGCTGTCCCTTGGGCGTCGCCCAACCTTCCACCTTATCTAGGTCAACCACCTATGGTGTTGCAGAATCATTTTCCTACTCAAGGGGTTGTTGTAGCACAACCCATGGTCGCATTCCCCACTGCACCTACTTCATCAAGTTAGCCCCTTGAT
The DNA here is from genome assembly GCA_027924585.1 of Larix kaempferi. Taxonomy (NCBI): domain Eukaryota; kingdom Viridiplantae; phylum Streptophyta; class Pinopsida; order Pinales; family Pinaceae; genus Larix; species Larix kaempferi. The sequence continues at coordinate 5,592,821 of BSBM01001754.1, forward strand.
TCAGGTTTTCAACACCTTTTGATGTGTTCGTTTGATGTCAACTTTCAAACTAGATGCAACCAATACTAAAACCATCCCCATAGATAAGGTTGTCACATCCACCACTGTGGACTAGTCTTTGCACCTACCTCTACCACTGACCAATGGGGCTCCAAAATTCCCAAAATTTCCTTTGCGTCACGTTGCGAATAATCCCAATGCTTGAGTTGCAATTAACTATAGCATTGTGGATGATTTGTCCCAATCACCCGCCTCAATGTCGACTTTGGAGGTTCTCAGGAACTACCCCACACAATGCAAATATTTATTGTCGGCTTTAGGTGCCACATACCCATCTAATTCACGTTTGATCACTTTCAACTTGGATCAGTCAGAACCCTACATGCCTTCATCTGTCGCGTTCTAGATTCTTGTGTCAATCTAGAACCTCATCATCTATCAATGTAGCATCAATGAAGGCGCCTCTACTTGTGTCATGTCAACCTTTATTTGGCAGAAGCTCAAGTCACCTCCCTTGCAACCCTATACTATCACGTTATGTGCCTATGATGGTCGTGCTGACCAACCCGAGGGACTTCTCGTGAATTTTCCTATGGAGCTAGCTAGAAAAATGGTCCTCATTTACATTGATGTTGTCAACACCCAACTTAATTACAACCTCCTCCTTGGATGTAGCTACATCTATGCCATGCAAGTCATTGCTTCATCAATATTTCGACTTATGATGTTCCCTCATGAAGGGAAGATCATCAATATCAACCAATTGACTTACTATAATCCCAAGGGATCGGATATCCCTGAAAATTTCCTCCCCACCATTGACACCGCTATCGACAATGTCTCAATCCCCTTCCTTTCGACCATTGGGTCAATCCTCTTCCGAGACACCACATTGATCAATGTGTTTGAGGCCTCTCCCCCACCCCATTCGATCATTGAGATATCAGATTTGTGCACCATTTTGTCTGGTAAAAATATGGTCCCACCAGAAACGCACTCACAACCTCAATACCCACCACAAACTCAACCATAAAAGGCTTCGGTACCCCACATGGTGGGAGTTGCGCTTATCCATACGATTCCATTCGTTTTTCCTTCATCAAATGTCGTGATCACACCAGTGATGGATACTCTTAGCCTTCTGGGATTGACATTAGGCCTTTCCATGTGGTACCTACCCATACCACCCACGACCCCAAACGTTGTTTACAACTGGTCCAACAAATTGAGATTTCCCCAACACCCACCTCCTGGTGTGTCTAATGCGGTACCTCCCGCCTCTTCTCCCCCACCGGTTAAGAAAGATGGGGTCAAGACCTCAAATCCAACCACGACAACAACAAAAATCAGAGTTGTGACCTTGTATTTCTTCTGTGTGACAAATTCGACCAGCTCTGCAGTAACATGGGTTTTTTTGCCTTAACAGCCTGAGTAACTGTTGACTAGATGGAAGTATACTTACCCTCGATGACCTGTGATACACGCTCAACCTCATACTAGAGTACCTCAATTGTTTCTGTACAATTCCTATGTTGCATCTCTTTACTCTTTGCAACTCTCCCCATCCTATGGACTGGCGGCAAAGTCTTCAATTGATCGCGCAATGTACTCATCCTTTATTTAGCATCCCTGATCTTGGTAGTGACCTCCTGTAACTCTACATCTTCAAATAACACATCCCATGACTGTGACACATCCTGATACATACATGCATTGTGCTTCTGTTGTCTGAAGGCTCTAAACAACTTCTCGAACTGCCTCCTGTTGTTGCTCAGATACTTCGGGTGGGGTACTTGACACAAGATTGGCCTCTAAATCTTGTACTTTTTGTCAATATACTGAGATAACAACTTCCAAATGATGTATCTTCTCCTTATATTCCATCTCTTCAATAACTTCGGCCTTAGGTACTGCAGAGCATGCGACTTCAACAACCTTCTGAACTTTGTTATTTTCCTTTCGTAGTAGGTCCTTGTCCTTTTGAAGCTCATCATTCAAGTCCTTCAGCGCAGTCGCTTGATTCTTATATCCCTTCATTAGATACAAGAGGGAACTCTCCCTCAAATTTGCTTATGTTGCAATACCTTTTTGTAAACAATGCAATACATAAAGTGGCAATGCAGATAACTTTAAGTCCACATACTCGGTTTGTGGAATCTGCACACTTGTCCTGATTCATCAAAACTTAGCACTCTTGGAAAAATTTTAACCACCCCCTCTATCGAAGGGGTTGCAAGTGTCTGGTCCTTTCCTTCTTCTTCTTGCACAACTTCGATCCATGGAAGTGTGACCTGTGACGGAGGAGAAATGTGTATCCTTTTAAGTTCTTGGCACATCGTATCCAAGACGTCTATGACGCTAGTGAATAGATGCATCGTCCTATGTTCTTATTTATTGCTATTTTCCTCTGTAACCTCTGTCATCCAGTCGAACAGGATGTTAATAAGGTCATTTGTTAATGCTTGGGAATTCTCAAACCTCTGCGCTTTATGCTTTTTCCTTCCTCCCTGCACAGATGTTCCAGCTTTCTGCTTATCTCCTAGACCCGGATTAGTAGGGGTTTAACTTAATTCTTCATCATCTTTCTCATCACCCCCTCCTCCAATGTGTTGTTTATTTTGACTTGTTTATTATTGTTGGCCTGAGGTTCTCTCCTATTGTTGTTCTTGCTGCGACGAATCTGGTGAGATGTTTTCTGGTTCAATGGGTACTTTCCATTCCACTAGTCATTCTTGGACCATAGTCTCCATTTCTTCATGAGTCAACTTGAACCTGCTAACTAACCATTGTTGGTGTGGCTCTCTTCTTGCTTGCACATACATGTGGTGGGGCCCATCCTTGAACTTTTCCATAGTACGATATTTTTTCACAATGGCTTCATCGATGCATTGTATCTGAACCACATAATAGCGCAATGCTTCCAGCTGCATGTATAAAGAGACATTTCTTTCCTATTATCGTCTCCTTATGTCAGAATATGACAAGTTCATATATCGCAAGCCTTAGCATGGTTCGATTGGTTGCATACCCTAATAATTTGCTAGTTTTTTCCACCCGAAAAATGAAATCAACAACAACAACCATGAATATGTGAATGGCAAGCCATTGTCCTGTGCATATGCACAATCCACAAGAAACTCATTAAGTAGAAATGTGGCCTAATTCATTTGCACTCCTTGGGCACACTTCTCTACTACATCAATAACATAAGTAGTGACTTGGTTCAGTCGAATGTTATGCAGCAGCTTAGTGGCTAACAACTTCACAGTGAACCGAACATCCTAGTCATTGATAGAGGCCACGTCGAAGTCTATGTTTCTCTTCGACAAGTTATACTTATCCTTCATTTTGGTTTCAAGATCACGATCTCTTTCTTTCCTGAAAAAATACTGCGATGGATCCAACCTAGCCTTAAGAAGGCATGTAATCTTGGAAATTAGGTATGTATCTATTGACACCTTGGTATCCAACCATAGGCATCCTCCATGCAGAAAAATTAACAACTGTTTCACACATGTGTTCACTTCTGCAATGCAACCAAAATGGGGAATATGCAATAATGATAAAAGACCAGATTTGGCCATGCTAAGATCCCACTGTTGCGGTTCCAGTTCCACTAGATGACCTTTAGTTGAAACAACAATTCGCATGCAGTGAGTGTAGTTAAATTCAGGAAACTTAGTCACATTGTGGTCAACATATTATATCTTCTGAACGTTTCTTAAAATATCACCTTGAACCATGACACCCTCAGACACTAGTACAGGCTCCAAATGGTACCATGCATTCTTCGACAACTTTACTAGTTTCGCCCTCAATTTCTGTGGTGGGATATACTATGGTAACATAGATGCATAGCTCGACGTAGATGCTCCCGCATCATGGCATGCCTTCGTTCCTAGATCTGGATTCGAATGGTTTGTATGACATGTTTTCGTTGGCACATTGACAGGAATATGCAAAGAAAGAACTTTCGGTTGGCCAGGACTAGCAAAAACAAAGCCCAACATCGGAACTTCCTCAACAGCCTCCTGAGCCTCACTTCCAGCTGATAGACCGGCTTGCATTGTATCAATTCTGCACTTAATCTCCACTCAATATGTTAAGTTTCAGCTCTAGTTCACTCACTATGCTTCAATTGCTCAAGTCACAATGAATAACGAACTAGGGAGGGGCGGGGATTTTAAGTTTACTCCCGTGTGAGATCCGTCTGTCGTTCCCAATGTGAATTGAATGTACTAGATCTTCCAATGATGATGGTGGTAGCGGCAGATCTATTCACACACTTCAATATTTTCATAAATTAATACAAAAAACCCACTAGCGCCACCACTAAACTCGTCATAAAAGAAGCAATAAATGCACAATAACTACAACATCGACTAGTGGACCATTCTGAAAATTCGACAAATTAGACTGCGACAAACCACCAAATTCCTAAAGAAATCATAACTGCGACCTAAAAATAAGTTGGGGTTTCGGTGATAGAAATAACACTTCGACAGATGGATGTCGATAGAGAACCAACTCGACGCAACAGGAAGTTGGGGTTTCCGAATGACAAACAAGTAGAACTTCGACAGAATGACCCCAACATAAGAAATTCAACATACTAATAACTTTGGGTTTCCATGAAGCTTTGACAAAACTGTACATCAACACAAACACTTCGACATAACTAAGTACGACACAAAATAAACTTGGGGTTTCAAAAAAAAAATTACTATGTACAAGCATGGAATTAGACATCTTCACTTTGACAGACCATGGTTGTCTTTGTAGGGCTTCAACCGGCTACCATTTACCAACCCTTGGAGGATTTCACCATCTAATTCATGTAATTGCACTGCACCGCCTTCTGTTATAAAGTTAATAACATATGGCCCTAGCCAATGCATTTTTAACTTACCGGGATGTTTGAAAAAATTATTGTCATAGAGAAGAACAAGATCTCCTCGTTGAAAGTGCTTCTTAGTAATATGGAAATCATGCCACGCTTTCTCTCAATATTTTTGCACCTTTTGATGAAATCCTACGACAAATCTATCCTCTTCCAACTAAAGTAACTATGGTAACCTTTCTTCGACATCACCGGTATCATACATTCCTATGAAAGCAATGATTCTTAAACTAGCTACAATATACTCCATGGGAATCACAACCTATTGTTCATATACCACCTTGAAAGGTGTCTGACATGTCAACCTTTTACATGTCGTTTTGTAGGCCCACAAAATTGCAGGAATCCTCAAGTCCTAGTCATCGCGATTCAAATTACAAAGTTTTGTTAATACGTGTCCCAAGATCTTATTGAATGCTTCGATAGTTCCATTTGCTTGTGGATGGTATGGAGTACTCCTCTGATGGTAAACATGGAATCAACCACCATCATCTATAAAGGACCTACCACCCATGTTATCATATTATGTTGATCCAAATAAGAATTACCACCTATAAATACCAAAGAATATAGCCCTAGAACAAAGGAAACTTATCAAGCTCCATCATTCTCCAAGTTAACATCATGGGAAAAAATCAATGTAGACCACATCATAAGTTGTCCAAGACATCTTGCAAATATAATCATATATCCATATAAGATCAATACAAGTGTATCACATCTATCAAAGGAAAAAATATAGAAATATGCACAAGTCAACTCCTTAATCCTATAATATAAGACTAGTGGTATAGGAAACAACATATGTAAGGCCATCAACAGCTTATCAACATGAGAATATTGGTCATGCACCTCAAATCCTCTGGAAACTGAGCTAATTTTAACCATGTAAACTCCCTTATCCCAAGAGAATCTTGAAGCAAGAGTAATATCATGGGAAACTCCATCTATTTGAGAGAATCAAGAGAAACCTCTATCTTTGACTCTGTAGGCCGTGCAACACCTTTTATTTGAGAATCCATCAAGACTATCCTATATTCTACAATACTCCCATCAACTACAAACCTATAAATTATTTCAACATCATCTTCCATCAAGGAATCACACCTCCCTCTAATGAACAATTTGAATTCATATAGATGGGAGAAACTAAATCAACATGACTAGCATATTTCATATGATGTATATTCATCCTCACTGAATATCTTGGCACTCCTACATACTCATGTGCACAATGTAATGTTTAGGTAATCTATCTCAGTTTCCTATAAGGTAGAGTAGGTGAGGGTATATCCATACTCAATCTTGTCTCAAATCCCTTTGGATCTAACTTGTCATGAGTATCTGAATCCAAATTTGGAACAACAACCTCTACATCCTCCTAAATAACTGAAGGATAATCTTGTGAATGATAAAATACCACATTCTCACCAAATATGACATCTCTATTCAATATAGTCTCCCACTATGTTGAAATATCGATCCAATAAGTTATAGAAGTATCATTGTATCCATCGACACAAGATGTTCTCACAATATCCATAATGGGCTCTAAACTTGTCTCCATGACATCCTACAATGCATGTACCTCTTCAAATCTAATAGGATATTCTAGCCTCCCACTATAATTTACAAGTTCCACTTGATCAATAAATAAACTAAAAACACCACCCTCTCTTACTCCTCTATCCAAAGTCCTCAAACTAGCTATACTACAATCACTATTGGTATTTTTGTCCCTCAAAAGAAACTCTCCACTATACATGTGTCATACAAGGCACTAAAATAAGATACTTATTCAAACCAAGAACAAACAAAATACAATCCAACTCAATAACATCGTCTAAAGGAATATGAAAGGAAATGGATCCAAATATTCACACAAGATAAGTGGCATCATGACCAAGCTCCATAATCATGCCTCCCTCTTTCTCCTAAAATCCAATGAATCAAGACCTATCGTATGTCATATGTCTTGAATCTCCACTATCCATATACCATCCAACACTAGACATGTTGTTAGAAGATAAATGATTAACCAAATACATATCCATCCTAGAAAATCTACAATATGAATAAGATCATCCACCTATCACATGTGAAAAAAAAATGGCATCTACTAGAACAAACCGGAAACTTATTGCAGGTCCTCATGAGTGCCTCATCTACTAAAGATAAAACTATGCTATTCAATAATCACAAAGATCTATCACCTATCACTGAAAACCCTAGAATATATTACCCACATATCACATGTCTTCCAAGGAATCACACCAGCTAAAAACACATCCATAATGATCATCAATGTAGTATATCCATAATATCTCACCATAAGAGAAACTCATCAAAACCTCTCACAAGTGCAACTACTCATCTCGAGCAACCTAGGGTAGTCACACTCAACATTAACCTCAATAAGGTAAATCACCTCTCCCAAGTAATATCTAGCTAAAATGCATCCTCCCTCTTACTCAAGAGTTCTCTTAACCATAACAATCTATGATACTATGTAAAATTTCAATGGCCAATTAAGGTCTTTGACTTTTAATGAAAATTTTAAATTTTACCTCTAACCTTAGAGCTTTCTTGGATCTTAACCCTATGAATTTATAACCTTAGGGATATTGTAAAATAGTGTATAAATCATTAGTGGAAATAGTGTGATATTTCACTTCCAAATAGCCCAAACTTCTTAGTAATCCAAGGAGAAAAGATACCAAACCACTTGAATAAGTTCCAACCCTCTGGGGAAATTTATACCACATAAACCATATCTAAAATTTATCTTTTACAAGAGTTATAACAACAATACAACAATAGGTATACCAGTAGAAAAAACAAATTAAAAATTAAAAATTAAAAAAGTTAAATTCCTCAATAAAGATGTCAAATCACTTAACAAATGTCCTTTTACGTATTCAAAATCATTAAGACAAATATAGTTGTAAATACAATACATAAAGGACATATATGGATGAAAATAAAATATGGAAAATGTACAAGTTTTGGATAGTTGAAAACTTTATCTATATGCTCAAGATGAAGTACATGTACATATCATAGCCGTCTCTCAATGCTTGTACAAATCACTCTCTTTAAAAACCTAGTTAGGAAAAACATGAAAACCCTAGCTCAACCAAGGAGTTCTAATATGAAAGAATCACTCCAACACATCCTCTAAGGCAAGGTATCCTCCTATCATTTTTCACCAAATACAGCTTGGGTTTATCACCAAAATATAATCATATTTCCTTATTAGGGTAGAAACCATAACCCTAGAAATATCCAATAAACCCTAGCACTCCAAGGCAATAGAGACCAAGTACACAAAAATATTCAAGATAGACATAAGAGTGATGATCAGCAATGTCTTATTCATGAGAGTAGTCCCTATAACCTCACAAGGATCAAGTTTCAACAAACATGTCTCCTCTCTCCACAACCCCTCTTAGGGTTTACAAGGAAACCCTAGTGACTTCCTCCAAGAACCTAAGTACAAATTATTTGTAAACAATGGACTTATAGCCCACTCACTTCATCAACATGGATACTCTAAAGAATTACTTTTTATTATGTGTTCCTAGACTTGTATAAAGACCCTTGTTCTTAATGTAGCATGTACACAACAACCAACTAACAATACCAATAATAAATTGTATCTTGATTTAAGGTCCTCTATCTTAATCACTAAATGGAGATTCAAGAAATGGATTTATTTATTTGATTCAAAATGTTAGATCTGTTTTTTACTCTTGATGTAAGAGAAGATTATTTAGTTTGTAGTGCTATGTTTCCAAGCCAAATCCTACAAATGTTTTCAAGATTGGTAGAAAAGTTGTAGTATGATATGCTCTATAAACTTGTGCTCATATTGGCATATTATGGAATATTTGGACTCCAATTCAATAACCTATCACTTATCCTTATCATTGCCATCATCTAAAGATTTTACTTCTTTTGTATGCATATAATAAGATATCACTCCTCTCCATTCAAGGATAAATCCAATGAGCATGTTTGATATGAATATCATATGATGTGCATTTCATTTCTTAAAAACTTGTATAACATGAAAAATGTGTGAACCCATATGAAATATATTTAACCATCCATCCAATTGTAATAAATGGTATATTCCCTCATTAATCCTCATGACCACTCATTAAAATCCGTGCAAAGGATATTTAGATTTTAATAAATGGATTTACTTCTAAAGATGGCGATGGGTCATGCTTACTTCAAGAGAATATATTTTCATCATAATATGTCTAACATATAAACACATGTAAACACAGGCTACCAACATTTTGTACCATCCAATGGTTTCTCTTCCTTTAATAGAGACCTTTCAACCAACCAAAGGAGTACACCCAACAAGAGAGATTTTCTTAACATAAAGAGAATACTCTTTACTAGAGAGGTTTTGTGTCCAACTAAGAGGTGGTATGCACACCCAACAATAAATCCCACTTCCAAGAATGAGTCATAACACACCCTCCACATAGAAAAAACGTAGCTTATAGCTACCAAGAGACTTGTTGGACAGTGAATTGGTTATGTTTGATTCCAAGGAGACTGTATAGTCTTCTAAGAGAGATAGGATAACTTATGTGTAGCTATGAGAGACAAAGAATTTGCTTTGGTATTCTTCCAATAATCCATAAGCTTAAAAGCAACCAAAATAGAAACCCTTAAAAGATTGCAACAATGTTGTAATGGGAGACATAGATTTCAAATCTCAAAGATCAACCAATGGTGGAATTTAAAGTGTTTGTTGATTTATTACTATATAAAGAGAATGAATCTAAAAATAAAAAATAAAAAATTATAGAGTAAATCTATTGGGCTACAAAAGAAATTAATTTTCCCATAATTTAGAATACTCGGGAAACCATTAACACAGAGTGGCTTCCATAAACCATGATCACTAACTAAAAATTAAAAATAGAAATATATCAAGCACATAATGGACACCATGGTTTTACCCTAGAAACCCAAATTAGGAAGCCAACAGTCAATAGGTTCTTACTTCCTTTATTTCAACAATCTATGGTTAAAATGCAACTCCTGACTCTTTGACATTCTCCCTCTCTTGGCCAACAAACAAGAAAAAATCCCTTTGAGAGTGAAATCACAAGAGGTTAAAGGAGAGATGAGGGGTAATGAAAAGGCTAAGAGGATGACCTTTCAGTTCCTTCTAGTTTATTTAATTCTTGTTTTTGTTTGTTTGCCTCATTCATTAAAAATTGGATTGTACTTTAGGTTTTTCCTACCTTCATTAATTATTGAATTACATTTAATTGTTAAGTATTACAATCATTTCTTGGTTCAAATCATTTTGGATAACATATCCCCATTAAGAGGATTTTTGGTCTCCAAAATCTTAGAGGACCGATCTAGATCAATGTGCCTTTTGTTTGCTTCAAAAAAACATGGCTCTAACTTTGGCTCTTGGCTATAACTTTGACTCAAGCTCTAGCTCATGGATCTAACTACTAGCTCTGGTTCCTAGCTATGCCTCTAGCTCTGTTTCCCAACTCTCTTGTTCCTTCATTACAAAAGTGCGGTCATTGACTCTCAACTTTGAGAACTATTCATATACAAACTCTTCAAACAGAATTCACTCCCATATCTAGCACACAAGTCTATGTCATTCTCAATATTAGAGATGGTTTATCTTGGCATTCAATGAAGCTAAGCCAAATTTTGCTCTTCTTATTCAATGTGATCCCAGAAATAAATTCCATCACCTCCTAGACATTCCTCAATAGGATGTGTTGATTGCCTTCTTCTATTAGGATTGATTGCTTCCCAGCATGGGAACAACCCTCTACTAATGCACATTATTTTTAACACTTTATATATACAACAACGTCACTTGAATAACCTCCTTGTTGTGCAATCATAGAACATTCTTCCATCCAAACACGATGAATCCTATAATTGTATGGTTTTAAGAGGAAATCATCAATAGGATACCATCTTGAGGGTGAGGGAATGCCTCAATATCTATACGGTACAAGGTCAAGGGAATACCAATGACCTTCCTATACCCATTCCTAATACATATCCAATAACGGAATATTATTTTGGAAGATTGAAACTACTAATTGAAATGGGGTTTCCTTTTTGGTTAGCAGCATCCCACTATCCTCTTCGATGGTTATAAAAAACGTGTGTGCTGCTACAAATCCTTGGACAACTTTTGCTCCTTGGATTTGAGGGATTGGTAGTGATGGAGTCTTTTCATTCATCAAATCATTTATTTAGCAATGAAAGCATCTAGGTGGATGTCTCAAGGTTCTTCTCCATCATTTCTATCTACCAATCATACATTTAGACATTCTCCTTCAATTTCTTGTTCTCTTCTTGAAGTTGAGCATTGATGACCTATAGGTCTTCCAAACTTTCTCTATTTTCTTTACCAATGCTAGGTCTACAAAGTTTTGGAATCTATGTCATGATCAAGGATTCAACTACTATGCTACCTTATTCTCTAAAAATGAGGGAATTATATCCCACTCACTTCACCAACACAGATACTTTGTGAAATCACTTTTTGATCTTTGTTATTAGTTTTTTACATAGATCATTGTTCTCAATGTAGCTTCACACAACAACCAGCTAACAATACCAATAATAATCAGTATCCCAATTTAAGGTGTTATGTATTAATCACCAAGAAAGCATTCACGAAATGAATATGTTTCTTTGATTCAAAACTTCAAAGCTTGTTCCTACTCTTGAGGTATGAGAACGTGGTTTAGTTTGTAGTGATATGTTTCCGAGACAAATCTACAAGTGTTATCAAGATTGGGAGATAAGTGGTAGTATGAAACACTATGTAAACAAGCTCAATAACCCAACTCTTATCCTTATCATTACCATCATTCAATATTTTACTTATTACTTATGCATTTAAGAGGATATCACTCCTCTCCACTCAAGCATCAATCCAATCAACACGTTTTATATGAATATCAAATGATGTGCATTTCATTTTTTAAAAACTTACATAACATAACAAATGCATGGGTCCATATGAAATCCATTCAACCATGCATCCAATTGTAATAAATGGTATATTCCCTCATTAATAAGCATGCCCACTGAAGATGGTCATGGTGAGAACATGCTTACAACAAGCCAATGCATTTTCATTGTAATATGTCCAACACATAAACATAGGCTCCCAACATTTTGTACCATCCAATTGTTTCTCGCTCTTTAAGAAATGCCCATCCAAGAGAATAAGACATAGAGACTTTTGACCAGCCAAAGGAGTAAAAATAAAGAGAGAGAGATTCACTCAACCCAAAGATAAAATGCTTTGATAGAGAGGTAATACTCCTATATAATAGGTGTTATGCACACCAAATAGTAAATCTCATGCCTAGAAGCAAGTCATGTGGCATGTAAGACATATGCAGAACCTCCAAACATAGGAAAAACGTATCCCACAACTACCATGAGACTTGTTCGAATGTGTGTCAATTCACTTCAATGCCAAGGAGAGTGTACAGTATTATGAGAGAGCTAGGATGACCTGTGTGTATCTATGGAAAGAAAAGGAGTTTCTTCGGTCTTCTTCCAACAACCAATAAGCTTAAGAAAACAACCAAATTAGAAACCTCTAAAAGACTGTAACATCTATGTAATGAGATCCATATATTTCCAATATCAGATATCAACTAATAGTGGATATTAAAGATTTGTTGGATTTCTTATTGTCTAAAGAGAATGAAGCTATGGAAATAAAAGTTATGGAGTAAATATGTTGAGCTAAAACATAAATTAATTCTCCCATAATTCAGAATACCTAGGTAACCATTAATGTAGAGTATATTCTATAAACCAAAGGAAGCAACTAAAAATGATCAAGAGGAATATATCAATCACATAATGGACACCATGGTTTTACCCTAGAAACCCAAATGGAAAAGAAGAAGAAAAAAGCAGTCAATGGTTGCTTGATTCTTCTATTTCAGCAATATCTTGTTACAATGTACCTCTTGGTTCTTTGGCATTCTCCCTCTCTTGGCCAAGAAACAAGCAAATATCCCTTGAGAGTGGAATTTCAAGAGGTTATAGTAGAGCTAGGGAGAAATTGGAAGACAAAGAGGTTGACATTTCAATTCCCATTCCTCTCTTCTATTTTCATTTTCTAGTTTATTTAATTTATATTTTTGTTTTCTTTTGTCTCATTCACTAAAGTTTGCATTGCTCTTTAGGTTTTTTCAACCCTCATTAATTTCCAAATTACATTTAATTATTGAGTCTTACAACCATTGATTGGCTCATATCCATTTTAAATCGACAAAGAAAAGGGTATGTACAATTATAATGATGATGATGAAAGGACTCTCTCCCTCCTTTATTTATGAGAGGTATGGGACACCAACAATAAAATGTGGGCCCAAGCCCTTAGAATAGACCTACAATGAACTCATGTAGGCCAACACAAGTGAGATGCTATACTCCAAAGTACACATTTCATGCTCCAAGGTGATAGTGTACACAATAAGGGCTCCAATATTATGTAGCTACACAAGGTAAGACCACATGCCTCTGCACAGCCCTCCATAGACTTCATTGATCCTGCTAAGAAATGTACTCCAATGGATCAACTACCCACTGCAAGAACATTGTCGCAACCTAGATATCCCTAAGACAACTTCAAACAACTTCATAGAACCCCAAGAAACCTCGTGCCATCTAGGGATTGACTCCCTCCTACAGGATGCACATTAATCTGTCTCCCAAGTAGGGCATTCTCCAACCAGTGAATTCTCCATGTGGCCATCATGAAGGGAATCCATCAAACTATCAAAATAAATTCAATGCCCAAGGGAATAATACCAAGCCAACAACCATTTGAGATCAAGCAATCACCAAGAAAACTATCTTAACTATGCAAATCCATCGTGGATCATTTCCCATGCGCCAATCCATATCGAACTATCCAAGGGATGAACATAGACCATGTACCCCAAATCTCATGAAGCAACTCAAGCATGATGTAAACACTTTCGAAGTAACCCAAAAACTAACATAACCTACACTATTATTTGGTTAGATTAAACTAAATTCATATTAATCTTTTCAAACATACATTTTTCTTTAAAACAAATTATTATGTAAATTTGTCAAATAAACTTGAGAATATGTTTCTAAGTTATGTAGTCAACCTTTCCCCTATGCAATTTTCGAAAATTATCCCTTTTAAAAATAAAGTTTCTCAACCAACATAATGCATTATTAAATTAAAATGACTTTCTAAATCTAAAAATAAAAATAATTTTCTATTTAAAAACTTAAATATAATAAATAATTTAAACTCGTTAGATCTTTTATATATAAATATATATAATTGAAATGAAATTCACACTTCAAATTTTGCAATAAGAAAAGCTCAAAATCTCCTCTCATAGTTACAAGTGGGCCAAATTTCATTAATGTCGATAATGTTATAACCTTTTTTAATAAAGGGTAATTTAAATTAGTAGTATTTAATTGTGTAAGAAAATTATTAATATTATTAAGATGTGCATTTTACTCTTTAGATGAGTGAGATGTGTTACATTAAATTCTATCTAATAATGTACATCTATAATTAAAATTAAAAAAATTTGTATTAATAAAAATATTAAAAAGATTGTAATATTTATTTCTATAATTAATTAAATATAATAATTTAAAATTTTAATAATGATAATGATGTTTGAATGTTATTGATACCATTTTTTTTTATTTATAGTTAAAAAATTAGTAATAATTAAATATATTTTTAATTATATATCGTATAGAATATATGAGAATTAGATGTATCTATAAGCATATGTTACATTTATAACCTTAATAAATTAAATAAAACATAAAGTGATTTCACCAAAAAAAAATAGAGAATACTGTAATAAAAAATTAGTATAGATCTATTTTAATTTTGAATCTATCAAATGCTAAAAAGATTTAAATTCCTTGAAATTTAAAATTTTTAAAATATAAAATTTGAAAAAAAATACAAATCTAAAAGGATTTAATTTTTTAATTAAATTTTTAATATGGAAAGATTTGAATTTATAATTAAATTTATAATATTAATTATTTAATTGTTATTTAAAACTTTTAATATAATATAAGTTAATTTGAAATTATTAATGAGAGTTATCTTATTAAATGATAAATTCTTTTAACATTGTTTATTTATTTAATAATAGCATGTAGATTTTTATATTTCATCATGCAGATTAAGTATTTAGTTTGTGTATATAACTATGTGGAGATTTGAGAGTGTGACATTCTATTTATTTTTAAGGATTAAGAAAACTCAAGAATAGATAGAAAGATTAAGAATCTTATGATGAATAAATATAGAAAGATTATGATTATTAGAAATAAGAAATCAAAGTTTAATAAAGTTTGGGTGAAGAAATAAAAGATAATTCAATTTATTAAAAGAAAAATAAGCTCGTGGGTGTGGTTCATTGGTGGTTCATTTGATATGAAGTTACATGTTGTAAATTGGAGGTCAGGAGTTCAAATCACATCCGGCTTTACCCCTGTCCCATGCTTGTGGGGTGTGTGGGGCACCTAGGGGTATAGTGATAGCGGGATTGGATCCCTAGACCCTGTGTCACGCGAGTATTGGCCCAATCTCCAGTTGCCAATTCCCCTAACACAAAAAAAAAACAAAATATATAAAAATTAGAAAAAAATAATTAAAATATGAATGGAAAACAACTCATTATTTATTTATTTAAAAAGTTAATAGGTTAAAAATATTGAAAGAAACTCGTTTTTAAGGAGACCTTTGGAAGTAGATGGAGATGAACTCATGTAACGGAATTATTGGTTATAATGTGTGGAGATTATAAAACGTTAGAGATGATTGAGCAATTTGGAAGTAGATGGAGATGAACTCATGTAACGGAATTATTGGTTATAATGTGCGGAGATTATAAAACGTTAGAGATGATTGAGCAAAAAGAAGAATTGGTTTCTAATAGATGATACAACAGGGAGAAACAAGGCTATCATACAATCAAAATATATGGGTAGATCTCGACTTTTTAAACATTTAGTTAATGTAGTCAAACTTCTATAAGGGATTATAGAGTCATTTACATAGACATGGTAATTATTTAAAATCACAAGGTTTTTTTTAAAGTTTTGAGGGAGGTTTGATTTTTTTTAATTATATATATATGAATGATATTTTAAATGTAAAATTAAAATATATATCAATTTTATTTTTAAAAAATTAGGTATATATTTTTGATAAAATATACAATATTGTTTATTACTTCATAGTATGTTTATTTCAGTAAATTAATCTTATGCTTTTATGAGATGGTCTTTATTTCTTAAAAAATATATTTTTAAATTTACTTTTATAATAAAATAACAAAAAACTATTGAAAAAACATTTTTATATTTTATTTTCTAATGAAGATAAGTTTTTAATATAAAGATTTAACTCCCTTCTTTGAATTTTTAAATAGTTAAGAACCCATTTTGTATAGGTGGTTATTTGGTCTCGGTGACTAGGGTTAAGTCATTGACATAGCAGACTAAAGATGATAACTCAAAGCTTTCCTAGTTAGTTATAGAATCAAGGACGAAAGAGATAAATGAGGAAAGTACCTATGGCCAATTGGTTGGCCCCTCTTGTTATATCTTGTGATTCATTTAGATAAAGTTCAAATGCTTCAAGTCTCCTCACAAACCTACACACAAGCAATAAGACACCTTCCTCAATTCCTTTATAAACAGTGATGAAATGAAAAAGTTCATAACTAACTAATCCTAAGTAACTTAAGGAAATTAGTACCTCCTTGGTCACCAAAAGTTTGGAGTCCTCCTGCTTAGATTATTGATCGACTTCAACTCGATTTCCAACTCCGTGCTTTGAATGGTTGAGATAATCAATAGGGATTATGAGTCCAACTCTACAAAAAAATAGAAATTCTCATTAACATAGATTTGTGTGGGAGGAGATGGCCATAAAAATCCAAATCTTAAACCTTTCAGTAATGTTCTAGTGTAAGGGTGCTTGACTGTAATTAGTGTCAATTCTCCAACAATTAAACCCATTTTATACTCTTGAAAGTCAGTTAAGTTTGTTGGTAATGGATTTTAAGGTTGCATAGAAAGCAAAATTCCATAAACCCCAATCAAGAATGTGCATTTATTTTATTTTCATACAATTTTTGAAATTCATATGCACCTTGATTTAATGAAAGGAGTGTATGCCATATTATATCTACATGTTCCTTTAAAAAAAGAGTATATACCAAATCAACCATATTTCTTTAAGTATATTGTTTTTGTAAAACATACATAATCATAGGGTAGTGATTTCACCAGAAGACCATTCATGATCAATGATGACCAAATAGTACTACAACAATAGGCACAAGTTACAACTCTTTAGATAACTAATCAACCTTTGTATTGAATTTTCTTTATATATACACAAATTAAATATCGTCAAAATGTTATTTTACTTCCAAAACCAAAATCATTATTAAAGCTAAACATATGGTATTAATCTTGATTAAAAAAAAACATAAAAATGAACTTTATTATTCATACCCTAACTAACAACATAACACACTCCATAGGAAAATAATATAAAAAGATATTAGTTATGCATGATCTAACATCTAAAAAATCTATAAAATGTGAAAATTGTTTCCTAAGATGAAGGTCCGAATATATTTCACATGACCCATTTATTTTTAGCTTTGGGAAGGGAAATGATAATGATGGAACACTCTTTGGAACTTCCAATAATAATTCTCCCATAATAAATTCACGTGTGGATTTGATTGAGGACACTTAGGATTTGAAAGCCAAGCTCACCATCACTTGAAATATTAAAGCTATCATTAAGGTTGTATATCCAATTATCCTCGAGGTTGGAGGTCCTACATGTACAACTAGATAGCAACCAATAGCATTGTTGAATGTTCATATAAAATTCTAACGTAAGTCTTAGCATTGGTTAAATGTACCTTCTTCCAAAACTATTACATCTAAACATGTACAGTCTTGAGAATTGAGATTACATAATAGTCATTTCTAATAATGAAATGGCTGATGGCTATATAAGTCAACACACTCTTTAGTTACAAATAAAAAAGTAAAAAAGTGATGAATTGGATTATAAATATTATATTATTATTAGTAGATACATTTATGTTGTTAGTAGATAAATAGGTATCATTTTAGGTAACCTTTATGTGATGGTGCTTGGTAATTTGGAAAAATAGGGCCATGCCCATTCTTGTACTGAATGATGAGAAATCGGCTCATGCCCATTAATTTAGATTATTGTTCTCCTTAGGATTCAAGAGTATATCCAATCATAATGTATTATAATGTTTTAGGATATTTTATACGATCATCAATTTTATTTTAATTATTAATGGTCTACCATAATATATTTTAAACAAAGTTTTATGGAGTTAATTTAGAGAGATTTGAAACTATGGTATTATTTAAAGTTAATTAATAATAATAATAATCTAATTTTAAAGTCATAGTTAAGTCAGACACTAAATTGGTGTATGAGACTCCCTTGTTTGTGGGATAATGGACCCCCTTCCCATAACAGTTTGACTATTAAAATTTACAGAAGTGTACATACCTTACCCCCATCCAAATTTAAACTTGTGACATCTTAAAAAAAACACATATTCTTAATGGTTAGACTCATTCAAATTATATATATATATATATATATATAATATTTTTTTGATATCCAATAATTAATAAATTTGATTAATATCGAAAGTATCGCTATGAAAACATACTTACCTTACTATGAAACCAAAGCTCCATTACCAAAATAAAACATTTGCTTAATTAATCCCATCTTACTCAAAATTTAGCCTACTCTTTTTATGTGCACTACTCTACCGTGTCACTTAAAATTTTACAATTTTAAATTAAAAAACCTATATAATATGTATTTCTTGGAGCTTACTTAGAGTTGGTTTATCTTATTTCTCATTTAGAAGTGCGAGATTTATATTTTTCTTAAAAAAAATCCAACTTTAAATTACAAACAACTCTATATATTATGTATCTAATAGTTATTGGCACGTACTTAGAGTTTATTTATCTTAATTTTCATGTGGAAGTGCAAGATTTATTCTTTTCTAACACGAAGATGTTATTATAAATTTCACATGATGTGACAAGTGGATAATGATATTTAGAATAATATGTTTTGGTGTAATTTTCCCCATTTCTTATTAGGGATGGAGGTTGATTTCCACGGATCTTAGATTGCATGAGGATGAGACAAGTGTACTGTCCAGATTGATTTTATAGTTATGGTGATTCGAATTATATATATATATATATATATATATATAAAATAATCGTTAGCTAATGCATGGATAAAATGTAGAAGGAAGGTGATAACAACTAGCTGAAACATAGACAATGAGGTGATTGCAACTACACATGGAGAACAAGTAATATATTTAATTTGCTCGTGACACTTAACTTGTGGCCTATTAGTGTTCACCGACCACATGTTAAGTGGCTATGATAGTTAATATTTCAATGCAAGTCTAGGATCAAGTGGATAAAATGATTAGGTATATTGTTATTTTTAATTATTAGTTAAAGGGGTAATAGTTTAAATGATGAGGAAGTAAGTTTTTCTCTCTCACCACGTAGGTTCAAGAATTTTCTTAATATTCCCGAAAAACATAAAAATCTATTAATATTCATATGAAAGTAAATATAAAAGAAATATTAATTTCGTAACTTTTTGGAATATTATATATATATTATAGAAAAATATATTAAGCAAAAATATTTTTTAAATAATTTTATCTTATTATTTTATGTTTTTTCTATTGCAAGTATCAAAGGTTCAAATCCCAATTAAAACGTTGGCCCATTGTGATAAGGCTATAAAGTTAGGAACTTGAGTTACTAGTTCACATGGTTAAACAAAAAGAATTTTATTAGTATTAGGGTAATGTGGAAAGGGTGGTTAAAGATATTGAATCTTTGTGTTAATTATTAATATTAGAGGTTGCATTGTGCATTAGTTGAGTTTTGTATATCTTTACCCCCTTTTAACAATATGCATTAGTTAATTTCTAACTATAAACAACATGGGAGACAAGAGGCTTCCTAAGATTGCTTCATACTCTAGCCAAAGTCACTTGTGGCTTAAGTGAGGTTGGCATAAATGTTGGACATGTGTTGTACTCTTTGTAGGTTCCTAGAGCAAGGGGGTTCCGAGGGAGATAGGGAGCCCCAACCAAGGTTTCGGAGGCAACACCCCCAAAAGAAATATTTTGTTCGATTTTTGGTTCATTTTGAGTTGTTTTCGACCTATGCTTTTGTGACCCATTGTAAACTAGTTTTGGTAAAGGAATTGGGGTTGTAATATAATCTGGTTGAATGGATTAAGGTTTTGGTTGCTATAGTATTGTATTGTAAACATAAAATATAATACAATGAGATCGAGAGTGGGAAAACCCTCAAGAATGTTGATTTTCTAGGTTTTGGGTTTTTAGGGTAAATCTATGTGTAATATGTGTGTGATACATTGTTGATTATTGTGTTTTAGATTCAGTTTAGTATTGTTTTTCCTTTCATGGGTTTATAAAAATTCCTCAATAAATACTATTTATTGGCTAAATCATTGGGGAGTTGAGGAAGAGGTCACGATGTAGAATAGTGATAATATTAAAAGTATTAATACATCTAAATTTAAGGAGAAGTTGTGGTACAAAAAAAGAATTAAAAGATAAGAGAAAATTAAGATAATATAAAGAGGTGATCAACCTTAATCTAAAATATCAAAAGTATCTCTATGTTTTAACTAGCGTAAAGAAGAAAATCAACATTGTTAAAATAATAACAAACTCTCACGACCTCCATAGTGAAACAAAACCTCGAAAATTCCTAAAACATCATGGGGTGAAATAATTTGTTATCTTTTTTATACTAAGAGGGTTGAATATGTAAAACACTTTCTCATAGAATGTCCATACTGTTGAATTTTTAACTTAGCAGTACAATTTTCAGATCTTGATAATTATTTCCTAATGATTATCATCCCAGTTTTATCATTGCATAATTATACACCGAAAATTTCAACTTTCACTTGCAGCGGAAATCAAACAAGAATCACTAAAATATAACCATTCACAAGAGACACAAATATTTTATCCTAGGAAACCCAATAGGGAGAAAACTCAACCAACTTTTCTTAGAAGAAATCAATCCAATTCAAGTACAATACCATTCATGAAGATGATCCCTAAAACATGAGAGGTTTTCTCTCCTTCACAACAAAACCCTAACGAGGGTACTAAACTTCTAGAGAATAAGATAACCCAAGAATTATTGCTTCATGCCTTTGTTAGTCCTTCTTTGGAGGTGTGCACAAGTCGAGAGAAAAAAGGTGAAGTTGTGATGAAAAAAATGAAGTGAGTGAACCCTTTATTTATATTCTTCAGTTCACTTGACTTTTTCCTCAATGGGGCCGACTTGTACACTTGAGGGGGGCGACTTTCTAATTTTGATCTTCATCTTTCATTTATCTTCAAGGCCGTCTTGTCTGCTTGTCTTCAAATTTTCTCTAGAACTTCTTCAATGCTATCTGGGACTTCGTTAATGGTTGACTTAACTTCTTGGTTGTTTCTTCATCATAGAAAAGTTTTATTTATTGGTGTTCATCTCCTCACATGCATGTCTATTCAACCATAGATCTCTAATGTTGATTTGACCCCACTCTAAGAAGTCCCGCACACTTCTTAGATCCCATGTCAAATTCAACATTAGATTAGACTTTGTATATTTCTCAAGGGGATAAAATCCCCTATCAAATAAACAAGTCAAATCACTCTAATATAGAATAGATCACTCCTTCTCAAAGAACTCATTCTCAAAGTATGCAATGTGACCTCTAGTCTCCTTCTCGGAGCACTCATTCTCAGAGTAAGCATCTCAAGCCTTATTTACTCTTAGTCACTTCTCATGACTAATCGAGGATACATCGAGGCCATCCTCTACTAACCATTGGTCAATACTCATGACCTCTCTGGGAGAATGTCTACAGAATGTTTCCTAATACTGAACCCTAGAAAAACATCAACACTCCCTCTCAACAAGGGGAACATTCTGTATCACGCCAGGCTTCACACTTAGTGAGAATGTCCATGTTTGGAGCCTCACACTCCTAGCCAATACTCAACACCTTGATCCTTATTCACAAGGTTGTGCCAGATCCATTCACTCCTAATCGTAAGTGAACATTCAACCCAATGTTGTGCATGATTGTCTATATGAGAACTGTGTCAGCACCTTGATTCTAAGAAAGACTACACCAGAGCCATTCACCACTAACCGTGAATGAACATTTAGACCGATGCTGCACACTGGAGCCATCAACATCTCAAGCCTTGTAAAAAAGGCTACACCAAATCCATTCACCACTAACCATGAGTGAACATTCATCTCGATGTGTCTCACCTATTCCATCCATCACTAGATTATATTAGCACCTAGATCCTTTTTCATAAGGCTACGCCAGAGCCATTCACCACTAACCGTGAGTGAACATTCAGCCCGATGCTACACATGTGATGATCCATCTAGTCCATACATCACTAGCCAAATCAACATGGCCATTTTCCCATGAGGGGATATTCAACTTCTCGTCTATAAAACCATCTCAGTATTTGGGCCATTCACTTCTCGTGAACATTTAGTAGTTCGTCTATATGCATCATGTCTCATCATTCATCACTAGCAAAATTAACATGGTCAATCTAGGAGAATGTTTTCTCGATGCAACTCATATGTGGATATATATTGGAGTTTCATTTCTCTTGTTTGCACCATGTATCAGATGAAATCTTGTAAGAACTTCTAAAGCTATAATTCTTTGCAACTTGCGACACTGGTTGTGATATACTCTGCATCTATTGTACTGAGTTCTATAGAATTATGATACTCGCTAAACCAAGGTATCACATATGATCCTTAAGGTGAAGCAATATCCCAAGGTACCCTTTCTATCCACTGCACTGCCCTCCCAATCAAAATATGTATAGCTCTGCAATTTCACTTCATCACCTGAGACATCTATTGGGCCATATCCAACTGTACCACACAAGTACCTCAGCACATACTTTAAATCAACCCAAAGTACAAGCCTTAGCTTTAGTCATACACTGGCTCAGGGTGCTTATAGCAAAGCAAATCTCTCATCAAGGATTCAATCAACTACCTGCCAAATATGAATTTGAAGTAGAATCACTCAACTTCTTCAGATTTGCCATCATAATGGGATCTACTAAATCCCAATCTGAAGCAGAATCACTTAGCTTCTTCAGATTTTCCTTCATAGGTGTAGCCATGGACTTAAAATCCATCATACTGAATCTATGCAATATCTCAACTATGTACTTCCCTCGACTGAGGAAGATCTCATATGGTCTCTTCCACACATCTAAACCCAATAAGTAATGCATCAGGATAAGATCCCTAATCTCAAAATCAAAGGAAAAATTCATCTAGGTGAGGGAGGTACTCATGAATGGGGAACCTCCTCCATCATCAACAAACTATGCAATAGGTACTCCTTCTGTGCGGGAGCACCTTGCACCCTCTGTGCCTGAGTATCCTGCTCCCTCTGCATCTGGACACTTAGCTTCTTCTATATTTGAGTATCCATATTTGTCATCTCCCATGAAGTGGGTCCACTTAGACAAGCCTCCCACTCTCTCAATAATATTGAATACAATCCATGACTCTCTCCCATCCTGCAAACTGGCTAACTCCACCGCCTCTATAATATGTCATCCTAGATGCTAGTTTTGGCCTACATGATTGATCACTTGGAAGTCACCACTGACTTCCCTTTAGATCCCATAATTGTCTTCCTGAAAGTACCACTGGGATTTGTATGCTTCTCTGCATCTTGACAGGCCTCCATATATGACTCACTTGATCTCAGACTATTGTCTCTTACTATGTACTGACCATAACAAGATATATAACTCACTCTTGTCTTATAGAAGATAAGACTCAATTATGTCACTTACAAGATATATGACCCACTCTTGTCCATTCATGACTCACTCTTGACTTTATAGAAGATATGACTCACTTCTGTCATTCACAAGAGATATGAATCATTCTTGTCAGCATAAACTGTCGTACTAGATTCCTCTACCCATAAGAACATGGGTAAATCCTAGTCATGGATCATCACTTTGACAACCTTCATAATGAAGCTATCCATACATGACAGAATTGTCCACAATATTTAACCAATAACATTTATGCAATTCATCAACAAAATTTCAATTCAACTTAAGTAAATAAAATTCATTACTTAACGCATTTAAATACTTATCTTTGATGTTGACTCCCTCTTGATCCCTGCCTCCTTGCAGAAATCACTGAAGTCCTTAGAGGTATATTATCCTACAAAAATTTGATATTTTTCCTTTGTTACCTTCATCCTTGGTCTTCATGTTTTCTGGGAGGAATTATGCATAGTACAAGAAGACATCCAAGGATGCCATTGTCATCGGTCCACATGTACTAAAAGAAGTACTATTTTCTAATATCATCAGCAATCTCATCAAGTTTATCTTCCTTTTCCTTCTTCTAAGATGGAATCTATTCAACATCAGTTGTTTATGCATGTTTCCTTTCCTTTCTTTTCCTCGGAGGACACTTATGGTCATAGTGACCAAATGTATTACAGATGACGCACTTGATTTTAGAAAGATCCTTTTTCTTTTGTTCTCGAACTAGACTGGATCCTCCACCTGTATTTTACTTCCTAAAGTTCCTTCTTCCTTTTCCTCTTATCACATGAATTGCAAGAGATTGAGTTTCTTCATTATGAGGTCTCTACAAGATATTCTTGGATAATACTCTCGCTTCCTCTTGGATACAATCAATCCACAACCTATCAAACTTGGGAAACTTATCTCACCCAAAAACACTCTAAACAAGTGACTCCCACGAAGAAGGAAGTCCATTAAGTGTTATCATCACAAGTTCTTCATCATCAATGTTGTCTCCAATGGATTTAAGTTGATCTCTCAGCTGGGAGACTCTCATAAAATAAGTAGCAGTTAAATCTTGGTTGGACATCATGATACAACGGAGTTGATTCCTCAAGGCCAATTTTTTGTTGGTGTTCTTACTCTCGAGCAATCCTACCAAAGCTGAAGGTTTTTTGTATTGGTGTTCTTATTGGATGCATCATATCTATTTTTGTATTGTAAGTGAAAAGAGAGTCTGTAGGTTTTTTCCACTATATCCGCTATAGTTTTATGGAATATTTTCCTCCTCACATAATTTAACTTTCATCACCACTATAGATGAGTTGAGAACCAATTCATCATCATTTACACAACTCGTGATATTTTTCTTCTTAGGATGGCCTTATGTTTTTTCATTGTAGATCCTTTCACAACATTCAACATATTCAAAATCAAATGTTTGAAACATGTTATCTATTATTGTTAATAAATAAGAAGTACAGTATTAGTAAATGTAAAAAAAAAACTTCATGTTGATCACTTTTTGATCCACCTAATTCCCTTGTATACAATATTTTCATAAAGTTTGTATGCCCTTTTTCACTTAGATTTTGAACAATGTTATTTAGTTTGTTTTCAATTTTTCTCTCTATATGACATGCATTAAGTAATACACGTAATTTAAACCTATAAATAATTCATATATTACTTTTATAAGAAAACCTCAAATAACTTGCCATGTTCTATTCTTGAGATGTGCTTATCTTGTGCTCCTTGCTATAAGGTTTTTTCTTTTATATTTTGTTAGTCATATTTAATCATAGACTACCAATCACTCATCAAAGGTAGCATGCATTGAGGTTATCTTTAGACTTCCCTTGGGATGAAAGAGAAAGAACATTGAGTAAATGTAATTTTGTATTTTCAATGGCATTAAAGTAAATGTATTGCTTAATTCAAATTTTGTTTTATAAAGTGGGTTTATGTGTATTGGACAAAAATTTATATGCTTATATTTTAAGGTTTCATCTAATGTCTAAGAATACTAATTGCATTGTGAACAACTTATTTTAAGGTGGGATCATCACTTATGAATGATCCCAACATTTGATTTAGGTCTAGTAGCATCTATTAGGGAATCTTAAAATGACATTAGGGAAATTTGAATACCATTTATACCATTAGGGAATCTCTAATTCCATTAGGTTCACCCATATTCCATTAGGGTTATTGAAGTGTCAATTAATGCTATAACATGAAGGTATTGATGGTAAGAGAGAATTTTTCCCTTGATAATATTGATTGAATTCATTTAATAACATTCACTCCATGGCATGGGTATTCCATAAGAAATAATCCATACCAACCAGTATGTCATTGACTTCATCACCAACATGTGATGAACCAATGTTGATGTTGTTTTTTTTAAATTGGTGACTCGGATGTCGTTGTAATTGTATAGGTGGTTGATTAAATTATGCTTAGCATGATTCCTATATGAATTATGCTCATTTAGTATCCTTCTCATCAGTTGACATCATAGTGGGGTGCAATGGTAGATGGTAGACAAGTTTCTTGTTGTCAAAATATTGATTGCAAAAACATTGAACATTAAATTGATGAAAATATCAAACGGGTAAAATCATGAATCTGGGCGTCTATTTTGCGGGGGTTTGAGAAAATAAATATGGTTTTCCCAAGTTTTTTTACTTCCGATGAACAAAAGTTATTTTTTATTTTAGAATTCCACTTTACATTAAAAACAAAACTTGTGAAGAATTATGTTAGCTTTCTATTCATTATTTTTTTAATTTTTTTATTGAGATTTTGATATGTTATTTTAGCAAAATTTTGACAGTATGTTCTTTTAAAATGAAAGGACCAATTAATAGTCATGTTTGAAGACCATCATCTATTCATTGTTAAACTTTTGTTTACCAAAAACAAAATATGCCATGACAATCTGAATAGAGTGTATTAACGTATGACTATAATTTTGTATCCAATGGGTGAATATACTAATTATTAAAAAAAATTGAATTGGATCAAAGTGGAAAAATTGTAGAACATAAGCATGTTTATGAAGACGCAACATATTCCCCAATTTCCACTAAAATTAAAACAATATAAATGTATAATTTTGAAGTAGACACTCCAATGATCCATCCCATAATTGTTTTCAATTTTTTTCATTATGTTTTTCTAAATTTATTGATTTTTCATTTCATTGAATTTTAAAAGCAATTAAACCAAAACAAACACATGTTAACAAAAATTAATTAAAATTAGTATATCTTAACCAAATTCAATTAAATTTGTACCTACGGAAAGTAGATTCAATGATGAAAATAATGGTATTAGGTCCAATAGTCTATTTGTAGTATTGAACATCGTCGATACCTTTCGAAATTGCAAAAAGATGAAAACAATTTGGTTTCTGAAAATCCGTAGGTTTTCGACTAAAACTTTAAATGTTTTGGCCGAAAATGTTTTTTAGTTACATAAACCATTAAATTTAATGGAGACAATTTTTCAAGCAAAAACTTGACCTTAAAAAATTTATGTTAGCCAAAATAATGCGGGACCACTTTTAATAATTAAGCATATTTAGAACCTTATTTTTACATTAAGTCAATTCCATAATTCCACATCTTTCTTTTTCACAGTGAACTTTACAAAATATTTCCCAAAAGGTTTTTTTGAGGTGTTTTTTTTATAAGGGATTTTTTTAAGGTGTTTTTTTCTCAGATTCTGAAAGACATTTTTTTTAAGGTCAAAAGCTCAAAGGCAATTTATTTTAAGGTGTTTTCTCAAAGGCTCAAAGACTCAAAGGAAATTTATCTTAAAGTGTTTTCTCAAAAGCTCAAAGGCAATTTCTTTTAAGGTGTTTTCTCAAAGTCTCAAAGACTCAAAGGAAATTTCTTTTAAGCTAGTGTCTAAAAGACTCAAAAGCAATTTCTTTTAAAGTGGTTTTTTTTCTCAAAAACAAATTTGTCTTTTTTTAATGGGAAAATATTTTTCATCAATTCCTTTTATAGTAAAAATTCTCTTAGAGAATTTCTTTTATAATGAAATTGTTCTTAAATATTTTGTTATCAATTTTTTTCTAAGATGAAGATTTTCTTATCCATTTTTTTTTATGGTAAAGGTTCTCTTAGGGAAATTCCTTTGAAATGAATACTCTTGCAAGTATTTGAAGGCGAGATTATAAAATTATCTTTTTATTTATTTTAAGATAAATTTATTTTAAGCTAGATATAATTTCAACTTTTCACAAATTATTTTTTTTTAAATGACTTACAATTTTTTTTAATCTGAAATTTTATTTTTTTGTTATAAGGTGTTGATTTTTTGAAAACCTATATATATTGAACAATCACGGGCAATAAAAGACAATGCCAAAGAAAATATGATAGCACTCAAGATGATGTTCTTCATAATGAAAAACAAAGACTCTATAATATCACTAAATCATATTTCAAAGTATATTATCTCACATTTAAAATTCAGAACACAAATTAGCACAACTGAAACCAGTCCTCAAAACTAGTCATGAAGAAACTAGTCTTGGACACAGATAAACCCCAAAAGAGCTTGATGGTTGGAATTTCTTGGATATGCAAGATATGTTAAGGAGTGTACAACAAAAAAATATCAGAATCAACGCCAGCTTCAAAATCCTATCCACAATGTACTGGGGCCATTTATGCTTCGACTACAGCTATAGCTGGAGTCTACACAAGGTTTTCTAGGCACCCAACATATGCATACTAGATTGATTCACTCACACTTGAAATTAACCAAGGTGTGGATCTTAGACAATAACCCCCTAATATAATGTTGGACAAGATTTTTTGAATATTTGGGATGATTTGGCTGTGTTTGGAGGAAAAAGAAGGAAGTGCACTAGGTTGGACAACTCGGCTAGTTGACTTCCCGGCTCTTCCAAACATGATGAGAGGGTTGCGAGTTATCAGGAAGAGTCTTGGATGGTGTTAATAAAGGTATTAAAAATATCATATGTTTGATAGAACATAAATAGGCAAACATACATATTTTAATAATTAATACTGCAAAACTAGTCAATTAATGAGGCCTAAAGAGCCAGTCTTGATAAATGTGAGCACAAACAACCTCTAAGGCTCTCGAATTATTATTTTGATGACTAATATGGATCATAAATGTATAAAATATGAATCAGTAAGAATTAACTAAGTTTATTAAGCAATAAATAGGTGTACCATAGCTCAGATTACATAGAAAGCCATCAATCTTGGATTTTTACAAAGATTGGAGAAGAATAAGAAGAGAAAGTGTAATCACTGAATATGAACTGTAAGAATTCAAGGATATTCTGGATACTCATGGGAGGCACTTTGTACTTCTGAAAGTTCTTGCAATCTCTCCAACTGATCTCTCTCTCAAAGTGAGACTCATCAAAATTGCCTCAAATCACCTCAATTCTATCTGGATCTTTGCATCCACTCTGAAGGATCAATATCTACATGAAATGGATGGATCAGATATTTAAATCAATAATTAATGGTTGCACTGTATCATATGCAAAATACTGGAACAGGAACTATGGGGCACATCTCCCACAGGTGGCTAAGGGTGTTGATGTATTTGTAACTTCGGAATGTATTTCATATATGTATATTGTATTCCTATAGAGATGTTATTATTCCTCTATATGGAAGTGTTTGTATTCCTATAGAGATGTTATTATTCCTCTATACAGAAGTATTGTCATTTATATTGTAAGTGTCGTAACTTATACTTGATGGGTTATTAGACCACCTTATTGGGGTTGGCTCTATATAAGTCATGTGGGTTAAAGGGTTATTAGACCACCCTATTGTGGGTCGGCCCTGTCAGCATTATGTTATGTGGTTAAGTTAAGGCCGACCTAGTAAAGGTTATTAGGAAAGTCAAGTCCAGTATAAATAGAGTGCGGGAGGCACTCTATTTATCATTCACTTTCTCACTCATACTCTCATTGGAGAGTGGCGCACTTGTGGAGAGGAGAAGCTGCTGCTAGGAGAATACTATCTCTTGTACTTGGGTTGTATCATTGCTCTATCTATCTCTGAGGAAGTTGCGGGGTTTTTCACCTTCTTGGTTTTCCCCGGTGAAACTCTGTGTCTCTTGTGTGCTTGCTTTATTGTGTCCACGATTGATATGCTGTAGATATGTTGTACATGTTATTATCTCAGTTAAGATCCTATATCAGATTGAAGTAAATTCTAAAAAACTAACATGGTATCAGAGCTATCCTGAAAGAAGGCATGGTATGGCATTTATGACACTTGTTGCACTTGCGAAGCTAGGGCTTGATATAGCAAAAACCAGCCATCATATAACTTTCTCTATAAATACATTTTGGCAAAGGTTCAGGATCTAAAACCTTTACAGGTCGTAGATAACATCCCCATGTAGATTTTTTCCGAAGCAAAACTTCTAATTCGTTGTACTTTGTGATTTATTATCAGTACAATCTAGGGTTTCTGCCTCTTCCAGATCTTAGTCATAAACAAGTGACCAAGGAAAAAAGGTCACAAATTGGGCTAGGAAGCTCCAAATGAAATTTCGTAAAACGTGACAGGTAGGGAACGGACTGTACTTTCACATCCCAAAGGTTTAGAGGCCGAAAGTGAACCAGTGACACGTGGCACTCCGTACAAGTTCTCTCTTCTGTTTTATCCCATAAAAAGGTCACGTTGTGACACTTAGCATAACTCTCTGTCAGAGAATCCATTTGAGGTCAGAACAGTGGGGTTGGAAAGATAACATGTCAGGCTACCACCAAAAAAAATTTCAGACCCTGTAGATCTGAAATTTCGGAGTTACACTAGAAACAATCAGGTGCATATTTCTGTCAAAACAGAATTGGATTTTGAGCACCTTCATTCATGGCTCCGAGAATTTAGGGTTTTGGAGAAGGTTGGAATTTTTGTATCGGAGACCACGGCTGAATGATACTCATCAAAATAGAAATTTAGAGACCAAGATCGAATTTTTTGGTTGGGTAGATGGTCGGGCTTGATCAAACCCTAGTTTGGGACTTTGATCAGAAAAGTGGAAAATTAGGGCTTCTGCAAAAATGGGAATTTTTGAAATCTGTGACCATATATGTAAGATCCTTGGAAAAATCAAAGTTTAGAGCTTTGAATCAAACTATTTGGTTGGGTGAAGCT
Organism: Larix kaempferi; assembly: GCA_027924585.1. Classification (NCBI taxonomy): domain Eukaryota; kingdom Viridiplantae; phylum Streptophyta; class Pinopsida; order Pinales; family Pinaceae; genus Larix; species Larix kaempferi. Next base: position 5,623,963 of record BSBM01001754.1, read on the forward strand.
CTGGGAAACTCAAACCCTAATTTAGGGTCCTCCTAGTGAATCCAGAAATCTAAAAGGCAATTTTGAGGGGTGAAACTTTGCAGTTTTCAAATTCTGAGTATACCAGGTTGATCAGTTCATCAAGGTGCATCTTTCTATCCTTTTAGAAGTTTTAAATTCAAAGTTTGATTTTTTAGGGTTTCCCTGACAAACCCTAATCCAACTCCAGATCCAGTTTCTGCAAATCAAGTGGATTGGGTTAATCCTAGAAGAGAATGGATTGGTCACCTGCATAAGTGAAGAAGTTCCAGTTTCAGAGGGAGATGAGGCTAAGGCCTTACATAAGAAGATTACAAGCAATCTCGACAGGTATGACTTATCCATGTATGTTTCGAGATCTGTTCATGATTAAGCTTATGGTATGTTTGTCTTCATTAAGGTTAGTACAATCTTGATTAACTTTAGACTTGTTGTATCACCTTAATAAAAATATGAATGCATGATAGAAGATATTCGTTGATTAGGGTTTTGACACTTATGATTGTACTAATGCATTGTGGTGTTGTATGAGGTTGATGTTGTCCGCTAATATGAAAGGTACATCAAGAAAGACAAATCATGTTCTAGTTCAAGAACATATGACCATGGTGACATGAAGACAAAGATTCATCCATTTTCATGGATCACATAGAAGATCTACTTACGAGGTATGTATAACTTGGTTCTATAATGATTAAGCTATGAGATATGCAGGTATGTTAGACATAACCAACTAACATATTAAAGCACAACTCATTTAAGAGAACAAGAAGACATCATGTGGGTATGTTAGACATAACCAACTAACATATTAATCCAGGTATGTTTTTCCTATATCAAGTTAGAATCCTACCTTGTGTTAGGATCTTATACTGTTGTATGGTTGACAATGATTATTCATGAAGTTAGAAATGTAAGTAATCAAGGGTTTATGTATATTATGTCTCTTACATTGATTGATGATATGACTAACCAGAAAAGTTTTTTGGTCAAATAAAGAATATGCATGAGTAAAAGAAGTACTCCCTGAAACCTTGAATACTAATGTTTATTATCTGTTTATGAAATGATATTGATCATACATGTTTAAGATTACTTAGAATCATAATGTTTTTGATAGTATTAAGATTATACTAATGAATGTATGTATGAGATCTCGAGGATAACACAATGATGATACTAGTAAGTATGCATAGTGATCAATGATGGATATAAGTTCAAAGAAAGGTAATCCAGATCAATAGGGAGCACACTCCAGTAGTTCCTGCAAGGAAGCAAATATTGAGAGGGAGTCCACCCTACAAACCAAACAAAGATAAGTATTTGAATTGTCATTTCTTGCATATTTGTTTGTTTAAATAATATTGTTCAATGATGTATATGCTTATGTTCCTAGACTCAGGGTGTGTATTATGCATATTAGAATAATTACATTAATGAACAATATACTACTAATATGCATGTGATGGGTAAGTGGCCTATTGTGAGGCAACTGCAATAATTAATTAATACGAATATGCGAAATAGCAGAAATGAAAGAACTCAGAATCACTTTTATATTGATCACAGGCCACTTCGAGGGGGAAACCTCCTATGAGCAAGCTCAATACAAACAACTTCACGGTGCCTTCATAGGTCTCAACACACACTTATATACTAATTCTAGGCGCCAATACTATGGGTCAAAACCATGGGCCGTTACAAACTATGGATCAACAATACTACGGGCGACTTACAAAGCATATGCACCAACAACAATAACACAAACTATTGATCAACAAATACTACGGGACGACTTACAAAGCATATGCGTCCAACAACAACATACTAACAAAGTAAAGGCATGGGTTCCTAACATCCCCTCCCCCTTAAAAAAAGCTTTGTCCTCAAAGCTTTAGATATGGAAATTGTTGTTGAATCTGAAGGAGTGGTTCCCATGTAGCATCCTCTGGTTGCATGCCGTGCCACTGAATTAAGACCTCTGTGATAGAGCGAGAGTGAAGCTAACGTGTGCGCCGATTGAGGATGGCCTCTGGCTCCAAAAGGATGGATCCTTCATTATCCAGTTCGGGTAAAATCGTTTGTCCGCTGATGTTGGTGCCAAGAAATTTCTTCAGACAAGAGACATGAAAGACTGGATGAATGCAGGAAGAAGGAGGAAGTTCCAATTTATAAGCAACGGACCCAATCTTCTGAAGAATCCGATATGGCCCATAGAAATTTGGAGCGATCTTATGACGCCCTCTGAGTTTCAAGGAGGATTGTTTGTACGGCTGGAGACGAAGAAAAACCATATCGCCGACTTGAAAAGTGCGCTCCAAACGGCGCTGATCAGCTTGTTGCTTCATGCGATTTCTTGCCATGTGAAGATTGTCCCGCAAAATGCGAAGAATCTGATCGCGGTTTCGAAGGACCGTGTCAACTTCCTGAACTGGTGAACTGGTGGGGGTGTATGGAAGAAGAGCTGGAGGTGCCTGACCATAGACTGCTTCATATGGGGTCATTTTAGAGGCAATGTGGTAAGAGGTATTGTAGCACCATTCAGCGAGAGGGAGCCACTTTGCCCACTGATGTTGTTGTTCCGAGGTGAAGCAACGAAGATAAGTTTCCAAGCATTTATTGACAATTTCAGTCTGACCATCTATTTGTGGGTGATACCCTGAACTCATCTTCAGTTTGGTGCCAGTGTGGCGAAATAGTTATGTCCAAAAATGACTGGTGAAAGTCGCATCACGATCCGAGACAATGGAAGAAGGGATGCCATGAAGACGAAAGATTTGGTCCAGAAAAATTTGAGCAACGGAGGAGGCTGTATAGGGATGGCTGAGAGAAAAAAAATGACTATATTTGGAGAGGCGATCAACCACGACGAGAATCACTGTCTTCCCACCAGATTTAGGGATCCCTTCAATGAAATCCATAGAAATATATGTCCAAATCCGTGTAGGTATGGGCAAGGGTTCAAGAAATCCTGGAAGGAGTGTTGTTTCACCCTTATTGCGCTGGCAGGTATCACATTCGACCACCATCTGTTGAATTGTCCTTTTCATTCCCTGCCAAAAGAAGTTACGCCGTGCTCGTTCATACGTTTTGAGGAACCCAGAGTGCCCTGCCGATGGAGAAGCATGGAGTTCATAGAAGACAACCTGTTGAAGATCTGTGCTTTGGGGAAGCACCAGACGACCCTTGTATCGCAGAGAAGCACCATCCCAAGAGTAATGTGGTACAACAGAAGGGTTGTTGGTCAAGCGTTGGATGATTTGAGATAAGGAAGAGTCATTGACATAACCCTGTTGAACAGATTGCAACCAATTTGGAACATGCATATAAATAGCTGAAAGAGAACCTTGGGCATCAAATGTGCGAGAAAGAGCATCTGCCACAATATTGTCTTTACCCTTCTTGTAAGTGATCTCATAGTCATAACCCATGAGTTTGCTAACCCATTTTTTTTGTGCTGTAGAGGAGACACGCTAGTCCAAGAAATATTTCAGACTCTGGTGATCAGTCTTGATGCAGAAATGATTCCCTAATAGGTATGGCTGCCACTTCTGTACTGCATGCAAAATAGCCATCATTTCCTTCTCATAGGTAGAGGCAGCTAAATTCTTACCTGAAAGGGCTTTGCTGGTGAATGCAATGGGGTGTTCATCTTGAAGGAGAACAGCACCAAGTCCATTGCCGCAAGCATCACTCTCAATAGTGAAGGGCTTGGAAAAATCGGGCATAGCTAGCACAGGTGTAGTACACATAGCTTGTTTTAGTTTGTCAAATGCACACTGAGCAGCAGGTGTCCATGTAAAAGCATCCTTTTTCAATAGAGTAGTTAATGGAGATGCAATCTTCCTGTAATCCTTGACAAACTTGCGGTAGTATCCAGTCAACCCCAAAAAACCACGAAGGCTCTTGAGTGTCTGAGGATGCGGCCAATTGTTCATGGCATCGATTTTGGCAGGATCCACACGAACCCCTTGTGCTGAGATAATGTGCCCGAGATACTCAACTTCCTTCTGTCCAAAAACACATTTAGACTGCTTGGCATGGAGATGATGGTCAAAGAAAAGTTGCATGACAAGATCCAAATGTTGGAGATGTTCATCCCATGTTTTATTGTAGATGAGGATATCATCAAAGAATACCAGAATGAATTTCCGCAAGTAGGGTTGAAATATTTTATTCATTAAGGCTTGGAATGTGGAAGGAGCATTAGTGAGGCCAAAGGGCATGACCAAAAACTCATAATGGCCATCATGTGTGCGGAAAGCTGTTTTAGGAATATCATCCTCATGAACTTGAATTTGATGATACCCAGAATGAAGATCCAACTTGGAGAAAAAGTGAGCCCCATGAAGCTCATCAACAACAGGAATTGGAAACGTATCCTTGATGGTGAGGTGATTAAGTGCTCAGAAATCAATGCAGAGGCGCCATGACCCATCTTTTTTGCGGACAAGAATAACTGGAGAAGAAAAGGAACTAGTGCTTGGGCAAATAATACCTTGCTTCAATAAGTCCCGAACGAGCATTTCAATCTCCGTTTTTTGGTGAAATGGGTAGCAATAGGGCCTAATGTTGGGAGGAACGCTGCCAGGAAGGAGCTGAATACGATGGTCTTCTGGCCTAGAAGGTGGCAATCCCACTAGTTCAGCAAAGACACCTGTATATCGATCCAAAATTTGTTGTAGATCCAAAGGAGTAGTCGAGACCGTTGATGGTTGCATCTGGATGGAATGGATCTAAGCGATGACACCATGTGAATTCTTCTTGAGGAGTTTTTCCATGCGATTTGAACTGATGATGCTGAGAGAACCTGGTTGTAATCCTGTCAATGTGTGTTTTTGTCCATTGAGGGAAAACTACATCCAAAGTTCAGCAAAATCCCATAAGATAGGGCCAAGTGTGCGTAGCCATTGAGCGCCCAAAACCACATCACATCTGCCTAAGGGCAAGGCAAACATGTCAGAGCGAAAGGTATAATCTCCCATAGAGATACGCACATTTCGACACTTCCCTTTGCAAGGTAAGGTGCCCCCATTGGCAACCATGACTTCAAAGTTGGAGCAAGGATGGATAAAACAATCAGCTTGTTTGGCGATCCGAGGGTCAATGAAATTATGAGTGCTACCAGAATCAATGAGTATTGTAAGAGGAAGCTTCTTGAAGTAACCCCTGACCCGCATTGTTTGGGGGGTGGTGATTACAGCTAAAGCATGGAGAGATATCTCTGGCTGGTCATCTTGAGACGGAGGGTCAATAGGCGGTTCATGAATGTCGATCGGAGCATCCAGTGTTTCTGGATCTTCATCACCAATTTCAGAGGCAGGCGGAGACTCCACATCCAAGAGATAGAGCGTTTGATGAACACATCTATGTCCCCAAGTGAATTTCTCATCACAATTATAGCAAAGCCCCTTTTTTCTGCGTGCTTGCATCACTGTTTCAGACAAACACTTGATAGGAGTCGGTCGAGGAGCCTGCAGTATAGGTGGTCGCTGAGAACCCATATTTCGGAAGGGAACAAAAGTGGGCTTGGAGCATTGTTGAGCTGCAATCTTGTCTTCGACCAACTTAGCCAACCCTAGGGATTCCATCATTGTGTTGGGACAGAACATTTTGACCTCAGAGCGGATGGCATCCTTTAGACCACTGATAAAACAACTCCGGTAAAAGTCATCAGACAATCCTTTGGTGTGGTTGGCTAGATTCTCAAATTCGGTTTGATACTCTCTCACCGTGCCAATTTGGCGAAGTTTAGTGAGGGCTCCTGTGAAGTCATCAAAAGCACTAGGACCAAATCGTTGCAAAAGGAGCTGGCAAAAGTCTGGCCATTTGGGCTCTGGATGAGCCTTGATGTACCAACGGTACCATTGAAGAGCTTCATGTTCCAAGTGAAAGGATGCCAGCAGAACTTTGTTGACATCGAAAGTATTATGCAGACTGAAATACTGTTCTGCACGATAGATCCATCCAGTTGGATCAGTACCATTGAAGCGAGGAAAATCAAGCTTCGGACCACAGAAATTGTTGGAAGAAGAGAACCCATTGTCTGATGAAGAATCGGACTGTCGTTTGTTGTTCATAGTTGAATCTTCAAGATGGAGGCCGAGAAATTTTTCATCCAGATCCTGGAGTTTGGCTTGGATGGCTGCAAGTGCTTCCTCCATGGTTTTTTCGGTTGACTGGGTAGGAAAACAAAAACAGAAACTACTTCAATAAGGGAAAATATGGACTAGGGAAAAAATCTGAAGGGTAATTAGGGTTTGACTAGGTTTTGGACACTGTTGAATAGATAGGGAAGCAAAAATGAGGATTCCAGAAGCGGGGTGAAAGAATGGGAAAATTTGGCAGAGGGGAACAAAGAAGTAGAATTCAGAAATGAACTCTGTGGTAAAATTTGAGGGTGATTGGGTGAAATCTGAGGAAGTTATGGCAAACCCTAAAAATAGACAAATGTGGGATTTCGGGCTTTGGGAAGGGGAATTGTGGATAGGGTCCTCAGGACTGAAATATGCAGAATGGGGTGACAGGGGTTCCCCGAAAATTTCAAGGGAAACAGAGTGAAAACAAGGGAGATATGGAGAAAAAACAGAGTGAAAACAGAGTTTTTTTTTTTTTTTTTTTTCCAGACTGGAGCGGCTACGGCTCGAAAGGAATCTGAAACGGCGCCGAATGGATTGAAAATGACTGGAGCTGGAACGACTTTCAAAATGGATCTGAACGACTGGATGTAAAACGACGCAACAACGATCGACGACAGTTCAGCTGAAATTAGATATGGACCCCAGGTATGTGCGGCTTCCTAACAGTTCAAGGGTTTCACTCGGCCACCAATGCTGTCTGACGGCTTGCGTATTGGGGCAGTACCCCTCACTCCACGGCTCAGGTAAAACTTATAACCGCTTTGCCACAAACAACAACTCTTGGTTTACCTCACGGGTGGGAACTAGTCAATCAGGTAGGGGTCGTTGCCCTTTTCGCTGGCAGGTCCTCTCAATGGGACAGCTACTTCGGGGTTCCTGTGGTACTCCTCACAATGAGTTTTAGGGCTTATGCCCAAGTACTTCCCACAGTTAAGCTGATAGGGATTATTCCCAAATCCGAACCTGCAACATATGCAAAAAAAAAATTTGGTAGAAATTTCACCCAGTGAGCCCAAGAAAGTGCTCTGATACTAGATGTGAGGCACCTGCAACAATTAATTAATACGAATATGCGAAATAGCAGAAATGACAGAACTCAGAATCACTTTTATATTGATCACAGACCACTTCAAGGGGGCAACCTCCTATGAGCAAGCTGAATACAAATAACTTCACGGTGCCTTCATAGGTCTCAACACACACTTATATACTAATTCTAGGCGCCAATACTATGGGTCAAAACCATGGGCCGTTACAAAATATGGATCAACAATACTACGGGCGACTTACAAAGCATATGCCCCAACAACAATAACACAAACTATTGATCAACAAATACTATGGGACGACTTACAAAGCATATGCGTCCAACAACAACATACTAACAAAGTAAAGGCATGGGTTCCTAACACCTATGGCACTGTACAACCTTCCATTGCTACTTATCTAGAATGAAACCTCTTTGTTGACATATTGGGAGTAGTGCAAAATCTTAACAATGTTTTGGTAGAGATTGGAAGGCATCTAGAAAGTTACGGGATATGGATAAATGTTGTATTGAAGCATTGGCTAAAATAATTGCATGCTTGTATGACATATTTATTTATGTGTAAGAATTTGTTCTGAAAACTATGAGAAGTTTCTAATCATGCAATTTAACTTGTTTTGTAGGAAAGATCATATATGAGCACCTACAAAAGAAGGACTACAACATTTGTTCCAGCAACAAAGCTATCTATTGAAGATATTGAATTTCCCAGGATCTGGGAAGAATGCCTTGATCCATCGATCATGAAGAATGATGTTTAGGATGTGGTCCCAAGACTTGAAGGGAAGTTTGTCGTGACTTCCAAGTGGATCTATAAGATCAAGCATGTTGCAGAAGGCAGCATAGAGAAATACAAAGCAAGTGATGAAATGGAAGATAACCAGATGGAAGTCAAGACAGCTTTCTTGCTTGGTGTTTCTTCAGATTGATGATACTTCGAGGAAGAAGTGATGGGACACATTTGTAGGAGACATTCCAAGCATGGTGAAAGGAGGATCCTTCCCATGGCTGTGGATGTAAGCGTTGTGTGATGAGCATCAAGACGATGCTCCAATTACTGCTTTGTATATGCATCATGTTAGATGTTGGATATGATCAGTTGGATCATGTATTTGTATATGCATCATGTTGGATGCTTGTTATGATCAGTTGGATCATGTATATGTATATGCATCATGTTGGATGCTTGTTATGATCAAGTAGATCATGTATGATGATATGTATCAGGTGGATACATTGTATGATCAGGTAGATCATGTATGATGATAAGTATCGGGTGGATACATTGTATGATCATGTAGATCATGTATGATGATATGTATCAAGTGGATACATTGTATGATCAGGTAGATCATGTATGATGATATACATCAGGTAGATACTTGGTATGCATTAGGTGGATGCAATGTATGATCATGGATGATGAGCTTCAGGGTGTTGCTCCAGATGATATGCATCAGGATGATGCTGTGATGATGATCAGGATGATCATGTGATGATGTATCGTCAGATGATTGGGTCCTTGATGTACCTGACGAATACGAGACTAGATATCTGCTTTGTGGTGAACACCTTGAGCTAGGACTTGACAGATCCGAGACATGTTCACCTAATAGCTGCAAAGCATATTCTGAGGTACCTGAAGGGTATAGTTGACTATGGGCTCAAGTATGAGGTGAATCAAAAGTTTAACCTAGAGGGTTATGTTGATTCAGATTGGGTAGGCAGTGACATTGATCGAAAGAGCACTTCGGGGTGCTGCTTCAGTACGGGATCAGGTGTGATCTCTTGGTTTAGCAGGAAGCAGTCCTGTGTGGCACTGAGTACAACCAAAGCAGATTATGCCGTAGCTTGCTTGGCCAGTTGTGAGGCAGTATGGCTTAGGAAGCTACTGTCTGATTTGTTTGATCTCCAGGTGAGTGCTACTTGTATATATTGCGACAACCAGAGTTGTGTGAATTTGTCGAAGAACCCAGTGTTCCATGACAAGTCGAAGCACATTGAGATCAAGTATCACTATATCAAGGATATGCAGAGAGGAGCAGTGAAGCTCATGTATGTTGCGACAGATGAGTAGATAGCTAATGTGTTGACCAAGCCGCTTTCCAGAGTGAAGTTTGAATACTTCAGAGGGAGACTTGGTGTACTTCAGATCGAGATACCTTCCAAGGGGAAGTGATGAGTCTAGAAACACAAATGCACACGAGCCATTCTCACATAGTGGTAGGTTCATCCTCATATGGTGTAGATGTAAGGGCTAGGCCATTCTCACATAGTGGTAGGTTTGTCCTCCTATGGTACAGATTTAAGGGATGGGCCATTCTCACATGGTGGTAGGTTTGCCCTCCCATGGTGAGTTGTAAGGGTTGAGTGGGCTTTTTCAACATGGTGGTAGGTTTGCCCTCCCATGGTCGTTGATGTAATTGCCGAGCTTTTCCGACATGGTGGTAGGTTCGTCCTCCCATGGTTGTTGATGTAATTGCTAAGCCGTTCCGACATGGTGGTGGGTTTGTCCTCCCATGGTCGTTGATGTAAGTGTTGTGAGCCTTTCACATATGGTAGTAGGTTATTCCTCCCATGTTGGTGAGTGTAAGTGTTGTGTGTGTGCATCTGGGTTGTGATCCATGGACGATGACGATGATCTGAAGACGATGATGTGACAGTATGGTACATAGGTTTTGCAGAGGCATATGATCAGTCCTGAGATGCTCTTGCATTTTTTGCAGAGGCAGTGTAATCAGTCCTGGGAGATCTTGTAGGTTTTATAGAAGCAGTATAATCAATCCTATGTTGCACCTACTTGATGGCTTGCTCGCTGAGATGACATGATCAATATGACCATGAGTATCAGGATGATACTCCGTGGCCGTGGACAGGTTGTGCATTTGCATGTAAAAGATCCTGGGAGATCCAATAGATTGAGAAGTATGCTCGTAATCAGTCTTGGGATTCTCTTTTGAGGCTTTGGATTAACGCACGTAATCAGTCCTGAGGATTCCACAGTATGGCCAGTGATGATGAAGACCTATAGGTGGTGGGCCTACATCCATTATGAAAAAGGACTGGCTCTATAGAACTTCCTATGACCAGTAGATGAGAGATTGATTGAGATAGCCGCAACAATGATGATGACGATGATCCAGAGAAGAAGACTTGTGCTAGAATACGTGTGTCGAGAAATACCTTCCTAGTTAAGAGGGAGTGTTGATGTATTTGTAACTTCGGAATGTATTTCATATATGTATATTTTATTCCTATAGAGATTTTATTATTCCTCTATGAGGAAGTATTTGTATTCCTATAGAGATGTTATTACTCCTCGATACAGAAGTGTCGTCATTTATATTGTAAGTGTCGTAACTTATACTTGATGGGTTATTAGACAACCCTGTTGGGGTCTACCCGTATAAGTCATGTGGGTTAAAGGGTTATTAGACCACCCTATTGGGGGTCGGCCCTGTCAACATTATTTTATGTGGTTAAGTTAAGGCCGACCTAGTAAAGGTTATTAGGCAAGTCAAGTCAAGTATAAATAGAGTGTGGGAGGCACTCTATTTGATCATTCACTTTCTCACTCATACTCTCATTAGAGAGTGGCTCACTTATGGAGGAGGAGAAGCTTCTTCTAGGAGAAGACTATATCTTGTACTTGGGTTGTATCATTGCTCTATCTATCTCTGAGGAAGTTGCAAGGTTTTTCACCTTCTTGGTTTTCCCCGGTGAAACTCTATGTCTCTTGTGTGCTTGCTTTATTGTGTCCATGATTGATATGTTGTAGATATGTTGTACATGGTATTCTCTCTGTTAAGATCCTAGATTAGATTGAAGTAAATTCTGAAAAACTAACAAAGGGTGCATCTCCAAAGCCCAGAGAAGCTCAGACCTTACTCATACACAAATGATAAACGGTCAAAAGATGTGAAACTGTTGCGCCCTCCTTCTTTTATAGAGTGGGTGACTTGTTGAGAAATTTAACTTTCTGATGAACTTCCTTGGCCTCATCCAATGAGCCTTCCTTGACTGAGTTGGAATATTCCTACTTTTCCATACTTTCTAGCTTTCTTCTTTTTGGAAACTGCACCCTCCTGGCTTTTCCTGATGTTTCTTGCTTTTCATACTGATTGGATTTTATTCATTTTGGAAACTGCACCCTCCTTGATTTCCTGATGTTTCCTTCTTTTCAAGACTGGCTGCTTTTCAATACTTCTCTGCTTTGTACACTTTCCTACTTTATGCACTTGCTTGCTTTTCACTGCTTTTGCTAGTTTCCTTCTTTTTTGATTTGCTCCGCTTTTCTTTCACTTTCCTCTTTGGTTGAAAACTAATTGATCTATCCTTATATCCTTATGCACCCTCATGGATTCTTTGGCATATTCCAACTCATCAACATATTTAATTAATAATTAAATATCAAAATATTTTTACATCACCTCCAATTTAATTTATTCAAAACAACTATAGTCTAAATTGTATTCCCAATTAATTTAATTGCCGAGGGTAATTGACCAATGTTTTACCCCTTATTAATTAATTTATTGATTTTAAATAGTACCCATGGGGTTTTATGGGTCATTGGATGCTTGATGTTGCTGACAAAATTGGGAACATGATAGTCCTCCCCACCCAAAATTGCTTTTCCTTAAGTAATAAACCAATTCCAACCATCTATGAATCCAACCAGTGAGTTCACTCCTCAAAATATGTTGTTGGATATATGGAATTGGAATCATCTACTCCAAGCTAATACCATAGGTTCACCATGTTTTTGTTGCACCACTCTGATTATTACTCTCTCATCAAAAGTAACATTGTCTCCTATGCAACTATCCAACCCCCAGTTGCAACAAGTGAATACCAGCATCCCACCTTTTGGGCTACATTCCTCTAGATGACAATGCCATCCCAAGTGTTAAATCCCATTTGGTAATGTTCCCGTCGAGGAGAAAGAGACAACCCCAAGCCTCACCGATCAATATTTCACACCAAAGAAAGGACTAGAAAGCCCCAAAATGGCTAGTTGCCAAGCGATTTTGAGCCGAAGGATAGAGCCATGATGAAAAGAATGAGAAAAACCAGCCATAAAAGTGTCTTTCGCAACTAAAAAGGACTAAATGGGCTTCTTCTGCAGCAAAAGAAGATTGGATGGATAAGATCAAGGAGCAGATCAGATCAACAGTTAAAATGGCGTTCCGCAAGTCCATTTTTCTATTCCCACAATCCGCATTGCGGATTGCGGATTGCATAGTGACAATTTTTCAAAAAGCACAAATATAAGTTTCCGCATTGCGGAGCGACAATTTTCCAAAGAGCGCAAATATAAGTTTTCGCATTCTGCATTCCGCATTGCGGATTGCAGAGCGATGGTTTTCCAAATGATGTAAAAGTATGTTTGTGAATCCCACATTCCGCATTGCAGATTACGGATTGCAGAACAGTGATTTTCCAAAAGGGAGAAGGGTGAGTTTCCGCATTCCGCATTGCGGATTACGGAAAGGTAATTTTCCAGAAATCATGAAGCTGAATTTCCAAATCCTGCATTCCATGTGGTGGATTGCGGAAAGGTTGTTGTGGAAGGTCATTGCAGAAAGGCCATTGCGGAAAGGCCGTTGCAGAAGGTCATTGTGGGAAGGTCATGGTGGAAAGGTCGTTGCGGAAAGATCGTTGTGGAAGGGAATTTGCAGAAAGGCCGCTGCAGATCAAGGGTGATTGCAGAAAGGTAATTGCGAAAATAGAATTGCAGATCGAGAAAGGTTTCGAAAAGAAAATCATGACCACCAGGAAATAAAGATTCTCACAATAAGGTGGCACGTTTCAGATCAGCAAAGGGGGCATGTTTCGGTTTCCTATCCTAATCAATATAAAACAACCCAATTCGAAGGACAAGCAGGCAGCTTCCGCGGCCCAATGGCGCACTTCTAGCGCGTGGAATCCCCCACTATCACTCCAAGCAGGTGGCTTCAGTGGCCCAATGGTGCACTTCCAGCACAAATTTTTCCCTTCCTCTGTGCATGATAGAATCAGAGGCTTTTGATTCGAGCGGCCAGCTTGAGTAGCCTCATCATTACTAGTCCGAGTTTGTTCTAAATCAGTTAGGTTATTTTGATATTTTGTAATCCTATAAAGGCAGGTTCCGAATAGGACCAAAGGTTTGAATGTTTTTTTGTTTCAAAGAGATTACTGCTATGTGCCTATATTCGAATTCGTCCTCTTAATTAAATGAGATGACCCGATTCTTGAGCTTGAGATTCCTGTGATGTGTTTTCTGATGTATGTTATTTCCTATGTATGTGTTCTTGCTTTTTATTTCCATTGATTGGTTACTTTTGTAGTACCTAAAGATCAAGATTACATGGTCTGGAAGTCATGCCCACATGCTCCAGATGCATATGACTAGGTATTCCACCCTTTTCCTCTTGAAGTTGTAGGTTAGAATTCATTCTCAAATGCTCTAACCTTGTGATTGAACTTGTTTACTTTATCTTACTTCACCCGCTAATTACTCTGAAGTGAAATAACCCCATATACCTTGCCTCTTACCTCTGCAATCATGATATGAATCTGTCATTGGTGACAGTAAACCCACCGAAGTTGACTCCATGCCCAACTGTCCTCCTGTTCTTAACCCCAACCAACCCAAAAACCCCATTTAATTTACTGTTTGAAGGTCTAGCCACCACTTTTACCAATATCCCATCCCATTCAAGCTATATCCCATTGATGGAAGCACTAAAGAGAGATCCCTCTCTGTATTTGGAAAGGCTAGTTTCCATCCACTAAATATTGGTTTGCAACAGTTACCCCATGGTCTTTCCTGCCACAACCTAGGAAAATATTGGGTGATAACACCAAGCAATCCATAATGCCAAGGAATTCCTGGATCCTACTGTCTATGTTGCATGTCTCCCAATGGCACTGTTTCTTGTGGAAAACTATCATTCCAAAGAATTCCAAGGTCCCATTGTCTTAACTGCATCCTCCCAAACATCAGTATTAATAGAAAGAATATATCATCATAGAGGATGTCTAGATCACTCTACCAAACTGGAAGTTCATCACTTCCAAAGGAATATTGAATCTCCTCATAAGCCATGTGAAAACTATCACTGCAATTCCCATCCATAAGACATAGGTGAAAATCCCATGTCCATCTAGGTATACTGAAGACACCACATAGAATCCATAAATGCCCATACAACTGCTCACAAAATATGAATGATGTGTCCATAAATTTTCCACTGATGTAAACAACAAACTTACCTTGTGGGGTACTCAACTCCCTCGGGTATCTATTCACCCAATCATTGGATGAATAAACACTCCATATTAGTGATCTAAATGGAAATCTTGTACTTACCCATGTTCCATCTTCACTCCGGTGCCACAGCTCTTTACTCTGCTACGTCTTCCACTTAACTGGTTCAAGTGGAACTCCCATGCACTACTATGCTTGATGGAGACATCAGATAGATGCCTCTGTTGTTGCTCATCAAACTGGTAAGGGACTGGTGCAATTGTGAAACCCCAAGGTATAACTATCAAACCATCAATAAAGTGTGTGGGAGCCTCCTTCTCCTCATGTATCACCATAAGAAAGAATCCCTTTACCCAATATTCATCCCTATGTGTGTTGGCTTCCATATGTGTGTGGGATGGAGAATGGTGAACCAACTCTCTATAACAGTCATCCATCATGGTTGGCTCAACCAAAGTGAGATCATGTGCCTCCTCCAAAACTGTGCAACTACCACCTAGAGGTAACTCATAATCTCTCTAGCAATGAAAAGGTGTTTGGTCTTCATTTTGCTTGACCTCAAACTCCCCAAGAACATGAAAATCATAATGTACTTCATGTTCCTAATGCACACAAGTACCAAATATTGAAACACTTTTGTTCACATGACAAGGGTGAAAGTCCCATGTCCAATCACAAAAAAGTAGGCATCATCAAAATTCCATGGATTCCCATGATGATCACAAGTGTAAAATGTATCCAAGAAGTCGCCATAGATGCAAGCAGGGATATCACTCATGTGTATTTTCTCCCAAATAGGAAAAGAAGATACACTCCAACCCAATGATCCAACTGGAAAGCAAAGTGCTTCCCTATGTGAATACTCCCAATGGATCAACTCTCTACCACTAGTCAAAAGGTGCATGCAATTAGAATGTGCCCTGCTTAATGAAGTCAAGTTGGAACCATATGCACCTTTATGTGTGGAGGCATCAAAGGTAGGCATGAGATACCTCTGCAACTGCTAGGAGGGAGGTCATGTTATCCTTGAATCAACTGGAGCGAATGTGGAAGTCTTCTGCTCCTCTTCAGGCACCATCACGAAGAAATTCTTGACCCAAAATTCCCCCTCAATTGACATGGAATAAGTAGAATGAATTGATGTAGGATCATGGACTGGAATCTCATTGATGCAAACCTCATCCATCAAGATAATGGATGCATCAACTTCATCAAAGGTTGGTCCATCACACATGAGCTCTTTTGACTCCTCAATGGAGGAATGACTCACTCTAGGAAGAAGCTCGGTTTCACTCGGGAATATAGTATGTGCTTGGAACTCATCATCTACATCCCAAAACTCCTCAAGCACATGCATGTAATCATGCAGCTCATGAACCACCATCTCATGAGGTTCCTCCATATAAATTTGAATGTAATCAACCGAAAGAGAATGCCTTATTGGAATGTAGGAGGGAGTATGTGATCTCTGCAACTCCTGGTGAAGCTGCTCTATCTCCATCTTAGATTCCAAGAGGGCACTTTGAGTACTCCTCAAAGAATATTGGGTGGCCATCAACTTATCATTGAGCTTGCAAATCTCATCATCATCCTTCAAGGATGCTCCATGCAACATATGAAAAAGCTCATACAAATAATATCTATAAGAAAGTATGTGTGAAAAATTACCTTGAAATGTAGACATTGCTATCTGGATCTTCTCCATAGCTTCAAGGAAAGATGAATCTTCCAATGAAGCAACTCTCCAACAAGACTGGGGCATTGAAACATGTGTGTCATGGAGAATGTGTAAGTCCTCCTTGATCTTCTTTTCTCTCATCTTGAGTGGAATTCCAAAGGGATAAGGTTGAGAGTGAACCTCCTCCTCATCCATTAGTGGATCAACCTCATGAATCTCTTGTGGTGATAGTGAGATCAATCCTTGGACCTCTTCCTCGACTGCAAGGACTTCATCTTCTTCAGGTTCGGTGGAATTTGTACTTGCAGCAACGTTATCATGAAGTGGTATCTCTATGTCACCCATCAAGTGGTATATCTATTTCTAATAAAGGACCAATGCTAGAAATCATTGTATCTAGGGAAATTAGAGAAATAGAGACTTCTCAAGAAGTGACTAGATTGGTGGATTTGTCTACAACACTTCCAAACTAGAAGCTTTAGGTCATTGATGAGATTCATCTTTTACATGATACAGGATCGTCTACAACACTTCCAAACTACAAGCTTTAGATGAGAATCACATTTTTAATAAAGGACCGATGCTAGAAAGCATTGTATCTAGGACAATTAGGGAAATAGAGACTTATCAAGAAGTGACTAGATTAGCGGAATTGTCTACAACACTTCCAAACTACAAGCTTTAGATCATTGATGAGATTCATCTTTTACATGATAGAGGATTGTCTACAACACTTCCAAACTACAAGCTTTAGATGAGATTCATAGTTTTAATAAAGGACCAATGCTATAAAGCATTGTAACCATGACAATTATATAAATAAATACTTTTCAAGAAATGACTAGATAGGTGGAATAATCTACAACATTTCCAAACTACAAGCTTTAGATCATTAATGAGATCCATCTTTTACGTAATAGAGGGTTGTCTAAAACACTTCCAAACTACAATATTTAGATGAGATTCATATTTTTATAAAGGACCAATGCTAGAAAGCAATGTATCTAGGACAACTAGAGAAATAAGAGTTTTCAAGAAATGACTAGATTGGTGGAAATGTCTACAACACTTCCAAACTACAAGATTTAGAACATTGATTAGATTCATTTTTTACATAATAGAGGATTGTCTACAACAATACTATGAAGCACCGTATCCATAACACAATAAGTTCTTAAGATTCACTCCTAACAAAATTGAACTATATTATTACTATATAAGATTAATTAGCATTATAAAATAAAATCATAAACATACATTTAATAAAACATACATTCATAGACATCATGCAAAATTATGATAGGAAAATCATGCAAAATTATTTTATATTTAATCTAAAAATAAAGTTCTCATCCAAAACAAACTACAATATGTACTAAATACATGTATGTAATACACTAGTTCAAATGACAAATTTAAAATGCTACTCCAGACATAAACGAGGAGACATAAAGAATCTATCTAATAGGACAAACAGTATCCTCCATTGTACCTTGACCTATCTCCTCTCTTCGGTTGACCTATAACACATGTCCACAACATATGTAAATGCGAATATGAAATTTAAAATATTAAACAATTTTAAACTAAATTCAAAAATTAAAATAAACTTATAAAAATGAAATTGAAAAGAATAATAATTTGTAAACCATTACCTCCCCACCCATAATGGTACTAGCTCACATATCCCGAAATTCATTTTTTTTAACTAAAGAAAACCTTAGATGTGTAAAATAAACTAAAATTAGGTAACACTTCAAATCATAACTAAAAACCTAAAGCATGCTTGCATTTACCTATGAGATTTCAATGTCACCGGATGGAATATCTTCAAAAAAATAATAACTTAATGGAACCTATGAACATAACCATTTTTAATTTCAAAATATGTGTTGACATTAAGAAGGAGATACATAAATTAGTTCAAATTAACATTGTGCAACATCGAGCATTACAGGTAAAACATGAATATAGATATTTACGCAAATGTACCTCTCTATGTCCTTGTTCTAAATTTACACTAGAGGAGACTTTAAAATCATGTCCGTTCATCAATCTAGAAAACTGCAATCAATGAACATTTATTTAACGTTCATTGTTATATATTTAAACTTACAAAGCCATAGATCTAACAACCAAAATTTATCATAATGAATTAAACAATTAGCGATTAAATATAAACACAAACCTCTCCTCTACTTTCTCTCTCATGAGATAGGAGGTCAAACCACCTCATCATAGATTCTATAAACAAAAATTTGACAAGAACTAACACATGCCCTCTCTCAACTCAGGCCAACATCAATCCTACAAACACTGATGTTAAACCTTCTACCACGACATCCCTCACATCTATACCAACCTGAGATATAACGTCCATCTCTAATCTTAAAGTGACAACCCTTAGAGGGAGATATATCAAAGGAGGTGGAGGTCAAGGAAATGTCAAATATCGAAAGGAACCTCTTCAATTATATGTTCGACCTCTTCCAACCCCATAAAATTTGGATAGAATGTCAATATGATCTGGCTTCATTTTTCAAAAAACTATGCATAAACAAATCTAGCAAAATAAATATGTACCTCATCATTCCATGTCAATCTACCATAAGCTACAAGGAATCGATCATACAAAAAATGTGTAGTGTTAGGCTGCTTGAGATATTGTACTTTTAACATTTTCTTATCAAAGATACATCACACCAACCTATCTCAGAACTAGCGGCAAGTCCAACATTATGGCAAGTTATAAAGTTTGGTTTGGACTTAGTCATTTCATTAAACAAATCTTCCCATTACATAATATTTTGGAAGTGCATCGATAATTGGTTTTTTGGTGCATGACACATGACAACCAAATGTATTTTCATTTGCGACATAGCGCTCACCAAAATTCTTTTTAAGAGTGACAAAAAAGAGAAAAGTTGACCGACATGCGACACAAAAGAGAAATATTTGTCAATGTGGGACAAAAAAGATATTTTTTTGCTAACATGTGACACAAAAGAGAAATGTTTTCTAACGTGTGACACAAAGAAATATTTTCCAATGTGTGACAAAAAAGAGAAATGTTCGTTGACTAGCAACAAAAAAGAGAAAAGTTTCCCGACATGCGACACAAAATAGAAATGTTTTCCAATGTGTGACAAAATGGTTAAGAACATGTGTTTCCTCCTAGGAGTTCATATGTTCAAATCCGTACATTGTTGTATACTTTAGAAGTTACATCATTGCATATAGGGGTCCCTTGTCCCACAAACAAGGGGGTCTCATACACCAAATTGGTGTATGACTTGGTTGTGACCTTAAAAATAGATTATTATTATTATTATTAAAAAAGAGAAATGTTTGTTGATTTGCAACACAAAAGATGGAAATGTGACACTTAAAAAGTCATTTTTGGGGAAACATTGCACTTGAAATGTCATTTTTTGGTCGAAACTACAAAATGTGACCTCGGAATTTTGGTCATAACTTTTGAGCCCGGCCTCAATTTTGAGTATTCTTTATACTGTTGGAAAGGTATCGACAATAGATACAAGGTTCTGTGATAAATTTTATCATATTACCTACTAAACGATTCAAAATTACAAAACAAGATAGGGGCACATTGTCAATGACCCAAAAAGGACCAATTTAAGTTGTGGGATGGCCCAGAAACATGGTAGCACAATTGTTTCATCTAGTGTGTCTATGAAACTATTATAAAAGAAACCAAGGTCATTGGACTCATGAAAGTAAACTTGAAAAAAACTTATGTAGTCAATTAACTTCTTCATGTTAAATGCAAATTGATAAAGTATGATTTGAATTTTATACATGTGGTCAACGACATATCTTGAGGTGATGTCCAAATACCAATGCTAAAGAAGATATTCGACATTTGAATCTGGATAAATTATAAAGGATTGAGTGATGGAACCAAAAACACTAGACATCATGGTGAGGAATCTTATGAAGCACATGACCAATGCGCTAAGGACATGAGAAAACCATTAAAGACAAGAAATATGAAGAATTGGAATACTTGTAAAAAAGGTGGGAGCATATGGCATTGAATTTGTTCAAGAAAACCTAGCTAGCCATCAATCCACATGAATAATTAAAATTATGACTTTCCCCAAGGAGGTATCATTTTCTTTATCATACATATGTTCATATTTGTAATTGTATCCCTGCACCGTTCAATATTTCAAGGAGGCAAATGTAAAAGTGGATACTCCTCTTTAGTAAAAGTAAAATTACTAAAGTGTACCACATTTAATATTAAAGGGTGCATTTAGTTATATTCAAGTAAATTATTTTTCCCTCTGAAAAGAAATACATCTTAAGAAAGGAGAGGGGATGATGAAAATAATTTAAAAGAAGAAACAAGTTGGTGGTTATTCAAAGAAACCATTCAACTCTAAGAAGAAAAAACTTAAATAGGAGGAGATCAAAGGAAAAGGGGATTTTGGGTCTAGGAGGATTTTGGCTCTCTAACTTTTCATGTACTTTTGCTGGAATTTTAGTGAGGAGAAGCCATCTTGGCCAAGCAATTTTTTTGGAGAGATATGATTCCTATGTGTATATGATGTGGACTACTCTACTGCAATTGTTCAGGACTAGGATCATGTAAGAATGTATCTCACACTAGAGACTATTCTTATGTGTTGTTGTAGCATTCTTTTTTTTTTTGCTGGAAGTGTTTCCCTAAATATAGGAGCATAGAACTATAAATCGTTTTTGAATGTTGGAGCATTTTGGTTTTACATCCATTTACTCGTATTTTTGTCTCTATTTACAACGAACTAATTCATGGAATTCTAACAAGAGCATGTTTGGTTCTATGCTTACATCACAATTTCCATTAGTCATGTTCGAAAACTAGCATTTTCTTTTATGCATCTTAGATTAATTACTTTTCATTTTAGTTAGTTTAAAAGACTAGTAGAGATGGGTTTGTTCATAATCAATAAACCCCAAATCATTAATGTGTAGTACCCTGCTTTTTCTTTGGACCTTGACTATTATACTATGCTAGTATTTGAGGGCATTTGATTATGAATGATCTGGTTTTGTGTGGAAACGCCTTGGCATTGGAACTTGAAGAACTAGCTCATTTATGAATACTTTGAATGTTTAAATTTATTGCTTATGAATAATATGAATGAAGACAATTAGATGTTTATAATTTATAAAATGATAGTTAATAAATTCAATTGTGTTTATGCATTATGTATCATGGGCTTTAACGGGTGGTCAACTGTGACAAGGAATGACAAGCACAATTGACACAATGTTGCATCCATACCATGCAGACTCCAGATTGACTCAAGTGTCCACGTCAGGTGATGTTAACATGGTACAATTTTATGTATTATATTTTATTCTTAGAATGAGTTGATGTGCGTGGTGTTTTCACATGCAAACACATGATCGTGATTTCTAATCGGTCCACATAAAGGTAATGGGGTTGAATGGGTAAGAGATACCAGTAAGACTAGATATGTATTCCATGCAACGGGTTGAAAAGAGAGAGATTCTTTTTCCCATGAAGTGAATGCTTTTGTGAAGGTAGGCCACAGACTCAGTCACTCACGAGGATCCACTAGGGGGGGGGTGTAATAAGGACATGGCCTTATTACCCAAGAACCATGAATCTCTTAGTAGGGTCGACAAGACTTAGTTAACATGGTCTCAGTCGTCGCACTAATACCCACCACCTGAAAAGGGATATTTAAAGGGAATGAAGGAAGTCATGACACCCTTGATATGCTCATCATAATGCTCGCTTTGATAAAATAAAAACACTGTGGGGTAAAAATGTTTAATAATTATGACCAAATAGGAAAGGCATAAATTATTAATTATAAATGGAATTAAATTCTGCATAAAGAAAAATAATTGACCTATTAAATTAAGAATTAGTGAACTCAAAGAACCCACACACAAATATAGGAAAAATGGAGAAATCAAGGAAACATCTAAGAGAGAATATAGGAAAATATGTGAGGATAAAATATTTAATAAATAAATGGAAAATAAGAAATAGTTATGCAAAGTGACACATGGGTGGGTGAATATTAAAAAAAATGTAATTAAATAATTATTAATTATGCATGTGTGAGACACATGGCCAGGTTCTCAAGGCTATAAAGAGAAGAGGAGATCATGGAGCTCACACATCTCCTTCCCTAATATGGGACGACATAGATGATGTCAGATTATTTTTGGTGACTGTTGAGAGTTTGGTCCGTTATTGTGTGAATGGATTTGGGAACTCCTTAATATAATTTACGCACTCTAACTATGCTAGTTGCATTCTTCCCATTATGTCCCATTGTGGCATGGGGGTCTCTGGGGTAGAAGATTACCCTTTGGGAGTATTATTTTTGATGTTCATGAATCAAATTACAAATTTATTTAAGTATGTTCATAGTTTTTAGTAGTTCATGCAACTACAGTATGAGAGTCCCTAGAGCGTCCTTACATTTGGTATCAAAGCAGGGTTCAAACACTAGGACATGGAGCTCATCATTTGTGTGGAATTATAAAAAAAATACATGTACTAGTTTGGTTTTTGAGATCGAATTTGTAGTAGATGAATGCATTTTTCTCTTGAGATCGCACTTAAATTTCAACTTGCCATATTTGGGGTTTACTGGTTCCGTGGGCAATAATTTTAGGTGGTTACTGAAAATCCTGATAACACAGACCTGTCCCTAATTATTGATGGTTATTGTTGAATAAGTATGCATACCACCTATAGGTTTACTGTGAATCAATCTCAAACGTGGAATGTTAGGTTCTAGGACCATAAATTGTTGAATACTCCATCAAATTCAAATTATAAGCTCTTTAATATAGTTGTATATCGGTTCAATGTATTCTTCATCAGATGCTTTCCCTTTATATTAAAATTCCGATGATATTTTTGGCGCACTTCTACTTCGACCAGGGTTCAAACATTCAACAAAATACGAACAAACACCATTACCACAAATACTGGACCGAAAGGGGGTTCAATCCCTTTCGAAAACACCTGTAGAGCAGATGAAGTCTCACCTGAAGTACCTATGGATTTTGCAGGAACCATATTTCTACAGTGCGAAAGGGGATTAGCTTGACATGTGATACATTCATCATACAACCCAATAACATCGACCAATCTAGAACATCGAAAGATTCATACCTTCGACACATTCGTCACTTCGACAAAACCCATGACATGACCAAAATGACATAACTTAAATTATATTCTTCATTCACATTACTTATAATTATCTTGATCATACATTCATTTAAACATTCAGATAGAGGAAAGAAACACATATCACATCATGCATCACAACACATAAAGACACCATGTTTAATGTGGAAACCCATCCTAGGAAAAACCACGGAAGTGCTTGTCTTTATTATGAGTCGCAGCCAAATAAGCACTTCAGTTAAGACTTACATATTTCTTCATGACATACAATGGATCTGCCTTGGAAATCTGTAGATCAACAACTCAGATTCTCTCTATTAACTCCGACTGATATGGCATAATGCTTCATTACAGACTCAAAATATGCTCTTACAGCATCAACTTAATCAATAACAAAAACTTGTAACCCTATGTAACCAAAATTCAACCAACAAAGTGTGACTGAAAAAATTACCTCTTAATACATATTTATAGGGCGAACTTAGCTTGCCCCGCTCCCACTAACCCACTGACTTACTAACCAACTCATTATTACAATGTGGACCATTTCTAACTAACTGACTCAATCTCATCTTTAACCAGAGCTAAACAACTTTTTAATAAAGAAAGGAGAGAACTTACCTTTCCTAAATTCTTTTTTGGTGTTGACCTATCAAAGCGAGGTGGCATGTCATATACAAGTCCTTCTTTGAAAATGGGTGATGGGGAGGATATCGACGAACCCTTCATCAACATGTTACGATCTTCAAAGAATATGCATTTCCCCATCTAAACATCAAACTGTGGTGGCTTCTGGGCTATTGGTCTCACTCTCGTATCTTTCTGATTGAAGATTGTTCTTATCTTCACTCATCATAGCTCGCCCTCTTGTTACTACAGCGAAAGTAGGATGGTTCAATCGTGGTTCTGCTGATATCTTCTATACATTTTGATTTTGGTTCTGGTTCTGGTTTTGATTCTGCTTTGCCTACCATTTAGCTATAAGATATGGACAATCTTCAATGGTATGATCTAGGATATGACTTGTCCTCTACCTCAACCAAATCCTCCTTGTCCATGGCCTCTGAATCCACCTCACGATTGATTGAACTATGCATCATTTCTCTCATTTTGACCTTCTCCCTTCATAAGAAATGTGTCTGCAATCCATTTAGTGAGCAACTGGTACACTCAACAATGTTTCTCGTCATGTCCGATGGAGCTACAAAAATTACACCACAAGTTCTGAGGAGTACTTACCATCTTTTGTAATAAGTAGCATTCTTTCAGTCAGTGTCCTTTAGTCCAACAAATTCTACACCATACAGCAGGATTTAATGGACTTGGATTACCAGCATTGAGATAATCATGAAATGTTGTACATTGATCTTTAGAATGTCCATCCTCCTTGCATCTAGTGCACCAAACGTCTTCTCGCTTTTCTTTACCTTTGTTGATATCTTGGATCTAAATAGATAAGTTTGCTAACTGGGACTAGATTTGCGCCATACCAACTCCAGTCTCTCTGGTAGGCGATGCTTCTAACTTCATAGACAACTCCAAGGATTTTGTTTGCATCAGAATCTTTCGTTGCATGAGCGAGATTCTAATATGGGGCAATAATGCAGTTATGAACCATTCCTTATGTTGAAAATCATTCACTGGAAATCTTGCATGAGCCATTAAAGTTTTAAATCGATGTTCGAAGTCCCAAACAGTCTCATTCGTCACTTGCTTGATCTCCTTCAACTCGACACTGCACTGAGATTCAGACTTCAACTTCTTGAATTAAGTCCTCAATCCCTCCTTGAAATTTTCCAAGGTCTTTGCAGGTTGAGTGCCAGTAAAATTTCATAAACTAGTATAAGGCATGACCCCTGAAGGTCATGATCAACTATGCTAACTTGACATTGTCATCTTGTACTTGTTGTTCTGGATCTTCAGATCCATTCCTATTAAAAATAAGCAACTTCATGCCATCCCCATCCATTCTGGGCCTTTCAGTTCTTGGATGATTCACTACTAATGGACCACTACGTGGAGCCTTCCCACTCCTTGAAGTATTATTCTTACTATTACCGATAGTCTCACTAGATTGAAAGAAATGTGTAGAATTACTAGGTCTTACCTCAGTCTCCTGGGATGTATGCGGGGTTGTGGATATGTCACAACCTCGAGTCTGGAATGGTTTTGTAGATCCTTGTTCATCCTCATAAATGAGCTAATACTCGTCTTCATCGTCACTATAATCCCCGTCAAGTTGTGGTACTAGTTCATACACTCTTCTTTCAGTCGCACTGCAACCCTTCTTTCCTATCGCAGTTCTCCTCCTCTTGTTCGACCGAAACTTTCTCCCACTCCACAGAAATCCACAATCTTCATCTAATTCAATTTCTTCTCCCCTTATCATTTCATATCATCCAAGTTATTCATCCAACCCTTCCTCCATACCATACCCATGCCCACCGCGCACAATCGTTCTACTCGTCAGATTCCATTTGCATCACACCCTTTTCACAAAGTAGCTTCTTGATCGACAAGTTGAATGAATTGAGGTACTTACCATGTGGGCCTTCAAATAAATCACGTCCTGCTGCACTATATGACTTAATAGTGTCAACAGAAAATTTGGTAATGTACCCCTCCACTACATTATCCAGCCAATAATCTACTGCACACAAAATTTTATTATCCATGCCTTTCAGTCGTTGTATCAACATTGGCATCCAACGTTGAGGCTCACCTCCTTGGAAATTTGTCTTATGCTCAGTCAATCTTGTTAACTATTCATGCAATATCACAGGGAACTCACTAAAGAAACCTCATGAATATTAGTAAAAATATACTTATCTAACCAACCTTTATCATTTAGTTGGATGCCCAATCTTGGATCTCTGGTTTAGTCGGATGCCGCAACATTCCCCCTTCACAAAAATTCGGGGTCCCGACAACGGAACCATTTGTTGGCGCAATTCTACTTTGACTAGGGTTCAAACATTCAACAAAAGACCAAAAACCACCATTACCATAGATACCGTCCCGAAAGGGGGTTCAATCCCTTTAGGAAACACCTGCAAAGCAAATGAAATCTCACTCAAAGTACCTATGGAGTCTGCAGGAACCAGATTTATGCAGTACAAAAGGGGAATAGCTCGACATGTGATACATTCATCATACAACCCAATAACATCATGTAACAACCCTCATATACGAATATAGGGAATATTTAATATAATAAATATCATGTAATATAATATAATAAAAAGAAACAAGAAATAGAAGTAACGGAAAGCAAATTTTGCATAAAGAAATAAATTAAATAAGAAATTAAGAAATTGGGAGAAGGAGGAGAAGAAGTGAAGAGAGGGGTATTTTTGGTGTTTGGCCATCTCGGAAGAGGAGCTCTGGAGGAGAGGAAAGCAAGATAACGCTGGCATAGGGTTAATCGTTGGGGGCTCGGGGGTCTCAGCCTGTTTGGCTGGGGGTTGGTTGGGCGGAGAGTCATCCCCCCACCTTCAGTTGCACTATGGGAGCTATCAAGGTAATGGTAGCTGCTAGGTCATCTATCCAGGTATGGATCTTATATTTTCATAGCATATTTTTCTGTTATATTGTTGGTTAGATACACTATTTTGTTTTAGATCTTTCATTGCATGATGCTTCTGGTTGTATACTGTTTTTTATAAATTACAAGATATCAGATCCATTGTATTTATCAGTTCTTTTATTGCATGCAGTCATTTGTTTGTCTTGTTACTTCTATGAGTTTACTATTCTTACACATCAACCAATCTATAACATCAATAGAGTCAGAGCTTCGACACATTCGTCACTTCGATAGAACCCATGACATCGCCAGAATGACATAACTTAAATTATACTCTTCATTCACATTACATATAATTATCTTGATCATGCATTCATTTAAACATTCAGATAGAGGAAAGAAACACATATCACATCACATATCACAACACATAAAGACACTATGTTTAACGTGGAAACCCATCCTGGGAAAAACCACAGAAGTGCTTGTCTTTATTATGAGTCGCAGCCAAATAAGCACTTCAGTTAAGACTTATAGATTTCTTCATGAAATACAATGGATCTACGCACACAGCCTACATATCAACGACTTGGATTATCTCTATTAACTCCGATAGATATGGCATAATGCTTCATTACAGACTCAAAATATGCTCTTCCTGCATCGACTTAATCATTAACAAAAACTAGTAACCAAAACTCAACCAACAAAGTGCAACCCAAAAACTTCCCTCATGTTACATATTTATAGGGAACACTTATCTTTCCCCGCTCCCACTAACCCATTGGCTTACTAACCAAATCATTATTACAATGTGGACCATTTCTAACTAACTAACTCGACTCCAACCATTTGACTTGTTCAACATAACCATTTTTCCCGAATTCTTGGCTACTTCGTCGGATTCGACCACTTCGCTGAACCACTTTCGTCTTGCCTTTGTCCACACCAAAACTATTTTCACCAAAATTGGCACCTCTCAAAACACTAGGCCCAACAGATATAGACCTCAACCATCACCTTGTAGTCTTGGAAATCGATGCAAAATTTAACAGGAACCATGGATTGGGTGGGTCGGGCGTGAAGTCTAAACATAAAAAAAAACAAACAACTCAAACTCTTGGTTCGCACCTTGAGTGCCATCTTGTACATGGGGCTCTAAGTAAATTTCTGGGTAAAGTAATTTCGGTTCAGATCGTCGGCAATCAAATTGAAACTATAATCCATTTCTGTGGACTCTTCCAAATCCGTAATGTTTATTCTGTCAATCGAAGTCATAGATTTATATAATCGATATGTATGTATTTTTATGCCGGGGTATGCTCATGTAAAATCCTTTCCCTCATTTTTTATGACTGTGTTCCTTGGTCATCTGTACTGTGGCCTCTTAACTCTTGTGTATGCCCTAATTCAGCGGACAATCCCTTCAGTGCATGTGACATTCTAACTCCTTGATGTTTGTTTGTTGTGTGTTAGACTCATAAATATAGACTACCAGTGTGTTATCGTGAACCCCCTTCTAATTCACCCAGATTTAAATGTTATATATAATTGATGGATGTGTTCATGATGATGTTGTACATGTGTAATATTGCTAGACATGATGTGCATGTGTTCCATAGAATCGATCCATGTATTATGTGTAAGATGGGCACTACATTGCATAATGTGGGTTTAGGTTTTTAGCTGTATTTGACCATGAATCATATATGTTACTTCCTTTGATTTTGTTCGGCATCCTTTGGACCTATGTGCACTCGTATACCATGAGGGAAATTTACCATAGCAATTAGCTGGTATCTAGATCTATACAATGTGCCTCATTATTTTACGAGGGATTCATTTGTGATTTTTTTGCAGCGAGGTGCCTCTCTACCTGTTTCAAGCTATATGGTGGAGTTCATGGTCCATGTGTGCCCATCTTATAGTGGCCAAAAGAGCGTTCACTTATGGTATTTCATATTCTGTCTTCTTGTTGTAGAAGTGCTACAACACTTTAACCAACATCTTGCTCATTAGGATTCGATGATCTAAAGTTGGACTGGATTTGTCCTTTCTTAGTTCTAGCAATAGATCCAACTATTTATGAGCTTAGAATCTTGAAATCTGCTTGGCCCAATCCTTGTTGTAGAGATCCGATTGGACGTAGTGCTTGTCTTTATAAAAAATTTATGTGAATGGTATATATATATATATTAATTACTTAAAAATTATTTGTTGCTTGTGCTCTATCATGTTGATATTCTTAGATCCGTTGAAATAAAAATGCCAAGTTAACCTTCCTAGAGATCAGTCAATCGAATTGTATTGCTCTACGATCCGATCCAGCAGTGCATTCAATTAATTTCATGAAGTTGTTATTGACCCTGTTGTAGTTGTCATGTTTAATAAATACTATGGTTCGATCTTATCCTTGTTTGACAAATGGGCTTGAACTTTCCAACACTGTAACTTCCAAACCATTTGTAATTCAGTTGTATTGAACCTATAGTTGCCTATGTAAATGCTTGTCCATCGCACTTCTGAATGTTGAGTTCCACCCTCGATGAGATCGGGGACTCGAACTGAATGGTAAATGGTGCTAGGTCTAAGCCAGATGGACATGTTCTAATTGTTATTTAGAGAAATGATACTGTAACATTCATATTGCTACATAATGGTAGTTTATATTTCAATTTCATATTGCTATATAATTGCATTTATAGTTCAATTTGTTATTGTCATATAAATATAATCTATATTACAGTTTGTAAAATGAGCATTGATTAATGTTTGTGCATTCTATATTTATTTTGTATTATTATATAATGGTTGTTATTGTCATATAAAAGTAATTTACATTACAGTTTTTGAAAGGAGCATTGATAAATGTCTTTGCATTTTATATTGTTATATAATGGTATTTTATATTTCAAATTGGTATTGTTATATAACTGTAATTTATTTTATATTGTTATATAATGGTATTTTATATTTCAAACTGGTATTGTTATATAACTGTATTTTATATTGCAAATTGTCATTATATAAATGTAATTTATATTCAAGTTTGTGATACAGTTTGTAAAGTGAGCATTGATAAATGTCTATGTATTTTATATTTATTTTGTATTGTTATATAATGGTAGTTTATATTTCGAATTCATATTGTTATATAATTTATAGTCAATATGTTATTGGCATATCAAAGTAATTTATATTACAGTTTTTAAAAGGAATATTGATAAATGTCTTTGCATTCTATATTTATTTTATATTGTTATATAATGGTATTTTATATTTCAAATTGGTATTGGTATTGTTATATAACTGTATTTTATATTGCAAATTGTTATCATATAAATATAATTTATATTTGAATTTGTAATAAAGAGCTTTGATAATTGTTTCTGAATGCATTCTATATATTTATTATTATATAAATCTATTTATAAATCGCTAATTAAATCGGTAAGTTCCAAGGAATTCACGTTCACCCAATGCACTTGATTTTATATATATATCGTGCTCATTGAAACGCATAGAGAGGTCATTACATTTGGTATTTGTTATATATTCGTGAATTTATGTTTCATTGCCATAATATTTAATTAATAACAGTTATATTTTGAGTTGCAATTCTTGGTGACATGTTATATTCTTGGTGACAATTCTCTTTTATTGCAATATGCATATTTGTAAATTACATGGAACCAAGTCTCGTCATATCATTGTTATATATCACTCTATGTTTCGAATATAAGTCTTTTTTTTTTCTTTTTTTTTCTCATGCACATGAATGTTGTTTTCCTTTTGGAAGACTTTACCAATTTTGTCATACTTGTTGGAGTAACCTATGACCATCGTCATCTTTTTGAGAGATAATATTGACAATTTTTGCATCTTTTGCTACCTATTATTGAATAATTCTCTGTTTGTCTTGACCATGAACTTGTGGATACATGTTTTAGGTGTTGGTCATAGATTTAGTGTGTACATTGAAGAGCATTGGAAAGACCCTGTTATTTAATGAATATTATTAACTTGAGCATTTATTATTTGAATGTGCATCATTTTACGCACTGTTAGGTCATTAGGAAAATAATATGGTAGGATTCATTGTTCTTTTAATTGAATGTTACCTAAAAAGCTTATTTATTATTATGTCCATTATTGTGTCACTCATGAGGGAATTTTTATAAATTTGTTTAAAGGTGAAAATATTGCACAGACTTTCCAAAGATGATAACTTCTGAAAGTTCATAGATTTTTAAGATTAAATTATTCTAGAGTCGTTGATTAGGGAAGCGTCATTGCGATAAGTGGTTCTAGAATAATCTGGCTTCCATAGCATGTGACTGGTTAAATGTTTATCACTCTGCTTAACCCTAAGAGCAAGGAGGTGCACAAATGGACACCCTATTTACTAATTGTTGAGGTGTCACAAAAAGTATCTAGCAATACCCATCACTATGCAATTAAATGTCATTTGAAGGACTTTAATTTTATGCAAAACGATTATTTGCTTATTGTTATGAAAAGTATTTACATATATTAATTTCCACGTGACTAATTATCATTGTGGAACTTCTTTATTAGGCAAATTACCCTAGCCTCTGTTATGAGGAACGTTTGGAAAGGGTGATTGTCATATATATATATATATATATATATAGTCATTATGTTGGAGCTAATGCATAGTTTTGGAAGCCTCACTGTATGGCATAGAACCTATTGGAGATGTAATTTTAAAAGATAGGCTTTTTATTAACTTCAGGACGAATTGTTTTGTAGAGGGAGAGTATGTAATGCCCCATTGTAGCTAGGCTCGTGTACATTATTATGCTTGAAGGCATTTCACCTTTACTTATGTGTGAAAATACTTATGCGTCGACAATTTTCTTATCTATCCTAGAACTTCGGGATGAAGTTTCCCAAACAGGGGGTGTATGTAGTGCCCTGCTTTTACTTTGGAACTTGACTATTATACTATGCTAGTATTTGAGGGCATTCGATTATGAATGACCCGGTTTTGTGTGGAAACACCTTGGCATTGGAACTTGAAGAACTAGCTCATTTATGAATAAATTGAATTTTTAAAGTGATTGCTTATGAATAAGATGAATGATGGCAATTAGGTGTTTATGTTGCCATGCAATTTATAAAATGATGGTTAATAAATACAATTATGTTTATGCATTATATATCATGTTCTTTTACAGGTGGTCGACAAGCACAATTGAATCAGGGAAAGACAAGCACAATTGATGCAAGGTTGCATCGATATCGCATAGACTCTGGATTGAGTCGGGTATCCACGTGAGGTGATGTTAACATGGTACAATTTGATGTATTATATTTTATGCTTAGAATGATTTGATGCATGTGGTGTTTTCACATGCATGTGTAGGATCGCGATTTCCAATTGGTCCACATAAAGGCAATCGGGTTAAATGGGGAAGAGATACCAGTAAGACTAGTGATTTATTCCATGCGACAAGTTGAAATGCAAGAGAGGCTTTTTCCCATGAAGTGCATGTTGTTGTGAGGGTAGGTCGTGGACGCGGTCACTCACAAGGATCCACTAGGGGGCACGTAATAAGGACACATCCTTATTCCCCAGGAACCATGAATCTTTAACATGGCCTCAATCATCGCACCAATCCCCACCACCATAAAAGGGATATTTGAAGGGCATGAAGGAAGTCATAGCACCCTGATATGCCCATCACAACGCTCACTTCGATAAAATAAAAACACTATGGGGTAAATATGTTTAATAATTATGACCAAATAGGAAAGGCATACATTATAAATTATAAATGGAATTAACTTCTGCATAAAGAAAAAGAATTGAGTTATTAAATTAAGAATTAGTAAGCTCAAAGCACACACACACAAATATAGAACAAATGGAGAAATTAAGGAAACATCTAAGAGATAATATAGGAAAATAGGAGAGGATAAAATATTTAATAAATAAAAGGAAAATAATAATTAGTCGAGGAAAGTGACACATGGGTGGGCGAATATTAAAACAAAAGGTAGTTACATAATTCTTAATTATGCATGTGTGACACACGAGGCAAAGTTCTCAAGGCTATAAAGAGAAGAGGAGAACATGAAGCTCACACACCTCCTTCCCTAATATGGGACCACATAGATGTTGTCAGTTTATTTTTGGTGACTACTGAGAGTTTGGTTCATTATTGTGTGAACGTATTTGGGAACTCCTTTAGTGTAATATATGCACTCTAACTATGCTAGTTGCATTCTTCCTATTTAGCCACATTGCAGCTTGGGGATCCCTAGGGAAGAAGAGTACCCTTCAGGAGTTGGTAGGGTGGTGTAAAGTGGAATCTTATTGATTAGCAATCGAGGAGTGGATTTGAAAGGGAAATTCGACACCCAACATCGATCGACATTGAAAGATGGAGGTAAGTTTGATGTTGAGAATTTAAATCTAAGGAATTTTAAATTATTCTTGATGTTCATGAAGAAAATTGTAAATTTCTTTAAGTATGCTCGTAATTTCTAATAGTTCATGCAACTACGCTATGAGGGTCCCTAGAGGATCCTTACATAATGGTTTTCAAGCCAAAATCTGGATGGTTTCCTTATCCCAAAAGGTGTGAGGTCTAATTGGGACTTTTCACTGGGGGGTAATCCTTATTGTTGGCCGGGTCATTTATACCCATCAACAGATTGCTAAAAGTTTGTGAAATAATACATCAAAAAAAAGCCACAATATATTCATTATTTTTTAACTGCCATAGTGTCTGAAAACAACTATGGTCATACATTCTTTCAAAAATATGAACTTCACTAACTTTGTTTTCTTGACTATTAAAGGAATTGTGAATCTTTCTTTTGCATAGTAATCTCTTGAAGTGTCTAGTAAGTGGATTTCATGGAAAAATATGTCATACATGTAGGTACACAATTTTGAGTTGAAATGCAAGTATATCTTCACTCAATTTTTTGACCAAACACTTATTGGTACTTAGTCAATTTGATGCCCTTTGTATGTAAAAAAATCCCCCCATAGGCATTTATCCTCTGGTGTTATATCAATTAATGTTGATCTAGAAAAAAAATCAAATAGACTTATGGGTCGTAACATTATCCATTTTTATTCCTGGGGCAGTAGGCGTGGGGGGGGATTCTTCTGGATTACAAAGGAAATACAGTCTTAAATTTTTGTGTGGTCTAGGTACAACTACTAACAACCAAGCATAGATATATGCTTTGTTTCTAAGTATTGATCAAGATGTCTCTCTTGGAATTCAATCCCTTATTGTAATTGGTGATTCCCTATTAATCGTCTCTCAAGTTCGACAATTGAAATATCTTGTGGATAAATTTGTTAGTAGGCTACAAAAGCAAATAGTTTGACTCCTCCTATGATTCACTAAAGCATAACTCTTTCATGTCTAAAGGGAGAATAATATCCAGGTAGACAAACTTGATAATGAATCCGCTCTCCTACCTCGCAGGAGCATCATAACAAATGGAGCACAACCAACATTGTGTTGGATACCCTAAGGATATAGTTATTATGGGTTTCTCAAGCATTAAAATTTCAATAAATCCAATAAACCATCATTTAGGATTTTAAGGGATGGAAAGGATGTTTCTCTCATCACCTTGCATGTTTCAATTTATGGGAAATGCTCTTGAGGGAATGGTTCTAGACCCTTCACAAAGAGAATATTTATGTGCAATATTGGGAAAAGGGAGCAATCTTTTTATGGAGGGGAGGAAATTTGACTGTCTAGGCGACATAGGGATGTTGAGTGCAATTGTAGATGAAGTTGATGCCATTCCCTTCATTCCGAAGGAGTGTATTTCAAAGACTTGGAATGGTGGGTGTGTGAGTATTGATTTCTTTTCTCATTAGTTCGGGATGTTTCCGGATGAGTCATGGTTGTATTAGTCTTCTAGGGAGGATATTGGGTGAAGGGGGTGAATTTCATTTATCCTGGAATTGTTGGAGCAGAGAGCCCTCCCTTCTAGGAAGAGAAGGGTACGGGCCCTATATTTTGGAAGTTGTGAGGTGTGCATAATTTTTTTTATCTTATTTGGTAAGAAGTGAATGTATCCATTGGTGGCCTTAATTTGGGATTGGAGGGGCCCTACTTTCTTAAGACTTCCCCTCTATCCTCAGCAATGAAGGTTGAGATGGACCTTGTAGACAAGTTGCAGGAATTGTTTGTAGAAATAAGGGACACTAGAGAGGATATAAGAGACATTAGAGTGAATATCCTTTGGATGAATTTGTAATTGAAGGTCATATTGGAAGATGTAAAAGAGAATACAGCACGAGGCAATGGCTTGGAGCATCATTTAGTTAATGTTGAAGGGAATATGGACCAACGTCTAAACAAGGTAGAAGTAAACATGCGGGAAAATGAAACTCAAGTCATCATCCTTGACCACCACCAAGATAAAGTGGAGGGTAATTTAAGGTCCTTTGAAGCACAGATAGAAGCTTTTAAGGAAATTGTGTACCAACATGAGTATCTGTTGGTAGGTCAATTCTCCAAGTTATCTGATCTCGAGGGAAGTAGAGATAATGAAGACAATTTTGTGCAGTAGTTGTCTCATGTACCTATCAATATATCCAACTCAAAGGAGCAAACAGATGATAACGAGGAGGACTAGGTCATGACCAATGGCCATGGTGTCACTTATCTCTCCCTTCTACCAATGTTTTATGTTTTTTTCCTGCTATTACTCGGTCATTATGTCAAGCTTTATAGAAGTTTAGTAGTAAATAGTTTTATGATAATAATTTTCATATTTTGGATAGAATTCTTTAAACAGATCACGGTAGCATCACTGTTATTGATAATTTTTGGACTGATGTAAGTTTTGATGATGATGCGTATCATCTTTTTATAAATGAAAACAATTCGGTGTTGTTAAAAAAAATTATCCATTTTTATGAATGAATATATGTTTATCTCAAATTGATAAGATGTGATAACCTCTTTACCTTGTCTTTGCAAACAAGACCTAAATTATTCTATTGTACCCTCTCTTATTTCCATTGAATTCTACCTAAAATGAATTTGCACTTGCAACTTTTCAAATAGACAATCTCTTACAACATATGCAAAGTTTTGTAAGTAAAACAACCCATAGCTTTCTAGTATAGTATCGATCTCCATTTTTGAGTCTACAATCGTTGTTTTCATTTTGCATCATCTTCTGGAGTCATTAATGTTTTCTCTATAAAATTTCATTATAATTAGCATTTTTTTTAAATATATAAATTATAATTACAATATACTGACTAATAGTCTATGATCCTATGTAATAATAAGGTGTATATACAAAAATGAATTATTTGAGATAATTTATATAAAACTAGAAAAATGCAAAATAGTGTGAAGCATAATTAAGCATGAGCATTTCCATGTCTATGCAAGTGTGCATGTACCTATTGGTGTTTGATACTATAATTTTTTCACTCAATTATTAAATTCCACTTGGAAATATGCTAGTAGCAAATAAACTTGAATTGAAAATTGTGTACAATGAATCAAAGTTGCAATGTCATATTTGTAGTTGTATATTTAATACAATGCAACAATCAATAACAATGGAATGTAAAACTTTAAGTCTTTACAAAAAAAAATGATCCCATAATACACGCACACACACACACACACACACGTAATTCATGAGCTCTTTTTTAATCTAAAGTCTTTCCAGGACAAACGGGTGTAATGTCCCCATTTTGACCCCCTTTGTATTAAATCGTAAATGATGTAAATATTGTAATTTGATCATGGTGAGGAGCTCAAGGACAAGGACCCACCATTGATTTAGCGTTTTATGTATCGACAATTAAAAATAGATGCCTATGGTTCTTATGCT
This sequence comes from Larix kaempferi, assembly GCA_027924585.1. Taxonomy (NCBI): domain Eukaryota; kingdom Viridiplantae; phylum Streptophyta; class Pinopsida; order Pinales; family Pinaceae; genus Larix; species Larix kaempferi. The sequence continues at coordinate 5,660,681 of BSBM01001754.1, forward strand.
AGATAGGCACAATGTAAATGAGACATCATGTAAATACAAATTTTAATGAAAAATACCCACAACTAGCTATGCAATGCAACAAAGAGATGGGGGCATGATTCTACAAGGAATAGGGAGGGAATTTATTCAACCCTTGAGCCAATGGTATTAATCCATGTGTCAATGAGGAAACCCATAAACCACCAACTACTCATTTTGGGTTATGGACCCAATCATTTAATTCTTCCAAGAGTTGGTTGAGGTAGTTAATGCCTTGGGAATGAAGAGGTATGGCAGCCAATTTTGTGTATGGGCAAGCCATCAACTTGGGAAATCATGTTTTGTCTCCTTGGGCAAGAAAACACCCACAAAATGGTACCCAAATCCATTCTGAACAGTTAGTCTTTCATCTCTCACGCAGTCTGAGCTAGCTGGGTTTTTCCCTACACGTTTTTCATCCATTTTCTGCATTTTTCTATGCCTGGGAGCTCGTTTTTGCATTTTCCAGCAGCTGGGAAGAAGGGGCTCCGAATTGGGACTGTATGGAGGTCGTTTTGCCCCAGAATTGCCATGGGCGTTTTTCTGAAAATGATCTCTGCTCTATAAGGTTGTTCCCCAATTTCCATTTCGTTTTTGGGCCTTCCCCCATTTTTCTAAATTGGTAGAAACCCCCTCTTTGGACATCCCACTGAAGAAACGTTTTTATCATGCCCAATAGTTGTGGTTCAGCTGTTATGTGCATCCTTGTTTTGGTTTGAACCCGTGAGCAAGAAACTTGGAGTGGTAGTGGACAAAATTGGCTTGATAAACCTAGTGAAGGGAGTAACCTCTCAAGAAGATCAAGAGGGCTTTGGCTACTTTTCTATGCACATCCTGAGAGCACTAGAAAGGAAGGTATGGCTTGAGGGACTGTGTGGCAGTGAAGAGAATACTTCCTTTTGTTGGGTGTGTAGGCATTGTGAGTGCCAAGCTGAATAGATCTGGGAGGGGTACCCATAGCTCTGTGGTTGAGCTCACTAGCTTAGCAATTCTTCCTTTCCATGTCCTAGAAGCCTGATAAACCCAACTGTTGATTGGCTTGGCTGAATTTGGTGTATGCTTGGCTATGTGTGAGTCTGTTGTTCCCTGGTTCCTTGTAGAAATCATGCCCATCTTGGGGGGTGGCAGTTGTATCAAGAGGTTGATAAGAACAACTGGCCTATGGTTGGGTGGATCGTTGTAGTTGCATAGCCAATTACTTGGGACTACTTTGTTAAGATAAGTATTCTCTTGTGCTTAACTTTGAATTTATTTATCTAATGAATATCTTGAATGAATGATGAATGTGTAATTGATATTATTTCCGCTGTGTTTTTCTTATAATCATATATTCCATATGACTTTTATATTATGGGAATGCTTAGTTAAATTCTTATGGGGCTAGATGCCCGGTTTTAGCATCACAATCCTCTCTATCATGCTGATATGATAGGAGGGGATGTTACAACGGGTTATCTCCATTGTGTTTGGTAATGAATCATAAACCTAACATTAACAATTTGTGTAAATCACCATGTGTAATCTGGTAAAATTTTAAGCATGATTAGAATTTTCATGATTTAAGTTTTGTGCATGATGTAATTAGCCCCTAGGGGTTTTATTGAATTTTGAAATTACTTAAATCTTCAAAAAATAAATCAGGTTTCTAGATGAATTCCAACTACAAAATTAAAAAATATGGTGTACTTATGCTCATAGAAATTTTGACCAATTCTAAATACATTTTAGATACTTCAAAAAAATCAAATTCCTAGATAAATTACTACAATATTAGATGGCTCTGCTAAAACACTATATCCTAATGGTTATTGCAATCCATTTTCATCAGTTATAAAATTAATTAGACAATGGTATTGATAGTAATTGCAATCTACTTTTACCCACATTGGGTGCTAGGGAGAATAAATGCATGCAATGACACATGCAACCACCATCTCACGACATCTGTAGCTCTAGGTGTTAGTGGTGAGAGTATAGACAAATGTGGGAGCATTGATAGCTAGGATTATGGATCAAATGAAGGTTAATGCGACTGTATATGGGCAAGGTACGATATAGATCAACGTCATCATGGTTGTAGATGGGTCGCCAAGATTGATGGATGTGAGAATTATGTATAGGAATAGAGGTTTGGTGGTTAACAATACCCTAGTCTCTCCTCAAAATAAGCATAAAGGCCATCCCTTTCATTCTATTCATAATTGCAAATTCAATAATAAACCATGCCCTAACCTACATATGTTGGCACTGTTGCTCACTCATGGCATAGGAAACTTTGTTGATCTCATTATCCTTTCTACATTTTTTATGGTTTATCTCTTATCCCTCTTCTGCGACTCCCCCCTTCTCTATATTTATCCTTCTCCACTAGATCCTCTTGGAGTGAGTTTTGGTCTATATTCTTGGCTCCATTACCTTTAGAGGATTCAATAAGCATTCCCACCCATTCTAGGGTAAGTATAGCTAACGATCACTTGGGGGAGTGTGTTCAAAGAGGGAATAGTTGAATTTCATGTGCTTGAGTCAGGAGAGAAGTGAAGAAGTCTAAAACATCTTACTTGTAGAAAAAATCAGAGCACATTCATAGATAAATATGGATGGTAGAGGAGGAGGTGCAGTAGGAAAAGAATAATCTTAGCAATGAGTAGGTCGATCATGCTATCGAAAATTGGATACTGGATACCAAAACCTTCAATGCTAGGGATACTAACTACTTTAATACTATAACACTTTATCTCTTATCCCTCTTCTGCGACTCCCCCCTTCTCTATATTTATCCTTCTCCACTAGATCCTCTTGGAGTCAGTTTTGGTCTATATTCTTGGCTCCATTACCTTTAGAGGATTCAATAAGCATTCCCACCCATTCTAGGGTAAGTATAGCTAACGATCACTTGGGGGAGTGTGTTCAAAGAGGGAATAGTTGAATTTCATGTGCTTGAGTCAGGAGAGAAGTGAAGAAGTCTAAAACATCTTACTTGTAGAAAAAATCAGAGCACATTCATAGATAAATATGGATGGTAGAGGAGGAGGTGCAGTAGGAAAAGAATAATCTTAGCAATGAGTAGGTCGATCATGCTATCGAAAATTGGATACTGGATACCAAAACCTTCAATGCTAGGGATACTAACTACTTTAATACTATAACACTTTATTGGTAAATGAAGGCATTGATAGGGAAGGCATTGTTGGAGAAGCATGAGGGAAACAATGAAATCATGATGTAGCTAGATGATATATGGATTCAAATAAAGAATCGAGATGAAAAGTTGGATGTGATAGCCAAGATAGCATGCAATGTTTAGTTTATAAAGGAGACACTTGCAAAGTCTTTCGGCCCTAAGGTTCCATTGATTCCTCTTTCCAATTATGACTAGTCAAAATAACAAGTTCTATGTTTTCATTGATAGCTATAGGTGTAAATTTCATATGTTCTTTTGTTCTCTTTGGATCACTATTAGGCATAGGTATACTACATACTCCTACAGTAGTTTTAAATATATACAAACTGATAAACTCATGTTTGCAACATGTTTGGTTTCCAATCTACTAAGACCATCTTTTGAAACTCTATAGTTTTATTTGTTTTAATATAAGGTCAGCTAATTTGAAAAAAAATTGCAATCTACTTTCACATTAATTATGAAACTATCCCATCTACATATAATATGGTTGAAATATGTGTGTGTGTGTGTGTGTGTGTGTGTGTGTGTGTGTGTATTGTTTGTTCAACAACGTATGGTCAAATGAAACAAATACTTGTGTGAGCATTAATGAATATTTTCCCTTCGTTAAATGATATCTTTCTATGTTACATGAAATCATTACTCTAGTGCAAATGTATTCTAAAATCCAACTAAGATTCCTAACCAATAAAACAAATAACATGGAATTTGGTCTTCTCAATACAAATAACTCCACCCATGGTCCAATACTAAACACTTTTGAGTATTACCAAGTATTTGATACACAACAAACAACTTATTCACAAGATACTAAGTGCCACACTAAATATTTTGTAGTGGCGTTTTTATATTATTGATGTTACAATCAATGTATAACCAACATAGTTCTTACAATGCAATGAAATTGTAACAACTTACCATAGTTCTTTTGTTGCTTTTAAAAAAAACTAACCAAAATTTTAGTGAAATTGTAAGAACCTAAACTAGTTCATGAATGATTCAATTGTAAGATACATAAACCATGTGTAGTGGTTAAATTTAGATATAATCTAAATTTTTTTTACCATAGTTCAATTTTTGTATCCAACCTACAAATGTCTAACTACATTGATTGTGGCTTTGAAATAGTAAGAGAATATTCTTGTATCTATATATTAGTGGGTTGATCTTATTTCTCGAGTGAATCATATGATATTGGTATATTTACTAGGCTACTATAGTGATTCCAAAGAGTTCAAGCTTAGTTATGAGCACGTGTATGGGGAATCCCTAAAACACCAACTTTATGGTTGTGTGTGTGTGTGTGAATCATAGGATATTGGTATATTTACTAGGCTACTATAGTGATTCCAAAGAGGTCATGCTTAGTTATGAGCACATGTATGGGGAATCCCTAAAACAACACCTTTGTGTGTGTGTGTGTGCGTGTGCTCTTAGTTATGAGCACATGTATGGGGAATCCCTAAAACACCACCTTTACGATTTTGTGTGTGTGTTTCAGTTATAATATATGCAAGTTAGACAACACATAATTTGAACCCCAAATATAATATGAAATTTATGATACGTGTGAATAAATATATTGATTATGGTTGTGTGTGTGTGTGTGTGTGTGGTGTGTGTGTGTGTGTGTGTGTGAGAGAGAGAGAGAGAGAGTCGTATGATATTGGGATATTTACTAGGATACTATAGCCATTCCAAAGAGTCCATGCTTAGTTTTGAGCACATGTATGGGGAATCCTAATATATGCAAGTTAGACAACACATAACTTGAACTCCAAATATAATATGAAATTGATGATACGTGTGAATAAATATAGTGATCATGGTTGTGTGTGTGTGTGTGTGAGAGAGAGAGAGAGACAGAGAGAGTCGTATGATATTGGGATATTTACTAGGATACTATAGCCATTCCAAAGAGTCCATGCTTATTTTTTAGCACATGTATGGGGAATCCCTAAAACAACACCTTTATGGTTCTGTGTGTGTGTGTGTGTGTGTGTGTGTTAAGAGCACATGTATGGGGAATCCCTAAAACAACGCCTTTATGCTTTTGTGTGTGTGTGTGCACCGTGTATGTTAGGATATTCCTATACTCCATCCTAGTACTACCAGCATTTTCATCCTTTGCATTTTCAATCTTGCATGCATTCACATGCTGCCCAGTCATCAGGTTGATACCTCCAGCACCTAGTCCCTAGTCTTCCAGCACTCGGGAGCTTATTTCCACTCAGATTGAGCCCTCCTAGCCAGTGATGAGCCCACATCTCACCATCCACTTGACAAAGCCACCCTTCTTCACCTACCAGTCCAGTTGTCTTCAATTAACTGAGTTCTCTCCTTGATTTTAGGCTTGACTCACTCTTAACTGATCTTACCACTCCGATGGACCTCCAATGTGACTAGATTGCTCATTCTAACTTCAGTTAGCTCCTCATGCACCCTCCACTGAGCCTCCTTCATTCAGTTAGTTCCAGTTACAACTACCACACTCAGTTAGACTCAGTTTGACTGATGGTTGACAGTTACTTGAGCATTGATGACTCCACTGATGATGAGATAGACTACTAGTTGTGCTCCGATGACACTCTAGTGATCTTTTGATCAATCCATGAAGGCTAATTGAAATTTCCACCTTGGCATTTCAAATCCTCATGCATTCTATTATTTATTTTTCCATTCATGATTAATGAATTAGTGTGTGTGAAGTATTTTTGCTTCTATCCAAGTTCTACAGTATTATTATTCTGTTTGTCATCTTACTGCATTGACTACTCTTAATCTTATTCCTAAATTATTTCTTGTGAGGATTTTCACATGGTATCAAAGCATGTTGAGAGTATTGTTTATCTCCATTCCTGAGAGTTTTTTGCAGGTTATTATCAAGATTTTGAGTGCAGTAGTTGCAGCAGTTTCTGCATTTTTGCAGCAGTAGCAGTTGCAGATATTATCTATTATTTTTGCAGGTCTTCTACATCTTCCATGTATTCAGAAGAAATACCTCCTCTTTCTCCATTCAACTATGATCTTCTTTCTCCATTCAACTATGATGAATGGAAACCGAAAATGATAGCACATTTGAAGAGAAATGGTCTCTTTGATTATTGTTTTGAAAGAGAGTTTGAATCTTCTGAAGAAAAGAATGACTGGTTAAATAAAGGTGACAGTGCCTCTGGAGAAATGATGCTTGCAATATCTCATTGCATGGTAATCAATTCCCTTGATCATGTTGAATGTCCAAAAGAGCTATGTCCAAACCATTTCGAGAGCAATCCCAGTGATGCATTCGTCCTCCTTGATGATCTCATTGATCATGAATCAGTCTCAAACATATCTCATATTGAAGTTAGCCACAAAGAAGAAGAACTTGCAAATTCTACACTCATGCTCCAAATTTCTTCTATTTCAAATTTTGTGCCAGCTCACACTCTAGAAATTGCAGAAGGTCCTAAATCCTCTCTTGCACCAGAGTTTGTTGGTTTGCATCATGATCTATTCAATGTTTCTGAGGTAAAATCAGCCATTGGAGGTAATGCATTCGCTCTCCTTGATCACTCACCTCTTATGTACTACTATAGGATCATTATTTCATGATTTCAGAAGGTTATTGAAGATGATGGCCATTGCCATTTGCTTGGGATAATTTCTCATGCATTTACTAGTTTTGATCTCACCTCTAATGGTTCAAAGGAGATCTCAAGAAACCATGATTCAAGTCTTGGATCTAATTTGGATTCTAAGCAATCACTACTTGGGATAATTTCTCATGCATATGATGGTTTTGATCTCACCCATGTTGGTTCAAAGGAGATCTCAAGAAACTATTCTTTAAGTCTTAAATCTGATTTTGATTTCAAGCAATCATGTGATGGTTCTTTTTGGCATAATCTCACCCATGATGGTTCGAAGGAGAAGACAAAAGACTATCTGCACATTCATAGATTTGATCCTACCTCAACGGATTCGAATCACAGGTTCAAGGATCATCCTCATACTTTTGGATTTGTTCTCATCACATTCGATCTGAAGAGAAAGTACAAGCACATGCTTTCTAAGAATGATCCACTTCTTCCCAAGAAGAAGATACCTACAGACATATGACCAAGCATCACACCTACTTGAGTTTGGAGCATTTATTTTTGTGTGTGCCTTACAGTCTATTTTGAGGGGGGGTATTTTTCCCATGAAGTTTTCCCCATTTCCTCGGTTTATTGACTATTATTATTCATTGTATTGGGTGACCTTTGGTATCAGTTATCAGGGCACAAGATGGATTAAGGTGGGGTGTTAGGATATTCTTATACTCCATCCTAGTCCTACCAGCATTTTCATCCTTTGCATTTTCAGTCTTACATGCATTCCTGCATGCATCCGCATGCTGCCCAGTCATCAGGTTGATACCTCCAGCACCTAGTCCCTAGTCTTCCAGCACTCAGGAGCTTATTTCCACTCATATTGAGCCCTCCTAGCCAGTGATGTGCCCACATCTCACCATCCACTTGACAAAGCCACCCTTCTTCACCTACCAGTCCAGTTGTCTTCAGTTAACTGAGTTCTCTCCTTGATTTTAGGCTTGACTCACTCTTAACTGATCTTACCACTCCGATGGACCTCCAGTGTGACTAGACTGCTCATTCTGACTTCAATTAGCTCCTCATTCACCCTCCACTGAGCCTCCTTCATTCAATTAGTTCCAGTTACACTCAGTTACACCTACCACACTCAGTTAGACTCAGTTTGACTAATGGTTGACAGTTACTTGAGCATTGATGACTCCACTGATGATGAGATAGACTACTAGTTGTGCTCCGATGACACTCTAGTGATCTTTTGATCACTCCATGAAGGCTAATCCGAACTATCACCTTGGCATTTCGAATCCTAATGCATTGTATTATTTATTTGTCCATTTGTGATTAATGAATCAGTGTGTGTGAAGTATTTTTGCTTCTATCCGAGTTCTACTGTATTATTATTCTGTTGCTCATATTACTGCATTGACCACTCTTAATATTATTCCTAAATTATTTCTTTTGAGGTATACATCATCTCTTAGATCTGCTGTGAGGATTTTCACAGTGTGTTTATCAGTTATAATATATGTAAGTTAACCAACACATAATTTGAACACCAAATATAATATGGAATTTATTATGCATGTGAATAAATATACTAATTTAATATGCATTGGGATTATTTGGTATAAGGTTTATTAAATTTCACATTAAAGTTAATTTTAATGCATTTACCATCATTTTCTTTGCTATGCATTTAGCTTTGCATCCTCGACATTTGTTATAAATACATTTTTAAATCATTGGGCCAATTAATAGCCTCCTTGATATCACAGTGCTTAATTTCAATACATGAATATCAAGTATCGATTGACCTTCCAAGATGCCCCAACCATTTTTTTAGTACTCAAACACCTACTCTAAACGTGGAAATATCTTAGAAGCATTGATAATAACATATGAATCTAAACATCAATCCAAAGAGGTTATATCCATTGATGAGGAATGAGGATTTTTTCATCGGTGACCAAAGTTCAATTCCTATGAGGGTATATGGACCCTGAGATTTCCATGGGGGCACCTTTAGATAGTGGTTGAAAACGTGAGGCTTGCATTGTACTCCTTGTGCACACATAAATGGATCAAATCCCACCCACTGGTCATCTTTGGAACCAAACACTAGCAATTATGGCTACAACCACAATTTTAAAGGTACGTAACAAAAATTTTGAGATGTTGAAATTTTTGTAAGTGGCTAGGGTTTTACCCTAGCCATCACCTCTAATGAAATTTTGTATTTTTTTTCTAAAATTTGACTGAAGGCTCTAGATCACATTGACTTCCTATGTTTTGATGAGTTTGGATTTTTATTTCCTAGGTTATCAACATTTATGGTGATCCTAGAGCCTCAAATCATTTTCCTCGGTGGCGGATTGGAATTTGTGATCTCCGTTATGCATCCTTCAACTCTAGATATCAGTATTTTCCTACATTGAATGAGTCTAGAACTTATTTTTCATCCATTCCATTCATGTTTTTATGTGCTTGGTGACGCAACTCATCTCCTGATGTGCCCTTGTAATTCAAATCTATGGCTGCAAGTACCCTTCATTTATTATTCTCTTGTTTGGGTATGGATTCTCCTTAGGATGGTGGAAACACCTTTGAGCTTGATGCATTCTCCACTTTTGGTGGAGTATTTGACTTCCTTGCTGCAAAGGAAATAAAATCCTTGGCCTAAAAAAGAATGTAAAACTAGGAGAGAAAGATGACGAAAAGTGTGATAACATTCCTTCCATTAAAATCAAATCTCCTCATGCTCATGAAAATGTTGTGGCATACTTAGACCATGCCCTGATTGATAAGTTCATTATTCATTGGCCAAGCCCTATCTCAATAAAAAAGTGAGTTCAAATAAATTGGGTCCCTAATTCAATTGGGTCTACTCTAAGTGGTTGTGGGATGGATTGTTATCCTCCCCACCCAGGTTTTATTCCCCTAACTTTGACATGTTGAGTTCATAATGAGAATATTATTGTAATGGCTTTGAGCCCTCTTGTTGGCTTTGTGCCCTAAATGATATAGGGTTTACCCTCGGTAACATATTTGAAATGAGGGTAATTTTTGGGGGTTTTACATGGTATAATTACCCACAAAAAAATGGGTCCTTAAGATGAAAGTAAGATATAGGGTATTTGTCAATAGAAGAGGATTCTTTATATTCTTATTTGAATTCAAGCAAGATATGGATATAATCTTCAAACATAGTTGTTACTTCATAGATTCTAGAGGAATGTTCCTCTCAAATCAATCACTAGACTTTAATCCTAATCAAGAAAAAACCTCATCCCCTATTTGGATTTGCTTACCTTATCATCTAGTGACTTTTGGGGACAAGCCCATGATTGAGGAAATTGGTGACAACCTTGGTAAATTTATTGAATCTACAAAACCAAGGAATGGGTTATTCCCTTATGCCCGAATTTGAATGGAGGTAGACTTGGAACAAGGGTTACCTTAAGAAATTCAGCTTCAAATAAATGGTTCGACCCATTGTTGGCCTCTGGATTATGAACATCTATGTATGAAATGAAATTATGTCTTGAATATAATCGCTTTTTGAAATCTTGTCCAAAGAATACTAATCCAATTCCCTCCGAGAAGTATCCTTTTCAAGTTGTTTCTAAAAGAAAGGGTGGCCCACTCCCTCTCAGAAAATACCCGTTCCCATAATCTCTAACATATATGAAATGTCAGGAAATGTGGATGAAGGTGTTCCCATTAAAATTCAAAAAGAGGTTCCATTCATACCCCATCAATATGGGGAGGTTTCAGTTATACTCCGTTAGGACCTTGAGTTTCCAAAAAAGAAAAGCATTGAGACCCTTATGAATGAGGACACATCAAGAAAAGAGAACAATGAAGTGAATTGAAATACTCTAGTAGAAGAATATTCTCAAAAGGTTCAAGAAAAGGCTCATATTAAGGTCTCAAGTGTTACGAATCAGAAAACTCCCATGGAGAGGGAAGTAGAGAAGGATCAAGAAATTCCCTGAGTGCAATTGTTCCAATCACTCAAGTTTTCTTAATCTCCTTCATATGTTTGAGCTTTGAACAAAGTTCCTCATTCTTCCCTCCCCTCACAAGGGGAAGGAAATCAAATAGGGAAAAGAGATCGAAAAGAAGTTAAATCAAATATTTTCTTAGGAATTCAAAACTCTTTGGATTCTGTACATAAAGGAGGGATTGTAACCTATCCACGTTGAAAATAATGTATTATTTTGTATTTGGGTAGGAAATAAGTTTGTAATAGATTTCCTTTGTATGTACAAAACTAGAAGTAAAGATAAGTGTAAAAGAAAGCATTGGAAATTCCCCTCCATGTATTTTGATGAAGGGAGAAATCTTTGCACACGGCAGACAAATTTTCAATTTTTTTATTACGATGCTAGACGAGTCACAACTCTTTCTTAATTAAAAAATAATTGTTTTTGTTATAATAATTTTAAAAAAAATGTGATCATGATATAATACAACATAACATATGAACTGACCTCTTTTTTTCTGTGTAAACATAATCAAGTTTAAACATGAAGCGCATAAGTATTTCCTACAACAACTAATCATAAAAACATGTATCAACATCTTAATTAAGGGATCAAAATTTTAATTAAAACAAGTGCCATGGGATGGCGATGTACCTGCCGCAATGAAAAGATTGAATTTGTTATATTAATAGTAAACATTAGCATTATAACTAAGCTAAAGCATGTCTTTACTACAATGGCATCAACGTCGATGTTGCTTTCTAGCTTACAGTGGTAAAGAGTTGGTGAGAATGGATCTAACACATCCAGATATATTGAATTGATCAAAAGTGTGGCAACTGCATGCTCCACCATATAGCCAGATGTAGTCCTAGGTAGCAATTACAAGCAAGTAGACATAATGTGAAGAATTTGGTATACTTTGTGTACTATGCTTTTTGTTTGTTGTACTTGAATTTTAGTATCACAAATACGTGAAAAAATAAATAATCGAATATGCATTGGGATTTGTACAATATATATTAATTAATTTTAATAATAATAAAAAATTTCTAACAAGAAGAGCTTGTAGAAAAGCATTATATGAGATGGTACTGTAAAAGAGCTCAATATCTTACTCAATAATAGATTTGAAAACTTGATTCACTTTAAGGGTACTAAAAGAATAGCTCCATATTTGAGTTACTTAATATCAAGTATGCCCTAAGAAAAGGAAAGCATTGCATCAGTTATTTTATACATCTCTTACCGGAAGTTAGTAAGCCACTAAAAAATAAGCATAAATCATGAACGTTGTCCAACACTCAAAGTAAGCCACTAAAAATAGGATTAAAGCATGAACGCTATCCAACACTCAAAGTAAGCCACTAAAAAATAGGCTTAAAGAATGAACGCTATCCAACACTCAAAGGCCTTTGGTATCATCAATTTTGTTAGTGTTCAATCCACCCAAAACCTATTGGAAACTGAGAAATAAATCTAAAAGGGAAATTGCAATTTAAGTTGTATCAAATGGAGTTTAAATTACACTAAATTTTGGGCTATGCAATTTAAGTTGTATCAAATGGAGTTTAAATTACACTGAATTTTGGGCATTTTTAAAGGATGCGCAAGCATGCTTGACCAAATGGAGAGGGGAGTTGACTTATATTTATTTTGTGTACACGAGCACAGACAAGTACAACACGAAGGAGTAATTTCATATCCGAGATCAGTGCGTGGAAAAGGTAGGTAGGATCGCTAGTGTTTTGGCTAAAACTATTTATGAACAGGCAATTTCGGCAAATTGGATGGGTATCTAATCTCAAAATTGCCTCCATATATCGTTGAATAATAACTAGTTAACTATTATGAAAATAGTGTTCCACTTCATCCGTAGCCTGACTTCGATGCAAATACTTCTCTGAATTCAGTCCTTAATGCATCTGAAATAAATGATGCTCCCAAATTCATTACTCTTGAGTTGTTTTCCTTTTATAACTAAGAAATTGCTTTGTCTCTATTTTAAAAATATATCTAATAAAAAAATTTCCAATTTTAATTGTAAGTTAACTTTTTTAATAAAAAAATTATTCAAAGTGGTTATTTATTATATTGAAGTTTAGATTACCAACATTATTTCCGTAAGTAGAAGAAGCTAAAATATGTTGATATTATTCAAAGTGGTTATTCATTGCATTGACGTATAGATTACCCATAGTTTCGGGAAGTAGAATAAACTAAAATATGTTGAAAATCAATAACAATGAACCTGAGCCAAGCTTTGAAATATTTATGCCATCATCTGTTCGAAGCCCACGATTAACGAATGAAACTAATGCAGGATGACTTATTCCTTCCATGAAATTCAATTATTTGAATTTTGCAACCTTCTTCCCTTTTATTTGGTTAATTATGAATTTTAAAGAAACTATTGCTTTGCATAATGAGTGTCTTTCCAAACAAGATAATTGTTGATGTATATGTAACTTCGGAATGTATTTCATCTGTGTATTATATGTATATATATATTGTACCCTTATAAGAGATGTGTCATTCCTCTATAAGGAAGTGTCGTCATGTGGATTGACAAGTGTCGCAAGTGTGTGTACTTGCCGATGGGTTATTAGACCACCATGTGTGGGGTCGGCCCTAAAATATATATTATAATGTGGATGTACCTAGCTAGACAAGTCGGCCCCATAAGGTCACTGGGAAAACAGATTAGTATAAATAGAGATCAGGTGATCTCTATTTAGATCACTTGGAAAAGTATCTCACTCTCACTCAGAAAGTGGCGCACTAGTGAGGAGGAGGATCATCTGCTACTAGGAGACTATCTTAGTGTATTTTGGTTGTACTTTGGTTGAGCCATTGCTCTCTCTATCTCTGAGGAAGTTGTGGGGTTTTTCACCTTAGGGTTTTCCCCACGGAAACTCTGTGTCTCTTGTCTCTCGTGCTTTTGATTCTTGTGATGCTGGTCATGCTTATTGTGATTGTCATGCATTGATATACTGTATATGTTATTATCTCAGTAAAGATCCTAGAGTATCGTGAATTAATGCTCAAAATTTAACATGGTATCAGAGCTAACCTGAGAAGAAGACATTTTGTAGTGAAAGAAACTTGAGTTTCTTGTTTATTGGGTTTCTCTCCAAAGATTTTGGAAAAGCAATATAGTAGATTGACTCTACTCATCAAGGCACATCTATCTGTCCAATCAGAAATCAATTCCGAGCATTTTTAGATTTGGCCCTAAACATTAGGGTTTCCACAAAAATAGGAATTTCTGAAATCTGAAGACATAGCTGGAAGCTCCTTGCACAAATCGAAGTTTAGAGATTTGGATCGAGATTTTTGGTTGGGTAGATCTCCGAGAAACTCAAACCCTAATTCAGGGCTCTCCCTAGTGATCCCGGGAGGACAAAAAGGCAAATCTGAAGGGTAAAGCTTTGCTGATCTCAAATTCTGAATACACCAGGCTGATCAGCTCATCAAAGCGCATCGTTCTATCCTTTCAAAAAATTGAAATTAACATTTTGAATTTTTAGAGTTTTTTCGACAAACCCTAATCGGGAACAAGATCCAGTTTTCAGCATTTCAAGTGGTAAGATCTAAATCTTTTCTATTTCCATTTGAAGTACTCTTTAAGATGTCTCACCACACCAAGCTTGAGGATAAGCTTGAAGGAGATAATAGCTTCCGAGCTTGGAAGTATAGGATTGGGTTGATCCTGGAAGAGAATGAGTTGGACTCATATGTGAAAGAAGACATCCCTATCCCAGAGGATGAAGAGGCCAAGGTATTGCATAAGAAGAACTTGGTCAAGGCAAGGAGAATCATTGTTGATTCCATTAAAGACCATCTCATACCCCATGTGTCCTCTCTAAAGACACCCAAGGAGATGTTTGACTCTTTGACCAAACTATTTGAAGGGAAGAACATAAATCAGAAGATGACCCTGCGGAACCAATTGAAAGGAGTAAAGTTTTAGAATGGAGAAACCATTCAATCTTATTTTTCAAGGGTCTCCCAGATCAAGGAACAACTAGAAGCAGTGGATGAAATGGTGGAGAATGGTGAAGTGGTGATGACCACTCTAAATGGCCTACCCAGGTCATGGGATTCCTTCATTCAAGGAATTTGTGCAAGGAAGAAGTTGATCTCCTTCAACAGATTGTGGAAAGAATGCTTTCAAGAAGAAGCTAGGATTATGGCCCGAGAAGAAAAGATGGGAAATGAAGATCAAGATCTCACATCACATGCCAGGAAAGGCAAGTCCAAGAAGGAATCATCTCATAACAGAAGATCCTCACACCACCATTATCATAAAGATAAGAAAGATCTCAGATGCTTCAATTGCAATGAGAAGGGACACTTTGCTTCAGATTGTCCCAAGAAGAAGAAAGACAACAACAACAACTTCAATAAGAAGAAGAAGAATAACAAAAGAAGATATCATGCTCATGCTGCCGAAGATGATGAACCCCCAAAGAAGAAGGCTAGGGCAGAAAGTAATAGTGATGATGACTCATCAAGTAAAGAAGAATATGTTCTAATTTCTGCTCTCACAGGTACTATCTCCCATGGTTGTAATGATTGGTTGATTGACAGTGGGGCTTCCAAACACATGACTGGGTTTAAGGAATCTTTTGTGAATCTATCTGAACATGAATCACCCCATAAGGTGAAACTTGGGGATGATTATCAATACCCAATCAAAGGAAGTGGTGAAGCCTCCTACAATCTAGATTCTGGAAAATCTTTGAAGATGAAAGAAGTCCTTTATGTACCTGGGCTCAAGAAGAACTTACTCTCCATCTCTGCATTGGATGCAAAAGGTATGAGGGTTTCATTTGTGGATGGCCAAGTCCTAATGTGGCCAAAGGGAAAGAACATAGATGATGCAGTAGTGATTGGAGAGCAAGAGGGAGGTTTGTATCAATTGAAGGGACAACCTGAACATGCCATGGTACATGAATCCATGGAGCCAAGTGAACTTTGGCATAGAAGACTTGCTCATATGCACTATAGAGCACTTCCAATTGCAAGCAAGGTTGTAGAGGGTCTTCTTGAAATCAAGATCAAACATGAAGGTGTTTGCAAAGGATGTGCAAAAGGTAAGAACATTAAGAAGGCTTTCCCAAGCAGTGAAAGCAAGGCAAAAGACATCCTGGAAATCATCCACTCAGATGTATGTGGTCCTATGTCATCCAGTTCTCTGAGTGGGTATGTTTACTATGTCTCATTTATTGATGACTTCTCCAGGAATACTTGGGTATACTTCTTGAAGAACAAAGATGAGGTGTTTGATAAATTCAAGGAATTCAAAACCTTGATGGAGAATCAAACTGACAAGAAGATCAAAACATTCAGATCCGACAATGGTGGAGAATTCACCTCAGGTGACTTCAAGAAGCTTTGTAGTGATTCAGGGATTAAGAGGGAGTTGACTGCTCCTTATAATCCTCAACAGAATGGAGTTGCAGAAAGGAAGAACAGAACTATCATGGAAGCAGCAAGGGCAATGCTGCATGACCAGGATCTACCTATGCATCTATGGGCAGAAGCAGCTAGAACAGCTGTATATGTGCAGAACAGAACACCCCACAAGATATTGGACAACAAGACACCAGAAGAGGTCTTTTATGGTAAGAAACCTGAAGTCAGTCATCTCAGAATATTTGGTTGTCCAGTATACACTCATGTTCCAAAGGAAAAGAGGACTAAACTAGATCCTTCAGGAAAGAAGGGTATCTTTGTGGGTTACAGTGAAAGCTCGAAGGCTTACAGAATATACTTTCCAGGGTTTAAGAAGATTGATGTCAGCAGGGATGTAACATTTGATGAAAACTCATCATTCATCAAATCAAGGAAGGCACTTATCGAAGTTTATGAAGAACCTAAGGAAACTAGATTTCAAGACACTACCATGACTGAAGCAGTTCCAGAAGTTGTTCGTGAGTTCGAAGATCCGCAAGAACCTTTAGATCCACCCCGTGAGGATAACTCTCACAAGAGGAAACCTGCATGGGCTAGAGAGCTCATTCAAGATGCAGAAAGATTTGGCATTCCAGAAGAAGAACACAGAGCAAAGAAGAGAACCAGATCACATACCAGCTATGTTGCTTTACTCTGTGACATTATGAACAAAGAGCCTTCCTGTTATGAAGAAGTAGCGGAAAAGAAAGAATGGAAGGATGCCATGGTTGAGGAATACCAATCAATAATGAAGAATGATGTTTGGGATGTTGTCCCAAGACCTAAAGAGAATTATGTTGTGACTTCCAAATGGATCTACAAAATCAAGCATGCTGCAGATGGCAGTGTATAGAAATACAAGGCAAGATTCGTAGCTCGTAGCCTCTCTCAGAAAGAGGGAATAGATTATGAAGAAACTTTTGCACCTGTAGCCAGGTATACTTCCATCAGAACAGTACTTGCCTTGGCTGCAGCGATGAAATGGAAAATACACCAGATGGATGTCAAGACTACTTTCTTGAATGGTGTAGTTTAAGAGGAAGTATATGTAGAGTAGCCACTCGGTTTTGAAATACATGACAGGGATTCATATGTGTACAGATTGAAGAAAGCCTTGTATGGCTTGAAACAAGCTCCCATAACCTAGCATGGTAGGATGGACAGTTTCTTATCTAGTTTGGGCTTTACCAAGAGTAAAGCGGATTCCAACCTTTATTACAAGGTTGAGGAAGGGAATCCTATGGTTCTACTCCTGTATGTGGATGACTTATTTGTAATAGGAGATGACAGATTGATTGTAGATACGAAGAGGAAGCTTGCTGCTGAGTTCGATATGAAAGATTTGGGAATGATGCATTATTTCCTAGGTATGGAGGTGTGGCAGAGTGTAGGTGGGATTTTCCTTGGTCAAGGGAAGTACACAGTAGATATCCTGAAGAGATTCGGGATGATGGATTGCAAGGCCATGGCCACACCTATGGCATCGAAACTGAAGCTTCTATGTGATGCTTCATCTGAGCCGGTTGATGTCTCTATATATCGTCAGATGATTGGGTCCTTGATGTACCTGACGAACATGAGACCAAATATTTTCTTTGCAGTGAACACATTGAGTCAGTTCCTGACAGATTTGAGGAGTGTTCATCTGGTTGCTGTAAATCATGTTCTGAGGTACCTCAAGGGTACATTGGATTATGGGCTCAAGTATGAGGCGAATCAAAAGTTTAACCTGCAGGGTTATGTTGATTCAGATTGGGCTGGCAGTGCTGCAGATAGGAAGAGCACATCTGGGTGCTGCTTCAGTATGGGATCAGGTGTGATCTCTTGGGTTAGCAGGAAGCAGTCCTGCGTAGCACTGAGTACAGCTAAGGCAGAGTATGTTGCAGCCTGTTCAACTATTTGTGAGGCAGTATGGCTACGGAAGCTACTGCCTGAGTTATTTGATCTCCCGTTGGATGCTACTGGTATCTTCTGTGATAACCAGAGTTGTGTGAAGCTATTCGAGAATCCAGTGTTTCATGACAGGTCGAAAAACATAGAGATCAAATATCACTATATCAGGGATATGGTGCAAAGAGGAGCTGTGAAGCTCCTGTATGTTGCGACAGACGAGCAGATTGCAGATGTGCTGACGAAGCAACTAGCTAGGGTAAAGTTCGAGTACTTCAGAGAGAGGCTTGGCATTCTTCAGATCGAGGACACTTCGAGGAAGAAGTGATGGACACATTTGCTGAAGCCATTCCAAGCATGTT
The DNA here is from genome assembly GCA_027924585.1 of Larix kaempferi. NCBI lineage: Eukaryota > Viridiplantae > Streptophyta > Pinopsida > Pinales > Pinaceae > Larix > Larix kaempferi. The sequence goes on from BSBM01001754.1 coordinate 5,679,156, forward strand.
GGAAGGAGGATCCTTCACATGGCTGTGGATGACGAGCATCAGGATGATGTTCTGGTTTCTGCTTGGATATGATCAGTTGGATCATTTTTATATATGTATGTACGCATCATGTTAGATGTTGGATATGATCAGTTGGATCATTTTTATATATGTATATACGCATCATGTTGGATGTTGGATATGATCAGTTGGATCATTTTTATGTATGTATGTATGCATCATGTTGGATGTTGGATATGATCGGTTGGATCATGTGTATGTATTTTGTATAAGCATCATGTTGGATGCTTGGACCATGTATCTGTATATGTATCAGGTGGATCATGTATGGTGATATGTATCATGTATTTATATTTGTATCAGGTGGATACACTGTATGATCAGGTGGATCATTTATAATGATATGTATCAGGTAGATACTTGGTATGCATCAGGTAGATGCATTGTATGATCAGAATGATCATGGATGACAAGCTTTAGGATGTTGCTCTAGATGACATGTAGCAGGATGTTGCAGTGATGATGATCAGGATGATCATGTGTACATCAGGATGATGTATGGTGAGTATCAGATTAATACTCTATGGCCGCGGAACAGGTTGTGCAGATAAGCATGTAATTCGTGCCGTGGGAGATTTGCAAATGGTCTTTCGAGGTTTTTCCTATGGCATGTAATTCGTACCCTGGGACATCTAGAAAATGCTCTTTCGAGGTTTTTCTTGGGAGGACATATAATTTGTGCCCTGGGAGATCTGCAGATAGTCTTTCGAGGTTTTGCCTATGGCACGTAATTTGTGCCCTGGGATATCTTGCAGATTCTCTTTCGAGGTTTTGTCCTATGGCATGTAATTTGTGCCCTGGGAGATCTGATAGGTTGAGCCGTGTGCTCGTAATCAGTCCTGGGATGCTCTTTCGAGGTTTTTCCATGACCACATGTAATTTGTGCCCTCGAAGATCTGATAGGTTGAGCCTTGTGCTCGTAATCAGTCCTGGGATGCTCTTTCGAGGTTTTGTGGTGACCACATGTAATTTGTGCCCTAGGAGATCCGATAGGTTGAGCCTTGTGCTTGTAATCAGTCCTGGGATTCTCTTTCGAGGTTTTGTGGTGGGGTCACATGTAATAAGTCCTGGAGATCTAGACAGGATGAAAAAGGCCTCAGATGCTCTTTAGGGTTCTTGCTAGTCAAGAGACTCTTTTAAGGTTTTGTGACGCACGTAATAAGTCCTGAGATTTCCACAGTATGGCCAGTGATGATGAAGCCCTATAGGTGGCGGGCCTACATCTAGTATGGAAAAGGACTGGCTCTATAGAACTTCCTATGACGAGTAGAGTCAGAGATTGGTTGAGATAGCAGCAGCAGTGACGATGATGATGACGATGATCCCGAGAAGAAGACTTGTCTAGCAGATCTGTGTCGAGAAATACCTTCCTAGTTAAGAGGGAGTGTTGATGTATATGTAACTTCGGAATGTATTTCATCTGTGTATTTTATATATATTTATTGTACCCTTATAAGAGATGTGTCATTACTCTATAAGGAAGTGTCGTCATGTGGATTGACAAGTGTCGCAAGTGTGTGTACTTGTCGATGGGTTATTAGACCACAATGTGTGGGGTCGGCCCTGAAATATATATTATAATGTGGATGTACCTAGCTAGACAAGTCGGCCCCATAAGGTCACTGGGAAAATAGATTAGTATAAATAGAGATCAGGTGATCTCTATTTAGATCACTCAGAAAAGTATCTCACTCTCACTCAGAAAGTGGCGCACTAGTGAGGAGAAGGATCATCTACTACTAGGAGACTATCTCCGTGTATTTTGGTTGTACTTTGGTTGAGCCATTGCTCTCTCTATCTCTGAGGAAGTTGTGGGGTTTTTCACCTTAGGGTTTTCCCCACGGAAACTCTGTGTCTCTTGTCTCTCATGCTTTTGATTCTTGTGATGCTTGTCATGCTTATTGTGATTGTCATGCAATGATATACTGTATATTTTATTCTCTCAGTAAAGATCCTAGAGTATTGTGAATTAATGCTCAAAATTTAACAATAATTATCAACCCTCGTATCTTTATGATGGTAAAAATTGAAAAACTAATGAATAGAAATAAAAAAACATTTAGATTACATCGTGGATGGTTCTTTTTCTTAAAGCACACTAAAAATAAAATTATTTATGTATATAAAAACACCAACATTTACTATAAAGTATAAACTTTAAAGTAGCAAATTACAAAAAGACAAAATACAAATGCAATATAAATTTGGACTGAGTCCATTTTACCAAGTCTCATCATAGCACAAATTGAATAACGTCGTTTTAAGGTCTCTACTGACTGTAACATTCTAGACCCTCGACTTCCCTTGAGTACGTATTTTATAGATATATTTTCCCTTCGCATTGGGTTGCAAACTGCAATTTTAGAATAAAATTTGGATAACCAAATGGATTTTCAACTAAAATGTGTTTTGTTGCATCATCATGTTCGGTAGACTATTTCCACTAATGCAAAAACAAAATCAAGCTAAGCAGCTTCATACTCACTTTGTTGTTGTAGTTGTTGTGGAGTATTCCAAAGACAATCTTGAAATAGATTTTTTTTATTTCAATAATGTTTATATATATTATATTTAAACTTAAAAATGATATATTTTTATATTTATTTGAATTTAAAAATTATATACTTTTATATTTATATATTTATTTATAAAGTATAATGTTAACAATCGAATTGACACCCTTAACTAAGTGAACGAGAAACATATGTTTACCATGCACCCACGACAATAAGTCATGAGACAAGTTCAATCAGAGACTAATCCTCTCTAAGAAATGCATTAAAATGCATTAATTGGGTTTAAAACATCCTAAGTGGAGCAAAAAGCCTAAAAACTATTCAAAAGTGGGTTTTCACTTGAAAATAATCAAAATGAGGAAAATGACTAATCCCACATTTAGAAGAAAATCCTAAGGCTCATTTCCCAATGCTGTATAAGAAAGGCATGGGAGGCATGGTAAAGGGAGACAAAAAGAGAAAAGGCATGCTGAGGAGATTATGAAGGAAGGAGAAGAGCTCCAAGTCTTCAAAAGCAAGGATGAAGGAAGGAGAATTTATGGCAAGGGAGGAGGCATTCACACCAGGATTCCTGGTAATCATGTATCTTCTCCATTGTTTTAGCATGAATTGATTAAAGTTTCTGCCATAAAGAAACTATTGCTTTGCATAAGGAGTGTCTTTCTGAACAAGATAATTATCAACCCTCATATCTTTATGATGGTAAAAATTGAAAAAATAATGAATAGAAATAATACAACATTTAGATTACATCGTGGATGGTTCTTTTTCTTAAAGCATAATAAAAATAAAATTATTTATGTATATAAAAACACCAACATTTACTATAAAGTATAAACTTTAAAGTAGCAAATTACAAAAAGACAAAATACAAATGCAATATAAATTTGGACTAAGTCCATTCTACCAAGTCTCATCATAGCGCAAATTGAATAACGACGTTTTAAGGTCTCTACTGACTGTAACATTCTAGACCCTCGACTTCCCTTGAGTGCGTATTTTATAGATATATTTTCCCTTCGCATTGGGTTGCAAACTGCAATTTTAGAATAAAATTTGGATAACCAAATGGATCATTGGGTTGCAAACTGCAATTTTAGAATAAAATTTGGATAACCAAATGGATTTTCAACTAAAATGTGTTTTGTTGCATCATCATGTTCGGTAGACTATTGCCACTAATGCAAAAACAAAATCAAGATAAGCAGCATCATACTCACTTTGTTGTTGTAGTTGTTGTGGAGTATTCCAAAGACAATCTTGAAATGGATTTTTATTTATTTCAATAATGATTATATATATTATATTTAAACTTAAAAATTATATATTTTTATATTTATTTGAATTTAAAAATTATATACTTTTATATTTATATATTTATTTATAAAGTATAACATATAGGTAATCCCAATTATATTGGTTGACTATCTCCTCGAAGACCCTTACCCTTTTGATATATGTGAGAATGGATAAGTCCAAAAGCCTTTCGAAACCTTGTTCTATCTAAATAGAACACATAGAAAAATAGTTAAAATTAAAAAGAAGGAAAGACAATATAAAATCCAATAGATTTTTCATATAAAAATATAACGTCTTTCTCGGAGAAGAGTGGCCAAGGACGTATCCTTACATTTCAAAAACTTCCCAATTTTAGGAGTCGAGATTTCTAATGAAATATTAAGTAATGTCAAGGAATATTCTTTGAATGGGGGTGTCCTCATTACTGTGACACGTTCCTGTCAATGTTGAAATAAGCATTTTTGTGCCATCTTGCATGCATGCAAGGTGGTAAAGCTAAGGTGGAAATAAGATGTTCTACATCGCACCATGTCATGCAGAATGCGGAAATAGTCTCGTAAAACAATAAATTACGACACACCCTAATTGTTAAGTGGAGAAGAAGGTTGAACTCTCTCCTCATGGACAAATAACAAAGATTGTATACAAAAGCGATTACAGGACCATCAGGATCAATATACTTTGTCAAACTTTATGTAATGGTGCTTCACTTATGGCTTTTTAAAGATATATTTTAGGGGTTTGGATTTTTAGAGATATATTTTATGGCTCATTTCAGACGTGGGTCACTGGAAATCCAGATTTCTTCATGCCCAGTTTTCCTGCAATGGTTACAACGTACGCACACAATGGGAAAGTTGATGAAGCCCTGAAGCTCTGTCGGCAAATACCCACACAGAACATAGTCTATTGGTCTGCAATGTTAAATTCCAAGAATGAGTACTGTATCCGGTTTTCCAGGATAAATCCACATAAGTACAATGGGTTGCAAGAAAAGAAAAGTTCAAAAAATAAAATCATACACTGTAGGGTGATGTAGTCGGAGCAATCTCGCCTAGCTCTAAACCCCCTCGAGTGACATAAATTTACGCATCCCGATATGATTAATGCAAAATAGGTAAATCTCACAGCAAATAACATTAATATACTAATTGAATCAAACATAAAGCTCAACAATTTTAATTTCCAGCAACCAATATTTGATTTGAAAGCATATTTTCATACATGTTTTGAAATATATCTAGATTTACAAATTGTATGGGTATATAAAACTATAAAGAGAACTGAATCAGTAAACGTTGTTTAATACAGTCTTTGCATTATCTTCTTGGAGGTTGGCTTGCTGGAGAAATTATATTGCTTGCTGGAGAAAATATATTAATGTCATGACAAAAAAATAGGTTAATGGCACTGTAAAAAGTAGAACAATTGTAATATTATTATAAAACCTTCATTTACCTCTCATCTGCCATTAATGGCGAGTGACGAACCTGAGTTCCAACATACTCAATAGATTTCATTTGCAAAATATTGTTTCCCTTTAGGATCTCTAGTGGTGAACCAATGTGGGAAGAGGTGGTGTAATCTGGGTCTAAGATAGAGCCAACAGATGCATACACCATGTTTTTTTTTTCCATTCCAAGCAACAGAAAAGGCAGGCCCCTTGAATATTATCCATCTCTTAGACCCATCTTCTTTCAATATATGCATCCCGCCTTGCTCTATCAGATTGGAATTGAAGGCAATAAGAGACCCATCTAGAGAAAACGTCGGAAATGAGCCATTCAGTCTGTATAAATCAAGCTTTAGCAGAGGGGATTCAATGGGGTCTAAGAATGGAACCATTTTATCGATTTCCACTTCGCCTTTGAATCTGTGGTATCCCAGTCACTGGGAATCTGATTAAACAAAATGATTGTAGTGATGAATCTCATGATTAATGAGGCTGGTAAACGCCATGAAAGACTCGGAATCCAGATCGAAGATTTCGATGTGCCTGAATTTGGTATCCAGGTGCCTTGTGGCGACAACAATCCAATCCCCTGTTGCATAGGTGCAAGGAGTGAAGGCATGAATGGATTTCAGCTCAATTCATGTCATTTTGAAGATGAGCAAAATATGAAAATGTGGGAATTGTCAGGACTGTCGGTAAGTATATATATGTTTTCAGAGATGGGAGAGTGATACAGTCGAACACATAATCTGAGGAGCCGTGGGTAAGAATTCCATGTTAAAAGTCAGATTCCCATTGCATTTAAGTCATTTGCAAGATTCCCAAGAAATATAGGAGACGGTGGCAATGAAGGAGCTTTCATTTGCAAGGGTCCTATTGATGCCCCGAAAATCGTAGCATCAATCAGCAAGGGATTCTCCCCGGTAAGCAAGCCCAATTAGATCGCTCATCGTTTGGTGTGGGGAATTCATTTGGTTAACGGTCCGGCTACCGTTTAAGATTTAAAGATTTGTTTTCTTTGCACCGGTTGCATCCCAATCCACCGTTTATGTATTTTAATTTTAAAGATGATATGCAAGTGCTCTAAACTACATGCATGTAATTAAGCAAATCTGATCTAAAACTGTTTTAAGCAAATTTAATCTATCCTTGTAAGGAGAAAACTAAAAGTATGAGTAATAAACCGAAAGAAACATCCAAAGATATCACAGATAGCTATTTAATCATAAAGATGCATTTCCAATAGAACATAAAAGATATCAAAGATAGCTTTGATTGAACTAAAACATTTCATTACTCATTTAAGATATACATCTTTGCACAGAAATTATGAGAGCATTCATTACAAAGAAACAATTCATAACAACAAGGAATGATCTCACAGTAATGTATTAATGATACAGGAATAATCCAGCAGACATCAACACATCTTCAGGAAAAAACGCAGACCCCTAGCTCTCTTTAGGCAAAAAGGAGCTTCTTATATATGTATCAAATTAATTCATGTACAAGATAAAAATGTCCTGTCACCTGCCAAAAGTCCTATCATTCTCTATTCCTCTATATTTAGCTTTACAAAATGCTCCAAGAGCTTCTACGTGTACCCTAACCCAAAGAATCTCTTCTTTTGTCTTTTAGTGCCCTTTTACAAAAATTGGAATAATCCCCAAATGCTTTTACAAAAGAGACAGAAATCCAGTTGTCCTTTATCTCTACAACCGAAAATAGAAAAGCAGAACTCCTAGCTCATAACTAGACAACTATGAAATGCCAAATCAGCTCCCAGCTAGCGCTCCTGCCTTTGTTGGCGCCTCCTCCACCATTGGCTTATCTGCTTCTGTTATATATCTGACCCAAATGCCTGTTTCTCGCACAATGGTGTTGGCAGAGCATGAACTTCAAGGAAATCACATGCTTGTCCAACTCTACTTCAATGTTTTGCACCTCTGCTTTTGTAGTCTGGAGGACCTCTTCAAGAAGGTGAGCGTGAATGGAGGGCTGCATGATGCATTGGTGAAGTTCATCTGTTGTTAACACATCTATCCTCCTCACGTACTCCATATTTGTGCTTAGCTCATTTTTTAACTCAGACAGGCATTGATTTTTGCTTGGAAAGTCTTCTATAGTCTGAGGAACCACCATCATACACCTTTCATGAGTTTCTTGGATCCTCTGATAGAGACTGCTACATTTCCTGATAGTGACTTGGATTTCAGAGTTTAATTTAACACCATAGTTCTTGCAGAACTCCATGAAACCTACATCTTCTTTAAACTCAGCCACGAATTTGAGAGGAAGGTGCTTGGGGAATCCCGACTTCCCTTCTCTCCATTCAATATACTTTCTAATGTCTTCCTTCAAACGCGCATATTTCTTCTTGAGCCTGATGGCTTCTAAATTAATTTCTTTCATCTTGGCTACCATCGCCTTTACTTTGCAAATCTCTTCAGTAATGAGTCCCTGGGACTCATTTATCTTCTTTAGTACATCACAAGATTGCTCATGAAAGGGGCTCAAATCCATTGCTTTTCTATTTGCCAGTTCTAGTTGTTATGTCACCATCTCTTTCTCCTCTTCCAACGGAATGGTCTTGGCCTTGAGATCATTCTTCTCTCCTTCCACTATCATCATCTGCACTACCAAGGTTTCCTTTTCTTCCTCTAGGCGTTGATACTTACTTGAAAATTCTCTTTGTTCTTCTATAAGGGCATCATATTTCTTCACCATTAATTCTCTATATGCCTACTCCTTTAACAGAGTAAGTTGCAGCCTGCATTCCTTCTTCTTTCCTGATTCCACATCACTTACCAGCTTGTGGACATTGTCTTCGCTCTTCTTGGCGGCAGCTATAGTGGCAAATGCCATAAACTCAGGAACACTCTGCGTGCCTTGCATGATTGTGGTTTCTCGCTTGCTGACGATATCTGGATGAAAAGGTATTTTCATCCTTGTTTCTGTCTGTCTTACAATGGACTTCCTTTTTTTATCAAAAAAAAATTTGTCCCAATGGTTCACTATGTGACTCTTTGATGGGGTAAAAGGGACGAGTGGAAGCTCTCTTATGGGAAATTCATCCTCCGCGGTTGGGGGCTGAGTCACTTGGGACGAGTCTAAATCCATGTATTTCCTATTTGGTATTTCTGCTTGTGCATACCTTTTGGCTTTGTCTTCTTCTTCGGTCTTTAGTTGTCTCTCTTCTTCTTCAGCTTTCAGTTGCTTTTCAACTGCTTCTCTTTCCTCCTGCAGCTTGGCGACTTCTTCCTTTCTGATCTTCTCTAACTCCTCCTCACGAAGTCTTTTAGCTTCTTTATCTCGAAGCCTATATTCCTTCTCCTTCTGAACTCTTTCTGTTGCTTCCCTCTGGAATCTATAGCCTCTTCCTTCGTCAGAGCCTCAACTTCTTCTCTTTCTCTTCGCAATTCTGCTTCCTTAATAGTTTGGGTTGCAGTGGAACTAGAGACAGCTCCGCTCTTGAAGCGAAGGCGCCTTTTGAGTTCGGTCATATTGCTGACCTTTCTGAAAACTTCTTCATCTTCATCAAAGTAGTGCTCATATTCAAAATGTGCATTAACCTCCCTGCAGTGGTATGGTGCCTTATTAAGCCTGTCATTCTTTGCGAAAATATTCTCTCCAAAGTGAAACTCTCTTAATTCCTGAACAAAGTCTTCAACCGATTTTACCTTAGAGTATTTGTATGCTCCAACAAAGAAGGGTAGTGATGGGAAGGAGGCCTTCTTCAATTTCTTCAGGAAACCACCAATTCCATCTAAAAATACCTGTCTTACTGCTTCCTTATGGACCACAAAATTAGTAGCATACTTAGGTAGGAGATATGGTGGTTTGGAACCTCCATACATTCTTATGTAGGTGCCTTCCTCCGACAGATAAAAATCACCATATTTCTCCATGACTGCCATGGCATTTTCAGATAGGAAACTGGGTTCTTTGTTGAAGATCGGTTCATACAGAGGCATAATGAATTCTTCACAGATGGCCTTATAATGCTTTTTTTAATTCTGAGCCCACAAGATCTTATAAGTGATATAAACTGGGGTGTCAGCTTTGTTCCAAATGCATCCTAAAATTGGGAACGGGGGGCCTTGACAGAATACAATCCACAAGGTATGATGACATGTAAAATTTTGATTTCTTCCAAACCGGCCCTTCTTTAGTAGCAGCTATTGCTGCCGATATATTGTCCGAAAGGATGTCTTCCCAATTGAAAATCATGCCTTTGAATGCTACATAGTGGATTAAAGGGATCTAATGCAGCTTATAAATGGTTCCATCTGCTCTGCCAAAAAATTTGCTTAGCATGAGCGCAATGATTCTGAAAGGAGGTCTTCAATCTCAGCTGCTTGCCTTGAATTAACAATTTCCTGGCCATTTCCAGGAAATCCATGTTAAGGCTTTCAAGCCAGGCATCATTCAATAGCTGATGAGGATGGGGTAACTTGTAGGTTGCCGAAATATGGGCTGGGTGGAACGAGGAAAACGCCTCTCCTTTGTTGTTGGATAAAACTCTTGATTCGGTGTCTGCATGCACTAGGATCCACCTGATAAGTTCTTAGTAGGGAAAGAGTTATGGGCACATCACTGCTTTAGTGATGCCAGAGATTCTAATGTTTTGGTACAGGTACATTTCCTCCAGGACTGATCCGGGATTATCCTGATCCCTTATCATGTGATGCAAATCTCCCCACTTAAATTTAGGGGCAATGCCCATAATTGGCTTGGTATCTTCATATAACGTCTCGACCCTTGCTTCCATAATAGCTTCGCCACCTGACTTGGGTTCAGACATCTTTTCCTTCCTCTTGCCTCCTTTCGGCATTGTGCTTAAACCTGCCCAAAAAACCATGCATGAGTAGATAAATGATAAAACTAGAATGCAAACTAAGCATTGAACTAAAATTCAGCACCACAGTAAGCATAGCCTAGATGAAACAGTACTAGCAGACTCCTTTGAAAGTGATATTACGTTTCAACAAAATTAAAGCAGCAAAACATGTTTATAATAAGCAAACGCTACTTTATTTGTTAAAACAAAAAAATGACGGGGCTTAGTGAAACTAAGGCTACTACTTGACTCTTTAGTTAGAAGCACTGGTGAGACAAAGCTGGGTTTACATGACTGGGTGCCGTCAGCTGTGCTGGTTCATGGTGCTATGACTCAAGCTGAACAGCTTGTTGGGATAGCGAACAGGGTTTCATCGGGTTCCTTAGGTAGATTTGGGGATGACTAACCAAAAGCAGGGAGAAAAATTCTAACATGGATAAAAGGTGGCTGCGGCAAGGGGCTAACGAAACGGTTTTAACACAAGAAAGGAAAGCTTTAGCCACTAAGAACATGAAAGGCTTGATAGATCAACTTACCTGGTAGCAAATGACTGGGTTCGAAGTGATCGATGGGATACAGACCTGGCTGTCCTTGAGTGGCTAACACGACCTTGAACAGAGTTTGGAAAAGCTTTAACAAAACTAAAATAAAATAATAACAAAACCCCAAAACCTCACTTTCTATATATAAACCTTCGCACGTGCGAGCAATTAAACCTGACGTAACGGGGTAGGTGTGGGCATTAAAACGCCGTTACAACGATGTGACTAAGGTCTTTTCGGCGCTGCTCGACATTAATTGATAACTGCCGAAAATGGAAAAACTTGGCGAGTTTGAGCAATAGTGTCAACGGCACTCACCAAGTTTCCACGTAACGGGCCCACGAGTTTCAGCGAGTTCGGTGCAGATTACGCTTAGCCACCCACTGCTTTATTTCATCTCATCCTCTTGAGTTTCTCGTTCACCTTGCTTCATCACCATTATGGACATCTCTTTCGATCTGTAGGTGACGGTTTCAGGGAAACTTGTCGGGTTTCGAGGAAACTTGTCGAGTTTCACCGAAACATACCGGGGTGCTTAGGTCTTTGAACGAAACACCGACCGTTGCGGGCCAAAATTCTGAGTTTGGGCACAAAAGAAACTTCAAGACAAAGGGGCGTCGATTGTGTCGGCACAACTTGGCGAGATTCTACGCAACAAAGGACTTAGAAAAGACAAGGAAAAAAGGGCCGCATTTCAGAAGGCTCAGGCGAGTTGGAGTGACCATTGCAGCGGAACTGGGCGAGTTTGTCCAAACAAAACTACTTAGCAAAAACGTCCACCTGTTGCGGCGCGACTCGATTAGCTGCTCCGAAATGGGGAAGACTAAAAACTTAACAAAAGAGATCGACCGTTGCGGCTCATCTCGGAAAGTTGTGCCGCCGTTTCGGCTATGAAAGTTGAGTTTTACTTAAGAAAAACAAACTCAAAGGACTTGCTCCTTTTAGGAAAAAAGCTAAGTAAAAAGGCCCTTTGGGATGGGACTTGACTTCTAAGAAAACAATTTCTCAAAAAACAAAGGAGGGGCCCCAATATTTACAAAATTTTGGGGGGGATGTTGCAGCAACAACAGGTCCCAATAAATATAGGAGATGTTGGTTGTGGTAAAAGAGCTATGCATTAAATATGGTTCACGTTAACTCACCGCCTTAGCATTTATGCACAGTTTTGTTCTCAATACCTACGCCGCTACGGCATTAAAGTTTCAAATTATAAGCCAATCAGCTTCCACAAAGATTTTATTTCTATATTAATAAATAAAAAAATGTTTGAAACTTTGGTTAAAATATGTGTTGCAGGTTCAGTCAACCATAACTAATACAGAGTCAACGCCAATCGAATACAATAGTTACCCTACTACGACAAGGACTAATAAAGTAGTAAAGTAGTAAAAGGAGATTTTTTCATGAAATTCTATAGCTTTGCTACCTTATAAATACAATGGTGGCAATAGAGATTAATGAGCAATAATAATGATAGTTTATGATTATGAAATATTTTTTGTTTTATTTTTTAATTTTAAAATTAGTTTTAATATCTAACCACTTTATGTAAAACCACGTCAAATTAGTTATATTAAAAATATCAACCAATCATCAAATAGAAATTTATACTTCCACAATTTTAAAAATAATTTTCAATTTTCATTATATTTAATTTAATATATAATTTCTATGAAACTTTAATAAAAAATTTAAAAAATTAAGATAATACAAACTACTTAAAAGTCAAATTAATTTAACTAAAAACTAATTATAATATACTCTGCCCATTATCAACATTCATCCACATTACATGCTACAACATTGCTAAAGAATGAGTAAGAGATAATAACACTAATAAACGCATGATAACAATCACCCATTTGAAAAAACATTACCATAAAAAATAATGAATAAAAACAAAATATGTAAATAGTTAAACATGTTCTAAGCATTTCGAAGGCGAGTTTTCTACTTAAAGGATGGCTCTGTTTCCACTTCTTAGAGTATGTTAATGCTACGAATATTTTATCTAGGTTATGGGTGATCGGTAAGGGATCATTAGTTCTCATCCATTGGCATTCGGGTTTCAAATCCATCAAAGAACCGATTATTAAAAGAAATTTATGGTTACTTCTTCCTGGGTTCCCCCTTCAACTTCGGACCCACAATGTTCTCATTGAGGTGGCTAATAATATTGGCAAATTTGTTCTCATGGACGAAGATCAATTTAGACCAAAGGACAAAAAGATTGTGAGGGTTATGATTGAGATAAGTGTAGTTGGGGGTCTTCCGATGGAATTGGTAATTGCATGAGGGGACTAAAAAATTCGTCAAAGGTTAGATTATCAAAGCATCCCATTCCAATGTCTCCACTGTAGAAGGGCGGGCCATCTTCGTCATCAATGCTCATCATTTGGGGATTCTAAGGATTTAAGCTCTTCTAAGGATGATGAGGTTTTTGTGGATCAATATTCTGGGGAGATTCCTGATGAGACACCGACTCCTATAACCCTAAGCGCGAGTTTGGTGCAGGAAGATCTCCCACCGCCATTGGACATCAACTTAAGCTATGAAACTTTCAACCAGCAGTCTTTTTTGGGTAAGTTAAAGGCTCTATGCCCTAATATTTTTAATCATTTACTATATCTAGAATTGTATGTTATAAAAGAAGTGGACCTAAATAATTTAAACTCCACCAGGGCTATCTCTCTTCCTAATTATTAGGTTGGAAATTTTATCAAAGGGGTTAACTTTGATTTCCCAGTCTATTGTTGAACATTGTGAAATAGCTTCTGTTAGTTTGCTTCAGAATGATAATACTGTCTCTTAAACCAAAATTTGTGATTATGGACAAAGATAATGAGGCTCCCTCTCCTATTATTCTTGGTGCCTCTTCAACTGGAAATGTCTTTGTGGATTTTTTGACTAAATATTTTGACTCCCCTCCCTTTGGTTCCTCTAAATATTAGGTTTTGTCAAAAATTTGTGCTTGGGAAACTATTTATTCAACAATTATGCACCTTGAGGATTCCCCTTCTTTTTGGTACATTGCCATTAAAACACCTTTGACCATTTTTTCTTACAAAATCTATGCGAATTATGACGTAATTCCAATGTCTTCCGCTCGTCACCAAAACATGACTATTAGGAGACAGAACAAGAAAAAAGGGAAATTTCACAATGATCCTAAAACTGCAAGGGTTAGTAATAACAAAGCTAATGAATATATCCCTCATATTATAGAATAAAAAATGCAAATGATTTTTCTTCTCTAGCCTCAACTTCAATCTCTTGGGTCCTTGGAGCAACCTCGCCTGAAGATATTGTTTCTTAATGTTACTGACCTCTTTTAATATCTGAGGGGTAGGGGGCTCCCAAAAACATATGTCCCTCAAAATATTGTTTCATGCCATTAATCCTAACATTGTTTTAGTTCACGAAATGATGATTGAGGGATCGAAAGCTTGCAAGGTCTTTTTAAAAAAAAATATGGGTTGGGAGGATTGTGCGATTGATGTGGTGGGTCAATCCAGGGGTCTTCTTGCTATATGGAACCCCTATGAAGCCTCTCTCAAACCTTATCGTATTAATGTCAGGATCCTCCTGGAAGGGAAAATTAAAGGTCTATAGCAGCCTATTAGGATCATAAATTGCTATGGTCCTTATAGCAATAGGAAATATTTATGGGACTCTATTGATTCAAGTGGGATATTAAGGGATCCTATACTAATTCTGGAAAGGGATTTAAATCTCACACTTTCTTCTACTGAGATATTGGGTTGTAACCCAAATATGGATCCTCTCTCATATTATTTTCAACATCTTTTCTCTGGATCTAGTCTTCTTGATGTTTGTCCTAATAAACTAAGTCCAACTTGGAGGAATGGCAGAGTGGGTGAGTCAGGGATTGGGAGAGATTAAATCAATTCTTCATAGTTGATGGATTTGTAGAATCGGTAAATAGGTACATGTATTGGGTTGAATATTCTAACATTCTAGATCATTGTCCCATTTGTCTTCAGCTAGATGGAGTCATCTAATCGAAATTTCCCCTTTAAATTCAATCATGTTTGGTTGGAGGATGTTGAATTCTACAAAATGGTGTTCACACAATGGAATTCCATTTTGATTCCTGAGGGTGTTAATGCTATGGTCAAATTTATTATAAAATTTAGAAAACTTAATAAGTCTATGATTCTTTGGGAAAAAGAAAAAAGGCACAAAGCATTTTAGTAGATATTGAAAAAATCTAGAACGGATTTATGACCTAATTTCTTCAAGTATTTACATTCAAGGAAAAGCTATTGCTTTCTAAGTTGGAGAATAAGAAAGAAGAGATTTTAAAAATTGAAGAAGAGACGTGGTGTTTGAAGAGTCGTGCAATCTGGATTACTCGGGGGGGAATGAATACAATTTTTTTTCATAAATTTTCAAACTTCAAAAGGAAACACAATGTTATTTGGGATCTTAAATATTCTAATGGATCAATTGTTTCTTCACAGTGGATTTGGAAAGGGATGTTGTTGAATTGTTCCCTAAGCATTTTCATGACAATGGGGTATCTAGTATTATTTCTCAGTTAGAGGTGATTAAACATTATCCTACCCTTTTTTCTCCTGAAGAAGGTCTAGAAATTGTCAAATCTATCACTTTAGGGGAGATTGAAGAGTTGCTTAATATTTTTTCCAAAGACTAAAATACAGGCCCTAACGGTTGGATTGTTTAGTTCTTTATCAAATTTTTTGATATTATTGGGAAAGAGTTACATGAATTGGTTGAATATTCTAGAGTGCATGGTCATGTTTCTAAGGCATTGAATTCCACTTTCCTTTCCTTAATTCCAAAAGGAGAAAAAACTATGTCCTTCAATGATTATAGAACAATATCTCTTTGTAACCAGGTGTACAAAATTATTACTAATATGATCTCCAATAGAATGAAACCTTTGTTGGAGGATAGATTATATGATGAACAGTTTGGGTTTTTGTCTAAAAGGTAAATTTTGGATGCTGTTGGAGTGACCCAGGAATGTATGCATTCTGTGAACACTAAAAAGATGGATGCTTTGATTCTCAAGATGTATCTAGAAAAGGAATATGATAGGGTTAATTGGGGTTTCTTAAGATTGATTATCCTTTAAATTGGGATACCTCTAGATTTCACTGAATGGATCATGGCTTATGTCACTGCAACTAATTTTTTAGTTTTGATCAATGGTTCCTCTTCAAACTTCTTCAAGAGTTCCATGGGACTTAGAAAAGGATGTCCTCTTTCATCTCTTCTTTTCTTACTAGTTATTGAGGGGTTAAGTAGACTAATATTAGTTGCAAAAAGAGAGGGAAGACTGGTGGGTATTAAACTTACTTCTTATCATTTAATTACTCATATTCTCTTTGTTGATGATATGGATTTATTTCATAATGGGACTATTGAGGATTGGTATACTTTTCATAAGATCATTTCCCTATTTTTTGATGCTACTGGTATGGTGGTAAATCCCAACAAATTATGCTTCTTGAAGAATGGTGTTAAAGAGTACAACCTTGAACAGATTATATCCATGTTTCCTTGTAATTGTCTTGCAATGGACAATGGGTTCAAATATATGGGGTTCAATCTCAAGCCCAATAATTACTAGAAAGCTGATTGGATGTCGTTAATTAAAAATTTTGAAAAAAGAATCGAGAATTGGTGTTACAGGAGTTTATCCCGGGGAGGCAAACTTATCCTATTAAATTCTATTCTTGTAGGAATTTATGTATACTGGATGTCTTTAGTAAGGATTCCTTTGTCTATTCTTCAATTGTTAAGACATAAAATGTTTAACTTTTTTTGGTCTAGAGTAGCTAACATGAACAAAATTCACTTGGAAAATTGGAAAAAAATCTCACTCCCAAAAAATTAGGGAGGGTGGGGTATAAAAAATCTTCAATGGTTTAATCTTGCTTTGACCTCAAAAGCTTATGGAGAGGTTTGTTTGGTTCAGGTCTATGGAGCTTAGTTCTCAAGAATAAATACCTTAAAAGTAGGACAGTATTTGAGTGGATACAAAATCCAAATAAAATTATTGGGGGGCATTCCAATATCGAGAAGGGGTTCATTAAGAATTTTCCAAATATTAGGAAATGGTTGGTCTTCGAAAATTGGAAACAATAGATAATTTTTGGTGGGTATTGATCCTTATATTGGAGGTGATGATTCTTACTTGCTTTTAGCTTCTATCATTGAATATCTAGCATAATTTGGAATTAATACTCTGGATCCGATTAAAATACATGGTCGGTTGAGGAGTTGTGATTTGTCATGTCCTCTCCCGTGGATCTAACGCAAGGAAGGGAACATGATACCAAAATATGGGATTTTATAAAAATTAGCCCATTTCATCTTCGACAGTTCATATAAATAAATCATGTGTGCAGGTGCATACCCAATAAACATGCACAACGTAATTAAACCATGTACACATATTTCACATACATCTACCATTCGAATAACAATCATCAATTAAATCATTGCAGAAGTAAATACACATGAAAGGATATACTTATCTCATTATAATGTTGTCCCAAGCAACTAGCTATGTCGTTGCAACGTTCCACCCAACCATAGGTCTCTTCCCAGCCTGTATTCCTTCAGCACTCAGAGACCACCCCCGAGCTGGGCATGATATCTACAAGGAAAAAGGGACTCTCAAGCTCAGCACAGCCAAATCGATGGATACCCATCCCATCCCCAATATTCTCTTACACACAACAAACTCAAAAATTGGGCATGGATACACATTTTCAACAATGGATTACAAATTAAGGTCTATGGGCTTTCCCCAAATCGTTGCACGCCCAAGACAGATTATGGGAAGAGGGAATCAACCCCAGGGAAGAAAACCGGTTTCTCCCACAGATGTATGAGCATTCAGTGGGCCAAAACGGCCTCTATCAAACCCCAAATCGATTCCCCTTCTTCCCCATTAATATACAACATAAAAATGCCCTTCTCCTAGCTGAGAATGAGGGAAAACATAGAAAAACGTGGAGGGAAAACTCCCAGGTGACTCCCAACTTTTAAGAGAGAAAAACTTATGGGTGAAGAATGGCTTGGGAACAAATTCGTGGGTCTTTTCTTGCCCAAGAAGCCAAACACGAATTTCTAGGAAGGGTGGCTTGCCCATACTCGAATTTGGACACCCATACCTCTCCATTCCCCAAGGCATTAACTACCTCAACCAACTCTTGGGATAAATGAATGATTGGTCACAAAATTCAACATGGGTAGTTGAGGGTTTATGGGTTCTCTCATTGACACTTGGCTTGACTTGATTGGCTCAAGGGTTTGAATATTTCCCTCCCAATTCCTTGTAAACATCATGCCCCCATCTCTTGTTGCATTACATAGCTAGTTGTGGGCATTTATAGTAAAATGCATATTTACAATTCCCATGGTCCACTAGCACATGGGTAGCATAATATCCAATACTTTCCTCTTCAAGGTCAAGCGTTCACTAGCGGGGCCTTGGCCTTGAGCTCCTCGCTAGGAATCATGCATAATATGCATACAATGTTTACATTATAGCCCAAAATATTATAATGGTCAAAATGGGGGTGTGGAAATCCCATCCCCCTTAGAATAACACCGTCCTCGGTGTTATACACGCTTTATACATGTCCAAAATTCACAAAATGTGGCGGATATTTCTTGCATTTCATTAATTGGAGACGTGAAGGTGAGGTTCTTTAACCCCCGCACATTGCTCCTACTAGCTGTCGCTTTTCTTGCTACCCCTTGCTCAACATTCGCGGAGGAGGTGACTTCCTCCACATCCCCAACATTCCATTGGAGGTAAGTGCCTTTGTTTTCCTTTGTCAACATTCTTGCTCTCTTCCAGCCTTGGGCGTTTCTTAATGGGGTGATTGGACGAATGCTTCTTCATTGCTCCACTTTACTTTCCCTTATTGATTGCTCCCAAAATACTTTTTACCTCTTTTTGCAGACGAATAGAGTCCTACAAAACCTTGTGGTTCATCGCATTTTGTTGCTTCAATAGCTAGAGCATCTCTCCAAGATTTTCTTGGGTCTTGGAAATTTTTTGGAGAATACTTTCAGCTAAGTCCAATAGCCCTTGGTCTGTTGCCATGGTCAATGTGCACAGCTTACCTCACTTTGCTTACTAGCACCACTTTTTTTTTTTTTAAAGGCTGCAACCAATTGCTCTCAATTTCTCACCTGTGAAATTCATTATTGCAATTCTTTGTTAGGCCAAGCATAACATAAATAGTAAAATTAGTCAATTAATTTCCCAATTGACATGAAATGTCCATGCTTTATTCATGAGACTTCCACACTTTTCCTGCTTTCCCAACATACATATGAACTCATTCATGTTCATCCTTTCACAGGGAATTAGCTTTTTCAGCATTCACAATTTATTCAAGCAAATAAACACAATCAACTTTCAATCATGACATGCATTCAACAATTTTTTGTTTCTCAGATGCATCAGTCAAAAAGGAAAGAGAAGAGTAAGAGTTTCCCCCTCTTATTATTGTTCCAATCCGAAGCCACACCATCAATGTGGTTCTATTCTCCTTAGCCTCTTTCACTTCAATGTGAATGCTCAACTTGCCCTTTCTTGGCTATGACACTGAGTGTCTAAGGTCTGTCTAAGGTTTTCCTCCATCAGAGAATTCTTCCCCATTGTTGCCTACAGAAAATTTGGCTACTAGGACCCACACATGTCCACTAGCATCATTCTTATCATTGCTGCTCATACTGAGCTTTCTAGGACAGTCACATGTCCCAATGCATCCCTAGGATGCCTTCAAGGCTTCTTTCTTTCCTGCAGAGGCCAAAGTTTCCAACAAAGAAACAACAGTGTATCAACTTGGCTATCATAAGACTTGTTCATGAAATTTTCATTATCCAAAAATGAATGAAAATCAAATACTTATTTGTATTGGGCAGTTCCTCGCTACTCCACATGTTTCCTTCTCTGCTTTACAAGCCTTGGATCACCTGTGGGGTGGATGTTTAATGCCCAACTGTCACCTACCCAAATTCCGAAAATATTATTTTATTGGCAAAATACTTTATGTTAAATTTTAATTACAAAGTTTTGTAATTATGACCAAGTTTGGTCAAGGATGAATGTAATTACTGATTATTATTATTTAATAAATTAAAGTAGGAGACAAATACCCAAGGGAACTGTTAAATGAGTGTTCATTGACCCACTAGGACAAATGGAAGATGTTAGAAGGCATGGGACAGATGGTAGCAATTGCACTTCACCACTAGCTGTTGGTTATGGGACAACTACCCCTAAAATTGTGGAATTATCCCCCAGGTGGTGGGAGTGAGCAGGAAGCTCATTAAATGACCAATTAACCACTAAAAGGCCTAGGCAGCCTACATAAGGCAATTCGAATTGGGTAGGCAACTCTCTGACAATATTTTCTGTAGAAATAATCCTCCAGTGCATCAGGTGATCACTAAGAGATTCGAATAGGGAGGCTATGTGAGAGTGCAACTATAAGTTTGCAAATTATTCTGAGAAGGAAAACCAGAGGTGCTGGTGCAGGTCCCTTTGACTGCTAAGTCTTTAAGACTGGATAACTATTGCTACTGCAAGTTGAGGTCCTAAGCTTCTAAGTTTCTTCCTCCTGGTGGTTCAGTGAACAAGCTCGGGGGTCCTAAGGAAAGTAACTTGGCTGTCTTCAGGAATTTGTTGGGTGGAACAAGTTCCTTGGGCTGTTTGTTTCCCTACAGTTAACCAGGTTTTACTGTTTCTACTTTTGTTTACGGTTTAATGTTTTTGTTTAATATAATTATTAAACTCTGTCATGAAAAAGAAGTTATTTTATTTTCTAATCTGTGTTTGATTCTAAATGATCAAGCTTTATGAAATCTTTGATTAGATAACCATCTCTATATTTTTCCCCATGTTGTTCTCTACATAGTACTCTAGTATAGAGAAGCAAATTAATGATAGATGAGAGATAGGCAGATTGCCATTGACTGGATAAATGATTGCAGTAAGTATTATGTTTAAAATTTTGTCCTATAATTAAACATAGTAAAAATTACAGTATAGCATCAACAATAATGCATAATTCTTTTATTTATACATGAAAGAAAAACATAGTTTATTTTTTGCATGGTCATATATATTTATCTTAACTCTAATCATTATAGATAGAAATCAAATGCATCAATATTACACATTTCATGTTTTTCAAGCAAGTGTAATCCAAGAAATAATAGTAGTTGCAAGAATTCATTTCTACACAAGGTTTATATGATTTCATTCAATTACATTCTTTTCAGATAGAAATATCATGTATCTTTATCTATAAAAATCTATTCTTTGAATAAATTTATTATATGTAAACCTATTTATTTATCATCCATTCATTTCAATATTTTACAATTCTATTCACGATTGCATCAAACCCTAGTTTTGTTTTCAGAATGCATATTCTTCTTCACAAGTCTTTCATGGCAAACTTTAAACATTTCTTTTCCAAACCCTAACTAGCATATCGAAATTCTTCAAGATAGCATTCACCACATAGCAGAAAGCACGATTTTATACTACTGTTAACGATAGCTCAAACCCTAGTAAGAACACATTGAAAACATTCACACTATCGAGATCTTTTATATGCAAGCTAAGATTCTGGTAAAACAGCTTATTGCAAGACAGATAGAAATCAAAAGCTACAGGTAGAATTCATTTACAAATTAAAACAGACATTTGACATTCGAACTTGTCCCGTAACCTTTCCAACAACTACCGACATCAATGACGAAGTACAAGAAACAACCAGTTACATTTGACCTGAGATAGTTTCGTATTCGAACTCGAATCAATAGTTTTCCAAACATGCATTCGTTAACATCTATTTAAACAAGACTGTATCACCACATTACAAAAGAACCAATAGCATAGAAGTAAGTGAAACACAATTCCATTAAGGAATTCCCAACAGCATAGATAAAACATGACAGATATTTTATTGTTTCCATTTAAAAATACATTGGGTCTTTGCCCTTAAAACAACCAACGGTGTAAATACCAACTCAAAGTCGGTTCCAATGCTACAACAAAAACAATACTGAGCCAAGCATCAAATACAAGACTAAGGATCAACCTCTTACAGTTTGATATCAAAACAAAACAAGCTTAAACTTCTTTTTCAGCCATCACTAATACAAGTCGAAGGTTTCCAACTCTCGACACATAGAAAAACACATCAAAGGAACCTACGAGGCTTTGCGAGAGCCACCGGAGCTTACCAGGAAGTAGTAGCAGCTTTCCTTTATCAAACCCTTTGCTGAGAAACCTTCCAATGAAGAGGGCACCTACCAATTTACAAGTTCGACTGGTTAAAAACCTGTAAACACAAATAAAATACAAGTTCACCGTATTACATTTCATTATTAACTTACTTTCCCTTTAGAAGTTTTATTCCAAGAAATATCGATGAAACTAGAGGTTGGCTGCAGCATTTATACATGCAAAAAATCTAGAAGACGATACCATCTATTGGAAGAGCCGAAAGACAAATTACAAAACCACTCTCAACAGAAGACAAAAAACCGCACTTCATATTATAGTATCATGGCTCTATGGAAAGAAGCTAAGCCTGCAACTATTAAAAAAACTACCTCTCATAGGTCAAAGGATCGAAACCCTGGAAGGGAGCTTCCTTCGACCCTACATTTTGGCAGCATGTCGGCCTCAACTCAACATAATAATGAAAGTCTGAGAAACTTGCTACCACTACATACAACGAGGTTAGGGTTCCACAATCAATGATCAAGATTTGGTGAGATAAACACACAGGAAAGAGCCAACAATGCTACGTTGAAAGCCGAGAAACATTGCATTGATATCACATTAATTACAACAACCACAAAGTTGCCAACCTTGCATGCCAAGGAACATTACCATGTATAGCGTGGAGGAGAGGCAATATAGAAACCATGCCAGCTAGAAATCCTAGTTACATTAACAATCAAAGTTGACGTGGAGGGATTACGAGATATAACAACCACACTTTCCACTAAGGAGGTTCAGGAAGAACATTTAATACATGATCGTAACCCTGTCAACCTGCAGTTGGAAATTCAATGCACATCAACTCATCACTTCAATAACGAGACTATGGGGAATTCAAAACATACGTTAACAATACTTAGGACAAGAGCATAAGTCATAGCATAATGCAATCTAATGTTTAAGTCATAGCCTTTAAAAGGTTTATTTACATCGTATTCATGGTTTGCATAGGATAATATCCTATAGTGCTAAGTATAGCTAGGATTGCACATTAATCATCATATGTTTGTAAAATTAGTCACAGCAGATCTAATGAACAAGTAAATCAATCACAATAGATGAAACTCAGAATATATGGTGTAAACTGTGCAAGAACATGCATCAGTGCTCAATATCCCAGTAAGGGTGAAAATACAATACAATAATGTCACAATGACTGAGCAATTCAAATTGCCTAAGGAGGTCATTCGAATTAACTGAATGGCATAGCTTGACTCCAACTAGGAGTCCTCATCATCAATCAGTGGTGGTCATCAATGCACAAGAAACAGTCATCCAGGTGTCAATCTGAGTCTAACTGAGTGTAACTAGTGTAACTGAAGTGTGTAGCACTGATATAGGGAAGGAGACTCAGTGGAGGGTGCATGGGAGGCTTAACTAAAGTCAGAACAAGTCATCTAGTCAATATGGAGGTCCAACGGAGTGAAACAATCAGTCAGGAGTGAAACTAGCCTCAAATCAAGGAGAATCGGAGCTAACTGAGTGTAAACTGAGTGGGTAGGTGAGGAATTGCACCCTACTTTGGTAGTAGGTGAGATTTGGGTGCCTTCATGACTAGGAGGGATAAAACTCTGAGGATAGAAGCTCTCGGGTGCTAGAAAGAAGTGGATAAGAGGTTGGAGGCATCAACCTGGTGACAGGGATGCATGCAAACCCTAGAAGTTGCATGCAAAACCCTAACAATGATGATGTGGATATTGAAACACCCCCCCTCAAGCTAGACTATGATGTAAAAAATAATAATGTAGGGCCCTAGTTACTAAGACCAAAGGTCACCCCAATACAATAATCCAAAAAATGCTGAAAATAAGCTAAGTGAGGAAAGAGGGAAAACCCAGTGGGAAGAAATCCCCCCCTCAAGCTAAAAACATAATAATGGATCAATCTGTCTCCACCATGATGGAACTCATCCCCAACAGTGAACAGAGGTAAGAGAACTTCTTCTCAGTGAAGCTCTTGGTGAAGATGTCTTCAATTTGCTCGTTGGTAGGACAATATTGCATAATGATAGTGCGATCATGCACAAGCTCTCGGATGTAGTGCATGTGAATATCAATGTGTTTGGTCCTCTGCCGCTGAACTGGATCTGTGGATATCTTGATAGCACTTTGACTGTCACAAAAGAGGACAGCCGAAGTAGTGCCACCAAAACCAAACTTGGAAAGAATACCCTGCAACCAAACTGCCTGAATGCAGGCATTGACTGCCCCTCGATACTCTGCCTCTGCTGAAGAAAGTGCAATGGATGCCTGCTTTTTGCATGACCAGAAAATAGGCCCATGTCCAATCATGAAAACATATCCATAAGTGGACTTCTGATCTATGCTATCACCTGCCCAATCTGAATCAGTAAAACCAATGAAATCTAGATCAAATTCTGCAACATAACGTATGCCAAAATGTTTCGTACCTTGCACATACTACAAGATCTGCTTGGCTACCCGCCAATGAAGCTCATGGGGATGCTGCATATACCTTGTTACAACACTCATGGCATAATATATATTAGTCCTAGAGTGTGTCAAGTATAGTAGTGAACCAATCAACTGTCGATACATAGTGCAATCTACAGGCGGTGTAGAATTTCCCTCCTCAAGACTGATTCCTGAGAGAAATGGGAACGGGGATGCCTTACATTCAGCCATATTAAACTTCAATAACATGTTGGAAGCATACTTTTGCTGATATATAGTGATCCCATCAAAATTTTGGGCTATCTCCAAGCCCAAAAAGTGACTCAGCAAGCCCAAATCGCTCATGTCAAAAGCTAGATTTAAGGCAGTTTTTAGCTTGTTTATTGAAGTAAGAGTGCTACCAGTAATGAGATGATCATCAACATAAAGAAAAATAATCAACAAATTACCTTTAACTTTCTATAAGTACACATTCGAATCAGATTTGCATCTTTTGAAATTCTAAGAAAGAAGGAAGGAGTCCAACTTTGCATACCAAGCTCTTGGGCCTGTTTTAAACCATACAAAGATTTCTTCAATCTGCAAACTAATGATGGATCTGATGTGTAACCTTCTAACTGCTTCATATATACCTCTTCATCAACATATCCATGTATAAATTCACTCTTCATATCCATGTGGTGCACTTCCCAGTGCTTGGATGTGGAAATAGCCAAAACTAGGCGGATGGAATCCATCTCGCAACTGGTGCAAAAGTCTCAGTGTAGTCCACTCCTTGGATTTGGGAGAAACCCTTTTCCACCAACCTAGATTTGTATTTTCTGATAGAGCCATCAACAACAACTT
Organism: Larix kaempferi; assembly: GCA_027924585.1. NCBI lineage: Eukaryota > Viridiplantae > Streptophyta > Pinopsida > Pinales > Pinaceae > Larix > Larix kaempferi. Next base: position 5,704,446 of record BSBM01001754.1, read on the forward strand.
TCGTGCAGCAGACCCATTTACATTAGACTAATTTTCTTCCAGGTGGAAGAGAAACTAGCTCCCATGTATTGTTCTTTTGAAGAGAACTATACTCTTCATCCATGGCACTTTGCCATCTCGGATCTCGGTGGGCATGGTAGTATGTTTTGGGATATGAAGCAATCATCAAATAAAAAATCTCAGATAATAATGGATCAGAAATAGAAAGAGCCATACCTGCTCTTTGAAAGTTCGCTCTTGTTCGTCTTGGATCAGCAGGATTTCCAATGTTCGAACTAGCAGATTGAAGAGTGTTTTGGGCCCACTTCGGTAACTGAGGAGGATCATAATGGTCATATTCCAAACCTGATATGTTATGACCATCATGTGCTGCTAAAATATCAGAAATATCAAAACCAATACTTTCATTATCGCTGCTCAAATCTTCTTCTAGTAGAGGCGGTGAAACGACAGTTTCTTCCTTGACTAGTTGCAATTCTTGAAGCGGTTCTTCAAATTGCACACTACGCTCTATGAATATATTTTTGGATCTGATATCCATGAGTTTATATGATTTTTATTCTTCTCCATATCCTATCAGTATGCACTCAATACTTTGTGGATCCAAATTTAATCTCTTCTTGGAAGGAATTCTAGCCCATGCAGTGGATCCAAAAACCCTCAAATTTGACACATCCGGTTTGTGACCAAAAAATGCTTCGAAATGAGTCATACCTTTCACGGAGGAATGTGGAACTTGGTTCTAAATATATGAAGAAACATTAATTGCTTCATCCCAAATATTTGCAGCAAAAACTTTTGACTCAATCATGCAAGTAGCCATCTCTTTCAATGACCGATTTTTCCTTTTCGCTACACCGTTCTGCTGGGGTGTGTAGGAAACTGTATGTTGGATCTGAATTCTTCTTTCGGCACAAAGTTGCAGAAACTCAGCCTTGATATATTCTCCACCGTGATCATATTTAAGAGCTTTGATCTTTCTCTCAGTGGCGATCTCAACAGAAGCCTTAAAATCCTTGAATTTTCCAAGCACTTCTGACTTGTTTTTGAGAAAAAATACCCAAGTAAAGCGGGAAAGGTCATCAATAAATGTCAAAACATACCTTGAACCATTTAATGACATATTTGGTAGCATACCACTGATATCAAAATGTATGAGACCCAAAATGGTGGAAGCTCAACTAGATTTTCCGCGGTCTAACCTGTGCTCGGGGTACTTCCCAATAATGCAACCGGTGCAAATTCCCTTCGAGGAATGGAGTTGTGGAAGACCATCTACCATGGATTTATGTTGTATCCATAGAAAATAATTGTAATTAAGGTGTCCAAACCTTTCATTCCAAATCCTACTAACCTCATTTCCATGAGTGAGGAGAGCAGTGGGCTTTTCAAGCGGCACAAAGTGAGAAAACTCGTAGTATTTTGCAGTGTGGTTTGCCTTTCCGACTGCAATAAGTCTTCCACTTTTGATATCAAAAATTTAAACTATATTAGGGATGAATGTAACTTGCTTTGGTTCACCAGTGTGTGTCATTTGATACACAGAAAGTAGATTTGAAGCCAAGGAAGGCACATAGAGAACATTCTGGAAGCTTCTATGTTCTACATGGATGGTACCTTTGCCCTTTGAAGAAATTTTTGAGTCATCTCCCAAATGGATGGGGATGGAGCTGTTTGGATCGAATGAAGAAAAAGAATCAATATTTGCAGCCATATGATTCAAGGCACCGGAATCTATCAAAAGAGTGGTGGGCTTCGAAACAGTTGCCATGAGTGCTTGACCTCTTTCATGATCATCATTCCTATCCTTCTTCCTTGCACCGTCAAAAAGACATATGTTGTTCTTTTCCAAAAGGAGAGCCATTTGATCTATTGTTTTCTTCATGCATGATCTTTCGGGATGAAATCCATGGTTTCAATAAGAACACTTAGATTTTTATTTTTTCTCTTTATCCTTTTGCTTGTTTCTTGAACTGGATGGTGCATCCGTCTGCTTTCCTTTCTCTCTTTGCTCGTGAGGTTCGAATTTTTAGGGCCTCCAACAAAGAGATCTGAATATTTGGAGTTTATGGACCCCATTTGAATAAGCTTATCATGCTCTTTGGTGACGGACTCAATGAAGGCATTCAAGGTAGGCATCTTCCAATTCAGGGTAGTTAGCTGATCGAAATTGAAAGTAGAGACAAATACCGAATAATCTTTACCAAGTTTGGTGAGAATGGAGAGGATCAATTGAATATCCTCTTTGATAACTCCACTATTCTTCAAATGCATGGCTAAGTGCTTGAATCTTGTGAAAAAATCATTGATGGTCTCAAAATTCTTAGGACTAAGAGCAATCAATTCATTCTCTAATTGAAAATCCCTAAGCTCGTCCTGCTTGCCAAAAAGTGTGTCAAGTTGCTCCCATATTGATTTTGGAGTCTTCAATCTGCTGAGATGGAATTGAAGATCTTTGGAAATAGAGAGGCAAAGGAGACCATAAGCTTCATCAAGCTTATTGTAGTGTTTGGTTCTTTCTGACAATGTGCTTGGCTCCAATTCGAGGCCAACGGTGACTCTATAGAATCCTTTTGAACGTAATATTATCTCCATATCATATTTCCAATCAAAATAGTTGAAGGGAGTGAGGATAGGCTTTGAAGAAGAGTATTCCATTGCTAGGAGCGAGTGCACTTTGATGTAGAAAGGCTTGCAAAAGCAAGGTAGCGAATGCAATTGATGGAGACAATAACTTGCAAATCACAATGAAGACAAGAACAGTAAGGTCATCACAATGAAGACAAGAACAATAAGGTCGAACAATCCACCCTTTTAGAGTTGCATCACATCTGGGATTGGAGATCAAACAATTTGAATGGGTCCAATGTATCAAATCAAGGAATTATGTGGAAAACTCAAGCTTCTGGAGTGGATTGGAAGTGTATTTTTCTGCTTTGCATGCACATGAGAAAATGCACATGAGATTTTTCATGCCAAAACTTTTGTAACTTTGAGCAAATTCACTCAAATCTTCTTGTAGAACACTTGTAGAAAAGAGATATTGTCCCTGCAATGGCTCTGATACCATGTAAAATTAGTCACAATAGATCTAATGAACAATTAAATCAATCATAATAGATGAAACTCAGAAAATATGGTGTAAACTGTGCAAGAACATGCATCAGTGCTCAATATCCCAGTAAGGGTGAAAATACAATACAATAATGTCACAATGACTGAGCAATTTGAATTTCCTAAGGAGTTCATTCGAATTAACTGAATAGTATAGCTTGACTCCAACTAGGAGTCCTCATCATCAATCAGTGGTGGTCATCAAAGCACAAGAACTAGTCTTCTAGGTGTTAATATGAGTCTAACTGAGTGTAACTAGTGTAACTGAAGTGTGTAGCACTGATATAGGGAAGGAGGATCAGTGGAGGGTGCATGGGAATCTTAAATGAAGTTAGAACAAGTCATCTAGTCAATCTGGAGGTCCAACGGAGTGAAACTAGCCTCAAATCAAGGAGAATCGGAGCTAACTGAGTGTAAACTGAGTGGGTAGGTGAGTAAGTGCGCCCTTCTTTGGTAGTAGGTGAGATGTGGGTGCCTTCATGACTAGGAGGGCTAAAACTCTGAGGATAGAATCTCCCGGGTGCTAGAAATAAGTGGATAAGGTGATGGAGGCATCAACCTGGTGACTGGGATGCATGCAAAATTCATGCAAACCCTAGAAGTTGCATGCAACCCCTAATTGCATGCAAAACACTAACAATGATGATGTGGATATCCGAACAATGTTTGTATATTGTATCATATCATTGCATATTGTAATCATATCATGGCCTAAGGAAAACCATATCATTGTAATATATAGTACATATTTAATATAGTTCCAAGTTTAAAACTTAGGCATCGTAATATTGGAATTACATGTCCATACAATATGTAAATACATAACAACTTTAAGATATATCTATTTTATCTCTAGAGTTCTGTGTAAGCATAAGGATGAAGTTTTATAATGCTAGTTCATAGCATATATATATACCATAATTACGTTAAATTTTCTATGATGGCCATGTAGGGCAAGACTATGGTATCATCCTAAGAATCGTTTAAGCTTTGACGAGATACACTCTACAGCCAAGTCTTATACAAGCACTAGTCACCGTACTTTATATATATATATATATAAACTGTGTATTGAAATGATAAATACATGACATAGAGGAGTCTAAGACCTCTAGACGCTAAGTATGATGATATTTCGAAGGTGTAGTCATGATTTCTACAAGCTTCATAATAGCATGCTTAATAGATAGTAGTATCGATGTTTTAATATTAATGACAGTAGTCTTATAACAATAAATGTAGCATCATAACAGAGCTTTTGGACGACATGGAATGATAACATTGAAGAGCTTCGTAAGATAGTACATAAACTAGGATTAGAACCATGTATCCATACCTCCAGTAACTGGTGTCGCAAGGAAGTACTTAGCATTCTAAATTTACATTGACGATGAATTGAAAGACACAAGTACTCTTAATACATATTGTCTTATAGGATTTCTTACCTGCGGTCTGCACATGAAAACAAGATTCAAATGCCTTAGCTAAACGTAGCTAAGTAAACTCCAGGGTACCTCGTAGGACCCTTTCATCATCATACAAACAAACTGTCAGCACTTCATCAAAAACATCACAATAGTACAACATGTAATCACTTTCAAGAACTCAAGCAAATCTGTAATTTGTACTGGTATGCATAAATCATCAAAGATCTGTCGTTAAGAAGATTAACATCTGCTTAAATCGGAAACAACAAATACAATTATATCTTATTATTCGAGATATATGACTTGTCATCGTCATTAATTATCTTAGTTAAGAATTCGAATTAATTTATATGTTCCGCATTAAATGACCTTGATAATTATTGTTATTATAATTTTTTTTGGTATTTTCGGGATGTTACATGTAGTATTAGAGCTCATGTTCGAACTCTAGGCCTGAAAAAGGTCCATGAACATGCAGCAGAAAAATTTACTTATAGCAGAACTTTTACTAATTCAAAAAATTTAAACTATTGTGTTATACAGAAATTATTTTGAGTTACAGGTATGGAAGGCTCAGCTGAACATTTTGAAGACAGATTTCAACCCAACAATCATAGCACGGGAAGGCATTTCGAAGGAGAAGAATTCCATAGCGAAGTAAACGACAATTCGTCAGAATTATTACGAGCATTTCAAGAATTAAAGGCAGAAATCAAATCTGTTAAACAAAACAATGAGAAAATTCTGAAGGAACAAGAAGAATTAAATCAAGTACTGTTCGAACAATGCCCAACTGATGAACAGAATAGAGAAATTGACAATACTTTCAAGGTTGAATATTTACCTCATCCAAACAGAAGTAAAAAGATGAAAGATGATGATGCAAACATCATTTCGACATCATCAGAAGCTGCCCATGAAAAACGGAAAAAGAAAAGAAATTATTCAAGTGACAACAGTGAAGGGGACTACAAACCCAAAAGGAAAAGTCATAAACAGTATGAGCAAATTTCTGGGGAGTTCAAGAAAATCAAACCCCCAACCTTCAATGGTGAAACTGAAAAAGGAGAGACAGCAAAAGCTTGGCTGTCGGGCATGAAAAAGTATTTCCAAATATATGATTATTCTGAATCATTGAAGGCAAAGATGGCAATCTACAACTTGATCGGCAAGGTGGATATTTTGTGGCAGGACATTAAGAGAGTGAAGGGCATCAAAGACAAGGATGTCAACTGGAGTACTTTCAAACGATATTTCAAAAAGAGGTTCTTATCAGAACAATACTATGAAGAAAAATCAAAGGAGTTCTATGACTTAAAGCTTGGAAGTATGAACATGAAGGAAATGAACAATAAATTTCTGTACTTACTGAGATATGTGCCATGCCTCGTGGAAGAAAAACCGAAGATCCAAAGATACTTGAGTTGTCTACCTTTCAATATCAAAGACAGAATCGAGTATGATAGTCCAAAAACCTTAGAAGAGGCCATGAGGAAAGCAACTTTCTGTTATGACACTAATCGGAAAAGAGAAGGAATGTCAAACTGGAAAAGTCATAAACCCAACAATTTTGAGCTGAAAAAGAAAAATTTCAGATTTAGTGGGAATTCTGGTTTCCAAAAGAAAAAATTTCAGAATCGAAATTTTCAAGGAAATAATTCCAGAAACAGTCACTAGCAGAATTTTACAGCTCCTAGAAACACTCCCAATACTACCAGGACTAATGATCAAAAGGAACCTATCAAATGTTTTGAGTGTCAAGGTCCTCATTATGCATCAGAATGCCCCAAGAGGAAGTGGCCAGCTAACAACATTCACTCTATTCAGACTGAACCTACTATTGGAGACTTGGCAAGGGAGGTGCTCAGAATCAATGCAGCACTCGACAACAGATAGGCAGATCATCAAATCTCTATGGTAGAGATTGAAGGTATGCTACAAAATCACCCGGTTACTATCTTGATTGATCTAGGTGCTAGCTTAAGTTATATATCACTAGATATTGTAGAAAGTTTTAAATTGAAAACAGAAAAGTTCAGAAAATCTTGGTTAGTTGGACTAGCAACAGGAACAAAGAGGAAAGTATCATATTTTATTGAAAGTTGTGCTTTATCCATGAATCAGTTAAAGACACAAATCAAGTTGAATATTTTACCTTTAGGATCCTATGATATTATAATCGGAATGGACTGGTTAGAAGCCCATCATGTCATTCTGAACTGTTATGAGAAAATGTTTACATGTTTAAATAATGAAGGAGGAACTATAGAAGTAAAAGGTATTCCAAGAAAGACAACCCTTAGACAGATTTAAGCCATGCAAGTAAAGAGGCCAGTTAGTAAAGGATGTCAGTCGTTTGCAGTAAATGTAGTAAATGATGAGCTTATTTGTAAAGAGGAAAAACTGAAACTAGAAGACATACCTATCCTAAAGGATTTCAAAGATGTTTTTCTTGAGGAGATTCCAGGATTACCTCCTAAAAGAGATTTAGATTTTACCATCAAGTTAATACCAGGAGCAGTACAAAATTCTAAAGATCCATATAGGATGAATATACTGGAATTAAACGAGTTGAAATCATAGTTGAAGGAACTGATTGATAAGAATTATATAAGACCCAGTGTGTCTCCTTGGGGAGCACCTGTTATATTTGTTAAGAAGAAAGATGGAACCCTTAGACTGTGCATAGATTATCGCTAGCTGAATAAGATGACAATCAATAATCGATATACGTTGCCCCACATAAACGATCTATTTGATCAACTGCGTGGAGCAACGATATTTTCAAAGATTGATCTAAGATCAGGATATCATCAAGTGCGAGTTAAGGATGAGGATATTTTCAAAACAGCTTTCAAAACTCGATATGGACATTATGAGTTCGTAGTCATGCCATTTGGCTTGACTAATGCCCCAGCTGTATTTATGTGTTTGATGAACAATATTCTACACAAATACTTAAATAAGTTTGTTGTTGTGTTTATAGATAACATTTTAGTGTATTATAAAAGCAAAGAAGAGCATGACGAACATCTACGGATTATCTTACAAGTTTTGAGAGATCATCAACTATACGCTAAGTTTAGTAAGTGTGATTTTCACAAGGACAAAATTCAGTATTTATGACACATAATTTCTAAAGAAAGAATCTCGGTTGACCCCGACAAGATAAAGGCCATTAATGATTGGCCGGTTACTAAGGATGTGTCGGATGTAAGATCATTTATGGGTATTACTAGATATTACAGAAAGTTTATAGAGGGTTTTTCAAATATTGCAAACCCCATAACCTCCTTGCAAAAGAAAGGGAAAAAATTTGTGTGGGATCAGAAATGTTCAGACAGTTTTAAGAAGTTACTAACTACAACGCCTGTTTTGAGGATAGCAGATCCTAATGAGGATTTTATAGTTTGCACAGATGCATGTAATGACGGACTCGGTGGAGTCCTAACACAAGAAGGGCATGTTGTAGCATACGAATCAAGAAAGCTGAAATACATGAGAAGAACTACTCTACTTATGATTTAGAGTTATTAGCAGTAATTCATGCTTTAAAAATGTGGCGTCGTCACCTTATTGGCAGAAAATTTACCTTGTTGACAGATAACATGGGTCTGAAATATTTATTAGATTAGACAAATCTAAACGCTAGACAAGATAGATAGTTAACTTTCCTAAGTGAGTATGATTTCAAAATTCAACATATTAAAGGGAAATAGAACAAGGTTTCAGATGCATTGAGTCGTAAAGTAAAACTGAATTTTATTTCAGCCATCAGTACTTATTCAACAGACTTAGAAAATCAAATCCTTGAAAGGAGTGAAACAGATGAAGAATACAGAAATTTACAAGAAAAGACAACAAACAACAATTCTAGAAATTCTATGGCAGATTACAGTTTGAAGGAAAACATACTGTTATTATACAAAAACAGATTGTATGTACCCAGCATACCAGAAGCCAAAATTCTGATTTTAAATGAGATGCACAAAAGTCATTACTCTGGCCATCCAGGTTATCAGAAGACCATTACTATGCTAAGGAAAGAATACTATTGTCCCAAAATGAAAGATGAAGTAGTAGAGTACATAGATAAGTGTTTGGACTGTCTAAAAGTGAAAGTTGAACATCAACATCCAGCTGGACTGTTGCAGCCATTGCCTATACCTAGTTGGAAATGGGAAGTCATAAGCATAGACTTTATTACTGGACTACCCAAAATTAAGAAACAAAATGACTCTATCATGGTGGTAGTGGATAAACTTAGCAAGGCAGCACACTTTATACCTGTGAAGACTACTCATAAGGCTCCAAACATTGCAGAAATCTTTATGAAGCAGATTTTTCGACTACATGGTATACCAAAAGTGATAATTTTAGATCGTGACTCTAAGTTTACTGGAAACTTTTGAAGGTCTTTGTTTAAAGGGTTGAATACAACCTTAAAATTCAGTACATCATTTCATCCACAAACGAATGGACAGACAGAAAGGGTGAATCAAGTTTTGGAAGACTTATTGAGAATGTATGTTAAGGATCAGCCTAGTAAGAGGGAAGACTACTTGCATTTAGCACAATTTGCATATAATAACCATTATCACGCATCAGCTAGACTTATCCCATTTGAAATTCTTTATGGTAGGAAATGTGATACACCTGTTTCTTGGAATGACCCAGTAAATAGAGTTGTTTTAGGACCTGAATTGTTGCAGGAGTTAGAACTAATTGTGAAATAGGTACAAGGAAATCTAAAAGATGCCCAAGATAGGCAAAAGAGTCAAGCGGATCTTAAAAGGACTCATAAAGAGTTCCAGGTTGGTGAACATGTGTTCCTCAAGGTAAGACCAAAAAATATTTCATTGAAATTGGGAAAATGTGCCAAGTTGGCACCCAGGTATTGTGGTCCTTTTGAAATATTTTCAAGGGTTGGACCAGTGGCATACCAACTGGCTTTGCCACCAAATTTAAAGATACATAATGTTTTTCATATATCATTTTTAAAGAAGTATGTACACGATGCTACTCATGTTGTAAACTGGAATGATGTACAGGTGGGACAAGACGACGATTTTCAGGTGGAACCGGACGGTATCCTCAAAAGGAGGGAAACTCTGCTCCGGAATCGCACCATTGGGCAAGTGAAGGTGCAATGGAAGCACCTTAGCCCTTAAGAGGAAACATGGGATTTGGAGAGTGGTATGCAGGAAGCATACCCAACTCTGTTTCAGGAACACTCAGAGAGTGATTAACCAACATCGAGGACGATGTTGAGGCTTAAGGGGGGGTGTATCTCACCTACCCAAATTCTGAAAATATTATTTTATTGGAAAAATACTTTATGTTAAATTTTAATTACAATTTTTTGTAATTATGACCAACTTTGGTCAAGGATGAATGTAATTACTGATTATTATTATTTAATAAATTAAAGTAGGAGATAAACAACCAAGGGAACTGTTAAATGAGTGTTCACTAACCCACTAAGAGGAATGGAAGCTATTAGAAGGGATGGGACAGATGGTAGCAATTGCACTTCACCACTAGCTGTTGGTTATGGGACAAATACCCCTAAAATTGTGGCATTATACCCCAAGTGGTGGGAGTGAGCACGAAGCTCATTAAATGACCAGTTAACCACTAAAAGGCCTAGGCAGCCTACATAACGCAATTCGAATTGGGCAGGCAGCTCTTTGACAATATTTTCTACATAAATATTCCTCAAGTGCATCAGGTGATCACTGATATATTCGAATAGGGAGGCTATGTGAGAGTGCAACTGTAAGTCTGCAAATTATTCTGAGAAGGAAAACCAGAGGTGCTGGTGCAGGTCCCTTTGGCTGCTAAGTCTTTAAGACTGGATAACTATTGCTACTGCAAGTTGAGGTACTAAGCTTCTAAGTTTCTTCCTCCTAGTAGTTCAGTGAACAGGCTCGGGGGTCCTAAGGCAAGTAACTTGGTTGTCTTCAGGAATTGGTTGCGTGGAACAGGTTCCTTGGGCTGTTTATTTCCCTACAGTTAACCAGGTTTTACTGTTTCTACTTTTGTTTATAGTTTAATGTTTCTGTTTAATAAAATTATTAAACTCTGTCATGAAAAAGAAGTTATTTTATTTTCTGATATGTGTTTGATTCTGAATGATAAAGATTTATGAAATATTTGATTAGATAACCATCTCTATATTTTTCCTCATGTTGTTTTCTGCATAGTACTCTAGTATAGAGAAGCAAATTAATGATAGATGAGAGATAGGCAGATTGCCATTGATTGGATAAATGATTGCAGTAAGTATTCTGTTTAAAATTATGTCCTATAATTAAACATAGTAAAAATTACAGTATAGCATCAACAATAATACATAATTCTTTTATTTTTACATGAAATAAAAACATAGTCTATTTTCTGCATAGTCATATATATTTCTCTTAACTCTAATCATTACAGATAGAAATCAAATGCATCAATATTACACATTTCATGTTTTTCAAGCAAGTGTAATCCAGGAAATAATAGTAGTTGCAAGAATTAGTTTATGCACAAGGTTTATATGATTTCATTCAATTACATTCTTTTCAGATAGAAATATCATGTATCTTTATCTGTAAAAATATATTCTCTGCGTAAATTTATTATATGTAAACCTATTTATTTATCATCCATTCATTTCAGTATTTTACAATTCTATTCACGATTGCATCAAACCCTAGTTTTGTTTTCAGAATGCATATTCTTCTTCATAAGTCTTTCATGGCAAACTTTAAACATTTATTTTCCAAACCCTAACTAGCATATCGAAATTCTTCAAGATAGCATTCACCACATAACAAAAAGCATGATTTTATACTACTGTTAACGATAGCTCAAACCCTAGTAAGAACACATCTCAACATCGAAAACATTCACACTACCGAGATCTTTTATACACAGGTTAAGCTTCTAGTACAACAGCTTATTGCAAGACAGATAGAAATCAAAAGCTACAGGTAGAATTCATTTACGAATTAAAACAGACATTGTGAACTATCTTTAGCAAAAACATTTGACATTCGAACTTGTCTCGTAACCTTTCCAACAACTGTCGACATCAATGACGAAGTACAATAAACAACCAGTTACATTCGACCTGAGATGGTTTTGTATTTGAACTCGAATCAATAGTTTTCCAAACAGGCATTCATTAACATCTATTTAAACAATACTATATCACCACATTACAAAAGAACCAATAGCATAGAAGTAAGTGAAACACGATTCCATTAAGGAATGCCCAACAACATAGATAAAACATGACAAAGATTTTATTGTTTCCATTTAAAAATACATTGGGTCTTTTCCCTTAAAACAACCAACGGTGTAAAGACCAACTCAAAGTCGGTTCCAACGCTACAGCAAAAACAATACTAAGCCGAGCATCAAATACAAGACTGAGGATCAACCTATTATAGTTTGATATCAAAACAAAGCAAGCTTAAACTTCTTTTTCAACCATCACTGATACAAGTCGAAGGTTTCCAACTCTCGGCACACAGAAAAACACATCAAAGGCACCTACGAGGCTTTGCGAGAACCACCGGAGCTTAGAAGGAAGCAGTAGTAACTTTCCTTTATCAAACCCTTTGCTGAGAAACCTTCCAATGGAGAGGGCACCTGCCAATTTACAAGTTCGACTGGTTAAAAACCTATAAACACAAATAAAATACAAGTTCACCATATTACATTTCATTATTAAGTTACTTACCCTTTAGAAGTTTCATTCCAAGCAATATCGACGAAACTAGAGGTTGGCTGCAGCATTTATAGACGCAGAAAATCCAGAAGAAGATACCATCTATTGGAAGAGCCGAAAGAAAAATTACAAAACCACTCTCAACAGCTGACAGAAAAGGACACTTCGTATTACTGTATCGTGTCTCTATGGCAAGAAGCTAAGCCTACAACTATTAAAAAAACTACCTCTCACAGGTCACAAGATCGAAACCCTGGAAGGGAGCTTCCTTCGACCCTACATTTTGGCAGCCTGTCGGCCTCAACTCAACGTAACAATGAAAGACCAAGAAACTTGATACCACTACATACAACGAGGTTAGGGTTCCACAATCAATGATCAATATTTGGTGATATCAATGCACAGGAAAGAGCCAACAATGCTACGTTGAAAGCCGAGCAACATTGCATTGATATCACATTAATTACAACAACCACGAAGTTTCCAACCCTGCATGCCAAGGAATATTACCGTGTACAACGTGGAGGAGAGGCGATATAGAAACCATTCCAGCTAGAACTCCTAGTTACATTAACAATCAAAGTTCACGTGGAGGGATTACATGGTATGACAACCACACTTTCCACTAAGGAAGTTCGGGCAGAACATTTAATACATGATCGTAACCCTGTCAACCTGTAGTTGGAAATTCAATGCACATCAACTCATCACTTCAATAACGAGACTATGGTGAATTCAAAACATACGTTAACAATACTGAGGACAAGAGCATAAGTCATAGCATAATGCAATCTAATGTTTAAGTCATAGCCTTTAAAAGGTTTATTTACATCGTATTCATGTTTGCATAGGATAATATCCTATAGTTCTAAGTATAGCTAGGATTGCACATTAATCATCATATGTTTGTATATTGTATCATATCATTGCATATTGTAATCATATCATGGCCTAAGGAAAACCATATCATTGTAATATATAGTACATATTTAATATAGTTCCAATTTTAAAGCTTAGGCATTGTAATATTGGAATTACATGTCCATACAATATGTAAATACATAACAACTTTAAGATATATCTATTTCATCTATAGAGTTCTGTGTAAGCATAAGGATGAAGTTTTATAATGCTAGTTCATAGCATATATATATACCATAATTACGTTAAATTTTCTATGATGGCCATGTAGGGAAAGACTATGGTATCATCCTAAGAATCGTTTAAGCTTTGACGAGATACACTCTACAGCCAAGTCTTATACAAGCACTAGTCACCATACTTTATATATATATATATATATAAACTGTGTATTGAAATGATAAATACATGACATAGAGTAGTCTAAGACCTGTAAACGCTAAGTATGATGATATTTCGAAGGTGTAATCATGATTTCTACAAGCTTCATAATATCATACTTAATAGATAGTAGTATCGTTGTTTTAATATTAATGACAGTAGTCTTATAACAATAAATGTAGCATCATAACAGAACTTTTGGATGACATGGAATGATAACATTGAAGAGCTTCGTAAGACAGTACATAAACTAGGATTAGAACCATGTATCCATACCTCCAGTAACTGGTGTCACAAGGAAGTACTTAACATTCAAAATTTACATTGACAATGAATTGAAAGACACAAGTACTCTTAATACATGTTGTCTTATAGGATTTCTTTCCTGCGGTCTGCACATGAAAACAAGATTCAAACGCCTTAGCTAAGTGTACCTCGTAGGACCCCTTCATCATCATACAAACAAATTGTCAGCACTTCATCAAAAACATCACATTAGTACAGCATGTAATCACTTTCAAGAACTCAAGCAAATCTGTAATTTGTACTGGTATGCATAAATCATCAAAGATCTGTCGTTAAGAAGATTAACATCCGCTTAAATCTGAAATAGCAAATACAATTATATCTTATTATTTGAGATTTATGACGTGTCATCGTCATTAATTATCTTAGTTAAGAATTCGAATTAATTTATATGTTCCTCATTAAATGACCTTGATAATTATTGCCATTATAAAAAATAAAAATAAAAAATTGGTATTTTCGGGATGTTACACCAACCAATTTACTCTCTGGATTTACCAAGCATTTGTGGTTCCCAACTAGTCCCATACCTGGTTGGCCCTCTCCATTTTCGAGCCAGCACATGCATCTGGGTCATCGACCAATGGAAGGAAACTGTGCCACCGACCATTTTAGGTCGAAGCTCTACTACGGAGCCATAGGCATATAAAAACCTTTCACTAATACCTCCACAACAACCAAGTAATTAATTCCAAACCAGTACACTGACTAGATTTATTAGGCATACAACAACCCTTCATCAATACCTCCACAACATCCAAACAAATAATTCCAAACCAGTGCATCGACTAAGTTTATTAGGCATGAAACAACCCTTCATCAATACCTCCACAACATCCAAGTAAATAATGCCAAACATCAACCCTTCATCAATACCTCCACAACATCCAATAAAATAATGCCAAACCAGTACACTAACTGGGTTCATTGGGCATGCAACAACCCTTCATTTTTCTTCATCCGTGTGCAGCACCAAATTGCATCTGTGTAAGCTGATAGCACAAGAAGGATAAAAAAGCTCATTAGTATTGTTGTCCCAAAATTACAACCACATTTCATAACATTCGCTATCAAGTATTGAAACACCGGGAATGCATCCATCCCCTTAGGGTGTAGTCAATATTGACACCCCTAACATAGCCCAACATCCGAAAGGTGTGCACCCCTTTCCGATGTGAGCCATGTAGGCCCTAATCACACTTAAGCAATCTGTAATGATAATGAAATAATAAAACATGCTCTACATATTAAATCTAATAACCAGATATGCATATCCTTAGTTAGGGTTACAAAATACTCATCTGCTTTACAGATGTATCTTTTATTCATTTGCGAAGAATGGGGGCTCCCTTCTCTGATTCAACAATCCTTCGGTTTTCCACCCCAATCCTTTCACATTACATAACCCACACATGCCTTCATGGCATAATTTCACCATCTCACTGACATAGATTTCCAACATGGAGTTCAGTGGAGATGTCATCCTTAAAATATGCAATGGCATTTCACCCGAAACCCGTTTCCAAAGCATGGAGTCCTTCCCATGAAGTTTGGCTTCTGTAGGCCATCACACATGGTCTTCCTGCAATGTGTCTTCCTAGAACACTTATCAAATAGCCAAACAGTCAGCAACATTTAATAATAAAATTAAAATCTCATCTTATTGTTCCATAACCAATCAATGGCATTAATAATTTGCAATTCTGCCTACTAAAGAAATTGATTTGCTTAGCCATAAGGCTATCCTCATATTGTTTGGCCCTTGTAAGTGGTATCACTCTGTCCATTATGGTTTTACACTAGCTACCCGACATGAACATCCACCTACAACATGTCCTCCTGACACAATTCATATAAGCCAAACATCCATTAGTAATTTATTAGCTAAATTCCAAATCCTAGACTTGCAAATTTGTTCTCTTACAACAATTTTTGTAACCATGAGATCATTTAAATTAGAGAATTTTTCAGATCTGAAATTGACATCATGTTTTGTACATAATTCAATTTTACAACCATGAGACCCTTCTCATGAGTTTTGGATCTTGCGCATGGTATATTTCAGCCTTCAATTCATCATCTCATCCATTATTTAGTTTGCAACAATGCATACACCACAACCACGTATTCACACAATGCATCTCAACATGTGCACCTACACCTATGCATGCACATTTACATCACTCTCATAATATTTTAATGTGCATCCACTCAATGCAACCTTGCATTAATTCAAGAATACTATGCATTCAAACATATTATGGCCTAACCATGACTACCCCACATAGCATGCACTACCATGACAGGACCATGAGTCCTCACTTGCTTTGGTTGTTAACTCACGACCAACATACACAAATGGCATGATATAATCTCATATGAATGCATTCTAGAATTTTAAACAATCACATGGTAGAGGGTTCCTCGCCCTTACTACCCCATACCTCACCATACCATGGTAGTATGGCATTCATATAAATGCATTCAACCTTTCCTACATATCATTCTACGATTACAAAATATCGTTCAAGGGGGTTCTTACCCAATCTCCTTTTTGTACTTGTGCAATCATAATTAAACCTTTACCTGCATAGCTCCTGTCAACATCTTTGATGTTACCTGATCAATTGGTCTCCTGCAAAGGATCACACCCTCCTTCCACCCACCTCATGATCATGGATTTGTTGCCCCCAACCTTTCTTCATAAGGTTGTTGGTCACATGCAACTTCGTCATGTACATATTTGGCCATGCTTGGGTTGTCTTTGGTCCTACAACCAATGCGAACACAACTAATTATTATCAACCAAAATGATTATCGTAGTGGCTCATTGCATATGTAAAGCCTCACTATTTTACCAATATGCAATATCATATACATGCACAAACATTTTCACATGTACTATGCAAGGTTTATTAATATGCCATCTAGTGCATATTCATTTCATCTATCTAATATCTTTTCATTTTCAACATTCTCATGCCATAATTTTTATGTGTATAAAACTTGTAAAATACAAATACAATAGCAAGAGAGGAGTTAAGGAATTCTCCCTTTCCAATCCCTCATTGTAGCATGGAATCCCTCTTCCACCTCATAGTTGGTTCGATTTCTTGGCCTCTAGCAAGTACACGAGGAATCATTAGTAGCAATTCAATACATATAATTATGCATACTATTCCAGCTTGCTACTTCCCAAGCATGCAATTCTAGAAATTGCCCATATTGACAACAAATTTTCTTTGTCAAAACAGCCCCTGGCACTCTTCTGCACTAAAAATCTATGATATATGTGGACCTCATTCCAACTCTGGTCATGCATCTCTGTTCTCCTATGGATAATATTTCCAACGCCTATCCCCATGCTCCATTCCAATCCAGGACATGGAATTTACATTCTTCCAAAAATGCGAATTTTGCCCAAATTCCTGCACTTTTTACACTAGTGCAATTATCCTAAAATGTCAACTTTAGCCACCTGTATAATCAAATCTAGGAAGAACCATGAAAAATTTTCTACCGGGTGAAGTTATTCCATATAACAAGGAACACTCAGCAACCTTAGGATCCCTGTTCCGATTCACCAGTCAACTCCCATAAAATTATGGGTTTTACTACTTTTCACTTTTCACTTTTCCCCAAAATTTCAAAATTTGGCCAAAAATGGCTATCTTCCAAACTATGCATTTCTGGAAAATCTTCATATAACAGAGATTGTTGTTTTAATGAGAAGATGAACTGTTGAGTTCAGTAAAAAAAATTATTCCAACATCTAGGGTCACTTTTACTATCCACAAGATTTTCAAAATCCCAAAAAAGTGGTCAGGAATAGTGCTTTTTGGCCTTCTTGCTCACCCCGACTCCACATCCTTTGAAGTTCAGCTCCAAGATTCCAACCTTAACACTTTTCCTACTCCATGGCCGTGCCATATCAATTTCAACTCGACCCGACCTTCCGTCAAGCCTCAAGACACTGATTTACAAAAGTCATTATTCTTCATTTTTCGTCAAATCGGAGCATAATGGGTTCGGGACCCTCTCTCATTATTTCATGGCCTTCGTCAATGGCCTCCGAGATTCACAGGAATCATTTGATTCTAAGCCCTCCGATCACTCTCTTGCATCAACCACGTCGCTAAGGTTTTCTTCTCCGATCAACAATTTTTGTCTTATTTCCACCGATCGTTTCGGTGATTTTAAGCTCTTCATCACAGACCAATCCTCCAATCTGCCGACCGCCAATCCGCGGACCATCGTCCTGCAACTATCGACCGCCAATCCATCGACCGCCAACCGTCGATGATTTCAAGCTTTTCATCGCCAACTCTCAATCCACCGACCTGCGACCGTTGACCGCCAATCCACTGACTGCCGACCTATGACCGCAGACCGTCGACGATTTTAATGTCTTCATCGCCGACCATCGACGATTTTAGGCTCTTCATCGTCGACCGCCAATCTGCCGACCTGCGACCGCCAATTGTCGACGATTTGAAGCATTTGGTCACCGACCGTATCGCTGCTATTATGGCTAAACTCGCCTACACAGTCTTGGAAGAAAAATTCAAAAAAACACTTAAGAAAATTTTTGAAATTTTCTTCCTTTTCTTTAAAGAAGTAAGCCAGTTAGAGATCATAGTTCGCATATAAAAAAACAGTAAAAGGATGTCAAGAAATTACAACCTCTTCCACGTCAAAAATAAAACAACAAAATAATATAAAGATAGCAAGAGGTTGCGCTTCCTTTCTCTCCTCCATGGAGGTAAGCAAACAAATACAAAAACAAAATGCTACTTCATTAGAAACAATGTAAAGCAAGCATTCAACCTGAAAAGGGATTTTCGCCCTCCTTCCTCACTTTCATAGAATGAAATCAATGCAAGCAGTTTTGAAATAATCCCCAAAACAGTCATGGGAGTGATTTCCCATCTAATCAAATAGAAGCCATGAGATCTTCAAGTTTCTTTAATTCATTTTAATTCCAAATACTAAATACATATACATGCAATGATTTATATCCCTATGAAAGTCCCAACAGTCGCAGTGTTGAACCATAAGCTCTGATACCACTCTGTCATGTCCCCTCCCGTGGATCTAACGCAAGGAAGGGAACATGATACCAAAATATGGGCTTTTATAAAAATTAGCTCATTTCATCTTCGACAGTTCATATAAATAAAATCATGTGTGCAGGTGCATACCCAATAAACATGCACAGTGTAATTAAACCATGTACACATATTTCGCATACATCTACCATTCGAATAACAATCATCAATTAAATCATTGCAGAAGTAAATACACGTGAGAGGATATACTTATCTCGCTATAATGTTGTCTCAAGCAACTAGCTATGTTGCTGCAACGTTCCACCCAACCATAGGTCTCTGCAAGGCATGTATTCCTTCAACACTCAGAGACCACCCCCGAGATGGGCATGATATCTACAAGGAAAAAGGGACTCTTAAGCTCAGTACAACCAAATCCATGGATACCCATCTCATCCCCAATATTCTCTTACACACAACAAACTCAAAAACTGGGCATGGATACACATTTTCAACAATGGATTACAAATTAGGGTCTATGGGTTTTCCCCAAATCGTTGCACACCCAAAACGGATTGTGGGAAGAGGGAATCAACCCCAGGGAAGAAGCCAATTTCTCCCACAAATGTATGAGCATTCAGTGGGCCAAAACGGCCTCTATCAAACCCCAAATCAATTCCCCTTCTTCCCCACTATTATACAACATAAAAACACCCTTCTCCTTGCTGAGAATGAGGGAAAACACAGAAAAACGTGGAGGGAAAAATCCCAGGTGACTCCCAACTCGTGAGAGAGAAAAACTGATGGGTGAAGAATGGCTTGGGGATCAAATTCGTGGGTCTTTTATTGCCCAAGAATCCAAACATGAATTTCTAGGAAGGGTGGCTTTCCCATACTCAAATTTGGACAGCCATACCTCTCCATTCCCCAAGGCATTAACTACCTCAACCAACTCTTGGGAGAAATGAATGATTGGGGACAAAAGTCAACATGGGTAGTTGAGGGTTCATGGGTTCTCTCATTGACACTTGTCTTGACTTGATTGGCTCAAGGGTTTGAATATTTCCCTCTCAATTCCTTGTAAACATCATGCCCCCATCTCTCGTTGCATTGCATAGCTAATTGTTGGCATTTATATTAAAATGAATATTTACAATTCCCATGGTTCGCTAGCACATGTGTAGCATAATATCCAATACTTGCCTCTTCAAGGTCGAGCATTCACTAGCGGGGCCTTGGCCTTGAGCTCCACGCTAGGAATCATACATAATATGCATACAATATTTACATTATAGCCCAATATATTATAAGGGTCAAAATGGGGGTATGACATGATTCTTACTGGTTTCTTACTGAAGATCTTGGTTTGTATGGTTTTGGAGCTAAGGTTTGGTCAAGGTACATTAAGGGGATTAATAGTGAAGGTATCAGATTAAATGAACATGAATATATTTTATGTTGGGGTTAGAATAAAGCTACGGGTCATGTCATAGCTAAACTTGCCTATGATGCTATCTATCATTAGGAACATCCTTCAAAAAGTTAGTGGTGACATAGAAAACATTGCAAGTGGAATATGTCAATGAAGCTCAAGTTTTTTGGCTTCCTTTGTTTAGAAAATGGCATTCTAACTTGGGACAATTTAATGAGAAGGGGGTGGCCCAGTCCAAACATTTTTATCTTGTGCAAGGTTGAAGGTGAAAATGTTCATCATTTGTTTGATCAATGTTGATTTGCTAAAAATGTTTGGTATGAATTATTAGATGATCTTCAATTATGCTCTGATTGGGGATCTTTGGGGTTGGATGAAAATTTAAAAATCCAGGGGTTCGTAAAAACTTATGAGGGTCCTGCACAATATGTGCAACCTACAAAGAAATTCTAATGACACCTAGTAGTATTCAAAAACAAGTAAAGAAAGATTGTTACAAGGGACATGGATCCCATCATCTAACTAGGGATCTATCCCTTTATCAATGGTTCATGGACAAGTTTTAGAGCGTTCCTTGCTGAGTTTTAGGTAAACCTTTTGAGGAAAACCCTTGATCTACCCTACCATTCACACACTGAGTCCAAGTATTATGATTACACTAAATTTTGAGTAAGTAATAAAATAAACTTAGAAATTCAATGCTTGACCAAGCTCATATGATAATATCCCATGTTATAAAATAAATACTCGATTTGGAAATTGCAGAAACAGTAAAGAAACGCTTAAATTGAATTAAAGATGTAGAAATCATTTATCAAAGCTAATCTGTCAACATACTGTAAATTTCTACAAATTGCAGTAAATCGACTATGTCTTATTCTTATCTATCCCATTCAGATGAAAGCAATAAATATAACTTAACGCACATGCCCCTGTAATCACCTATGGATGGTCCCTTATCCAAGGCGACACAGGAACAAAATTTTACTCAATAAGCTAGGAAAATGGAAATCTTCATTTACTTTAAAATCGTTGTTTCAACATCACAAGTCTTAATGTCTACTTCTCAAAACTGTAAAAATGACTGAGTTCATACAAAAATGAGGCCTTTGTGTAAGATAGGCCATACTACTTAAATATCTACTTTCTAAAACTATGAAACAAAATGAATTGCTAGTGCCTATGTTGGGACCGCATGAAGCGCATTATGGAAGACAGTGTGTGTAGGGGCAGTTCATTGAACTCTTGTCCAGTCTTCGAGGACTAGGCCTCAGTCATATATATTTTCAGAGATCGTCAAACACGGATACTGGTGCTTAGTAACTACAATTCTTCCCTTATATCATGCTTGTCCTATGCATTGGTTCATACAAAATGTTGCAATATTGGTTCACTCCTTCGCTTTATCTCGAGTTTCACCAACGAACTACAAGTAAATTTCTCCTACCATCTATTCTTCTAAGAAAAATTTGCTTGATGCCTCAGTTCAAGACCTGTGTCAAAAATATTCTGCTAACAACCAACCTCATCAGTGTTACATGTGCATTTAAGCTAGAAAAAGGAAGACTACAACATCTAGAATATATAAACTGAAATCTTCTACAATCCTAACTAGGATGCACTCATCATTCACCAACTTGATATCACAGGATTCCCTTTTTGGACCAAAATGACTTATTAAAAAAGGATTTGGATGCATTTTCTTACCTAATGTTGGGAGCCATCATCTCCCCCCAACTACCTCATTTTCACGTGTCTGTGCAACCAACTACTGAATCTGGGTCTTTTGTGGGCTCAAGCTTTTCCATAGATCTGATTTTGCAAGCATAGCAACTTGTCATAGCCCTTGACTGATAAAATCCTCTATGTTTATTAATCTGCTCCCAATTGGTTGTTTCCTCTTCCTGATTCCACTCCTAATTATCATTGGATAGAAGTAATGGTGGGGTGAATCTCATACCAATCCATTGTAACCCCGAATTTTCCATTGTTGTGAGATACAAAGTGGATCGGAAGAGAGATTTTTCCAAGTTAGATGGTGAATGTATTTCGAGATTTTGTATCTCAGGAGGAATGTCCTTCCATGTTTTTATAGTAACCTTCATGATCCTATTTTTATTTCCTTCTGTTGTTAAGTCTTTGAAATGAGTGATGGCATAATTTTGCTTCTCCTTTAAAATGGGTACCATAACATTATCGTGGATCATCAGCTGGTGAGAAGTGATAATTGTGTCCACAATAGGTTCTTTTGCTCTAATCCATAATTGAGTGTCCTTTTAAATTTAAAAATAATGACGCATCTTTGTGGCTCTTCTATCTTCATTAGAGAGCCAAGAGAATAGAGATCCGAGTTTTACATACCCCACATAAGGATTGGGTGACCACCTATATGGGTAAGGTAATATGAAATTGTGGAGATAAAACTCATTGATATGGTCCTTACCTAGATCCCCAAATCCTTGGCAGGTCTCTATGAAGGCTTTGGTTGTATCCAAATGCTCTGATTGTCATGCATGTATCCTTTTAAGCTGGTACCATATCCCTCTCTCTCTTAAGAAGACTTATTATACCATTGAGGGTGACCTACAACGTATGATATCCTTCATGATATTAAAAATTTTCTTGCATTGCTCCTCCACTTTGGCTTTCTCTGTTATTTCATCCTTCAACTCAGCTTCACAACCTTGAAAATATCTCTTCAGGAGGATATTTCCGTCTATCACCTACTACTTTACTTCCTCATACTACATTTTTATAACTTGGAGCTTCTCCTCCAGGGGGTGCGTTTCATATTCCCAATGTCCATATGCATTAGAAGCTTTTAAATCTTCTACAGTGTGGGAAATATTTTTCCACTTCAACACTTCTTGTTCCATTTCTTTGAGTTGATCTTGGAGCTTCATGATTTATTCATGCTTCTCACTAAGCATCTCATGGAGTCTTGTTTTGGATATTTTATCACTAGTTGTTGAAGAACCAGGCACATCTTCTTGAGTTTCTGTTTGTTCTACATCGTGCTGGATTTCAGGAAAAAACTCCCCTTCTTCTTGTTGATATCTAGGAGAATTTCCCCCTTCCTCTTGTTGAGTGTATTTTTCAGGGAAAAAATCCTCTACATTCTCATCATCTGATTCTGAATCTTGTTGCTCATGACGAGAATCGGTCTCTGAGAATGATTATTGCACAATTTTGGGTTCCTCTCTCTGATTCTTCTTTTCATGTTTTTCTTGACCTCTAGTTTGCAAGGTTCTTTTCTTTGAAGAGATTTCTTCTTTCTTTCCTAGGTGGAGGAGGGAATATGCAATTGTTTCTTCCTCCTCATCCTCCCCGGGTTCTTCTTCTTCATTTTCGATTATCACTCTCCTACGAATAGATCTGGTTCTTTGAGAAACATGACCATTTTTCTTTGGGTTGCATGTGGACTGAGTTTTCTTCTGATACGCCTTCGCCTCTTGTGTTGCTTGGCTACCTGGTTGTTTTACCTATGGATTTGTCTTATCTTCAGTAGGTACCTTTCCCTTCTTATGAAATACCTGTATCTCTTCTTGAGTGATTTTCAAGAACGTTTCCCAAGTCAAGGGGGTGTATTCCCTTTCCAAGGTATCATGGATGATTAGCTTGACTAATCCATGGTGAGATAGAGCGTATGGATTCCCTAATTGGTACTTGATGCTCATGGAAGAGAGGGTTTTAAATTAAAACCCAGGGAGACTGATATTTTTCCCTGATCTCTGCACCTAAGGTTCCTTAGAAGGTTTAAAATACGGAAGTGGTAGGCATGCACCAGGGCATGCCAACCATCACATGTAATATACTTCAAAATTATGAGAGCTATTTCCCCCCATGGTTCTAGAATTCTATCCCTCTTTACACTCCTCTTAGATTCTTCATACCTTTATGTGAAAAGAAAGAATTGTTTTTTATCTTTATGAGCGAGCTCTATGTCATCTTTATCCCATTTAATCCCCTTGGGAAGACCAATAACGTTGATTAGCACCTCCTCATTGAGTTCAATGGTAACTCCTCTCACCTTTGTTCTACATTTATCATCATCAATATTCTTCATATTTTTGGAAAATTATTTAGTTAATCCTTCATGGTAACACTCTAATTTTTGAAAATACTGGTCCCATCCTACATCTTGGAAGTAATTCATGAGTTTTGGGTTTTTAAATAGCTTGGAATCGTCTTTGGGTTCTCATTTAACAAAACCCCCAGTCATTTCTAAAAAATTTCCTTCTACTACCTAGGAACAGAGTCTGAAAGAGATACTTAACAAATTGTAGAGCAAATCTTTGCTACAGAGGGTCTTTGAATTACCTAGCTTCAGTTCGGTTGCTCGACTGCTCTATCTTAGCTTTTGCATTGTGCTCTTTTTCCTCAAGTTTCTTCCTGCTTATGGTTTATCCGAGTGTTGGTTCACACTCCGGGTGGTGGAAATGGTTGTCAAATATTTCTCATTATATTATATCCCTCACTCATCATAACCCGTCATCCGATTTTGAAATTTGCCAACCAACTTCTCCATTCATCATTACCCACTCGTCCTTCTGATTGTGCCAACTATCCCATCTTTATTTCTTATTAGAGGTCGAAGACGGCGGCATTCAAATTCCTTTTTCCATCTAACTTGGTGATCTTTCCAAGTTCATCTACCCAATCATTTTTTCTAATGCGGCATGTGGCACCCTCTCATCTCATTTCTGCTCTAAATTTGGTATGTGCAAAGCGCTTCCTTTTTCTCATGGGGAAGGGGATAAAAAATATACCACAAAATAATATTTCTTTGCATAAATGTTGCTTTTTCTTCTCCTCCCCCCAACTTTATTGTGTATGTCCTCATCAAGTTGGTGAAAAATGGAACATACACTAGCTAAAAAATATATAAGAGATCAAATTTATGTATTTAAATGAGTAGAGTTACCTTTGACTAACTTATTGTTTCTCACTAAGGTTAGTTGGTGTATTATCTGCTTGTTTTAGAAGTGCTGCAAGTTGTGGAAATCATGTAGGTTGCATTCTTCTTCCTAGTAGTGTGATTTCATGCATTGGATTAGTAAAATCCCTCTCTTTTTTCTTTTTTTTGCCCGAGATGCCTCGTAAAAGGTTTTCATCTGAGCATATTATTTTTATTTTTTTCTTCTCTTCTTATTGTATTTTGTTTTTTTCTTTATCAACATTGATGATTAAGTTGGATAAGGGCATTGTTTCCCTAGTATTACATGTAGCCCTATTGTCCTGATATTTTTTGTGAACTCTTCCTTGTTGAGAGGTTTCTTATACATCTTTATTTTGTGACCATTGACCAATAATGGTATTCTATCCTCATCTATGGTAGAGATCTGAACAAATCCATTGTCATAGATAATTTCAACTTGGTAGGGCCCTAACCATCTTGTTCTCAATTTGCCTTTAAAATATTTAAACCGTGAGCAATAAAGAAGGGCCTATTCCCCTTCTTTGAAGTCTTTAGTCTTTATGAATTTATCATGCCACAATTTTCTTTACTCCTGGATTATTTCTATGTGTTGTAATGCTTGTTGTCTGATTTCATCTAGCGGATTAAGTTGAAGTAGCATTTCACTTTGTGTTGTGGACAGGTCCATGTCAAGTTATAATGATGTCCTTAATGTTTTAAGATCAAATTCAATTGGTAGCATTATTGTTTTTTTGTAAACTAGTTCATATGGTGTGAGGCTTGTAGTGGTCTTCCAGGTGGTGTTGTAGGCCCAGGATGCTTCATGAAGTCTATTTTCCCAATCCCTTCTGTGAGTTTTCACTGTCTTAGTCAGATTTTTTTCTATTTCAGGGTTGGTAAATTTATGCTTAGCCATTGGCCTGAGGATGGTCTGATGTTGATTGTTTGTGTTTGACTTTGTTGATCTTCAATATTTTTTCTATCAAATTTGATGCAAACTATGTTCTTGTGTTAGTAACAAGCTCCAAATATAGTGAAAATTTCTTCAGTTAAGAATTTTTCTACTGAGTCTTTATTGGTTGATCTTAATGCTTTGAATTCCACCCATTTGGTAGGTAGTCAGTGAAAACTAGAATGTGGTGCTTCATGTTTGAAGGTGGATCAATGGGTCCAACAAATTCCATCCCCCGTTTCTTAAAAGCTTCTATTGTGATATGGGGATGTAGTAACATTTCATCTCTCTGAGTTGGTTTTCCCATCTTCTGACATTCATCACATCTGGAAACATAATTTGTTGCATCCCAATGTAAGGTTGGCCAATAGTATCATGTTTTCAAAACTTTGTATGATTTCATTTTAGCTGCATAGTGGCCACCACATGGTTCATCATGACAAGCATGAAGAATTCCATGGACCTTGTCCTCTCTAATACATCTTGTCATGATGTGATCTAGTCCCCTTCTAAAATTATATCCTTGGATCCATGAGAATGGAACACTCTTCCTGATTATATTGGATCTTTGCTTGTAGGTAAATTGCTTAGGGAAACTAAATAATTTGTAATGTCAACAAACCATGGGGTGTGTGCAGAGATGAAAAATAAGTTTTCATCCAGAAATGTGTCATCTATTATCTCCTTATCTGTAACATGTGTTATTCTAAACAAGAAATCTGCTACCACGTTATGTTTCCATGGTTTATCTACAATGGTTATATCAAATTCCTATAGTAATAAAATCCATCTAATCACTCTATAACTAACATTTGACTTATTCATTAAATATTTGATTGATGAGTGATCAGTATGGATGAATACCTGATATCCAATGATGTAGTGCATGAACTTATTGATGGAGTAAATGATAGCAAGTAATTCTTTCTCTGTGATAGTGTAGTTCATCTCTGGTCCTAGAAGATTCTTACTGATGTAGTAAATGGAATATGGGACCTTATTCTTTTCTTGGCCGAGTGCTGCACCTATTGCTCTTTCTAGAGCATAAGAATGTATGTGGAAAGGAATCTCCCAATTCAGTCCCTGTAAGGTAGACGCCTCCATGATTTTCGGCTTGATATGTTCAAATGCTTGGTTGCAGTTATACCTCCATTGAAATTCTGCATCTTTGGTCATTAGAGAAAACATTGGTGTAGCTATTTTACTATAATTATGTATGAATCTCCTATAATATCTTGACTTCCTTATGATGCTTCTAACATCTCTTAGTTTATGTGGAGGAGGCAGGTTGATTATCACTTGGTTTTTTGCAGTGTCTAATGTAATTCCTCTTTCAAAGACATAATTCCCCAAAACTACCCCTTTGTCCATCATTAACTGACATTTGTCATTGCTTAAGCAGAGGTTCGTTTCAATACATTTTTTAAGAACACTCTCTGGGTTGGTGAGAGCCTCCTCAAATGCATCCCCATAAGGAGTAAAGTCATCAATGTATATTTCCATATGGTCATGGATGAAATCAGCGAAAATACTCAAGACTGCTCTTTGGAAAGTAGCAGGGGCATTACAAAGTCCAAAAGGAAGGACTCTGTAGGCAAAAGTTCCCCATGGACAAGTAAAGGTGGTTTTGTCTTGGTCTGCTGGGTGAATTTGGATCTGGTTAAATCCACTGAACCCATCTAAGAAGGAAAAGAATTTATTTCATGCTAGGGTATCCAGTACCTATTCAATGAATGGTAAGGTGAAGTGATCTTTCTTTGTAGCCTTACTTAATTATCTATAGTCTATACAGACCCTCCATTTGCCTCCTTTCTTTGGAACAATTACTAGTGGTGATACCCATTCACTGTCTGAAATTGGGTATATGAATCCAGCATCAAGGATTTTCTGTAATTCAATTTTGACAATGTCTCTCAAGGTTGGGTTCATTCTATGGTGTGGCTGCCTAACAGGGGTTGATCCTTATTTGATATATATGTGGTGTTGAAAAATGGTTGGACTAACTCCTTTCATGGCAGGGTAGGTCCATGCAAAGGCTACTTGGTAGTTTTTGAGGTGGACCACTTTTTCTTCTTGTTCATGTGGTAAGTCATGATTACTAATTTGTAATGCTCTGTTAGGATCAATTTCTATAATTTTGGTGGTTGTCCTTGTTTCTTCCATGCGATATATTTTTTGCCTTACGTGTTGCTCCATCCCTAGTACATCCAATTCATCTACTGGTAAATGATATCTAATGGAAATTGGATTATCATAAAGATTCTGCATAAAATTGGAAATGATTGTGTCCTAGTGTGGTGTTATCAGTTCTATGGTCGTATACATGGTCAGAACGATGTGAATAGGTTGATCAAAATCATTCTTTTCATATTGTCGCCAAGGTTCTCGGATATCTAAATGAGGTCTGGGAGGAGGGTACAAAGTCAAGGTTTTGGTTTGTAATCCATTCACGATGGTCATATTTCCCTTCCTACATGATATATGAGCATCAACTATGGTGAGCCATGGTCTCCCAAGAATGAGAGGATAGCCGTTGATCTTAGCTTTAGTGTGGATGGCAATGAAATCAGTAGGGTACTGGCAAGAGTCTATGGTAACCATAATGTCTTCCAATATGCCATTGGGGCATACTGTAGAAGTATTTGCAAGTTTTAGGATTGTGGTTGTTTGTCTCAAAAGATGTATGTCTAGTTTTATCATAGTATCTTGTGTCATTACATTAATAGATGCTCCTAAGTCAATAAGGGTGTTGGAAATTAGACTCCCTGCTATGTGTACGTCCACTATTGGTCTCCCTGGGTCAGCATATTTTGGGTTAATGACTCTCCCCATCATTAGTTCTGCTAGTTGTCCTATCACATTAATGGTAACATGGTATTTCCTCTTTCTACTTGGTCTCTTTATACAAGTGGCCTTGATGTACTGATTGTAGATAGGAATTTATTTAATAACATGTAGGAGTGGTATCTTGACACATAAATTTTTGAGTTCTTCCAAAATAGGATTCTCGGGTCTTTGAGCTCCTTTGGATTGTAGTATTTGTGGAAAAGGTGGAATATTTGATGGTGGATCCCCTACATGATGTTCCTCTTCTATGATTTTTTCTTGTGTTGTATGAAGTATTGTGGGTAGATGAGGTGAATCTTTTTTTTGGATCTTTTATTGGGCGTGTTATAGTTTTCCTAGAACGTGGATTTAATTGATTAACTTGTATGGTATCCAAAGAGTATACGGGGAAGTTATTTATCTCAGTATTATATGTAGGTTGAACTTGTCTATTGTTAGGATTTGGGGTTGGCTGAGCTGGAAGGGGAAGTCTTGGCGCTAAAGGGTTAGGATTTGTACCTTGTGGATTATTGGTGTTGATCGGTGGTTGTTGATTTGGTCTCCATCCAGTGGGAGGAGCATTCTATCCATAAGGAGGCGGTATTGCTTGAGGGCTCTGCCATTGAGTTGGCACCCAATCATGTGTAGGATAAGGTTGTTGGACATAGGGATTTGTCCAAGTTTGATGTCCATATGTCTATGGAAATGGTGGTTGATTATAGGCCTGCTGGTAAGGTGGTTTGGCATATGGTTGATATGGTTACTAGTCTTGAAAGTTTTGATATTGAGACTAACCATAAGGGTGCTAGAAAGTTTTATTTAAACCTGGTCTCCTAATATTTATATAACATAGGGGTTATGAATTTTCTTGTGACGTCTGTAGGTTAGCTTTCAGAGATACCATGTAAGTACAGTTGTCCATGAAGTGTTTATAAGATCAAATTGCACAGAATTCAACTTTTATAGTTATGACTGGCATCAAAATTAGGGGGCACTCATTATTCTTGTGTTTTTTCCTGCAGTCAGGGAAGAATATGGCTTATGCTCTACCTAATCCCTCTTTTTTTAACTTGTCTTGCATAGAATCTATTTGTAATGCCATGGAGTGTAAAATATCTAATTTTAGGTCATCTAGGAGATTCCCTGAGTCTGATTTAGTGGTGGTGGAACCAGAGGATCTAGTTGGTTGAAAAGAGTCTCTCCCCCTAGGTTTCTTCCCTATGGATCGAGAGTGGTTTCTAAAGATTTGTTTGATCTTATCATAATTATTTTGATAGATATCACCATTAGATAATAAGTGTAGAGTTTCCAAGAATTCCTCTCTTACCCCTCTAAGGAGTACAAGTTTGAGAGATTCGTCATCTAAGGTGCGAGAGTGAGCTCTCTTATAATTGAGTTGGAATCATTCCTCATAGTATTCTAATGACTCGCTTGGTCCTTGCACCATCCTTAAAATCCCATCCCTTGTTTCTATTTCCTTACAGTAATCCCTATATTTCTCAGTGAATGTCTCCTTCATCTGCTCCCAAGTGAAAATACTATTTTAAAGTAAACTCATGAACCACCTGAGTGTAGCATCTTTTAAAGTCGAAGGAAATAGTTTTAGTTTATGAGAATCCATGGTATAATCGTAGTTCCTACATACCACCTCAAATTCGAAAAGGAAGGTATCAGGGTCTTCTAAGGCTAATCCATGGAAGTTAGGCAAGGCAACAGGGATAATATTTTTCATTATGGCCTCAACATCAGGAACTCCTCCAATTGGAAAATCATAAATAATAGGTTGTTCATTTTCCTCTTCAGTGTCAGAGTTATGTCCATCTGCCATTGAGTCAGAGTATTCATGGTCAGATGAATCGTCTGTTGTGGACCCGAAGAGGCCTTGTCTTCATCTTAGCATGCCCTGGTGATGTGACAAATTAGATTCTCCAGGTGGATTAGGAGCATTATCCTCTTCTGTTTGGTTATGGATTGAAGTCAGATTGGGTATGAATCATCTGAACTCGTCCCTGGTCCTAGGAATTCATGTTATTTTGGATCTAGGGATGTTTTTTCTAACCCTCCTGTTCTTTGTTTTCTTCTTTTTTATATATATAAATTTTTGTTTTTATGGGGATTTTTATAGAAACTTTTAGGATTTTGTTTGCTATCACTTCCCACTATGCCATTTGCAAAAATAAAAAATGGATAGTTTGTTTAAACAAAATACTTACTTGAAGTAGCACATATTCTGATTTCTCTTCTATTCCTTTGACTATACCCTGCATATCACTCATGAAAAAAATAAAAATAACTAATTAATATTGTCAATTTCCTTGTGGTTTGACACGCCTCCTCGGCAATGGTGCCAAAAAGGTGACGGGCTCAATCAATCATCACCAATATTGTATCCTATTAGGACAATATGCTGGCAAGGGTAGTGTATCTAAACCTGTTAGGAACCCCTATCAACCCTTCTCTTTACTTTGTTAGTATATTGTTGTTGGACGCATATGCTTTGTAAGTCGTCCCGTGAGTATATTGTATTATCCCACATTGTTAGTGTAGCTAGGGTTTTCACCCTAGCTTTTGCAAATGAGCACCTACTAAGGAGAATGGACTCCTTAGTAGCAGTTCAATAAATAGTAAATGAAAGTAATAAAACAATACAAATTCTAAACTAGCATGAGCATTAATAAACAGAACAAAAACATTAAATATGGTGAAGTTCTTTCTTTTTTGTATTAAAATTTTACCTCAAGTGTAGAGGTTGGTGAAGTTCTTGCAATGGTCCAAGAGGGTTGCTCCAAACTCCAGCTTTGCTCCTTCTCTTTCTCCAAAAGGTTGGAAATGGGCCAAAAGGGGCACTCAAGGATGAAAGTAGCTCAAGGGTGAGCTAGAGTTTCGAGAGTGATTTTGGCAGAGTAAGGGTGTATTTGACTGTGGATATGAAATGAGGGGTCTCCATCACCTATTTATAGGTTTTTAATGGTGGAGTGCTGGCCCATGGTTTTGGGAACCATATGGTTTAGGTCAGCTGTATAGGGTTTTTTCCTCCTTTTTTCCCTTTTTTCCTCTTTTTTTTATATTTTTTATTCCCTTTTTAGAGGGTTTTTGCTATTTTGGAGGAATTTTGGATAATTTTGGGGGGAAAGGGGGTTTTTTAGCCTTTTGGAGGCTTTTTTGATGGTTTTGTGGCCTTTTGGAGGCTTTTTTTGCCTTTTGGAGGCTTTTTAATGGGATTTTAAGGTTTTGAAGGTAAATATGGTAGGAAATATGGACAAATGAGTCATGTACTGGGGTAGATGAGGTAGTGAGCACTTTTTGGGTGTTAACAGTTAGTATATTGCTTTTGGACGCATATGCTTTGTAATTCATCCCGTGAGTATATTTTATTATCCCACATTCATGAGGAGTAATAGTTGTTTAGCTTAGACTTAATATATAAGTACGTGTTGAGGTCAATGAAGGCATCCACGAGTTATTTGTATTAAGCTTTCTCAAAGGATATTTCCCCCTCACAGTGGCATGAGATCAATAAATCCCTTCTATGTTATGTTATTTCTGATATATCGTGCATTTTCATCATTTAATTGTTGGAGGTTCCCCACATCTGGTATCAAAGCACTTTCTTGGGAGCGCAGGGTGGAATTTCTGCCAATTTTTTTTTTTTCGCAGTGGCTTCCAAGCACTGTGATTATTGCAGTAGTTTTTTTTCTTTGCATCTGTATTGTTCATTTCATTGCAGGTTCGGATCCAAGAATAATCCCTATCCGCTTAACTGTGGAAAGTACCTAGGCATATCCCTAAAACTCATTGTGAGGAGTACCATAGGAATCCTGAAGTAACTGGCCCATTGAGACAACCTACCAGCGAAAAGGGCAACGGCCCCTACTTGATTGATTAGTTCCCACCTATGAGGTAAACCAAGAGTTTTCATATGTGGCAAAGTGGTTATTAGTTTTACTTGAGTCATGGAGTGAGGGGTACTGCCCCAATACGCAAGTCATTAGACATCATTGGTATCCAAGTGAATCTCCTGAACCTTTAGGAAGTCAAGCATACCTTGGTTCCATATCTATTTCCAGCTGATAAATAGCAGATTACATTTGTCCAGAGCCGTTGCAAATCAATTATGATCCATTATAGATCAATTATGAGCCGTTGCAGATCTTTTTTTTGCCATATATTCTTTGCTTTAGCTCGGTTTCCCTTATAAAATCACTAGAACCCCTACACTTTCATTCTACATATTTCCTTCCTGGGGACCCTATCCCAAATTCCACTTCTCAAATCCAGAAATCCCACATCTGCCTATTGTTAGGATTTTCCATAACTTCTTCGATTTTCACCCAATAGCCTTCAAATTTTGCCATAGTGTTCGTTTCCTATTTATGATTCTTTCTCCCTATTGGACAAATTTTCTCATTATTTCACCCCACTTCTGAAATCCTCATTTTATGCTTCCCTATCCATTATAAAGTGTCCAAGACCTAGTCAAACCCCAAATACCCATCATATTTTTTCCCAAATCCAAATTTTCCTTTACAAAAGAAGTTTTTGTTTTTGTTTTTCTACCCATTATCCCCTTAAAAAAAAAACATGGATATGGTTGTCACCCACGCAGAAGCAAAAAACATGGAGGAAGAACTTGCAGCCTTCAAGACCAAACTCCAAGATCTGGATGAAAAAGTTCTCGACCTCCATATTCAACATTCAGCCATGAACAATATATGACAACCAAAGTCTTTTGCAGACACTGGGTTCTATTCTTCAAGAAATTTTCGTGGGCCGAAGCCTTATTTTTCTCACTTCAATGGTGATGATCCGACTGAATGGATATACCGGGAAGAACAATATTTTAGTCTGCATAATACTTTTGATGTCAACAAAGTTCCACTTGCATCCTTTCATTTGGAACATGAAGCCCTTCAATGGTTCCATTGGTACATCAAGGCTCATGAAGAGCCAAAATGGACAGATTTTTTCCAACTTCTTTTGCAATGATTTGGTCCTAGTGCTTTTGATGACTTCACAGGAGCACTCACTAAACTTCGCCAAACTGGAACTGTGAGAGAGTGTCAGACAGAATTTGAGAAACTGGCCAATCACACAGAAGGATTACCTGATGAATTATACATGAGTTGTTTTGTCA
Organism: Larix kaempferi; assembly: GCA_027924585.1. Taxonomy (NCBI): domain Eukaryota; kingdom Viridiplantae; phylum Streptophyta; class Pinopsida; order Pinales; family Pinaceae; genus Larix; species Larix kaempferi. The sequence goes on from BSBM01001754.1 coordinate 5,738,628, forward strand.
GTGATCTGAAGGATGCAATCCGATCTGAGGTTAAAATGTTCTGTCCTAGCACAATGATGGAAGCCCTAGGGTTAGCTAAGTTGGAGGAGGAAAAGATCACATCCCAATAGTGCTCCAGATCCACTTTTGATCCATTTAGAAATATGGTTTCCCAACGACCTCCCATCACTCTGGCTCCTAGAGCAACTCCTATCAAGAATTTTTCTGAAGCAGAGATGTGGGCACGTAGAGAAAAAGGGATTTTTTATAATTGTGATGAGAAATTCACTCGGGGACATAGATGTGTTGAGAAAAAGATCTATCTCTTGGATGTGGATTCTCCACCTGCAACTGAAATTGGTGAAGAATCTCAGGATACAATAGATGATCAGGACGACATTCAACAATCGCTTGTTAACCCTCCTTCTTAGGATGACCACCCAGATATATCTCTCCATGATTTAGTCAGAGTCACCACCCAAAAACTAATGTGGGTCAAGGGTTACTTTAAGAATATCCCTCTTACAATATTCATTGATTCTGGTAGCACTCATAACTTCATTGACCCTCGGATCACCAAACAGGCTTATTGTTTTGTCCATCCTTGCTCCAACTTTGAAGTCATGATTGTCAATGGGAGCACCCTACCTTGAAAGTGGAAGTGTCACAATGCGTGTATCTCTATTGGATATTATAACTTGCACTCTGACATGTTTTCCTTGCCCTTAGGCGGATGTGATGTGGTTTTGGGAACTCAATGGTTACACACACTTGGCCCCATGTTATGGGATTTTGCTAAACTTTGGAAGCAATTTTCAGTCAACTGGAAAAAACACACATTGAAGGGATTACAACCGGGGTCTCTCAACATCATCAGTTCACATCACATGGAAAATATCCTTAAGAATAAATCACATGGTGGCATCACTCAACTCCATTCCGTTCAGATGCACCCATCAGCAGTCTCCACTGCTCCTTTGGATCTACAACAAATTTTGGATAGATATGCATGTGTCTTTTCTGAACCAGTGGGATGTCCACCTTCAACACCAGAGGACCATCGTATTCATCTCCTTCTTGGAAGCGTTCCTCCCAACATCAGGCCCTATCTCTACCCATTTCACCAAAAGAAAGATATCGAAATGCTCATTCGGTACTTACTGAAGCAAGGTATTATTCGCCCTAGTACCAGTTCCTTTTCTTCACCAGTTCTTCTTGTCCGAAAAAAATATGGTTCATGGTGCCTCTGCATTGACATTCAAGCACTTAATCACATCACAATCAAGGATAAGTTTCCAATTCCTTTTGTTTATGAGCTTCATGGTGCTCATTGTGTCTCCAAGTTGGATCTTCGTTCTGGGTATCACCAAATTCGGGTTCATGAGGATGGTATCCCTAAAACAGATTTATGCACACATGATGGACACTATGATTTTTTGGTCATGCCCTTTAGCCTCACCAGTGCTCCTTCCACATTCCAGGAATTGATGAATAAAATATTCTGGCCCTACTTGTGGAAATTCGTTCTGGTCTTCTTTGATGATATCCTCATCTATAGAAAAGCATGGGTTGAGCATCTCCAACATCTGGATCTTGTACTGCAACTTTTCTCTGATCATCATCTCCATTCCAAACAGTCTAAATGTGATTTTGGATAGGAGGAAGTAGAGTATATCGGGCATATTATTTCAGCACAAGGGGTTTGCGTGGATCATTCCAAAATAGATGCCATGAACAATTGGACGCATCCTCGGACACTCAAGAGCGTTCATGGTTTTTTGGGATTGATAGGATACTACTGCAAGTTTGTCAAGGATTACGGGAATATTGCAGCTCCATTAACCGCTTTATTGAAAAATGATTCTTTTACATGGACACATGCTACTAAGTGTGCATTTGACAAACTCAAACAATCTATGTGTACTACACTTGTTCTAGCTAAGCCCGATTTTTTCAAGTCCTTCACTATTGAGAGTGATGCTTGCGACAATGGACTTGGTGTTGTTCTCCTTCAAGATGAACATCCCATTGCGTTCACCAGCAAATCCCTTTCTGGTAATAATTTAGTTGCCTCTACATATGAGAAGGAAATGATGGCTATTTTTCATGCAGTTCAGAAGTGGCGACCATACCTATTAGGGAATCATTTCTGCATCAATATTGATCACCAGAGTCTGAAATATTTGCTGGAACAACGGGTCTCCTCCCCAGCACAATAGAAATGGGTTAGAAAACTCATGGGTTATGACTATGAGATCACTTACAAGAAGGGTAAGGACAATCTTGTGGCGGATTCTCTTTCTCACACATTTGATGACCAAGCTTCTCTTTTAGCTATTTCTATGCCTATTCCAAATTGGTTGCAATCTATTCAGCAGGTCCATATCAATGAATCCTCGTTATCTCAAATAATCCAATGGTTGGCCAACAACCCTTATGTTGTACTGCATTACTCTTGGGATGGTGCTTCCCTGAGATACAAGGGTCGTCTGGTGCTTCCCGAGAGCACAAATCTTCAACAGGTTGTCTTCTATGAACTCCATGATTCTCCATCAGTAGGGCACTCTGGGATCCTCAAAATGTATGAGCAGGAACGGCATAACTTATTTTGGAAAGGAATGAAAAGGACAATTAAACAGATGATGGATGAATGTGATACCTGCCAACGCAACAAAGGTGAAATGACACTCCTTCCAAGATTGCTCAAACCCTTTCCCATCCCTACATGGATTTGGATAGATATTTCTATGGATTTCATTGAAGGGCTCCCTAAATATGGAGGGAAGACAGTGATTTTGTTTTTGGTTGATCTCCTCTCCAAATATAGTCATTTTTGTGCCCTCAACCATCCCTATACCGCATACTCAGTCACACAAATTTTCCTGGACCAAATCTTCCGTGTTCATGGAATCCCTTCTTCCATTGTCTCATATCACGATGCAACTTTCACCAGTCATTTTTGGATAGAACTATTTCGCCACACTCGCACCAAACTGAAGATGAGTTCAGGGTATCATGCACAAATAGATGGTCAGACTGAATTTATCAACAATGTTTTGGAAACTTATCTTCGTTGCTTCACCTCCAAACAACAGCCTCAGTGGGAAAAGTAGCTCCCTCTCGTTGAATGGTGGTACAATACCTCCTACCACACTGCATCTAAAATGAATCCATATGAAGCAGTCTATGGTCAAGCACTGCCAGTGATTCTTCCATACACCCCCAGTAGTTCACCAGTTCAGGCAGTTGACATGGTTCTTCAAACCCGAGATTAGATTCTTCGCACTTTGCAGGACAATCTTCACATGGAAATAAATCGAATGAAACAACAAGCTAATCAGCACCATTCTGAGCGCACTTTTCAAGTAGGTGATATGGTTTTTATTCGTCTACATCCTTACAAGAAATCCCCCCTGAAACTCAAAGGGATTCATAAGCTAGATCCAAAGTTCTATGGGCTATATAAGGTTCTTCAGAATATTGGTTCTGTTGCTTATAAATTGGAACTTCCTCCTTCTTCCCAAATTCATCTAGTATTTCATGTCTCTTGTCTAAATAAAGTTCTTGGCACCAACATCGGAGCACAAACTGTTTTACCAGAACTGGATAATGAAGGATCCATCATTTTGGATCCGAAGGCCTACCTCAATAGGCTCACTCATCAGCTTCGCTCTCGATCCATCAAAGAGGTATTAATTCATTGGCACAGAATGCAACCAGAGGATGCTACATGGGAACCACTCCTTCAGATTCATAAACAATTTCCACATCTAAAGCTTTGAGGACAAATATTTTTCTAAGGGGGAGGGGATGTTAGGAACCCATGTCAACCCTTCTCTTTACTTTGTTAGTATATTGTTGTTGGACGCATATGAATTGTAATTCATCCCGTGAGTATATTGTATTATCCCACATTATTAGTATAATGTTGTTGGGCACATATGCTTTGTAATTCGTCCCATGAGTATATTGTATTATCCCACATTCACGGGGAGTAATAGTTGTTTATCTTAGACTTAGTATATAAGTATGTGTTGAGGCCAATGAAGGCATCCACGATTTATTTGTATTGAGCTTGCTCAAAGGAGGTTTCCCCCTCGAAGTGGCCTGCAATCAATAAATCCCTTATGTGTCATGTTATTTCTGATATATTGTGCATTTTAATCATTTAATTGCTCGAGGTTCCCCACAAAACCTTTCCTTTAATCACCAATCCAGGGGTTCGTACAAACTTCTGACCATCCTGCACAATATGTGCAACCTACAAAGAAACTCTAATGACTCGTAGTAGTATTCAAAAACAAGTGAAGAATAAATGTTGATAAAAAGCAAAGGGAATTTTAATCTATGATCTAAGGGTTGCAAGGGACATGGATCCCATCATCGGACTAGGCACCTATCCCTTTATCAGTGGTTCATGGACAAGTTTCAGAACGTTCCTCTCCAATTTTTAGGCAAATCTTTTGAGGAAAACCCCTGATCTACCCTACCATTCACAAACCGAGTCCAACTATTTTGATTACACTAAATTCTGAGTAAGTAATCAAACAAACTTAGAACTGCAATGCTTGACCAAGCTCATATGATAATATCCCAAGTTATAATCACCTATAATCACCTATGGATGGGCCCTTATCCAAGGCGACATAGGAACAAAAGTTTAATCAATAAGATGGGGAAATGGAAATCTTCATTTACTTTAAAATTGTTGTTTCAACATCACAAGTATTAATGTCTGCTTCTCAAAACTGTAAAAATGGTTGAGTTCATACAAAAATGGGGCCTTTGTGTAAGCCAAGCCATATTGCTTAAATATCTACTTTCTAAAACTATGAAACAAAATGAACTATTGGTGCCTATGTTGGGACTGCATGAAGAGCATTATGGAAGATAGCGCATGTAGTGGCATTTCACTAAGATCTTGTCCAGTATTCAGGAACTAGGCCTCAGTCAAATATATCTTCATAGATCATCAAACATCGATACTAGTGCTCAGTAATTGCAGTTCTTCCCTTAGATTATGCTTGTCCTACGCATTGGTTCATACAAAATGCTTCAATATTGGAACTCCTTCGCTTTATCTCAAGTTTCGCCAATGAACTGCAAGTAAACTTCTCCTACCATCTATTCTTCTGAGTAAAATTGGCTTGATGCCCCAATTCAAGACTTGTGTCAAAAAGATACTGCTAACAACCAACCTCATCAGTGTTGCATGTGCATTTAAGCTAGATAAATGAAGACTACAACATCTAGAATATATAAACTGCAATATTCTACAATCCTAACTAGGATGCACTCATCATTCACCAACTTGATATCATAGTATTCCCTTTTTGGACCAAAATGACTGATTAGAAAATGAATTGGATGTCTTTTCTTACCTAATGTTGGGAGCCATCACAACTACTGGTATGAAAATGTGGCATAGGATGGAATTATTACACCTAGGGTAGAGATCATAAAGGTATGATGCTAGCAACTGATTATATTGAATGGTTTATCGATGGAGTCTCTACCTCCTAGTGGATTGTTCTACTCTACACAATCTTATACTAAGTTTCTTCGGACAGGAATGGAATGATGTTGGTGTGCTCTTGCAAGTTTGGAGAATAACTCTACAATTATTTGGGACCTATGCGAACTGCGTAATCTGGTATTAGAGAGAAACCTATTCAACTGTTGCAGATGGTGGAGGGAATTTCTATGCCTCTAACTGTTATTCACAATGTGCCTCATTCTTGGAAATATCCTCGAGTGGAGGTATCTCATGAACATTTTCATATTACTGAGACAGATCAAACTACTCTAGTTCTTAATCGCTTTGACGTTTTTCTTGTTGATATGTTTGTTGCAACAAGGGGTTGGCTATGGTGGATTCTTAATCAGTTGATGATTCTTGGCCTACAACAATCTCGTGGGAGGCTTGCTACTGTGGGGAGATTTATTGGTGCACCGGGACTCCTGAAATTGTCTGAATGGACTCCCAGGAGTCATAAAGGATATCAATAATAGGGGTCTTCATGACACTAGTCTGAAGGAATGTTGAAGTAAATTTTGTTAGTAAAGGAAGGGGAAATGACACAGGTGGGAGGGTGGTGAATGTTTGGAAATCCTAAGGAAGAAATGTGTAAGAAGGTATATGGATAGTGGAGATGACCGATAATTTTTTTGCGGTGGAGGGGTTACTAATGTGGGGCAACTTTGTTCTGCCTCAACAAGCAAAGGCCTCTTTCATGAATTTTATGGGGGTAATAGTGGTATCTGCAAGGGACTCCAATGACAGGGGAAGTGGAAAAAGTGGGATTTTAGTTGCAGTGGGTTGGGATGCTTCCTTTGAAGATTCTGTAGAGATCATGTCTACTTTTCTTTTTTGCTTAGCATTAATCAGCGAAGAAGGAAAGAGATATTAAGTACCTTTCGATGTCGACAAGTCCATTGCTCTTGGCCAACTATTGACCTCTTTGTGAAATACCCCTGGGAGTAAACAGAATGGAAAGGCTCATGTTTTGAAGTCGTCTAGGTTAACTTCTTATGGTCGAATGAAGGTGTTGTCGCGATCTCTCCCAAACCAAACTTTAGAAGTGTAGTTGGTTAACAGGTTATGTTGAATCTAATCCATTTCCAGCTCCTTAAGATCTAGGTACCATTCGCCAAAATCTTTTTTGTTGAATGTATCATTGGTAGTATCGCATTGCATTCTCCATGGGGCAAAATGTTGTGCAATAACTCGTTGAAGAGTGATGTGTGACAAATATATACCCTTCGGTGGTTACCATTTCCACATGACCAACGCTATGAGAAAGTATCCAAAAATAATGTAGCCACTGAAAATTTGTGCATCTATACATAACTAGAATATGTCATCCATCAAATAGTTGCACCAATTCAACTGAACACCTTGAAAGCAAAACTCCACAACACAAATTGTGTCCAAATTGCATTCCCCTTTAGTGTAATTTTGCATGACACGGTTGAAAATAATACCAGCATAGATCCATCTTAAACTCGTATCTATCAAGCACTGAGAGGGATCCAATTTCTTGAGGTGTATTTCTTTTTTTAAATTTAAACTCGAGAAATTTGATCTTTCTTGATTGATAGATCCGGGTTTAAGTTTCAAGTTTTTATTTTATAAATGAACATATATTTTTTAATTACTTTTCATAATATTTTATTTTATTAACCAACATGGATTTTTTTTTTTATAGATATTTTCCATAATTTTTTATTTTATGAGCCGACATGAATTTTTTTAATTATTTTGTTACTAACGTTGAAACATTATATCACGTTAGAGGATCTCTCCCATACTAGTTTGTAGAGCACCTCATTTCACTCGGTGCAATGACATGCAATCTTGATCTATGGGTGATTGATATCGGAAATGACAACACATTTCCCTCCACACTTTGTGCCATATTGATCATACAATTTCAGTTATGATCGGCTCTTTCCCCTTTTTTGGTATGCCTGAAATGTTGTATCTACATCCTCCCCTATCATTAATAGCCCTATAAATCAGTGGATATCATCTACGTGAATTTAATATTGGCGATCAATCCAAACGGAATGACCATGTACTTTGTTGATAAAAAACCTAGTACATTTTAGAACCTCTAATGTGGTGCCGAAAACTGGGAGGTCTTTCAAGTTCATCAACATTAAATTTGGGAGGGGCACAAAATCGGGTTTCCATGTTGGTACAAATTCATCAATTTTAAATCTTAGAGGGGAACAAAATCGGGTTTGCCATTATCAAAAGGGATAAAATCCATGTATTCACCAAGCGCGTGTTGAGATATAAGTCTTCATCATAAAAATCAGAATCCGCGAGCTGCATTTGCTCGACCTTCCCCTGTAAATCACCTAGGATTTTGATGCAAGGATCAATGGGGTTTGCATTCATAGGTTTTTTTTTCTTGGAATGTGCCCTACTGGTTGCAGCTCGTGTTTCTGGAACTTCACCCATTGTCGATGATCATCACTAGTATACAAAAAAAATAGGTGGTCACTTGAAGGATTTAGACTCACCGTGTACTAGAATCTCCAGTTCATCAGCTCTTCACTTCTCCAACTCTTGACAATGTGGAATGCATTAGAAATAACCAACCTTTAATAGGTATATCAATCAACGGGGACAAAAAATTAATGTCAAAACATAGTGGAGGCTCATAATGATTACTTTCTTAATGGTTTCTCACAGGCTAGCTTTGATGTGGATGATTTGGTCATAAATGTTTCTTTTATGATGAAAATAAAAGCTATACTAATTCCACGTGGCAGTGGCAGCAGATGAACTGAAACTAATGGGTCCCCCCGACCACAATGATGTGAACTAACTAACAAACAACTAGACTGAAAAGAACAATTATAATTGAGAACATTAAAATCACAAGACTGGAAACCTAACTCCTAACTAACTCGGTATTGGTTATAGGATTGGAATATTGTGGATTCATTAAGCATAAACATAGGGCTTCAAGTGTGCTCCATTCACCCAACTTGGACGGAGAACACCATCGAATTGCATTAGCTTAACAGATCCGAAATATTTAATTTTTGCAATAATGAAAGGTCCCAACCAATGCATCTAAAGCTTGCATGGATATTTCATGAACTCGTTGTCATAGAGTAAAGGTTGGTCATTTTTGTTAGATTATTTATGTCTAATGTGTTTGTCATGTCAGACCTTCTGCCATTCATTTTCAATTGTTGCGTGATAATTGGCTAAAAAGAGGGATTCTTTTAGTTCCATCAATTCTACAAGTTGTGTCGCAACTGAATCTTCTTATGGCATGTGTGTTGTGTGTGCAATGTAAAGGCTTGGAACCATAAATTCCACCGAAACTACTACTTCTCTGCCATATACCAGCTGGAACGGAGTATGTTTGTGAAGTTTCTTTGTAGTGGTCATGTATTCCCATAACACAGTTGGAATTCTATCATCCCAATCGTCTCGATTTTGCGCAACATACTTTTGTCATCCTGATCTCCAAAATTTTGTTGAAGGCTTCTACTGTGTCATTTGCTTGTGTGTGGTGCGGACTCTTTTTTAGATGTTATATCAAGAAATCCTTCGTTAGGGCCTCAATAGAGGTATTCAGGAAGTTCATAATTTGGTCACTCATAAGGATTCTGAGACATCTAAACCAAGTGATGATATTTTAATAAGTAAACTAGCATGTTGTCTCTATGGAGGAATCTCACACTGGCGCTTCTTCGACCCATCTTGTTACATAGTCTTTTGTGGTAATGTTATAAAGAGATTTAGAATGTTTTGTTGACGGAGTGATAGGTCCCACAAAACTAGCTTCCCATGTTTCAAATGGCTACAAGTCCTGCACTGCTATGAGTGGAAGTTCATCTCATCAAGACAGTTTACCAGCTTGTTGGAAGACATCACATTTTCTAGCGTACTCCTTAGCATATTCGAACATCATGGACCACCACAACCCAGCTTGGAGTATCATTCTTCCAGTGTATTTTCCACCAACATGGCCACCTGCAACACTAGTGTGGTATTCCCACAAAATAATTTGCCATTCATGATCTAGAACATGTCGGCGTAAATTGCCATCGATTCCCAACTTGTAGAGTTTTCCTGCAATCATTTGATACTCTGGATCTCACATGATTAAGTGGTGTTTATAAGTTGTAGAATAATCATCAGGTTCTTTCTCGGTTGTGAAAAATAATGCAATCTCTTCTAAATGATCGAGAATAGTTTCTATCTTGAAGAGTGCTACATCTGGTAATTAATCATCAACATGTCTATCAACTTCCCCTGTTTCTATTCGTGGTAGGTAATTCGGTCCATAGTTATCTTTCCCTTGTTTGACTATTACTTCAAAATAGAATTCTTGAAAGAGTAACCATATGCATATACAACCTTCTAGGATGGGCTTATTCACTAGGTACTTGAGAGTTGAATAATATGTAAAGAACTTGAAGTGTCCTTTCAGCAAATAGTGGTGGAATTTATGTAGGGCATAAATCATTGCTAATCCTTTCGGCTTGGTAGTGGTGTATTTGAGTTTGACTTGAGATAATTTCCTGCTAGTGAAATACATTAGATGATCCATATCGCCTTCTCCCAACTAAGATAATAGAACACCAAGGGCGATACTTCATGCGTCAATATGTAAATGGAATTCTTTTTTCCAGTTGGGTAATTCCAAGATCGAAGAATTGACCATTTTGTCTTTTAGTATTGCAAATGCATTTTCATAGTCTTCAGTCCACTTAAAAGCTTTGCATTTCTTTAACAGTTGTCCCATCATAGCAGTAATATAATGTCACATCCCCACCTTGACCCCATTACATTCAAATGTAAATGATGTAATATTGTTATAAAATCATGGCGAGGAGCTCAAGGCCAAGGCCCCGCCATCGATTTATTGATGCATATTATTTACATACTAGCCCGGCACAATGGAAATGTAAATATGCATTTAATAAAATACCCACAACTAGCTATGAAATGAAACAAGAGATGGGGGCATGATTTTACAAGGAATTGGGAGGGAAAACATTCAAACCCTTGAAGCCAATCAAGTCAAGCCAAGTGTCAATGAGAGAACCCATCAAACCCTCAACTACCCATCCTGACTTTTGTACCCAATAATTGATTTCTCCCAAGAGTTGGTTGAGGTAGTTAATGCCTTGGGGAATGAGAGGTATGGCTGTCCAAATTTGAGTATGGGAAATCCACCCTGCATGGAAAAACGTGTTTGGCTTCTTGGGAAAGAAAAGAGCCATGAATTGCTCCCCAATCCAATACCCATCAACTAGTCTTCCTCCCTCACGAGTTTGGAGATACCAGGGCATTTTCTAGCCACGGGTGTTTGTGTTTTCCTTCAATCTCAGCTGTGAGAAGGGCGTTTTTGTGTTGTATACCAGTGGGGAAGAAGGAGAATGGAAATGGGGTTTCATAGAGACCGTCTTTGCTGTTAAATGCTTAGAGAGTTGGGGAGAAAACGTTTTTCCTCCCCGTGGATGCATTTCCCTTTCCATAGTTCGTTTTGGGTGAGCCACGATTTGGGGAAAACCCATGGCCATCCTGTTTGTAAACCGCATGAATGGAAATGTGTATCGATGCCCAGTTTTTAAGTTGTTGTGTGTAAGAGTACGTTGGGGTATGGGTTATGGGTCTCCATTGTTTTTGCCTGAGCTTGAGTGCAAGCATCTAGGGTTCTGATGTAGCCTAATAAATGCAGCTATGGAATGGCTTGGCTCAAATGAAATGCTTAATTGGTTGTGTATGATCTGAATTCCCCCTTTTCCTTGTAAGAATCATGCCCAGCTCGGGGGTGGCCTTCAGACAGACTGAGTATATGCCTTCGAAGAGCCTACGGTTGGGTGGAACGTTGCAGCGACATAGCTGGTCGTTTGGGATAATTGCACAACGAAAATAAGTGTTTTTTTTCCTATGTATTTACTTCTGAAATGTTATAATTTGATGGTTGATTTAATATGTTGAATGCATACAAAAGATGTGTGTGGATGAAGTTTTAATTCCACTGTGCATATTGATTTAATTTGCATCTGCACACCTCTGAATTTATGTGTATGAATAAGATGAATGGGCTGAATTTTTATGAAAAGTCCCAGGAATCGACATCACATTCTCTCCCTTGCTGGGTATGATGGGAAGGTATGTGAAATAGAAGCATAGTTGTGGATAAATATTTTGTAGTAACTTGTATGTCCTAAGGTGGATCACAACTTCTTTACCAATGTAGGTGCTCGTAGATTCATAGTCACCGCGATCTTCACGGGGTCTACTAGAACTCCATCAGACAATGTGTCCCAACAGATTTCCAAAAGGAACACAAACAATGCATTTCCACAAGTTCAAAGCTATTTTCATCTGTCGGCAGTAGTCCAGCATTAGTTGGAGTAATGCAACATAATATTTAAGCAAGTTGTAAATTGTCCAGTTGCCCAAGTTAACTTCCAAAAATTTATGAATAAATTCACTGAAATATATGATTACAATCCTTGAGAAAACATCAAGTACATTCTTCAATCCAAACATAATGACACTATAAGTAAATGACTCCCATTTTGTTGTAAGTGTTGTCTTCTTTTTATCTTCTTCCACAATTACAACCTTGTGGTAACCCAAAAATTCGTCTGTGAAGGAGTAGGCCTCATTCCCCGCCACTTGGTATAATACTTCATCACTAAAGGGTGTCAAGAATGGATCATGGACACATGCAGCATTCAGGTTGCAATAATATACACATACTTTGATATCCTATATGTATTTCTTGCTTTGGATTGGGGTTGATGGAGTCTTATTCATCCACCAGGAAAATCAAACCAACACTTAATATTTGATTGATTTATTTGTTCACCTTTTGTTTCACTTGAGAATTCAAGTTGTATGGCTGATGCTTTACAGGTTTGGTGTATGGTTTCAACACAATCTTAATTTCACCCAAATATCCTTGGATCCCTTTGAGTTATATAACGCTTTGCAAAAACAAATTGTCATATTCCTTCAATAGTCATGATATCTCATTTACAGTTTGTTCATCCCGTCTCCTATAGCCGCCATCTTGGGTTTGTCTTCTGTGCCAACACTAGTAGAAAACGTGAGATGTGTGACTAAGAAAAGACTACAAATTGCATATAAATGACTAAGTTTAGTCACGTGACTGTTAGTCATTTATTGCTAGTCACTTATAATGGGACTAAATACGTTACTAAGAAATTTTAGTCATTTATTGATTGTTTTGACTGGTTAGTTTGGTAGTATATTTAGTCATTGTTTTAGTCATTGATTATTGTTAACTGGTCATTTATTTAGTCATTGATTGTTGTTAACTGGTCATTTATTTAGTCATTGATTATTGTTAACTGGTCATTTATTTAGTCATAATAGTCATTTAGTGTCATCAACAGGTAATATATTTAGTCATTTAAATATTTAGTTGTCGTCAATTGGTCGTATATTTAGTCATTTTGTTCACTGATTTTCGTAAATAGGGCACGGAGGAATCGAACCACCAACCTCCTCCCTATAAGGAAGGTGCTCTTCCATTGACATAGCACCCTTAAATAGAATCAAAGTTCACACTCCTAGACCTAAAAAAAATTGTTGCTTACTAATGCGAAGAATATTTCTCCTAGGACATGATTTGACTCATTACAATATTGACTGTACTAAGATAGAGATGCCCCCTGATTTCCAAAAAACAAGTGCTTTGAACAGTGAAGAAGAAAATGACATGATGTGAATTTAATGACCTCCCTCTTTCAGTTTCAGCTAAAGAGAATCATCGTGCTTAGACAAAGAATAGCTATTATCAAAAGTATGCTTCTAACAATTTTAAAGGGTTATCTAGCTGAAACATTATTTATTTATTTTGAGTAAAATGTCATCCAATATAGATAAAATCATAGTAACCATATATTTTTACGTTAAAGAAATGTTTCATATGCCTTAACCATATAAATTATATAGTCAATGACTCAATAGCATTGCTCATCATAACATTATATGAATGTAAATCAAAGATAAAAGAACCATAACAACAATGTTTTACAAAATTGTTAAGACAATATAACACATATTTCTAGATGACAAGTTTGGCCATCACAAAACTAAGATTTCTGTAAAATTGGAACTCACCATTCTCTCTGCATTACTGCCACTACAAAATATTATAGTCCCACCTATCACTTGTCAACCTACCAAATTTTCATGTTATCAGGTAAGCTAGAAGCTTCACAATAAAATGTACATGCAATTATTGACTAGTCAAAAAATGAATTAATCCTAGCTGTTGTAGGAAAGACTCGGTAGAATTTAGAGTGAGGCACGACATGGGGTTTCAATGACCTGGTGTTTATTGTGTTACCCATTGTAAGATCTCCTTGTTGTTTAGCACCATGCTGAAAATTGAAATCAGCTAAAAAAAGGAGGTACTCAATCTGACGGAGCAATGTCTAGAATAAGCTTACAAGGTCTGTAGTCTACGTTTCACCACCTGATGCATGTAAAGAGTTAGAAAAATCTGGTCAGGATGTCCGATCAAGGTGGAGAGGGATCTCTTCTGATCGCAAAAAAGGTTGCAGTGTCCCCCCAATATCATACTAGACGGGGCATCTAAATATATAATGGTCCTCAAATTCCACCACCTACAAATGGAATAGCTAACAAACCCTCTTCCCTTGTGGGATACAGTTTTCATACTCAATTCAAACTCAAAGTAGATGAGATCCTACCCTAAAATTACCAAAATGGAACTTGCAGACATGAGACTAGTGACATCAACTATACTCAAGGAATACAATAATACAACCTCTAAACTACATAAAAAATTTGAAATAGAATACCATCTTAGGACCATGTACCTACAAATGGGAGACTCAAGTAGCTTGTATATATTGTCAGCAAATTGTTAAATGTACAACATCGGGAGACATTCTCCAAACCAATATTGTGCAGCTAACTTGCTAAGATTGATCCTCCCATATAGAGGTGAGCACTTTGAGTGCCTTTCGTGTAAAGGTTATTCCTCCCATATAGAGGTAATTGATCAAAGTAATGATGTTGTAATGTCTTGTTGGACAAGGCTCCGTAATTGTGTGTCAAGTCATGATTCTCATGTGAACCTTCCGTATAAAGGTATCCATGGTATGGACCTCCCGTATAGAGGTGGACCTTCTGTATAAAGGTCATGCTTTACTTGTTAAAAACATTTAATGGTTTGTGATGTATTAATAACCATGATCACCAGTTGCTATTAAGTCTCCTTCATATATTGATCACCTCTAAAGTGAATTACTCTAGCATATGATCATTTGGTCTGGAATAATATAATATGATCACAACATCCGATAATTCTTCTTAGTATAATGTAATGTGATAGATAATTAAAGGTAGCACATATTGACCATGTAGTAAAAGATAAATAAATAAAAGATAAAGCATAGAGATCAAGAGAATTCGAAATTGCCCATGCAGACACTTTAGCTAATTAAAGAGAACTTGAATTGTCAAACCTTTAGTTATAAATATTATGTTAAGTAATAATGTATGCCTCAATCAATGCTTCAGTTAAAGCATCAGTTAAATATATGCAATCAGTTAACTAAAGTAGAACTTATTGATCGCTTCAGTAAAATCAATCAGCGTGTTTTTTAGTTAAGAAAAGTTAAGTGTTAAAAAGAAATTAGTTAACTAAAGTGTTTTGCATGACGGCACTCTAGTTAAACTAAAAGTTAAAAGAAAACACTTAAGTTACAACACTAAATTTGTGCCTATTGCATGATGAAACTTATGTTATCTTGTTAAATACGTGCTCCTACATCATTTATGAGGTGAGTTCACTCCAAAGTCAGTTAAGCATGAATTCAAGTTAAGGAAAAAAGGCATTATTCATTGATGGTGCATGATTGAATAAACTAGAAGTGCATTGCAACTATCCAAGAAGATAACTCGCTATGGTTTGCATGGGAGGATTATCCTTCATGCATTAATTCACTATTCCTTGCATGCCAGTGATTTTTGTTATATATTGATGTGTTGTGCACATTGGAAAACACATCGAATTGATATATCTTCTCTATTGCTTATGTATATTCACCAAGAGTGTTTTGGTGATCTCTTATCTTCCTAAACCAATCTGCTATGTTGTAAAAGAAGTAAATTCTCTTATATCCATTATATTATACTGAGAAGAGTTGTTGCAGTTGTGTTCTCATTGTTTTGAGGATTTTCCCCATGGTATATCTTGTTTTATGGTTGTATGAATTTCATGTGATTTAATTATCTCATTGTTTCAAGTTTTTGCATCTAAAAGAATTAAAGATACAAGCTCAACCAAATATTAACATGGTATCAGAGCTCAAGGCGTGAAGGATCTCATTTTTGTATGCCAGCTAGAGACTATGTAGATCATGAGAACTTGAGCATAAGATTTGAAGACTATGGCATCAATCTCTGTACGATCGGAAGACCGTCTTGAGGGCATCTCAAAATTCAACACTTGGAAGGATAGGATTATCAAAATCCTAGAGGAACATGAATTGGATAGCTACATATCCACTGTGCCGGAGGATCCTACAACTAATTTAGGGTGCATCAACTTCAAGAAGAATCAAGATATGGCCAAATGGATCATCTATGATTCGGTAAAAGAACTTGATGCTCGTTATCACACCATTGAAGACCGCAAAAAGAATGTTATGATACATTGACTAATCTATATGGGAAGAAGTCCCCAACTCAAAATGGGGCATTGAAGAACAAGTTACGAAACCTCAATATGGAGAATGACGAGACAATGGCCTCCTTCTTCACTAAGATATCTCAGGTAAGATATCAGCTTGTTAACGTTGGATTTGTAGTGGATGAATATGATCTCATCCAAACCATCGTTGATGACCATCTTCATGGGAGACATTCTTGGCTGCTATGAATGGCCGATAAGTGCAACTTGGGTTCGAAATATTGTGGCATGACTGTATCCAAGAAGAAGGGCGAATGCAAAGAAAAGCTATGTGCGCTAAAGAATAAAATCTTCCACTCGTGACAAGAATGAAGAAAGGAAAGAAACCCTTCTTCCAAAATAAGTTATCTCATACAAAGAAGAAGGAGTTCAGAAAAGGCTTTGACGAGTCAAAATCTAGTGTAACGTCCCCCTCACCCAATCCGACCATCGGGAGGGGACATCGAGAAAATCTGAGCTTTCAAATTTTGCCCCAGATCCATAATACGAATTTCAACAAACAAAGTGTGTGCAGAAATGCAAATAGACATGCACAACGGAATTAAAGTCTATCCACACATGGCTAATATGAAAATACAAGCATAAACATTGTAGGCATCAAATAAAACATTCAGATTCAATACATGAGAATACTTATCTTTAAGAAATGCAAATCCAAGAAACTGGTTGTGTAAAAGCGCTTTTCCACCCAACCATAGGCACTATGTTCAGCATATACTACTTATGCTACTAAGAGGATACCCCCAAGCTGGGCTATGAGGCCACCAGGGTGAAGGAAACACCTATAGGATTCTATCTCTCAGCCCACAACCCATTCCGCTCTATGTGCTTAGCCAAATGCTCTTACAGAGCTCTACAAGGGCCTCACTTAGCCTCAATATGTCGCTTCTCAAGCACCTACGAGAAACAGAACTCAAGGGTAAGGGTTCCTAGCTTGCACAACATCTCTCCTCACCTACAGCCAACAAAAACCACTTCCCAATATGCAACATGGTCTCCAAATTCAAATTTATGGGTTCAAAACAACATGGTAAGTTCATGGACAACAATGGAGAGCTCTGCAACCCCTAAACATGCATGAAAGAATGAGACAAAATGAGGTTTGACTCCAAAGGATATGAGAAAATGGTGACAAGACAACTAACATAGCTTCTGGCAGTAGGGAAAGGACTCCTGGAAGGTGTAGACTGACTTCTGTCATGACAGAACTGTCACAAAAGTGCAATCAGTCCCATGCTACAATAACTGCATGAGGTGACTTTTCTCATACGAACCGTTACACCAAAACCCCGAGGTGTTAGTGAAGGCCTCCCACTAGGATCTTAACATCCCACCATGCTCTGCAGTCTAGACTCTGAGATGGATGTGCGCTCGTACGGTAGTGTCCCCTTTGAGCCGTATGAGCCCCAGACGAACACTGCAATGCCGATGTTGCCACCCGCTCTATGACTCGAACCTGGGTGGAGGCTCTGATACCAAATGATACGAACTGTTACACCAAAACCTTGAGGTGTTAGTGAAGGCTGCCCACTAGGATCTTAACATTTTCCCACCAACCACACACATGCATCAATTATTGGAAAATGGTCAAAAAAGGGATATATATGGCTTATTCTCAACACATGACAGAATTTTGGGTGAGTTCTAAGGTTGACACTTGGAAACATAGGATTTGGTTTCCCATAGGCCCCCTTCCTCTTCCCCTCTGGTGGAATCATAGCCCCTTTGGTGCTCCTTACACAGCCATTGTTGGACCATTTTATTATGTATGCACATAATATGTACATATACTCTAAGTCGGCATAAAATCCAACCAAACAGTCCAAATAAATTATAACATCATACGTGCCTATCCATTCACTAGTCAGGCCTTGGCCTTGAGCTCCACACTAGGAATTCACATTAGCATATTTACATCATTTACATTTTTAATGCAATGGGGTCAAAATCGGGATATTACAGCTAGATGCTACAATTGCAACAAGAAAGGCCATTTCTAAAGAGAGTGCAAAGCAAAGCGGAAAGGAAGGTTTCATGCTTCTACCGCCATAGAAGATGAAACCACTCAAAAGAATGCATCCGAGGAAAAGGAGACAAGAAGGGAGTATTAACTTATCTCATCCATTTTGGGATCCATCATCACAAGTGCAAACACATGGTTGATTGATAGTGGCTCATCCAAACATATGAATGGTTACAATAGTTCCATCACTGACCTAAAGGAGAAAAAGTTCACATGCATGGTCGAGTTGGGGGACAACTCAACATATTCGATCCAAGCAGTTTGATACACCTCATTCCAGCTAAGCACCGGTGATATTTTACATGTGGAGGAAATTCTATATGTTCCATGCTTGAAGAAGAACCTCCTTTCAGTTTTGGTTCTTGAAGAAAAATCCTTATGAGTTATCGTGATAGATAACAAAGCACTTTTATGGCCAGAGATCAAAATCCTAGAATATGCTACTGTGATTGGAGTTCGAGAGGGAGGACTCTACAAGGTACTAGGGAAGTACATTCAAGCTATGATTTACCACAATATCAGTCCATGAGAGATATGGCACCGAAGGATTGGACACCTACACTACAAAGCGTTACCAGGACTTCAAAAGATGGTAAATGTATGCCCATATTTGATGGGGGCATGATTTTACAAGGAATTGGGAGGGAAAACATTCAGACCCTTGAAGCCAATCAAGTCAAGCCAAGTGTCAATGAGAGAACCCATCAAACCCTCAACTACCCATGCAGACTTTTGTACCCAATCATTGATTTCTCCCAAGAGTTGGTTGAGGTAGTTAATGCCTTGGGGAATGAGAGGTATGGCTGTCCAAATTTGAGTATGGGAAAGCCACCCTGCATGGAAAAACGTGTTTGGCTTCTTGGGAAAGAAAAGAGCCATGAATTGCTCCCCAAGCCAATACCCATCAACTAGTCTTCCTCCCTCACGAGTTTGGAGATACCAAGGCGTTTTCCAGCCATGGGTGTCTGTTTTTTCCTTCAATCTCAGCTAGGAGAAGGGCATTTTTGTGTTGTATACCAGTGGGGAAGAAGGAGAATGGAAATGGGGTTTCATAGAGACCGTCTTTGTTGTTAAATGCTTAGAGAGTTGGGAAGAAAACGTTTTTCCTCCCCGTGGATGCATTTCCCTTTCCACAGTTCGTTTTGGGTGAGCTACGATTTGGGAAAAACCCATGGCCATCCTGTTTATAAACCCCATGAATGGAAATGTGTATCCATGCCCAGTTTTTGAGTTGTTGTGTGTAAGATTATGTTGGGGTATGGGTTATGGGTCTCCATTGTTTTTGCTTGAGCTTGAGTCCAAGCATCTAGGGTTCTGATGTAGCCTAATAAACGCAGCTATGGACTGGCTTGGCTCAAATGAAATGCTTAATTGGCTGTGTATGATCTGAATTCCCCCTTTTCCTTGTAAGAATCATGCCCATCTCAGGGGTGGCCTTCGAACGGACTGAGTATATGCCGTCGAAGAGCCTATGGTTGGGTGGAACGTTGCAGCGACATAGCTAGTCGTTTGGGATAATTGCACAACGAAGATAAGTGTTTTTTTTTCTATGTATTTAATTCTGAAATGTTATAATTTGATGGTTGATTTAATATGTTGAATGCGTACAAAAGATGTGTGTGGATGAATTTTTAATTCCGCTGTGCATATTTATTTAATTTGCATCTGCACGCCTCTGAATTTATGTGTATGAATAAGATGAATGGGCTGAATTTTTATGAAAAGTCCCAGGAATCGACATCACATTCTCTCCCTTGCTGGGTCTGATGGGAGGGTATGTGACATAGAAGCATAGTTGTGGATAAATATTTTGCAGTAACTTGTATGTCCTAAGTGTAGTGCCCCTAGACTACTGTAGACATTGAGGGCACCTGTTGAGTCACCTGACTGTCTGAAACATTAATAAAATAACCCTATGATTTTACTTTGAGTATATTTATGATTACGATTGATTGATATATGTGCATTTGGGTAGTTATTGTGAATGGACGATTTCATGTTGTTTAACGATTGACCTTGATATGAAAATTGTACATATGAATGATGCTTAACGACTAGCTGTGCAATTGATTACGTGATTAGACGAATGAGTAATGATTGAGTAAATTATAGATGCTTAATGAAGCAACAGATTTATAAACCAAATTGTGATTATTGAGGACAGTGCCACTAATTTACGTTTGTGAGAAATGTGTGTAGCGACAGGTGAAACGATTCACCGACGGACACACAAAGGAATATGAAGGGTCGTAGAGTACGGGTAAATCACACACAGGGGAAGCGACGACGATGTCAACTTCCGACAAGAATACCACGCATGAGCAGATAAGCATTGATCCGCTTGCTCAAGAGGAATGCGTGAGGACGTACGAGGTGGGCCACGACGGAGCTGGTCACGTACGAGTTGAGGGGCGCGCAGTGAGAACGGACTCACTCCTCAGCGCCATTAGTCCCTAGATAGCATGTAGACGGAGGATGGATGGTAACGATTCCTAAAACCCCTACAAGAGTTCCCGCAAGTCAAAACGGAAATATGGTGGCAGAAGGGCCCAACGATGAGGTACCCTGTCGAGAACGGAAAGAATGGACGCAAGGACCCAACGAGGTGGTACCTTGCCAAGGAATGGAAACCATGGATGATTGGACCCGACGGAGTGGTGCCATATCAGAGAATTAAAAATTAAGGAACCAGGAGCCCAACGACGCGGCATCGAGATCCTAGTGAATTTGATTGTTAAATTAAATTGCATAAAAACTTAGGAGAATAACTCTAGATTATTGCTTAGCAAATGCATAACAATAGCTAAGACATTTGCACATGAATAGTTATATTTTGTTGAGCATTTAAAATAATAGAAATTATTATTTAGGAGCAAAATAGATTAGACACCTAGTCAACTAAAAGCTAGGAGTTGATTAAAATATCTGGGGGACAAACTAGAGCAAACTTAGGGATGTAGGTGCACTTCCCAGAGAAACTGACACTTGGATGGGTGAGTGTTTAATTAATTAAATTATTAAAAATATTTAATTATGCATGAAGCGACATGTGTCGCAGGAGAATTCCCTTTATAAGGAAGGCTTAAGGAATGGGTAAGGGACCCATAATTTGGACGATTGTCGTAATTTTCGAATGCCTCAAAGACTTGCTGCTATCTAAGGGTTTGGCTTAGAAATCCTGGTGGGAAGGGAAGCCCAAGCTGAATTTCTGAAATAATTGTGTGAGCTCTACGACCCAAAGCTCGGGGGAGGCCATGCGACTGAAAGCATGAGCCTATGGTTGGGTGGCGAAGCTAACGGTTGCTTCGCCAATGGAAACGAGCTTTGCTGGAGGGATCCTACGGAAGACGCAGACGGTTCAGTTCAAGGGGACCATAAAGGAGGGGTCCTACATTTGGTATCAGAGCCGGTCGAGCCTTGAGGGCACCGGACTCATATTATTAAGGGGTTGTCGGTATCTTCGTCAAGTTGGATTTCACTGGAGTAGCCGAATAGTCCGCTGCTGCAACTCAACTTTGGACTCGACCTCCAAATCAGGTTCAATTGCTTTAATATTGTTTTCCAAGTATTCTGAGTTTTATACCTTTGGATTTATGTTTGGAAATCAAATAAAATTTACAGTTTGAATCAAGAAGTTTTATCGAATTTTAAATGTTGTTATTGTGGAGCGAATCTATGAATTGTAATCAGTATGTTGCAAATAGACCTACAGTGTGAATCGATCTAGTTTTCTAATAAATCATAAACTCTGTTTTTGATGTTCAAATCTATAAACCCTCTGTAAACAGTACTCTTTCTGGATTTCAATTTCTGGTTGTGGGCATTTAACATTTTAAATCTCAGATCATGTAAAGTCTGCGTGTTCTTTAAAGTTTGATGGAGTTCGACATTTCACTTATTTTTTATTAAATCTCAGGTAGTGAGAAGTCTCAGATCGACTTTTCCTTTGCAAGGTTGTGTGGCATCTGACATTTTAGATCTCAGATCATGTGGTTTAAAATCTTAAATTCTGTCATGTGAAGTCGACCTGTGAAAAGACGAGTTCCGTGAAGACTCTGCATGAACATTCCATTTTAATTCGGTCTCAGGATTGTTATTAATGTTTTAAATCTTAACATTCTGTCATATGATGTCGAACTATGCACTGATGCATTCTGATTGTTATTTAAAATCTTATATTCTTGATATTATAGAAGTCCACCTGTATAATGATGACTTTAGTGTATATACTCTGCATTCACAATCCCTTGAATTCGATTTCAGAATTTTATTATTATTTTTAACTCTTAAACCCTGTCATTATGGATGCCGTTCTGTGCAAAGACGGGTTCAGGGATTACTCTGTATCACATTCCATTGAATTCAAATTCCGAATTTCATTATTTTTTTTTTTTCTTAACTCTTAAAATCCTGTCATTATGAATGTCGATCTGTGCAAACGATGCGTTCAGGGAGTACCCGGTAGTATGGATGCCGATCTATGCAAGGATGCATTCAATGTATGCTCTGCGTTTACATTCCATTTAAACTCAGATCCAGAATTGTCGTTATGGTGTTAAATCTTAATTTGTCATTTGAGGTCAATAGTGTGCTCTGTGGATGCTCTGCATGTACATTCCATTTAATTTCGGCTCCAGAATTGTTATTATCATAATAATTTGTCATTTGATGTTGATCGGTGTGTTCCGTGGATGCTCTGCATCTACATTCCATTGAACTCGACTTCAAGATTTCATTATCGTCTTTAACCTTAAAATCTTGTCATTATTGAAGTAGAACTGTACAATGATGCGTTTAGTGATTCCATGGAAACTCGACTACAGGTTTCTTAATATTGCTTTACATCCTAATTTTGTTTATCTTAAGATCTCAGCAGACAGGGCAGGGTACTCTGCATTCTTCTTTCAAGGATTTCATCCGCAGTTTGAGAAATCATGTCGCGGAAGGCATTCAACCACCCAAGCTTTGAAACTGAAGAGTAATGCTCCACTCGAAGTAGGCGCGGATGCAGTGAATGCACAGTAAAACTCGGTAACTGACAGTCGACACATAGTTCTATATTAATTATGGTTGGGTTAACCACACAACGATTCAACCACTACTACAACAAATTTCCCAACCTCAAACTCAACGATCGAATCAGGTTCAACGTTTTTCAGATTTTGTTTATCAGTATTTGAGATCAATGTTTGTTTCTATTTTGGATTTGTAATTCTGTGTATTTAGTAACTCTGCTAAATTGTATACACCAATTTTAGAAATCGAGAATGCCTTGGGAAATTCAAGCTCTGACGGTATCAACGTTTATTATGGACCTGTGTAAATACACAAGATATAATTTCGATCGTGATAATTTTTATTATAGATCTGGGTAATTAGATCGAATTCTCATGTTTAAATATTTATGATAGAGTTGTGATAACCCACACAGGCCCGTTCCCAACCGTTTTAGCTCCCACTTCACCTGCAATCTATTCCAGATCACCGCATATTAATATAAACATTACAGATCGTAGCCAATCGATCTTTTCACATTTGGTTTCCAGATCATTGCAATTTGGTATTACTCCGGAACTGCCTCCGTATGGGTATAGTTTTTAAAACCATAAATATCTATAGTTACTACAAATTATAAGATTTCTGTTCTCTTACCCTAAAAGGGATCTGTGCTTTTCTTTTTTTTCTTTTTTTTTTAATTTGAAGTTGAATGGTTTCATTTTAAGATCTCTGTGTTAAATTGTGCTCATCGAATTCTGCGATCCGGTCTCAATTATATATTTATCACCTCTGTATCAGTTTGAACATACCGTATACTGCAATCGAATTGCACCCACCCCAGAACTCTGAGTTATATGCATACCCGTTTTCGATAATCTGATCTCTGTTGATATTATAACAAGGATTTCATTGGAGTTATACTCAATTCACTTTTACCTGTTGTTATCTATAACTGGATTCTGAATCCGTATTAATGCTATTTGTACTGGCTGCAGTCTTGATCTTATGCTATATTTATAAAATCCTTCCTTCACCAGATTAGGGATATTCAAACTCTAGATCTCATTTGCTTGCCTTCTTTTAGAGTTCGATTTATATCTTTCGATCTCACACAGCGATCCCGACAATTTATATGTATTTCCAGGAATTCTTAACCCAAATTGGAAGTTCTGACTTTCAAATTCACTATGTTTTTTTTCATTTCGAAAATGTGTTTCCATATTTCATAATGCGAATTGTAAATCTCAGAATTTCAAAATTCTCTGTGTTCATCGAATTTGAAAACGTGTTTCCAGAAATCCATGACACGAAGTTTTGACTTTCAAATTCACTCTATTTTCTCTTTTTCGAAAATGTGTTTCTAGATTTCATCATGAGAATTGCAAATTATGACTTTCAAAATTTACTGTGTTTATTCATTCCGAAAACGTGTTTCCATAAAATCTTGACTGCGAGTGAGTAGATCTGTGATAAATATTAAGGATCGAATCCTAGAAATGGTATTTAAACCTTGTTGTGTGTTTTATTTGGCAAATCGTACATTGGTTAGCCACAATAACTACAACATGCTTGTTTACATGACCATAGATATGCCGAACCGTATTGTTAATGAAGCTGCTGCAGCATGTTCATGTTATAAACCCTGTTGTATGTTTGTATTGCAAATCGTAGCCTTAGCAAGAGTATTTACAGCATTCCCAGTTTCGTATTCATCTCAGTGTATTATTACATGTTTGCAGAAGCATTAGGGAAATTAAAGATTGGTGCATTTAGTTTCTAAATTATTTATTAAAGTTTGGTTATGTGTGCATGTTAGCAAGGCAATCAATCAAACCTAGATCTGACTGACCAAATCATGAACCTTGAACAGATCCTCTAATCAAAAAAAAAAAAAGGAAAAGAAAACTCTATGCGCTTTACTTGCGTCATTCTACCAGTGTGACTAGATACATCAGAACTCTAGAAGTTTAGATCTGGGTATGAGTGTGCCAGATCTCTATCTTGAATTGTTGATTACGCCCACTACCTCCTGAAATATTCCTTTCTTTTCAAAGTAATATTTTCGGAGGACTAGAGTATATAAGCAGGCCATCGGAGTTAAACCCTTGCCATCTGTCAAGCGTCCCTGTATTACCAATTTTCAAAACACCGTAAAAATTTGTGAAGGATGTTCTTGATGTCAAATTACTTATGCCCAAGCATGTTTTCGGTGGGGAGTCTATCCGTGCTACCTGCCGAGTACCGACAACTAAATCTCGTTATCTTGTAGCAAAGATGTCTGTATAGTGTATTTATACGTTTTAATGCGAATAGAGTAAATCTTGATTGAGTTTCTGAACTATTGGGAAACAAGTCTTGTTCAATTTATATTTTATGTTTGTATCAATCGAAATTCAAGTCGATTGATGGAAATTCCATAAGTATATAATGAGAAATTGCAGACAGAATCTTTGTGTGATGCGCAGAGCTTGAATGAAGGTTTATTTACAGAGCATCGATGGCTGTTGTGCGTCGTAAAGGCAGATCGACAGTACAAGATGATTGGTTATGGACGCACAAGCATTCGGGAGTTAGTGGTTTAACACTACAGCGCCTGTTCATTTGAGTGCTAAAGGTTTAATGTTGAGCACCAAAAAGTAAGTTCTACCGGGTGGAGGGAGAAAGTGGCGGAGTTTGCCATGTATGGAGGGTAAGGTAAAACTAGTAAAGGATTGCTAGTTTAACTCTGTGATATATTTGGTTTTGTGCCTAAAACAATAGATCCGAGAGGTAGAAATTCTAATTTTTTTTTTATATATATATATTTGGAATTGTAAAACCAAGGGAATTGTATATTGTTCATATACACTTGATAAAGATCCTCTATGATGGCCTTGGATGGATTTAGGCTATCAGGATCGATCCCAATAATTGTTTCCCTGCGTGAAACCTTTCTAATTCCTCCACTGGGCACGCAGTTAACTTAGTTGGAGGACTAAGCCGCCGAGCTGTGACTTACGTCTAGGAGTAGACACCTGTCATAGTGTTATCTGGCCAGAGTCATCTATGCGCATTGTTTTAGCCCTCACTGAAAACCGACATCTAAGGAACACTTTCCACGAGTTGGGACGCTAACCTAGCCTTGATTGCCACCAGATTCCTTCACTCCTTCCTGTGTGGACGAGTTGGTAGTAATTAGGAGGATAGGGAGATAACACCTGTTCATCCGTGGTCGAGTTACTCGTAACTCCTGGCGGTAGGAATAACATTTTAGAGATGTAAACTTTTATTATTTTCAACCGAAGTTATCCCTGGCTAAGTGATAAAAATTCATAGCAGTAGAGTGTCATTTGGTGACTTGACACTTGTAAAATTACTATCGTTGTGCTGGGTTGTTTTTACCAAACTCGAACTGCCAAAAGACCAGGAGTGCAATCGAAGAACAAACTCAGTTAAAACTTAATTAAATTATGTTGCGATGGGAGTATATCTTGAGTTGAGTGCATTAACGGATATGATAGCCATTTATTTAATTGAAGAACAGGAAATTAGGAACATATTTTATAAATAAAGTTTTTACCGAATATGTTATTTAATCTTGATTTAGTGCATTGACGAATATGATAACTATTTATTTAAAATTGAAAGATAAGAAATTACAAACCTACTTCATAAATAAAGTTTTTTTTTGCGGAATATGATTAGTTTCATAATACTTTAAAAAGCTATTATATTTAATGTATTTAAATATGGGTTGAGCTAGAATCATAAATCTTACTACATTCTTTTGGGAGGACAGGTTGACCTAGATCTAAGTTGGGTTATTTTAGAGATAGATTCTTATATAAATTAAGGATGCATGTTCCGGATAGGAATTATATTGGCATAATTTATTATGTAAGCATTGCATTCAAGCGAATTATATGAAGGATTAAATATTTGGTTTATGTTTCATGGTTCTCTTTATAGGATAGTATGAAAGAATAATCCATTATTATATTCTAATACGAATTCTTATTCAGACATTATGAAATGACAATATAATATTTCATAATATGTAGTTGAATGAAATAAATATATGTTTACATAATACATATACATTTAAATTTGTATATGCTCATGCTTCGGTTATTTCATAATGGCTTTTGGACAGATTCAACATATTTAACCTATAAAAGAAAAGAGAATGGGATGAAAAATATATGCTCATACCTCAACTATTTCATAATGGAAAGTGGAATGAAACTAAGTGATGTGACGGACACTAGCTTATGTAAATATAAAGGAAAAAATAAATGAAATATATATAGAGAGAGAAGGAGAGAGAGATAGGAAGTGGAATAAACTTATGTATATTTAATGTACTTAATGGTGGTTAAAATAATGGTTAGAAATTAAATGATAAATATGAAGGCCATTAATTATATGGATTTTAGAAAGAGTTTATGCTTACAAATTATATGCTAGGTAGATTGTATAAAAATGTCAATCAGGAAAGGTCGTTAGCTATATAAATGTTAGGTGACCAGTTATTCAGTTAACATATATTTGCAATTATGACTTCAAATGAATGACTTAGAATCAGCCTAGTTTCTAATTATTGGTTTATATTAATGAGAATGAAAAGTACGAACTTGATGTGACCAAACAAAAGTAAAGGAAAAATTCTTGATTGGAAAAATCCACCAAGAGGGCCAAATAAAGATGATTCTCGGAAGACGAAGTATGGAGACGATTAGCATATTAAATTAAATTCAATGAAGCTAACTTTAAGTCATGATCAAACCTTGATGAAAAGACAACCAACCTTGATATGGAACTCGATGACGTTAAAGAAGACCCACAATGTGCGACTCGATGAGTATGTCGAGGTAGTCCTATGACAACATGAACGATGAAAGGAGGCAAGGATGTGATAACCTCGTTAACCTCGAGTATTGATACTCACAAAAGGACTAAGAGATAAATTTTATTATGTTTGACTAAACCGTTAAGTTCCAACCCTAGGAATCCTATCGAATTGAGAAGCGACATTTGGGGATTTGGAAGCAGTCTTATGGAATTTTGATTTGGGACAATTTGAGGGTCTCTCCTGAAATGTCAAAACCGTGATTATATCTTACCGCATATTTTATGATGTTTACCTTCTCGTCCTGGAGGGAGGATAACCATTTTGATTTAATTCCTTGCTCAGATCTGTTATGCTTTTGGGTGGCTATTGATGCGATGCAACTTGTAGATAGTGTGGACATTGTAAGCCTTCGTGGATGACTAGAAGGTATAGAAAAATCTAAATTTGGACTAACAATTATGAAGTATTATTGGATTTTCATTACGCGAAATTATGACTGAGTTCCTAAGGAGGTATTGGAACCATACTAGATGATATAGAAAACTAATGATTAGAACCACTAGTGCTTTTGGCTATCATTGTTTGAGAAGAATAGAAGAGAATGACAAAAAGATGAGAGTATAAATTTAGGTAAAGACTAGTGTCGAAAGTACGAGAACAAAAGTTAACTTCGAGATGAAGTTCTATTTAGGAGGGGGTGTATGTAATGCCCCTAGAATGACTTTGGACCTTAAGGGCACCTGTCGAGTGACCTAGCTGAACAAATTCTATATAATGGTCTTTTGAGCCTTGTTATGTATTAACTGATTGAGGAAAACCTGATGATGGGAATGACGACAATCATTGATAAATGAATTAAGGAATTAAATTATATGTGTGGAGTGGTATAATTGATTGATTAGTTCTTGCTTAATGATTAGCCCTGATTGATCAAGTCAAAGTGCAAGAGGACAGTTACAGTCTTAGCTCTACGACTTGGGAGGACGCAACTGAGATGCGTCATAGCTTTCCATTTTTATTTTTTTTTATTCTGAACTTCAGGACGAAGTTCTAAATAAGTAGGGGTGTATGTAGTGCCCCTAGACTACTGTAGACATTGAGGGCACCTGTTGAGTCACCTGACTGTCTGAAACATTAATAAAATAACCCTATGATTTTACTTTGAGTATATTTATGATTACGATTGATTGATATATGTGCATTTGGGTAGTTATTGTGAATGGACGATTTCATGTTGTTTAACGATTGACCTTGATATGAAAATTGTACATATGAATGATGCTTAACGACTAGCTGTGCAATTGATTACGTGATTAGACGAATGAGTAATGATTGAGTAAATTATAGATGCTTAATGAAGCAACAGATTTATAAACCAAATTGTGATTATTGAGGACAGTGCCACTAATTTACGTTTGTGAGAAATGTGTGTAGCGACAGGTGAAACGATTCACCGACGGACACACAAAGGAATATGAAGGGTCGTAGAGTACGGGTAAATCACACACAGGGGAAGCGACGACGATGTCAACTTCCGACAAGAATACCACGCATGAGCAGATAAGCATTGATCCGCTTGCTCAAGAGGAATGCGTGAGGACGTACGAGGTGGGCCACGACGGAGCTGGTCACGTACGAGTTGAGGGGCGCGCAGTGAGAACGGACTCACTCCTCAGCGCCATTAGTCCCTAGATAGCATGTAGACGGAGGATGGATGGTAACGATTCCTAAAATCCCTACAAGAGTTCCCGCAAGTCAAAACGGAAATATGGTGGCAGAAGGGCCCAACGATGAGGTACCCTGTCGAGAACGGAAAGAATGGACGCAAGGACCCAACGAGGTGGTACCTTGCCAAGGAATGGAAACCATGGATGATTGGACCCGACGGAGTGGTGCCATATCAGAGAATTAAAAATTAAGGAACCAGGATCCCAACGACGCGGCATCGAGATCCTAGTGAATTTGATTGTTAAATTAAATTGCATAAAAACTTAGGAGAATAACTCTAGATTATTGCTTAGCAAATGCATAACAATAGCTAAGACATTTGCACATGAATAGTTATATTTTGTTGAGCATTTAAAATAATAGAAATTATTATTTAGGAGCAAAATAGATTAGACACCTAGTCAACTAAAAGCTAGGAGTTGATTAAAATATCTGGGGGACAAACTAGAGCAAACTTAGGGATGTAGGTGCACTTCCCAGAGAAACTGACACTTGGATGGGTGAGTGTTTAATTAATTAAATTATTAAAAATATTTAATTATGCATGAAGCGACATGTGTCGCAGGAGAATTCCCTTTATAAGGAAGGCTTAAGGAATGGGTAAGGGACCCATAATTTGGACGATTGTCGTAATTTTCGAATGCCTCAAAGACTTGCTGCTATCTAAGGGTTTGGCTTAGAAATCCTGGTGGGAAGGGAAGCCCAAGCTGAATTTCTGAAATAATTGTGTGAGCTCTACGACCCAAATCTCGGGGGAGGCCATGCGACTGAAAGCATGAGCCTATGGTTGGGTGGCGAAGCTAACGGTTGCTTCGCCAATGGAAACGAGCTTTGCTGGAGGGATCCTACGGAAGACGCAGACGGTTCAGTTCAAGGGGACCATAAAGGAGGGGTCCTACACTAAGGTGGATCACAACTTCTTTACCAATGTAGGTGCTTGTAGATTCACAGTCACCGCGATCTTTACAGGGTCTACTAGAACTCCATCAGACAATGTGTCCCAACAGATTTCCAAAAGGAACACAAACAATGCATTTCCACAAGTTCAAAGCTATTTTCATCTGTCGGAAGTAGTCCAGCATTAGTCGGAGTAATGCAACATAATATTTAAGCAAGTTGTAAATTGTCCAGTGGTCCAAGTTAACTTCCAAAAATTTATGAATAAATTCACTAAAATATATGATTACAATCCTTGAGAAAACATCAAGTACATTCTTCAATCCAAACATAATGACACTATAAGCAAATGACCCCCATTTTGTTGTAAATGTTGTATTCTTTTTATCTTCTTCCACAATTACAACCTGGTGGTAACCCAAAAATTCGTCTGTGAAGGAGTATGCCTCATTCACTGCCACTTGGTATAATACTTCATCACTAAAGGGTGTCAAGAATGGATCATGGACACATGCAGCATTCAGGTTGCAATAATATACACATACTTTGATATCCTATATATATTTCTTGCTTTGGATTGGGGTTGATGGAGTCTTATTCATCCACCAGGAAAATCAAACCAACACTTAATATTTGATTGATTTATTTGTTCACCTTTTGTTTCACTTGAGGATTCAAGTTGTATCGTTGATGCTTTACAGGTTTGGTGTCTGGTTTCAACACAATCTTAATTTCACCCAAATATCCTTGGATCCCTTTGAGTTATATAAAGTTTTGCGAAAACAAATTGTCATATTCCTTCAATAGTGATGATATCTCATTTACAGTTTGTTCATCCTGTCTCTTATAGCCGCCATCTTGGGTTTGTCTTATGTGCCAACACTAGTAGAAAACGTGAGATGTGTGACTAAAAAAAGACTACAAATTGCATATAAATGACTAAGTTTAGTCACGTGAATGTTAGTCATTTATTGCTAGTCACTTATAATGGGACTAAATACGTTACTAAGAAATTTTAGTCATTTATTGGTTGTTTTGATTGGTTAGTTTGGTAGTATATTTAGTCATTGTTTTAGTCATTGATTGTTGTTAACTGGTCATTTATTTAGTCATTGATTGTTGTTAACTGGTCATTTATTTAGTCATTGATTGTTGTTAACTGGTCATTTATTTAGTCATAATAGTCATTTAGTGCCATCAACAGGTAACATATTTAGTCATTTAAATATTTAATTGTCATCAATTGGTCGTATATTTAGTCATTTTGTTCACTGATTTTCGTAAATAGGGCACGGAGGAATCGAACCACCAACCTCCTCCCTATAAGGAAGGTACTCTTCCATTGAGATAGCACCCTTAAATAGAATCAAAGTTCACACTCCTAGACCTAAAAAAAATTGTTGCTTACTAATGCTAAGAATATTTCTCCTAGGACATGATTTGACTCATTACAACATTGACTGTACTAAGATAGAGATGCCCCCTGATTTTCGTACCTATTTGATTTTTGTATAATACAATAAGTATTATTTCAAAAAAACAAGTTCTTTGAACAATGAAGAAGAAAATGACATGATGTGAATTTAATGACCTCCCTCTTTCAGTTTCAACTAAAGAGAATCATCGTGCTTAGACAAATAATAGCTATTATCAAAAGTATGCTTCTAACAATTTTAAAGGGTTATCTAGATAAAACAGTATTTATTTATTTTGAGTAAAATGTCATCCAATATAGAGAAAATCATAGTAACCATATATTTTTACGTTAAAGAAATGTTTCATATGCCTTAACCATATAAATTATATAGTCAATGACTCAATAGCATTGCTCATCATAACATTATGTGAACGTAAATCAAAGATAAAAGAACCATAACAACAATGTTTTACAAAATTGTTAAGACAATATAACACATATTTCTAGATGACAAGTTTGGCCATCACAAAACTAAGATTTCTGTAAAATTGGAACTCGTCATTTTCTCTGCATTACTGCCACTACAAAATATTACAGTCCCACCTATCACTTGTCAACCTACCAAATTTTCATGTTATCAGGTAAGCTAGAAGCTTCACAATAAAATGTACATGCAATTCTTGACTAGTCAAAAAATGAATTAATCCTAGCTATTGTAGGAAAGACTCGGTAGAATTTAGAGTGAGGCGCAACATGGGGTTTCAATGACCTGGTGTTTATTGTGCTACCCATTGTAAGATCTCCTTGTTGTTTAGCACCATGCTGAAAATTGAAATCAGCTAAAAAAAGGAGGTACTCAATCTGACGGAGCAATGTCTAGAATAAGCTTACAATGTCTGTAGTCTAAGTTTCACCACCTGATGCATGTAAAGAGTTAGAAAAATCTGGTCAGGATGTCCGATCAAGGTGGAGAGGGATCTCTCCTGATCGCAAAAAAGGTTGCAGTGTCCCCCCAATATCATACTAGATGGGGCATCTAAATATATAATGGTCCTCAAATTCCACCACCTACAAATGGAATAGCTAACAAACCCTCTTCCCTTGTGGGATACAGTTTTCATACTCAATTCAAACTCAAAGTAGATGAGATCCTACCCTAAAATTACCAAAAGGGAACTTGCAGACATGAGACTAGTGACATCAACTATACTCAAGGCATACAATAATACCACCTCTAAACTACATAAAAAAAAATTGAAATAGAAGACCATCTTAGGACCATGTACCTACAAATGGGAGACTCAAGTAGCTTGTATATATTGTCAGCAAATTGTTAAATGTACAACATCGGGAGACATTCTCCAAACCAATATTATGCAGCTATCTTGCTAAGATTGATCTTGCCATATAGAGGTGAGCACTTTGATTGCCTTTCGTGTAAAGGTTATTTCTCCCATATAGAGGTAATTGATCAAAGTAATGATGTTGTAATGTCTTGTTGGACGAGGCTCCGAAAATGTGTGTCAAGTCATGATTTTCATGTGAACCTTCCATATAAAGGTATCCATGGGATGGACCTCCCGTATAGAGGTGGACCTTCTGTATAAAGGTCATGCTTTACTTGTTAAAAACATTTAATGGTTTGTGATGTATTAATAACCATGATCACCAGTTGCTATTAAGTCTCCTTCATATATTGATCACCTCTAAAGTGAATTACTCTAGCATATGATCATTTCGTCTGGAATAATATAATATGATCACAACATCTGATAATTCTTCTTAGTATAATGTAATGTGATAGATAATTAAAGGTAGCACATATTGACCATGCAGTAAAAGATAAATAAATAAAAGATAAAGCATAGAGATCAAGAGAATTCAAAATTGCCCATGTAGACACTTTAGCTAATTAAAGATAACTTGAATTGTCAAGCCTTTTGTTATAAATATTATGTTAAGTAACAATGTATGCCTCAATCAATGCTTCAGTTAAAGCATCAGTTAAATATATGCAATCAGTTAACTAAAGGAGAACTTAGTGATCGCTTCAGTAAAATCAATCAGCATGTTTTTTAGTTAAGAAATGTTAAGTGTTAAAAAGAAATTAGTTAACTAAAGTGTTTTGCATGACGACACTTTAGTTAAACTAAAATTTAAAAGACAACACTTAAGTTACAACACTAAATTTGTGCCTATTGCATGATGAAACTTATGTTATCTTGTTAATTAAGTGCTCCTACATCATTTATGAGGTGAGTTCACTCCAAAGTCAGTTAAGCATGATTTCAAGTTAAGGAAGAAAGGCATTATTCATTGATGGTGCATGATTGAATAAACTAGAAGTGCATTGCAACTATCCAAGAAGATAATTCGCTCTGGTTTGCATGGGAGGATTATCCTTCATGCATTGATTCACTATTCCTTGCATGCCAGTGATTTTTGTTATATATTGATGTGTTGTGCACATTGGAAAACACATCGAATTGATATATCTTCTCTATTGCTTATGTATATTCACCAAGAGTGTTTTGGTGATCTCTTATCTTCCTAAACCAATCTACTATGTTGTAAAAGAAGTAAATTCTCTTCTATCCATTATATTATACTAAGAAGAGTTGTTGCAGTTGCGTTCTCATTGTTTTGAGGATTTTCCCCATGGTATATCTTGTTTTATGGTTGTATGAATTTCATGTGATTTAATTATCTCATTGTTTCAAGTTTTTACATCCAAAAGAATTAAAGATACAAGCTCAACCAAATATTAACATGGTATCAGAGCTCAAGGCGTGAAGGATCTCATTTTTGTATGCCAGCTAGAGCCTATGTAGATCATGAGAACTTGAGCATACGATTTGAAGACTATGGAATCAATCTCTATACAACCGGAAGACCGCCTTGAGGGCATCTCAAAATTAAACACTTGGAAGGATAGGATTATCAAAATCCTAGAGGAACATGAATTGGATAGCTACATATCCACTGTGCCGGAGGATCCTACAACTAATTTAGGGTGCATCAACTTCAAGAAGAATCAAGATATGGCCAAATGGATCATCTATGATTCGATAAAAGAACTTGATGCTCGTTATCACACCATTGAAGACCGCAAAAAGAATGTTATGATACATTGACTAATCTATATGAGAAGAAGTCCCCAACTCAAAATAGGGCATTGAAGAACAAGTTATGAAACCTCAAGATGGAGAATGACGAGACAGTGGCCTCCTTCTTCACTAAAATATCTCATGTAAGATATCAGCTTGTTAATGTTGGAGTTGTAGTGGATGAATATGATCTCATCCAAACCATCGTTGATGACCATCTTCATGGGAGACATTCTTGGCTGCTATCAATGGCCGAGAAGTGCAACTTGGGTTCGAAATATTGTGGCATGACTGTATCCAAGAAGAAGGGCGAATCCAAAGCAAAGCTATGTGCACTAAAGAATAAAATCTTCCCCTCGTGACAAGAATGAAGAAAGGAAAGAAACCCTTCTTCCAAAATAAGTTCTCTCATACAAAGAAGAAGGAGTTCAGAAAAGGATTTGACAAGTCAAAATCTAGTGTAACATCCCCCTCACCCAATCCGACCATCGGGAGGGGACATCGAGAAAATCTGAGCTTTCAAATTTTGCCCCAAATCCATAATACGAATTTCAACAAACAAAGTGTTTGCAGAAATGCAAATAGACATGCACAGCGGAATTAAAGTCTATCCACACACGGCTAATATGAAAATACAAGCATAAACATTCCAGGCATCAAATAAAACATTCAGATTCAATACATGAGAATACTTATCTTTAAGAAATGCAGATCCAAGAAACTGGTTGTGTAAGAGCGCTTTTCCACCCAACCATAGGCACTATGTTCAGCATATACTATTTATGCTACTGAGAGGATACCCCCAAGCTGGGCTATGAGGCCACCAGGGTGAAGGAAACACCTATAGGATTCTATCTCTCATCCCACAACCCATTCCGCTCTCTGTGCTTAGCCAAATGCTCATACAGAGCTCTACAAGGGCCTCACTTAGCCTCAATCTGTGGCTTCTCAAGCACCTACGAGAAACAGAACTCAAGGGTAAGGGTTCCTAGCTTGCACAACCTCTCTCCTCACCTACAGCCAACAAAACCCACTTCCCAATATGCAACATGGTCTCCAAATTTGAATTTCTGGGTTCAAAAAAACATGGTAAGTTCATGGACAACAATGGAGAGCTCTGCAACCCCTAAACCTGCATGAAAGAATGAGACAAAATTAGGTTTGACTCCAAAGGATATGAGAAAATGGTGACAAGACAACTGACATAACTTCTGGCAGTAGGGAAAGGACTCCTGGAAGCTGCAGACTGACTTCTGTCATGACAGAATTGTCACAAAAGTTAAATCAGTCCCATGCTACAATAACTGCATGAGGTGACTTTTCTCATACGAACCGTTACACCAAAACCCCGAGGTGTTAGTGAAGGCCGCCCACTAGGATCTTAACATCCCACCATGCTCCGCAGTCTAGACTCTGAGCTGGATGTGCGCCCGTACGGTGGTGTCCCATTTGGGCCGTATGAGCCCCAGACGAACACTGCAATGTCGATGTTGCCACCCGCTCTGTGACTCGAACCTGGGTGGAGGCTCTGATACCAAATGATACGAACTGTTACACCAAAACCTTGAGGTGTTAGTGAAGGCCGCCCACTAGGATCTTAACATTTTCCCACCAACCACACACATGCATCAATAATTGGAAAATAGTCAAAAAAGGGATATATATGGCTTATTCTCAACACATGACAGAATTTTGGGTGAGTTCTAAGGTTGACACTTGGAAACATAGGATTTGGTTTCCCATAGGCCCCCTTCCTCTTCCCCTCTGGTGGAATCATAGCCCCTTTGGTGCTCCTTACACAGCCATTGTTGGACCATTTTATTATGTATGTACATAATTTGTACATATACTCTAAGTCGGCATAAAATCCAACCAAATAGTCCAAATAAATTATAACATCATACGTGCCTATCCATTCACTAGTCGAGCCTTTGCCTTGAGCTCCGCACTAGGAATTCACATTAGCATATTTACATCATTTACATTTTTAATGCAATGGGGTCAAAATCGGGATATTACAGCTAGATGCTACAATTGCAACAAGAAAGGCCATTTCTAAAGAGAGTGCAAAGCAAAGCGGAAAGGAAGGTTTCATGCTTCTACCACCATAGAAGATGAAACCACTCAAAAGAATGCATCCGAGAAAAAGGAGACAAGAAGGGAGTATTACCTTATCTCATCCATTTTTGGATCCATCATCACAAGTGCAGACACATGGTTGATTGATAGTGGCTCATCCAAACATATGAATGGTTACAATAGTTCCATCACTGACCTAAAGGAGAAAAAGTTCACATGCATGGTCGAGTTGGGGGACAACTCAACATATTCGATCCAAGGAGTTTGATCCACCTCATTCCAGCTAAGCACCGGTGATATTTTACATGTGGAGGAAATTATATATGTTCCAGGCTTGAAGAAGAACCTCCTTTCAGTTTTGGTTCTTGAAGAAAAAGGCTTATGAGTTATCGTGATAGATTACAAAGCACTTTTATGGCCAGAGAACAAAATCCTAGAATATGCTACTGTGATTGGAGTTCGAGAGGGAGGACTCTACAAGGTACTAGGGAAGTACATTCAAGCTATGATTCACCACACTATCAGTCCATGAGAGATATGGCATCGAAGGATTGGACACCTACACTACAAAGTGTTACCAGGACTTCAAAAGATGGTAAAAGGTATGCATGTATTTTATTTTGAGGATGATAGTGTATATCGGGGTTGTGCACTTGGGAAGAATGTTAAGAAAAAAAATTCCTGCAGTACTACTAGATCTAAGGGATTTTAGATTTGATTCATTATGATGTATGTGGTCCCATGTCATCCCCCTCCCTGAGTAGCTTCTTATATTATGTATTGTTCATAGATGATTTTTCTAGGAAGTCATGGATTTATTTCATGAAGGATAAAAGAGAAACTCTTAGAAAATTTAAAGAGTTTAAATACCTAGTTGAAAAGCAAAACAAAAAACACATCCATGCATTAAGGTATGATAATGGAGGTGAACTTGATTCGCATGCATTTAATGAGATATGTAGTGATGCAAGAATATGTAGACAATTAACAGTACCATACAACCCTTAGTGAAATGGGGTTTCCAAAAGGAAGAATAGAACCATATGCGAGGCTTCAAAAGCCATGATGCATGATCAAGATATGTCTACCTCATTATGGGAGGAAGCCACCAATATAGTTGTGTACATCCGGAATAGAATCTCGCATGCCATTCTAGATGAGAAGACACTAAAAGAAGTGTTTACCGATGATAATCCAGACATATCACACTTGAGGATCTTCAGGATCCAAATATACATTCATGTACCGAAAGAAAAGAGAACAGAGATGGAGTCTTATGGAAAGCAAGGAACCTTTGTGGGTTATATCGAGTCATCCAAAGCATACCAAATATATGTACATGGTGAGAGACACATTGAAGTCAGCCGAGATGCCGAGCTGTTACCTTCCATGAGGAAGATTCTTTCAAAAGATCAAAAGAGATTCAATGTGATTCAGAGATGGAGAATCTCGAGTCTGATTCTCCCCCTTCAGAGTTTGAGAGGGAGAAACCAAAAGATGCCTCAGATTCGCTAGCTCTTGAAGAACCAGTACAATTAATTGAGAGGTCACCTGATGAACATCCCACTAAAATAATATCTTCTTGGTGTCGAGATATCTTACAATATGCAAAGAAAAATGGAGCACAAGCAAGCTCATCCAAAGAGCGCAAGAAACTTGACAAATATTCAGGGTATGTTGAACTGATGAGTCGCGTCAATGATTCAGAACCATCCTCATATGAAAATGTTGCAAAGCAGCAAGTTTAGAAAGTTGCAATGATAGAAGAGTACAACTCTATAATGAAGAATGATGTTTAAGAGGTTGTTCTCAAACCCAATGGGAAGTCCATTGTGACTTCTAGATGGCTTTACAAGATAAAGCATGTTGCGGATGGTAGCATTGAGAAGTATAAAGCCAAATTTGTTGCCAAAGGTTTCTCTCATAAAAAAGGAATCAATTATGATGATACCTTTTCCCTTGTGTCAAGGTACACCACAATCCGAGCAATGATTGCACTTGCATATGTTTTAGGATGGAAACTTCCCCAGATGGATGTGAAGACAGCCTCCCTAAATGGTGAGGTTGAAAAAGAGGTTTATATTTAGCATCATAAAGGATTTGTGGTGCATGGGAAGGAGTCCCATGTTTGCAAGCTAAAGAAAGGTTTATATGGGATTAAGCAAGCCCCTAGGGCTTAGTACTCCAGAAGTGATAGTTACCTTCAGAAACTGGGTTTTTGTAAGAGTGAAGGTGATCCAAATTTGTAATTCAAAGTAGAGAAGAACCAACTGTTGATATTGGTTATGCATGTTGATGATTTGTTTCTCAATGGGGAAGAACATATGATTGCTAGTTGCAAGAGGGAGATCACCTCAGAGTTCGAGATGAAAGACTTAGGTCTGATGCACTACTTTCTTGGCCGCGAGATCTGGCAAAGAAAAGATGAAATTTTTCTATCTCAATGGAAGTACATTGTGGATATATTGTGTAGGTTTGGCATGATATATTGCAAATCTATGACTACACCGAAGATTTCAAATTTGAGGAAACTTCATCAGTCGGGATCTAGATCAAATCCAGTAGATCCCACTTTGTATAGACAGCTTATAGGCTCGCTAATGTACTTGATACATTCGAGGCCTGATTTATGTTATGCCATGAGCATTCTGAGTCAATTTATGTCTAATCCAAAACACATACACTAGATAGTTACTAAGCATGTGCTTAGGTACTTTCGAGGTACAAATTCGTATGGGCTCAAATATGCCTCCAATGGAGGAGTCATATTACTTGGTTATATAGACTCAAACTGGGGAGGAACCATTGTGGACCATAAGAGTACATCCGGATACTATTATAGCCCTCGATTAGCTATGATATTGTCACCTACCCAAATTCTGAAAATATTATTATTATTGGCAAAATACTTTATGTTAATTTTTAATTACAAAGTTTTGTAATTATGACCAAGTTTGGTCAAGGATGAATGTAATTACTAAATTATTATTATTTAATAAATTAAAGTAGGAGACAAACACCCAAGGGAACTGTTAAATGAGTGTTAACTGACCCACTAGAAGGAATGGAAACTGTTAGAAGGTATGGGACAGATGGCAGCAATTCCACTCCACCACTAGTTGTTGGTTATGGGACAACTACCCCTACAAATGTGGCATTATCCCCCAAGTGGAGGGAGTGAGAAAGCAGCTCATTTAATGACCAGTTAACAAATGAAAAGCCTAGGCAGCCTACATAAGGCAAATTCGAATTGAGCAAGAATATCTTACACAATATTTTCTGTAGAAATGTTCCTCATGCGCATCAGGTGATCACTGAGAGATTCGAATAGGGAGGCTATGTGAGAGTGCAATTGTAAGTCTGCAAATTATTCTAAGAAGGAGAAACCAAGGTGCTGGTGCAAGCCCCTTTGACTACTGAGTCCTTAAGACTGGATAACTAATGCTACTGCAAGTTGAGGTCCTAAGCTTCTAAGTTTCTTACTCCTGGTGGTTCAGTGAACAGGCTCGAGGATCCTAAGGAAAGTAACTTGGTTGTCTTTAGGAATTGGTTGGGTGGAACAGGCTCCTTGGGCTGTTTGTTTCCCTATAGATTAACCAGGTTTTGTTGTTTCCTATTTTGTTTACAGTTTAATAATTCTGTTTAGTGAAATCATCAAACTTTGTTTTGTAAATGTAATTATTTATGATCTTTGTTTAAGTCTGAATGATAAAACCTTGTTAAAAATCTGATTAGATAATCATCTCTATATTTTTCCACATGTTGTTATTTGCATCGTACTCTAGTATAGAGAAGAAAATTAAATGATAGATGAGAGATAGGCAGATTGCCATTGATTAGACAAATAATTACAGTAAGTGCTATGATTATAATTATGTCCTATATCTAATCATAGTATGAATTTACTATATAGCGTCGACAGTAATATAGAATATTTTTGTTATTTAATCAAAGAAAACCTAGTCTATTTTCTGTACAGTCATATGTTTTTCTTTTATCCATATTCATTTAAAATAGCAAGTAAATACGATCAAATTAAACATTTTATGATTTCCAAGTAATAGCAGTTTCAAGATTTTAACAGCTGCAAAAACTAGTCACTGTATAGATTTCTTGGCATTATACATACTTTACTTCTGCACAGATTTATAGTTTTCATTTCAACTACATTTATCTCAGATAGAAATATTATTCATTTCCATACTATACATTTAATGATTTTCTAGCATTTCAAATTTCACGAAATATAGTAGCTGCAATTTATTTCCATACATTTATGTTATGAGTAAACACTCTTCACTTTTCTCATATTTGTCATAGATTGTTTTCAACACAACTGTATTTTCAATAATTAGTTTTGTATCAACCTAATACAAATATTCATATTTTATTTTATATTACTTATACTTTGTTTCCAATCTTGAATATCTCAAAATAGTATCAAACCCTATTTTATTTTCAAAACCTAGAATTAAATACACCGTCCTTCATTGTTCTGCTCAAGTCTTACACGGATAATCTTAAACATTTCTTTCTCAAACCCTAGCTAACATTTCAAAACCTTCTTAAGACAGAATTTTTCACACAGCAGAAAGCACGAATCCTTATCATTGTTCATTGAAAATTCATAACCCTAGTAGAACACATCTCTACTAGTTACAAGCTTGAATCACAATCTCCCAATCTTCATACTTAGGTTACAAATGCATAAGTATCAAACTACTGTATTATAATAAATAACAATGCCGAATACACAAATCAACACAGCGTTTGCAATAACCAAAACCATGTTTTATTTCCAAGTCACATGACTTTTAAATCAAAACGAAGCTTGCTCGTTGTACCATGGCGAAGTGCCATTACACAAAATAAATAGTTTGCAACGCAGGCTTGAAGCCTCAGCAACACAAAAACTTAGTCTAAAACATTATCACTGCCTACAGCTTAACATAACTCGGAAGCATGTAAAACAAGAACACGACTCCATTAAATATTGCTCAACAGCATAGTGAAAACATGACAGAGACTCTATTATTTATCCATTTAAGTCTTCCAAGAAACACATTGGGTCCTTTCCCTCAAACAATCAAAGGTTTTTGGACCAACTCGAAGTCGGTTATAGCGCTACAGCAAAAACCTACTGAGCCAAGCATTAAATGAACGAAGGACCACCGGAGCTTACCAGGAAACCAAAGCAACATTCCATTTCTTATTCTTCACTCAGCAACCTCTTTCGAACAGGTACCTGCCATAACATACGTTGAAAGGTCAAAACAAGATTTTACAGTATCAAATCAAGTATTACAGTATCATGTTGCAATTTCAAAACACTTACCTTTAAATTTTGACGCTTCGGAGTATTGAATCACTACACCAGTAAAACAACAAAGCAAGTGGCGACTGACAGCAACCCTAAGTTAACACAGCAAACCAATCTCATTCTTAGGAGAATCAAACCCAATCCGAATCACTTACACTACACTGGAAGAAGAAGCCTGTCACATTTTGGAATCGTGGGTTAAGTGCAGAAGGCTTAATGCCTGTATCTATTAAGAAACTACCTCTCACAGGTCATAGGATTGAAACCCCTGAGAATCACTCTCATCAACCCTACATTTTGGCAGCCTGTTGGCCTCAATGCTAGCAAAACAATGAAGACCGAGAAGTTCACAACCATTACATACAATGAGGTTTAGGATTGTAAGATAAACAATCAATATTCGATGAGATCAACGAGCATGGAGGTGCCAACAATGCTATGTTGGAAGCCGAGCAACAGTGCATTGATAACCCATTAATTACCACAACCAAAACAGTGCCAACACTGCCCGCCAAGGGACATTACCATGTATAGATCGGAGGAGAAGCGTCATGGCAACCATGCCAACTTGGATTTCTAGTTGTATCATCAGCCAAAGTTCACGTGGATGAATTATGTGGATTGATAGCCATACATTCCACTATGGAGTTTGGTTAGAACATTTAATACCGATCGGGACACTGACATCCTGCCAACGGTAAAGTTAATAACCATCAACTCATCACTCCTTTACGAGTTTATTTGAATACATTAACATACGTTGTCAATACTTAGGACAAGAGCTAGGTCATTTAGCATAATTCCATTGTTTTTATAGTCTCATTTCTTTTCTAAGGTTGGAGAAATCTCATAATCGATTTCAAGTTATTGCTTAGTATAAAAATAAATAGAATTACAGCATATTCCATGATTTGCATATTATAATCATATTATTGCATATTTTAAACATATCATTGCAAATTGACAATCATATCATTGTAATTTATGTGCATAGTTCATATGTAATTTATGTGCATAGTTCATATAGTTCAAAGTTAGGCATCGTAATATTTGAACTACATGTCATTGTAGTATGTAAATGCATAGTAACTATAGAATAGAACTAACCATATAAGTATATGGATAAACATGATGCCAAGGGCATAATTTAAATAATGACATTATACATTATAATGTAGAGTTCATAACACTAGTCACTAGGCTATTCATATACATTATCAGATTGTTGATAATCAAATAATGAATTGAGGACTTAAAATAATCCAAGTTCTGTAGATGCTTAGTTTAATGTTAAATTCAAAGATTTTCACGACAAAGACAGGAGTCTTACAATATTATTAAATAGCATTATAACAATCAACTGATGATGTGTTTCCATAGCACTGAAGAGTTTTGAAAGCCAACTTACAAACTAGATTTAGAACCAAGTATCCATACCTCTAGTCACTGGTGTCCCAGAGAAGTACTTATTATTTTACATTGACGATGAATTGAAAAACACAAGTACTCTAAATACTATGTTGTCTAGTAGATATCTACCTACGGTCTGCACAGAGAAACATTTTCAAATGCCTTAGCTTTTGCAGCTAAGTAAGCTCTAGGGTGCCTCATAGGACCCCTTTATTAACAAACAAACAAACTGTTAGCAATCCATCAAGAATATTAAAGCAGTACAAACTGTATCAACATGTAATATTAACCAAGAACTTAAACAAAATTGTAAACTGTACTTGTTTATGTAAGCATACAAATATCTTTCGTTAAAGAGGATTAACATCCGTTTATACCTGAAGTAGAAATTACAACCATGTTATCTGAGGACAATGACGTGTCATCTTCATTAATTTATCTTAGTTATGATTTCGATTTAGTTTATATGTTCTGCATTAAATAATTCTGATAATTATTGTTATTATAAAATTTAAAAAAATTGGTATTTTCGGGATGTTACATGTGGTATCAGAGCTCGTGTTCGAACTCTAGGCCTGAAAAAGGTCCAAGCACATGCAACATAAAATTTTATTGCAGCAGAAAATCTTACTAATTAAAATTTAAACTATTGTGTTATACAAAAAAAATTTAAGTTACAGGTATGGAGAACTCAACTGAACATGTAGAAGACAAATTTCAATCAAATAACCATAGCGCGGGACAACACTATGCAGAAGAAGGCCACGGTGAATTGAATGACAATTCATCAAAATTGTT
Organism: Larix kaempferi; assembly: GCA_027924585.1. Taxonomy (NCBI): domain Eukaryota; kingdom Viridiplantae; phylum Streptophyta; class Pinopsida; order Pinales; family Pinaceae; genus Larix; species Larix kaempferi. The sequence continues at coordinate 5,783,459 of BSBM01001754.1, forward strand.
ACGTGCATTTCATGAATTAAAGGAAGAAATTAGATCTATGAAACAAGACAATGAAAGAATTCTTAAGGCACAAGAAGAGTTAAACCAAGTGTTGTTTGAATAGTGCCCAATTGATGAGAAGGAGAGAGATAATGAAGATATCTCCAAAGTTGAGGATCTTCCTCATGGTAACAAAAGTAAGAAAATGAAAACCGATGATGTGAACAGCAGTTCAACATCATCAGGAGATGCTATTGAAGTGCGTAAAAAGAAACGTAACTATTCAAGCGATAGTAGTAAAGGAGATTATAAACCTAGAAAGAAAAGTCATAAAGAGTATGAACAGATTTCTTAGGAGTTCAGAAAGATTAGACCTCCAACTTTCAATGGAGAAACTGAGAAGGGTGAGACAGCTGAAGCATGGCTGTCCGGCATGAAGAAATATTTTCAGATTTATAACTATTCAGAATCCTTGAAAGCAAAAATGGTTATATATAACTTGACCGAAAAAACGGATATTTGGTGGCAGGACATCAAAAGAGTAAAGGGTATCAAGGATAAGGATGTAAACTAGAGTACTTTTAAACGATACTTCAAGAAGAAATTTTTATCTGAACAGTACTATGAAGAAAAATCCAAAGAATTCTACGATTTAAAGCTGGGAAGTATGAATATGAAGGAAATGAACAGTAAATTTATGAACTTATTGAGATATGTGCCATATCTCGTGGAAGAAAAAATGAAGATTCAAAGATACTTGAGCTGTCTACCTTTCAATATTAAGGACAGAATCGAGTATGACAATCCAAAAACTTTGGAAGAGGCTATGAGAAAGGAAGTTTTCTGTTATGACACTAATCGGAAAAGGGAAGGAATGTCAAACTGGAAAAGTCATAAGCCCAACAATTTTGAGCTGAAAAAGAAAAATTTCAGGTTCAGTGGGAATTCTGGTTTCCAAAAGAAAAAATTTCAAAATCGGAATTTTCAAGGAAATAATTTCAGAAACAGTCAACAGCAGAATTCTACAGCACCTAGAAATGCTCCCAATAATACCAGGACCAATGAGCAAAAGGCACCTATCAAATGTTTCGAGTGTCAAGGTCCTCACTATGCATCAGAATGTCCCAAGAGGAAGCAGACAGCTAACAACATTCACTCTATTCAGACTGAACCTACTGTTGGAGATGTGGCAAGGGAGATGCCCAGAATCAATGCAGCACTCGACAACAGGGAAGCAGATCATCAAATCTCTATGGTAGAGATTGAAGGTATGCTACAAAATCATCATGTTACTGTTTTAATTGACCCAAGTGCTAGCTTAAGTTATATATCACCAGATATTGTGGAAAGTCTTAAATTAAAAATAGAAAAGTTCTATAAATCTTGGTTAAATAGACTAGCAATTGGAACAAAGAGGAAAGTATCAAATTTTATAGAAAGTTGTGCTTTATCCATGAATCAGTTAAAGACACAAATCAAGTTGAATATTTTACCTTTAGGATCCTATGATATTATAATCCGAATGGACTGGTTAGAAACCCATCATGTCATTCTGAACTGTTATGAAAAAAGTTTTATGTGTTTAAATGAAGAAGGAAAAACTATAGAAGTAAGAGGTGTCCCAAGAAAGGTAACCCTTAGACAGATTTCAGCCATGCAAGTTAAGAGGGCAGTTAGAAAAGGATGTCAGTTGTTTGCAATAAATGTAGTAAATGATGAGTTTATTTGTAAGAGGACAAACTAAAATTAGAAGACATACCTGTCCTAAAGGATTGCAAGGATGTTTTTCTTGAGGAGATTCCAGGATTACCTCCTAAAAGAGATTTAGATTTTACCATCGAGTTAATACCAGGAGCAGTACCAAACTCTAAAGCTCCATATAGGATGAATATACTGGAATTAAACGAATTGAAATCACAGTTGAAGGAACTGATTGATAAGAATTATATAAGACCCAGCATGTCTCCTTGGGGAGCACATGTTATATTTGTTAAGAAGAAAGATGGAACCCTAAGACTGTGCATAGATTATCGCCAACTTAATAAGATGACAATCAAGAATCGATATCCGTTACCCCGCATCGACGATCTATTTGCTCAGCTGCGTGGAGCAACTATATTTTCAAAGATTGATCTAAGGTCAGGAAATCATCAAGTGTGGGTTAAGGATGAGGATATTTTCAAAACAGCTTTCAGTCTTCGATATGGACATTACGAGTTCGTAGTCATGCCATTTGGCTTGACTAATGCCCCAACTGTATTTATGTGTTTGATGAAAAATATTTTGCACAAATACTTAGATAAGTTTGTTGTTGTGTTTATAGATGACATTTTAGTGTATTCTAAAAACAAAGAAGAGCATGATGAACATCTACGAATTATCTTACAAGTTCTGAGAGATCATCAACTATACGCTAAGTTTAGTAAGTGTGACTTCCACAAGGACAAAATTCAGTATTTAAGACACATAATTTCTAAAGAAGGAATCTCGGTTGACCCCGACAAGATAAAAGCCATTAATGATTGGCCGGTTCCTAAGGATGTGTCGGATGTAAGATCATTTATTGGTATTACTGGATATTATAGAAAATTTATAGAGGGTTTTTCAAATATTGCAAACCCCATAACCTCCTTGCAGAAGAAAGGGAAGGAATTTGTGTGGGATCAGAAATGTACATACAGTTTTAAGAAGTTAAAGGAATTATTGACTACAGCACCTATTCTAAGGATAGCGAATCCTAATAAAAATTTCATAGTTTGCACAGATGCTTGTAATGACGGACTCGGTGGAGTCCTAACACAAGAAGGGCATGCTGTGGCATATGAATCAAGAAAGATGAAAATACATGAGAAGAATTACTCTACTTATGATTTAGAGTTATTAGCAGTAATTCATGCTTTAAAAATGTGGCGTCACCACCTTATTGGCAGAAAATTTACCTTATTGACAGACAACATGGGCCTGAAATATTTATTAGATCAGACAAATGTGAACGCTAGACAAGCTAGATGGTTAACTTTCTTAAGAGAGTATGATTTTGAAATTCAGCATATTAAAGGGAAAGAGAACAAAGTTGCAGATGCATTGAGTCGCAAGGCAAAACTGAATTTTATTTCAGCCATCAGTACTTACTCAACAAATTTAGAAAATCAGATCCTTGAAAGGAGTGAAACGGATGAAGAATACATAAAATTAAAGGAAAAGACAGCAAATAACAGTTCTGAAAATTCTATAGAAAATTTCAAAATGAAGGAAAATGGATTATTGCTATACAAAAATAGATTGTATGTACCTAACATACTAGAGCTAAAAATTCGAATTTTAAATTAGATGCACAAAATGCATTACTCTATCCATCCAAGGTTATCAGAAGACCATTACTATGCTAAGGAAAGAATACTATTGGCCCAAAATGAAAGATGAAGTGGCAGAGTACATAGCTAAATGTTTGGATTGTCAAAAAGTGAAAGTTGAACACCAACATCCCGCTGGATTGTTACATCCATTACCTATACCGAGTTGGAAATGGGAAGTGATAAGCATAGACTTTATTACTGGACTACCAAAAAATCAGAAACAAAGTGACTCTATCATGGTGGTAGTAGACAAACTGAGCAAAGCAGCACACTTTATACCTGTGAAGACTACTCATAAGGCTCCAGACATTGCAGAAATCTTCATGAAACATATTTTTCGACTACATGGTATACCGAAAGTGATAATTTCAGATCGTGACTCTAAATTTACTGGAAACTTTTGGAGATCTTTTTTTAAAGGGTTGAATACAACCTTAAATTCCAGCACAGCATTTCATCCATAAACGGATGGACAGACAGAAAGAGTGAATCAAGTTTTGGAAGACTTATTGAGAATGTATGTTAAGGATCAGCCTGGTAAGTGGGAAGACTACTTGCACTTAGCAGAATTTGCATATAATAACCATTATCATGCATCATCCAACCTTAGCCCATTTGAAATTCTTTATGGTAGGAAAAGTGATACACCCGTTTCTTGTAATGACCTAGTAAATAGAGTTGTTTTAGGACCTGAATTATTGCAGAAGTTAGAACTATTTGTGAAACAGGTACAAGGAAATTTAAAAGCTGCCTAAGATAGGAAAAAGAGCCAAGCAGATCTAAAAAGGACTCATAAAGAGTTCCAGGTTGGTGAACATGTGTTCCTCAAGGTAAGACCGAAAAAGAGTTCATTGAAATTGGGAAGCTGTGCCAAGTTGGCACCCAGGTATTGTGGTCATTTCAAAATATTGTCCAAGGTTGGACCAGTGGCATACCAACTGGCTTTGCCACCAAATTTAAAAATACATAATGTTTTTCATATATCATTTTTAAAGAAGTATGTACATGATTTTACTTATGTTGTAAACTGGAATGATGTACAGGTGGGACAAGACGGAGATTTTCAGGTGGAACCAGACTGTATCCTCGAAAGGAGGGAAACTCTGCTTCGGAATTGCACCATTGGGAAAGTGAAGGTGCAATGGAAGCACCTTAGCCCAAAAGAGGCAACTTGAGAGTTGGAGAGTAGTATGCAGGCAGCATACCCAACTCTGTTTCAGGAACACTCAGAGAGTGATTAACCAACATCGAGGACGATGTTCAGACTTAAGGGGGGGTGTATGTCACCTACCCACATTCTGAAAATATTATTATTATTGGAAAAATACTTTATGTTAATTTTTAATTACAAAGTTTTGTAATTATGACCAAGTTTGGTCAAGGATGAATGTAATTACTGAATTATTATTATTTAATAAATTAAAGTAGGAGACAAACACCCAAGGGAACTGTTGAATGAGTGTTCACTGACCCACTAGGAGGAATGGAAGTTGTTAGAAGGTATGGGACAGATGGCAGCAATTGCACTTCACCAATAGTTGTTGGTTATGGGACAACTACCCCTACAAATGTGGCATTATCCCCCAAGTGGAGGGAGTGAGCAAGCAACTCATTTAATGACCAGTTAACAACTGAAAGGCCTATGCAGCCTACATAAGGCAAATTCGAATTGAGCAGGAAGCTCTTACACAATATTTTCTGTAGAAATATTCCTCATGTGCATCAAATGATCACTGAGAGATTCGAATAGGGAGGCTATGTGAGAGTGCAACTGTAAGTCTACAAATTGTTCTGAGAAGGAGAACCAGAGGTGATGTTGCAGGTCCCTTTGACTGCTAAGTCCTTAATACTGGATAACTAATGCTACTGCAAGTTGAGGTCCTAAGCTTCTAAGTTTCTTCCTCCTGGTGGTTCAGTGAATAGGCTCGGGGGTCCTAAGGCAAGTAACTTGGCTATCTTCAGGAATTGGTTGGGTGGAACAAGCTCCTTGGGCTATTTGTTTCCCTACAGATTAACCAGGTTTTGTTGTTTCCTAGTTTGTTTACAGTTTAATAATTCTGTTTAATTAAATCATCAAACTCTGTATTGTAAATGTAATTATTTCTGATCTTTGTTTTAGTCTGAATGATAAAACCTTGTTAAAAATCTGATTAGATGATCATCTCTATATTTGTCCACATGTTGTTATTTGCATCGTACTCTAGTATAGAGAAGCAAATTAAATGATAGATGAGAGATAGGCAGATTTCCATTGATTAGACAAATAATTACAGTAAGTGCTATGATTATAATTATGTCCTATATCTAATCATAGTATGAATTTATTGTATAGCGTCGACAGTAATAGAGAATCCTTTTGTTATGTCATAAAAGAAAAACCTAGTCTATTTTATGTACAGTCATATGTTTTTCTTTTATCCCTATTCATTTAAAATAGCAAGTAAATACGATCAAATTAAACATTTTATGATTTCCAAGTAATAGCAGTTTCAAGATTTAACAGCTGCAGAAACTAGTCACTGTATAGATTTCTTGGCATTATACATACTTTACCTTTGCACAGATTTATAGTTTGCATTTCAACTACATTTATCTTAGATAGAAATATTATACATTTCCATACTATACATTTAATGATTTTCTAGCATTTCAAATTTCACGAAATATAGTAGCTGCAATTTATTTCCATACAATTTATGTTATGAGTAAACACTCTTCACTTTTCTCATATTTGTCATAGATTGTTTTCAATACAACTGTATTTTCAATAATTATTTTTGTATCAACCTAATACAAATATTCATATTTTATTTTATATTACTTATACTTTGTTTCCAATCTTGAATATCTCAAAATAGTATCAAACCCTATTTTATTTTCAAAACCTAGAATTAAATACACAGTCCTTCATTGTTATGCTCAAGTCTTACATGCCTAATCTTAAACATTTCTTTCTCAAACCCTAGCTAACATTACGAAACCTTCTTAAGACAGAATTTTTCACACAGTAGAAAGCACGAATCCTTATCATTGTTCATTGAAAATTCATAACCCTAGTAGAACACATCTCTACTAGTTACAAGCTTGAATCACAATCTCCCAATCTTCATACTTATGTTACAAATGCATAAGTATCAAACTACTATATTATAGTAAATAACAATGCCAAATACACAAATCAACACAGCGTTTGCAATAACCAAAACCATGTTTTTTTCCAAGTCACATGACTTTTAAATCAAAACGAAGCTTGCTCGTTGTACCATGGCGAAGTGCCATTACACAAAATAAACAGTTTACAACGCATGCTTGAAGCCTCGGCAACATGAAAACTTAGTCTAAAACATTATCACTGCCTACAACTTAACCTAACTCAGAAGCAATTAAAACAAGAACACGACTCCATTAAAGATTGATCAACAGCATAGTGAAAACATGACAGAGACTCTATTATTTATCCATTTAAGTCTTCCAAAAAACACATTGGGTCCTTGCCCTCAAACAACCAAAGGTGTTTAGACCACCTCGAAGTCGGTTACAGTGCTACAGCAAAAACCTACTTATCCAAGCATTAAATGAATGGAGGATAAACCTCTTACATTTTGATATAAAAACAAGTCAAACTTAAAACTTCGCATTCATCCATCTTTGAAACAAGACGAATGTTTCCAACTCTCAGCTTACAACAAACACCATTTAAGGCACCTACGAGGTTTGTTGTGAACCATTGGAGCTTACCAGGAAACCAAAGCAATATTCCATTTCCTATTCTTCACTCAACAACCTCTTTCGAACAAGTACCTGCCATAACATACGTTGAATGGTCAAAACAATATTTTACAGTATCAAATCAAGTATTACAGTATCATGTTGCAATTTCAAAACACTTACCTTTAAATTTTGACGCTTCGGAGTATTGAACCACTACACCAATAAAACAACGAAGCAAGTGGTGACTGACAACAACCCTAAGTTAACACAGTAGACCAATCTCATTCTTTGGAGAATCAAACCCAGTATGAACCACTTACACTACATTGGAAGAAGAAGCCTGTCACATTTTGGCATCGTGGGTTAAGTGAAGAAGGCTTAATTCCTGTATCTATTAAGAAACTACCTCTCACAGGTCACAGGATCGAAACCCCTGAGAATCACTCTCATCAACCCTACATTTTGGCATCCTGTTGGCCTCAATGCTAGCAAAACAATGAAGACCGGGAAGTTCAAAACCATTACATACAACGAGGTTTAGGGTTGTAATATCAACGATCAAGATTCGATGAGATCAACGAGCATGGAGGTGCCAACAATGCTATGTTGGAAGCCGAGCAACAGTGCATTGATAACCCATTAATTACCACAACCACAACAGTGCCAACACTGCCCGCCAAGGGACATTACCATGTATAGATCGGAGGAGAAGCGTCATGGCAACCATGCCAGCTTGGATTTCTAGTTGTATCATCAGCCAAAGTTCACATGGATTAATTATGTGGATTGACAGCCATACATTCCACTATGGAGTTTGGTTAGAACATTTAATACCGATCAGGACACTGACAACCTACCAACAGTAAATTTAATAACCATCAACTCATCACTCCTTTACGATTTTATTTGAATACATTAACATACGTTGTCAATACTTAGGACAAGAGCTAGGTCATTTAGCATAATTCCATTGTTGTTATAGTCTCGTTTCTTTTCTAAGGTTGGAGAAATCTCATAATCGATTTCAAGTTATTGCTTAAGTATAAAAATAAATAGAATTACATCATATTCCATGATTTGCATATTATAATCATATTATTGCATATTTTAAACATATCATTGCAAATTGACAATCATATCATTGTAATTTATGTGCACAGTTCATATAGTTCAAAGTTAGGCATCGTAATATTTGAACTACATGTCATTGTAGTATGTAAATGCATAGTAACTATAGAATAGAACTAACCATATAAGTATATGGATAAACGTTATGCCAAGGGCATAATTTAAATAATGACATTATACATTATAATGTAGAGTTCATAACACTAGTCACTAGGCTATTCATATACATTATCAGATTGTTGATAATCAAATAATGAATTCATGATTTAAAATAATCCAAGTTCTGTAGATGCTTAGTTTAGTGTTAAATTCAAAGATGTTCACGACAAAGACAGGAGTCTTACGATATTATTAAATAGCATTATAACAATAAACTGATGACATGTTTCCATAGCACTAAAGAGTTTTGAAAGCCAGCTTACAAACTAGATTTAGAACCAAGTATCCATACCTCCAGTCACTGGTGTCGCAAAGAAGTACTTAGCATTTTACATTGACGATGAATTGAAAAACACAGGTACTCTAAATACTATGTTGTCTGGTAGATCTCTTACTTGCGGTCTGCACAAAGAAACATTTTCAAATGCCTTAGCTTTTGCAACTAAGTAAGCTCTAGGGTGCCAAACAAACAAACTGTCAACAATCCATCAAGAATATTAAAGCAGTACAAACTGTATCAACATGTAATATTAACCAAGAACTTAAACAAATTTGTAAATTGTACTTGTTTATGTAAGCATACAAAGATCTTTCGTTAAAGAGGATTAACATCCGTTTATACCTAAAGTAGAAATTACAACCATGTTATCTAAGGACAATGACATGTGTCATCGTCATTAATTTATCTTAGTTATGATTTCGATTTAGTTTATATGTTCCGCATTAAATAATTCTAATAATTATTGTTATTATAAAAATAAAATAAAAATTGGTATTTTCGTGATGTTACAGATATCTTGGTCCAGTAGGAAGCAGGGCTCCGTAGCCCAGAGCACTACAGAAGCAGAATACATCACTGCTAGTGTTTCCTGTTGAGGAGCAATGTGGCTCATGAATCTACTTGCATGGTTGTTAGGTGAAAAGCTTGAGCTTACAGTTATTAGGTGTGACAATCATAGTTACATCAAGCTTTTCGAAAACTTAGTGTTTCATGACAAGTCGAAGCACATTGAAATGAAGTATCACTTCATCTGAGACATGGTCCAAAAAGGTACAATGAAACTTTAGTACATTTCTATTGATGATCAGATTGCAGATGTGTTAACAAAGCCTCTGTTAGTAACGAATTTCAAGTACTTTTGAGACAAGCTTGGTATGGTAGAGAATGCCTCCCTCGTTGAGAGGGAGTGTTAAATGTACAGCATCAGGAGACATTCTACAAACCAATCTTGTGCAGCCAAGATTGATCCTCATGTATATAGGTGAGAACTTTGATTGCCTTCTGTGTAGAGGTTATTCCTATGATGTAGAGGTAATTAATCAAAGTAATGATGTTGTAAAGTCTTGTTGGAAAATGCTTCAGAATTGTGTGTAAAGTCATGATTCTCATGTGAACCTTTCGTACAAAGGTATCCATGGGATGGACCTCCCGTATAGAGGTGGAACTTTTGTATAAAGGTCATAATTTACTTGTTAAAATCATTTAATGTTGTGTGATGTATTATTAACCATGATCACCAATTGATATTAAGTTTCCTTCATAGATTGATCACCTCTAAAGTGAATTACTTTAGCATATGATCATTTGGTCCGGAATAATATAATATGATCACAGGATCCGATAATTCTTCTTAGTATAATGTAATGTGATAGATAGTTAAAGTTAGCACATATTGACCATGCAATAAAAGATAAAAAAAATAAAACATAAAGCATAGAGATCAAGAGAATTCGAAATTTCCCATGTAGACACTTCAGCTAATTAAAGAGAACTCGAATTTTTAAAGCTTTAGTTATAAAGCTTCAATTAAGTAACAATGTATGCTTCAATCAATGCTTCAATTAAAGCATCAGTTAAAGATATGCGATCAATTAACTAAAGGAGAACTTAGTGATCACTTCAGTAAAATCAATCAACATGATTTTCAGTTAAGAAAAATTAACTAAAGTGTTAAAAAGGAATTAGTTAACTAAAGTGTTTTTCATGACGACACTTTTGTTAAACTAAAAGTTAAAAGGCGACACTTAAGTTACAACATTAAAGCTGCACCTATTGCATGATGACACTTAAGTTACAACATTAAAGCTGCACCTATTGCATGATGACACTTATGTTAGCTTCTTAAATAAGTGCTCCTACATCAATTATGAGGCGTGTTCACTCCAAAGTCAGTTAAGCATGATTTCACGTTAAGGAAGAAAGGCATGGTGCATTGATGGTGCATGATTGAAGAAACTAGAAGTGCACTGCAACTATCCAAGAAGATAACTCGCTATGATTTACATGGGAGGCGTATACTTCATGCATTGATTCGTTGTTCCTTGCATGGCAATGATTTTTGCTATATATTGATGTGTTGGGCACATTGGAAAACATATTCAATTGATCTCTCTTCTCTATTGCTTATGTATTTTCACCAAGAGTGTTTTCGTGATCTCTTATCTTCTGAAAGCAATCTTCTATGTTGTAAAAGAAGGACATTCTCTACTATCCATTATATTATACTAAGAAGAGTTGCTAGGGTTTTTGTTCTCATTGTTTTGAGGATTTCCCCCAGGGTATATCTTGTGTTAAGGTTGTATGAATTTCATGTGATTGAATTGTCTCATTGTTTCAAGTTCCTGCGTCTAAAAGAATTAAAGATCAAAGCTCAACCAAATATTAACACAAATTTTATCCTTAATTGCCATGTTAATATCCTATTGAAGGGGAAGAATATTGCTAGGAGCATCCAAAGAATAGTTGAAGGGTTGGAAACATGCAATGGATATGCAATCAATTGAGGTAGTGAGGAGGCTTCAAAGAAGTGAATTCTTTGTCAACTTGAGAAGGTGGAGGTCATATACATCGAAGACCAAAGAGACACATAAAGGTACTTATCATGCCCTGACACAAAATCAACCATGGAATGAACCCTATGAAGAAAGAAACCAATCTAAAAATACTCTGGAGGCACATGGGATCTGCACCAAACTCAGTTGGAATTGTCTACACCTATTCAAGTACACTTTAGACATAGCAAGCCACCTCTTGTGATCCTAAGATCTTATTTGGGCCATCCATAAGCACATCTACAAACTATACATCCAAGTCACTTGCGTAGCGCCTCAAATATGGATTTTTACTCGAAGCATTTCATGGAGTTGTTTTCTAGACTCATCACCTACTCTATGTACACACGAAGAAAATGTATGCACACTCGTAGGATCCCCCTAGGTAAATTTAGAACATGATCCCATAAAATACGGATATAGACCAATCACCACATACCACACCCCAATCAATTTTACCACAGATGCATCTTATTTTTAGGTGCCATTTATACTATGAGATTCATTGTTGTTACCATTTCCTTTATTAGGATTCAGGGGGATTCCCTCTCCACTCTCTCTTGATAATCAGACCAAATGTTCCCTACTCCCTTCATGAGAGAAGTACTCATATATAGATCGTAGTCTTTGCAAGCTCCACCTTTTCCCAAGGATTCCAGGATGATCACTTCTTACTTCTAATTTGCCCCATTTGATCAAGGAAACAAGCAACATGCAAAGGTCAAACATATTTCAAACTCTAGAATGGTGAGGCCCCAGGTCGCCTCCCATGTTTCTTCACAAGCTCCCCCACTTAGCGGTTGGATAAAATCTTCGAGTACTATGAGGAGTTGTCATTCCGGCCAATAGATCACACATTACCAAACCAACATATGAACTATATCTAAGACAAACCTAGAGACAGAATACACCCAACTATGTAAGAAGTAGTAAGTAGTTCAAAATTCAAATTTCACAAGAGAAATATGTCTTCCACTTGACAAACGAAAATTGAAACACGTGTTGCCTATAATTTGTAACCTCGGTTTTATAAGTGCATATGAATTGTTAGATTTCCAAAATGGATACATTTTGTAATTCCATTAGGCTTAAGGAAAATGGTCATCCAATAATGCAAACATTTATGCGGTAGACACATTCCCTCCCATAACAATTAGTCCCTGGTTATGCTTTATTTTGAAATGGTATTGAATATCTATTAGACATGTGAAAAAATCAGATATTCAGAAAACCAACGGTACAATATTTTTCCATTGCCACACTTAATGCAAGAGATTCTCCTCTCCTAAGATAATGAAGATTACCCATCCACGGAAATAAAAGACTACAGAAAATTTCTTGAACAGCAAAACTTTGCATGGAGTTGTTGTGGCTTCATCGTTTCTTTGTAAAAGTTGGCATACCTGTTCCTTCCACCAAGAAAGCTCTTTTTCTTTATTTACAAGTTTGGCTTCTGTGATTTTTAAATCGGCCTCTAGTTCTGCTATATGTTATTTTTGTCTCTTTTGCAAAAGTTCATGCAAACGTCTCTCCAATTCTATTGGAGAAACACCATAATTTGCTATATCTATGTCTTCATGGTCATGATTGCTATTCTTTCCTGGAATTCCACTAACATTCAAATCATTGTACAATATGTTGCATGGGATCTGTAAAAAATACAATAAGGCATCACAATCATGATATTACATTCTAGTAGATATAAAAAAGGACTAGTGGCATGAACATCCAAAGATATTTTCAAACGAGTAGACTTTGTTTTACCATGGTTGTTCCATGTGATCATATGAAATACATGCCGCGAATAAAAATCTAAAGTTGAATCCTGAAATGCTCGTGTGATACTCGTAAGAAAGGCTCCCAAGTTTCGTGACTCTCAAAATGAAGTTCATGGCATTTCAATGCTCATAAAGGGTGAAGCATAGAAGGTGACATACATCAACCTGGGGTTAATGTGCTCATGGAGTATATGGAGTATTTCCTGTAAATAGGTTAATGTGATCATGGAGTATATGGATTGTTTCATGTAAATGGGTTATTGTGATCATGAGTAATTCCCAATGTTAATGTGATCATGAGGAAATGGAGTATAAGTTGTTATTTCCAGAATTATTGAATGTTTTTTATATTGAGTTTTTAAGATATTTTTGTTAGATGCTAGAACGGAGTTAAAATAATAATTATTATAAAGTTGGTATTGAGAATTTGAAGAGGCATGAGAATGCTCATATAGTTTCCTCATGCATATGTGTGTTAGGAAGTTGATTGAAACTGTAAAATAACTAAAGAACAGATAAACTATTGAATGCAAGTCGACAAAAGTATTGCATTGCTTATTTACCAGCCTTGAACACCCTCAATTGTTGACTATCACTTGTACATATTTGAATACTAATCGATGGAGAAGTATGAAGAATATTGACTGGAGCTCTAACCCACTGAAGAAAATTGACAGAGCTTAAAGCCTACTGACTAACATCCAAAGACAAGATCAAATGAAGTAGCTAAACAATGATGATTATATACTGACCACATTATTGCTACACAGTTTATCCAGGCGACTCATTAAACAAATTGTTTCCCAAGAAAGTAAGAATATTCCATTTCAATTTGCACAGAGAAAAGGTGTTTCTCTATAGAATATTATTGCTTGCAGATGTTGCATGGGGTTTCTTCTCAAAAATAAAAGATCAAATTCGTTTGATGCTCTGAAGAAAAGATGGGAAGCCTAGATCTTGACTAAAGACCATAAAATACAAGATGCATATTGACCTATAGATGTGAATGGGTTATGCTCAAGCTTCATCGAATGGCCCACTAACATCTCGTTATCCAACATCCTTGGAAGTAACCCCTCGCATTGTATTTGATTAATCGTACCTAATCATGTTTACCTTTTAATTGCTCTAGGATGAGACCCAGTACATCCAACCCCGTCACCTATATAAAAAAGAAAGCTACGAAAGGGGGAAATAAAGCTCAGTCTCACCCAAGATCAAGATATAGGTTGTGGGTGGGAGTAAATAGTTTTAACTTGTTTCAAAATAGGCGCAGTGGAGGAATCAATATGCTTGTTTACTCAGTTAACCAAATTGATCCATACCAAATCCACTAGGAACCATCAGATCCATCTAGTGGGGACAATAATTGGAAAAATTAGGAGAAGAAATATCTAAGTAAGATATCATGGATACTTTTATAGGAAGCATAAACAACAGCATATCCAGTTCCTACCTTCGAAAGTAACCATTTCTTGGCATTTATGATCAATCTTGATCGAACCTAAACGACATAGGAGAAAGTTGATGAGTAGAGAGTGAAGGCCAACCGAATGGGTATAAATCCAAGCATTATCATGCAAATCCAACCACCAAAGACATAAAGAAGTCAAATAGAATAAACAAGAGAAACCACCACAGCCTGAGATTGACATAGATTGACAAAGTAAATGTTGCTAGAAGAAAAGATGAAAGAGCCAATGGATAAGGTCTTGGAAGAAAGCTCATAGCAAAGCGAACAAGACATGTTGATCAAGCCATGAAGGTCGCCTATTATGATACCTAGAAAAAAGGGTAGTCACATAGTCATTTATTTTGCAATATCTACTAGTGTAGTATTAACTTTTTTCCGTTTCAGAGATTGTGTCTAAAATACTCCAGTTTCTTCTAGTTTTGTATGTCGTACTTCCCAGATCCATCAGAATCCTTGAAGGTTAAATTTGCAAATGTTCTAATTCACCCAAGTATGGATTCTTTTGTTCTACCTTTGCACAATAGAGAGGAGATGCTAATTCTAAAATCGTGAAGGTCAAGTCTAGCATTTCTTAATGGGGAGGAAAGATACATGAGGTTCCCATATTCTGCAATTGATCCATATATAATTCTCCTCTAATCGATGTTAGTGCTTCTGTCATTGAATCGTTGGTTGTAGAAAGGAAAAATCCTAGCAAAGTTGTGCGCGCATCTTCTTCCAACATTGGGTTTGTAATCGTGTTTCCTCGTGCAAGTACAAATCCTTAGGAATAGGTCCTAGCTCATGGAAAACTTATGGACCCAAAATTATGACTGCAATCCATCTAATTCCCAGTAATGTTCGAACTTATCGACGTGATCATAGGGATTTGTCTCTCCCATGTAAATTTATGCCACTCTATTAGCATGCATGGAAGGTTTAAACCTGATTATTAATGCTAGCTAGGTGGTGCTCCAATCAACGAGATCATCATTGCGTGTCACCCACCATCTTGCGGGATTTCCTCTAAATGTTGTATATAGGACATCCATGCGATATTCTTCTGCAACTGAGGGATCCATTTTCCTAAGGAATCTATCTAGGCCATTGATGCCATCATACTCTAATGGATCATTCACTTCTACTCTAATCCATCAAACTGATTTTATGATTGCACAATGTCAGGAAGAGAACTCATGCCTCCAATTCTACCAATTATCCCAATATTCTTCAGAATCATTATCAAAAGATTGAATGCTTCTCCAACTCATCGAGCCTTCTGCTATCGTGTTCACTTAGTATTCCCTATTTCCTGCTATCAAGGATTATATGTTATCTATAACATCTCCTTCCTTGTTCTCATGCACTGGATCAATGTATTAGGTTCATTGGTGCAGGTTTAGAAGTTGCATGACCTTCATACCATTGGTTTCAAATTTCATTGTCATGTTCTTAAAGTCAATCACTGCATAGTTCTCATAAGCTTAGTCTATGCCTAACAATGCTAGATAAGGATAATTTCCACCCATAATCTCAATTATGTTGAAATCATGAAGATGGGGTACTATTTCACCATTATCTACCTAATAAGGATGTAATGTGCCCAGTCAGAAATTAGGAATATTATCTCCAAGGTTTCAACTTTAATTATGTTGATTTTCAACTTTTTCCCAAACAGTGGCTTATGAAGGCTTATGAGATGTTCTCGTTCAACAACAGTGGAGTGTATGTGTATTTA
The DNA here is from genome assembly GCA_027924585.1 of Larix kaempferi. Lineage (NCBI taxonomy): Eukaryota > Viridiplantae > Streptophyta > Pinopsida > Pinales > Pinaceae > Larix > Larix kaempferi. The sequence goes on from BSBM01001754.1 coordinate 5,799,593, forward strand.
TGATGTACATTAAAGGTTTGAAGCTCATAAATGTGTTTAGAGTCCACTAATATGTGTCCCAAATAAGATCTGATATAAAATTGGAAGTTGGTAAAGAAACTAGGAACACTAGTTCAATTTTGGCCACACTGAACATGAGGTTTCCAACTCTTCCCAAACACTACCAGAGAAACTATAATTCTCTCAATATAAATTTAATGAAATCAAATAGACTCAAATTAGACTATATGACCCAATTATAGACTCCATATAACTTCCAAAGAAGTATGAAAGACACCCTCTCAAGACTAGTGAGAAACTAGCTCGATTTCCCCCACATTGGAATACTAGTTTTTCAACTTGACCCAAACACTTCCAAAACAGCCCAAGTATTCCCAAACATATCCGATACGACCATGAAACTCCAAAATCAACAAAAATAACTTAATAACATACTTTAGGGATCTGATATGAAAATTTAATACTCATTGTCTTAAGATTGCTTAACCATACTAGCAAATTTGCACATAAATCACCCATAAGCTTGAACATTGAACACCATATGATGAAAATATATGTAAATATTTATTATGAATGTATGGAGACAGTAAATATACTTATTACAACAATATATGGCTCTTACAAAAGCTCTAAATCCAATCAATATAGAGATAGAAAAGTAGTGGTGCGCCCCTCCACCGGAAGAGATTTCAAATATAGTAGATTTAGTAAAATGATGATATATCGAGCATACGGAAACCTTTTTGAGTGAAAAAAAAGTGTTTCCCACTAGAAATGATGCTCTCAATTCAATGGAATAGCTCTCATGGCACATAAATTATCAGAAGTATCAAAACCAGAACCTCCATTTCGTCCCACCAACATCGGTCCAAGCTCTAAATCAATAGAAAGGAACTCCAAATGATAGGAATTCGACCCCAATACTGTATATGAACATATAAACTACAATAAATCTCTGTAGAGAAATCTGAAAGTGATTTGTCCCCTCAATAATCAGCTGCAATGAAGCACAATGAAAATATCTGGATGATCTCCTCCTCTCTACTAGCTTGGGTGGAATCTTTCACCATCGAAACTAGATCAATGGTAGGGAAGGTAAACACCCACCGTGCAATGTACAATCTAATCTCTACAAGAGTGTAAAACAAAAATAATGATTCAAAATCCCCCTCACTTGTGTCTTCATCCCTTTTATAAATCTTCATGGAGCATTTCCCCCTCATTCTAGAATTCTCTCACAACTATTCAATAAAATATTAATAAATGTTATTTTTATGAGAGAATGACACATTGGCACTCATTTAATTCCTATATAATGTTATTTGGCCAAATAATAACTCCATCTACCTTGGAAATTCAAATATGAGAGGCTTAGCTTGATTTTGGGGAATTTACAATAGCATGTAGGCCCACCCTTCTCCTCTAGCGCCCTCCTTGGCTTAATTTAGGACCTGCAACATGTCATAGGTTGTCATAAGTTTTCATAAGTTGTCATAGGACCTTATTCTTGTCATAATTTGTCATAGATGTCATAGGTTGTCATAGATTTTGTCATTGACTAAAAATAGCCATGTGACTCTTCACCTTCCCCATGGGAGTTACTTATCCCTCCAAATTCGAATTTGAGGATGGTGCCATGTGTGAAGGAGGGATATTCCCTCATTTAGACCCCACATATACACTTATGCACCCCCAAGTTCAACTAGGACCCCATGCCACTTCATTTTGGATCAATTAATGATTTCTCCATAATTTATTGGCCTATTTTCCACCATCGATTTAGAATTTTGAATTTCCATGAGAAACTATAGGGCTTGGGGTAAAATATCAATATTTTAATTTTGCCACATAACCCTTAGGAATTGGATAGGCCAACTTATTTGTTTATCTGAAAATTATTTAATTGGGGACATTACAAAGGAAGTAGAGAAGGGAAGGATGGCCCATTGCTTCCCAGAACTTCTTTGGAAGTATATTCACATCAGACCCCAAATAAAGCATCAAGTTCCTAATATCATAGCCATGGACTTATGCATCTAGACGAAATTCTCGACCAGTCCTCTTCCTTATTCACTTATGTATAAGTTGAACAGTTCTCTCAGGTTGCGAGGCACAAATTTCTTCATCGAATTCTACAACACCATGTATTTCATGAAGCATTTTGCACAATTTATACGTAGCGCTTTCATCTTCCAAGATGTCTTTTTGCAGATTTAACCACAAAGAAACTGAATCTCTTACCTCGTAGGTACATGTTCCTCTCCCATCATTTATCATCGTGTCATCCCTTCTGTATTGGTGGGATGATCCTGCCTCGTCCATGGCTGGTGGGGTCAATATTCATCTAAACATGTCGACAACATCACAATAAATCTCTTTCTGTTGAAATAGGACGTACTTAGTCATTCTTAGGGATACTTTTCTTATAACTGGTGAGTTTGGTATGCATTGGTTTGCTTTGATTCTTTTCCCTCCTTGGGTAATAGAAAATCCCGATAAGTTGTGATCTTCCTGTGTTTTCGAGTCAATAAAATTAGCCGGTTGTCTTGCTTGATCTTCCCACTTTGTGATCAATTCTGTGCATTCTTCAATATTGTGGGTGTTTATACAACAATAGGTACACCATGGTCTCTTAGGTAAAGGGAAATCTTGGGCAAGGTGTCCAATCTCGACAGTTATTACATCGAATCGGGCCTATGTGATCTTCTCCTTGTTTAGCTCCAAAACCTTTTATGTGTTCTCCACCGCCTCCTCTTTCTGGTGGTTGGTTTGCCACTCGGTGTATAGAGCAGTCTAGTCTTTCTATCAATGCTTCTAATGCCCTATATTTCTCAGTACATGTACAGTAGCTCTACAAAATTCACAGTATATTGTATTTGGCACTGAGGAATACTTTTGTAAAATTGGGCAAAATTGCAATGAATGGACAAATGCTTTACAAATATCACACTAATCATTTGGATAAGCACCTGATGGATCTAGATATGTTGACCATCCTGCAGAATGAAATGGTTTCATTGTGGTGACTTGTGCAATAAGCGCACTTGGTCCCTTATTAAATGGTCCTCCTGGAGAAATCTCTTCTCCTCTCATTCTAGGGCATTCTGATATGTGACGTCCTTCTATCATACATCATGTACACCAGACTTGTGATCAACTTGGTATTGGTATAGTCAGCTCTTTGAGTCTTCCAATTAATTCCACCACCTTGTTGTGTGCTTGTGACAATTCCCCTGAGGACGTCCCTACTGCAGTAGCATTTAAGTAATTAGTCGTTGCTTCAATCTTCATAGCATGCTCCAAGGCACTTCGAGGTGAGCTCACAACCTACTGTGATAAGGGAATTTTGGTTAGGGGAAATAATCCTTGCATAAATCATTCCTTGTGGTGGGAATCATGCATAGGAAAGGAAAGCTTATCTAATACATCCTGGAAGCGTTGCACATAGTTCCAAGCAAATTCTCCCTACATCTGTCGAATTTCTCTTAGTTCTATGATTCCTTGATGTTCAAACTTGGGTTGCGAAAAATCATCCAAGAAAATTGCTTTATATTTGCCAAGGTCAAGGCTAGTGCATTTGGATATGGATGCTCGATCAACTTCATGTACCATTGTGAAGATATTACGTGCAATGTTGTATGGAATTGAACCAATTTATATGTTTCCAAGGTTCCTTTGGCATTCCATATTTCTTCGCCTAGGATCCGGTGTTGTTTCACATTATCTTCTCCTCCTTTTCCCCAAAACTCTAGACATTTTAGAGGTGGTCTTGCTTGTACTCCATCCATTGCGACAAACGAATGTCCTACCAACACAAATCCTTGAGGTTTTGATTGAGTTATGCTATTACTATTAGCCTATTGATAATTGATACTAATTTCTCCTACTACTAAACTATATGATGTAATCTATTCATACTACTTCTCTTCTGACTATACTAGGGTAAATGTAAAAAGAGTGCTAAGAGTGTGTTTCCAAATTATGTAAGGGTGCCTGGGGGTGGCTTAATGTGTGTTATTGTTGTTACTTTTGGTATCTACTTTCGCAACAATGAGGGGTTCGCTTTTGGGGGTGCCATCATTTTCCATGGGTCCTGATAGCTCTGATTGTTCTGCAACTTCATTCAGGGCTGGCTCGGGTGATTTGTACAACAATCCGTTGCTTAGTAATTAGAACTTATAGTCTTGTTCCTTAATTGTACTTCCTTCACAGTTTCCTCTTACTATGTGATCATGTACTTCTATTCTTATTCCTCTTAGCCATGAGCTAATTAGTTCCTCTCTCTGCTTCATCTGACATAGCTCACTTTCCCTTTCTTCATTTATTTCTTCCTTCTACAACTCTACTTCTAGTTGTGCACTTCTTCTTCTCGCCTTTCTCATATTTTTTTTCCACCACCATTCACATATTGTCAACCATCTTGTTGCTCACTAATCCCTAGCATTCTTACTAGATTCTCCCTCCATTGTGCATAGTTTCTACCTTCCATAACTAGGGAACATCATCTCGACCATTCCCCCGAGGTGTGAGGGTTTTACTCCTCCATTCTAATCCAATTCAATGGAAAAAATCTAAATTCAACCATCCAGGTCTTAATCCATAGTGGAAACTCCTTTAGAAATATGATTTTGGATCCCCTTTTGAGCTCTTCTTTATCTTTGGACACCAATTGATTATTTTCAGTTGCAAATTTCACAATGTAACAAATAAGGGTGTTTTCTACCAAGAAATCAATAGCACTAGTTAAATGAGACTCTAAACAATTCAACTCTATCAGGTACCTTCGATTCTATTGAACAAGCCTCCTCTGTCAATTGCAGTATTAAGGAGATTCCACCGGTATTTGTATCCAAACTGCGAATGTTATCAGAAACTTATCCCACAAAATTTTGTATTGATCTAATGATGGTCCTCTCTAGAGGATGGAATGTCTAAGCCTTGATCTCACCCACCCTCATAGTTTAGCTTCTTGTATTATGAACTCCTTGAACTTTTTGTCCCACCAATATTGAATTTGACTTGTCGACACATGCATATCCATGTAGTTAACGACGTCTTATTAAAAATCAATTCCCGACAATGAAACCATTTGTTGGCGCAAAATTAGAGATCGGGTTCTTGCACAGGGGCCAACAAAGGGTGTTGATGTAGTCTAGTGTACTTGAATTTTCAATCCCTTGAAGGAGAAGGTATCACCCAAAGCACAACCAAGACCAGTGTGTGATAAAGAGATTTAACTCCAAGGATAAGCCTATAAGGGTTGACGTTCTTCATACCACAACAATGTTCATCTTCATGTTATCATGATAGAGTTCCATTAACCATAACATGCACATATGAAATAGAAATAAAATATATTATCCATTAGACAACAAACATAATATAAACCATTCATACACAAAAAATAGGGGGGACAAAAATCCTTCCTTTATATTACGATCAAACTTTTATGACATTTCAAATCCATGGCTCTGTAACCTTCTATCATCATCCATAGAATGAGTCATCACAGTATCATATAGAATAGAAAACACATAGCCCAATTACATTACTCAAAACCCAGATACATAAGATTAAGCTTCACTATTCCTATGTTGTGGCTCGATCTTCGATATGGCCCTCTTCTTCGATGCTTCTCTCTTCTCTTTTCTACGTTTCTTTATCTTTCACTTTTAATTCTCCCCCTTCCTTCTTCACTTGTCATGTGCTTCTTTAATAGTTGCGGGGGGGACCCAGAACCATTGTGGGCATTAGGGGCTTCTGCATCTTCTTCCTCTTTAATCCACTCTATCTTCTGCCATTAAGGGCCTTTCAAAAAATAAAGGAGCCAACAATGTTCTTTCTAGAGTGTATATTTTACCAGTTGAATTGCACTTATATGGTTTCAAGTGAGCCTGTGAAGATGGAACAAGTTTACTTGTTCATATTCAGACGGTCAGAAGTCCTAAAAGGCCACCTTGGCCCTTTTTTCTGGTAAATTCGCATGTCCATTCCCTACAAGGAATTGTAAATAATGTTATAGAACGATTTTTTTGTAATGGACTCGGCTTTCCTAGGACTTAGATATCAATCCGACTATCCCAAAGTATTTTTTCCCTTGTCAATTATATGTTGTTGAATAAAGTTTTCGAGTTTTTCACTCATACCTCCAAAGTTGGGGTGGTAGGATTGGTTTCTCGGCCTTAGGAGTTTATTAGAGCCCCAAGTGTCAATGTATATTACCATGCTAGGCATTAGAGTTGAGTCGTATAGACATGTGCTAGGTCCCCCTAAGTTTTTTTTTAATTTGCAAGAAAAATATTTTTTCCCGTAAAATTAGACTATTTTTTAATAGTTTAATTGGGAAAATTGAAAATGTAATAAAGGTGTGGTTAGGAGGTCAAATATTCCATGGGGGTGCTCGTTTCCTAACCGAAAGCACCCACAAAACCCCTAAACCCACTTTTCCTAAGTTTTAAGTGAATATTTTCACTCAAATATTATTTCTCTAAAAAAATCAAAAACGTGAATAAAAAATAGAAAAATAATAAAATATGAGAGAAAATCCAATACCTAAATCAGTGGATTATTGTCTCAATCAAAATATGAGTTAACTGATGGTCAATATAGAGGTGATTGGGAGTAAAATCGGCTTGATTGGTATTCAAATCTTGGAAGGGCGAGTTTCTCCTCATTAGAGGGGGCACAAATCTCCAAAAGGAGGGCACATCCTCTTGTTGGCATATTGGTATTGGAGAGGTGAAGCTTCCAAGGAGAGGAGCCACACCTCTTGTTGAGGTGGCTCCCACCTGATGGGGTCTCCTATCAATCAAATCACTCACTCTTCTCTACAACTTGCCCTCCTTTATCAATCAAGGAATGTGCCCTTCTTGACCTCTCATCTCTCTTTTTTCTATAAAAGTGAGGCCCATTCTCATCGTTGAGAGATAGAATGGTGGAACCTCTACTCTCATGTACAATTTTAGTGTTGAATATTTTGATTAATAAAAGGCTTTGGAGGTCTATTATGGTGTATTTGGCTCAATTTTGATGGTCATTGGATCATGTGTTTTCTGAGGTAACTGTAGAGTTTTTTTTGCATTTGCTTCACTTGTCAATTATTAGCCTTGGAAGGATTAGTATTAATCGATAGGGGTGACTATATAAGTTAATTTTCTCATTTAAAATACTTATGTTTAAGATAGGGAATTTGCATGCTTAATAGTTTTGTATGTATGCTCTTCTCATCTTCGGTCTAAGTTTTACTAATGGATTTGACAAGTTGTTTGGAAAGTGTAAGGGTTTATTTTGCAAGTGATTCAATTTGGATTGATGGAGGAACTAATTTGCTTGCTTCATTCTCCGACTTCTTTGTGAAGAGGACATAGTCTCTCTCAACACCACCAGAACAACTCCATCACCCAAGTTCAAAAGGGCTTTGGCTTTCTACTTTCTCTCCCTTCGTTAAATTAAATTTATTTCTGTTACTTGGTTTCTTTTTGCTTATTAAAATTTAGATCCACAAAGAGTAAATAATTTATCTTCTTTTATTTAGCATACATATCAAATCTAGAATCTCTCAAAAATTTTGTTTTAAAGCTAGATCTAGATTGTTATTTTAAGTGCTTGTTTTCATTAAAATTCCCAATTTTTTTTCCAAGTACTTAAGGTAGTGTAAATTTTGTATTTGATTTGACTAATCCACTAATTTGTATGTTTCAAGCTTGTTGGTTTTTAGTAGGTTGAAGGAAAAAGAGGAGGAAAATCTGGCGAATTTTCGACAGATTTGGCCATTTTATGCCTCTGGAGACCCTCTTTCCTCATAGTTATCATTCCTAGCTTTGTAATCCCTTGGATACAAGTCTAAAAGGACCAAATGGAACTTCTTTAAGTCTTTGTAAATAGTTTTAATAAGGAGAGCAAGTGGGATACATAGTTCCCACACCCTGTCCCCCCTGGGGGGTCTCGCAGGCTCTTTTTGTTGTTTCCTTTTTTCTAACCTTTTGCTTTATTTTACCTTCACATGCACACAATCCGCCCTTGTTGTATAGTTAGTTTTAATTTCACAAATATGTATTTTACAATCTTGTACTTTACAAATTACGAACATAAAAAACTAAATCGAACTTTGCTTTCCTTAAGTACCGAAAGGGAAAAGAGATTCTTTGTCGTCAATAATTTTACTATACATTTTTGTTCTTAATAAATAAAATAAGGCTGTGTATTCCCGAAGTAAACTGAAAGTGTTTATCCCTGATAGGTGAAAAGAAATTCTTAGCCTCTTAAATAAAAAAACTCCATTTTAGTTTGATAAAATTTACCAAGGCTTAGCCTCCCCGTATGCTATGCATATCTACAGTTCATCCAATCAGTTGATCACATAAGAAATGGATTTAAGTGACTATTTTAATAGGGCAATCCAACAAATACTTTATCTCTAGAACTCAATAGGTCGCGTGAAACTAACTACAGAGTCACTGGGATACTATAAGCAAGTTATGCCTCACCCAGTTGGACCCTTGGTTTAGTTGTCACTACACTCAATTCAAAAGACTAAGTTTGAGTTGGGAAAAAACAAGAACTAACCCATTCCTTAATCCACACATCATAATAAAACATTTAAAATTGACCAACAAGACTTGCAGCAATTTCACGACATAACAACACTTCAATAACCTCATGTGATGCCATTTGGAACTGGTCTAATTGCAACAATCAAACATTTCAAGTGAATCAATGTGTTAGATGGATTTTTCTTTATCATGGTGTTGTTTTAATTCATAGTTTCTTTCTTTCGTTCAGTATTTACCTGTATTTCAAACTCCTAGATAATTCCATTCTTTAACTTAGCATAAAGTCGTAGTTTTTCTTTCTTAGGGACCACCCCCATTGGATTCACTAGGAGTTGGCCTAAATGGAGAAGTTAAGTGTTGAGTGACAATATCTCAACTCTTTTATTTCCCCCAAGGACGCACCCAATGGCTTGAATATTTATGCCATGCTAACCCCCTTTCCCTCGAGGTGCATATCCGGTGGCAACATTATTGGCGCCGTTACCAGGGATAAATATTTTTATTCCCAGGTTACGACTTTTGTTTCTCTTTTTTTGTTTTTTCTTTGTTTGTTGAGGTGTTTAGTTTATATCTTTAATTTTCATCTGGCTACTCCATTAACCTTTTTTCAGTTTTGTAAATTTTCAAAGAAAAACAAAAAAGTTGAATTTTTGTGAGAATTTTTAACTCATATTTTTTTCACATGGAGACTACATCTGAAGGGATAAAACCCTTGTATCTCATATTTTATCGAGACTTGTTGTGTGTAGATGAGCCCATGCAACACAGAAAATTTTAAAGCTCATTACTGGACAGCTCTGCTTTTTCAGTAGCCAAGGTCATTGATCTGATTTGATATGGATATTAAGAGAATAGAAACTGCTGCTCGAATCTCCCTTTCATATCCACCCATTGATTAATTCAAAATTCCAAGGTTTCCTAATCAGTTTGAGGGTGAAAAGACATATTATACCCTTCCTATGTTTTTTTTATGGTCATGATGGGGATCATTCAGTCAGATTCCATGTTATGACATTCCTTTCACAAATGAGCGAATATAACATACTCCGTGAAGATCATATGATGCAGATGTTTGCTTATTATTTGCAAGGGATGATTCATGTTGGTTTTGTGAGGGCCTCCCTGATAAATCTATTACTTACCTCATTAAATTCTTTGAGACATTTTTGAGGCAGTGGCATATTTATGATCATATTGGGTTATTTTATATTGAATTATTCGTTAGAAACACGCTTTCTTATTTCTTTCCTTCAAAATAATTTCATATGGAAGAGCCTGAGTTACCCAATGTCAACATGATGTATGACATTCCATTTTCATAGATTCATATTGATCACATTGAAGATGAGCATGAGGAACCATTCATTGAGGATATTACTAAAGACCCTCCCCATGTTACCTCAATAGAAAATGATGAAGAATGGGAATTTTTTCGAGACTGTATCAGTGATAATGAGCACATTTGTATTCCTAATCCGCCTCCAAAAGAAGTGTAACACACCCTTTTGACAAATGCATTTAATAGTGCATACTAACTATCAAATGAAATAGTGGAAGCATAAAAAATTTCAAAAGACCCATTAAATATATTAACAAGTGCATCAAACTCATAATATCAGAAGCATAGAATAATCTATGAGACATTTATTTAAGAATGTTCATGAAGAATAGTTTAATGCGCCCCTACACAATTAATAACAATTCCCTGCGCAGTAAAACTCTAACTTATGGACTAGACATTAACTACACAGATTTAGAGCATAGGCATTTATAAATATTTTAATTTAACATGCCTATTTATTTGTCTACCCATTAATTAAGTCAAAGGTAAATGAAACTTTGACCTATCCTTTCTTTTCAAATCTTACTGTACAGTAAATTTCACGTTAAATAAAAAGATTAAGACATATATTTATGCACCCATAATAATACCAAATTATGGTATTTTTATTAAATAATATTACTTGACCATAATAAATTTTGGCCCATAAACAATATTTCTAAATATTTCCTTATAAAAACTTTTTCTTAGGAACTTTGACCATTTTTCATAAACTATGTTAGAGTAGCCTAATCGACTAGTTGACTAGATCCTCCACCAACTACGGTCGAGTCAGTGCGGTCGATCGGTTAACCGACTCACCAGAAAGTTGTGAAAATAGTGAGATTTTAAATATTTACATTCTACTTCGACTTAAACAAGTACTTGTCTAACTTAGACTCAAGCATATATTTATATTAATTCCAAACATTTCCTTAAAACAAGGAAAAATCAATATTTTCCAAGTTTATGCATATTTTCGTTTCATTAAGTCAAAGAAATATTAATTCAACAAATCTCTTTTAAAACTATAATAAATAAAATTACCTACCGTAATAACTTAGTCCACTAACTGACTAAATTCATCATCGACTACTGTCAAATTATATAACTTCAACTTAAGCATATTTATATATGTCTAACTTTGACTCGAGCATAAATTTGAAGTTATACCATTACAACCGGTAGTTTTCAAATCAGCAATACCACTCATTCCAAAGCTCCTACGGTCGATATCCGACTACGGTCAAGTTAGTGCAGTCGGTTGGATACTGACTAACTGTAATGTCCCCATTTTGACCCCTTTGTATAAAATCGTAAATGATGTGAATATTGTAATTTAATCATGGTGAGGAGCTCAAGGCCAAGGCCCCACCGTTGATTTAGCATTTTGTATCGGCAATTAAAAATAGACACCTATGGTTCTTGTGCGAGATGGGCACAATGTAAATAAGACACCGTGTAAATACGGATTTTAGTGGGGAAAACCCACAACCGGCTATGCAATGCAACAAAAGAGATGGGGCATGACTCTACAAGGAAAAGGGAGGGAAATTATTCAAACCCTTGACCCAATGGTGTTAATCCATGTGTCAATAGGGAAACCCATAAACCACCAACTACCCATTTTGTCTCATGCACCCAATCATTTAATTCTTCCAAGAAATTGGTTAATGCAGTTAATGTCTTGGGATGGGAGAGGTATGGCAGTCAGATTTTCGTGCATGGGCAAGCTACCAAGCTGAAAATCGTATTTTTGGCTTGCTGGGCAAGAAAAACCCCCACAAAATGCTAACCAAGGCCATTCCTCATGCATTACATTCTTCCTCTCACGCATATTGAGCACACAGGAAGTTATCCTCACGTTTTTCACCATAACCCTGCGTTTTTCCATGCCCAGGGACTCGTTTTTGGATTGTGCAACAGCTGGGGAAGGGGGGACGCGAATTGGGACTGAGGGAGAGGGCGTTTTTGCCCTGGGGCGTTTTTCTGGAATGGGTTTTGCTTCCCCAGTCGAATTTTCCAAGTGCCAATACGTTTTGAGTCTACCCACGTTTTTTTGAAGTCCAGGAAACCCCATCTCATGCATCCCACTGTTGGAAACGCTTTCCCATGCTCAACAATTGTAGGTTGCTGTTAGGTGCATCCCTGTTTTGTTTGGAACCCATGAGCAAGAAAATGGAATGGTAGTGGATAGAATTGGCTTGATAAACCTAGTGTAGGGAGTATCCTCTCAAGAAGATTAAGAAGGCTGGCTACTTTTCTATGCACACCCTGAGAGCACTAGAAAGGAAGGTATGGCTTGAGGGACTGTGTGGCAGTGAAGAGAATACTTCCTGGTGTGGGGTGTGTAGGCATTGTGAGTGCCAAGCTAAATATATCTGGGAGAGGTACCCATAGCTCTGCAGTTGAGCTCACTAGCTTAGCAATTCTTCCTTTCCATGTCCTAGCAGCCTGATAAACCCAATTCCAGATTGGCTTGGCTCATCTTGGTGTATGCTTGGCTATGTGTGAGTCTGTTGTTCCCTGGTTCCTTGTAGAGACCATGCCCAGCTCGGGGGTGGCAGTGGTGCTGAGAGATTGAGGAGCACACTGGCCTATGGTTGGGTGGAACGTTGCAGTTGCATAGCCAGTTGCTTGGGACTGCCTTATTGAGATAAGTATCCTCTTGTGTAAATTGACAATTATCATTTGATGAATGTTATGAATGTATGTGGATGTATTAAACGAATTTGCTTCTGCTATGTTTTTAAAAGTTTATGCATTTCCATATGATCTTGTATAACTCTGCAAAGGTCTCTATTTAATGGCTATCACATAATAGTATGAATGTATGTTAGATATCAATAGGATTTATTTAATTTTCGTTGTGTTCTATAGCCTGCACACATACAGTTCTTTGTATCTATGAGTTTAATTCAATGAAAATATATGGGGCTAATTGCCCGGATTGAGCCCATCTCCTCCCTATCATGCTGTATGGTAGGAAGGGGACACTACACTAACCAGGCAATTGTGAAAATAGAGAACTTCGCCAAATTGTTCGTTTTAAACCTTTAGTCTCTTTAATTTAAAACAAATCAGCCCATGGTGTTATTAACCCAAAACAACTCTGGTTTTAATGAATCAAATCAGTCTATGGTTTCAAATTACCTATTAGACAAAAATAGGTCGAACCCTTCTTCAACTCAAACAACAAAACTTTATTAAATAATTATACCAACCATTTCTATATAACATAGAACTTTCTTTCCCCAATCATATTCGACTTATAATTTCAAATTTTTAGTCGAGGAATTTTACCAACCAATTCATTAATTATTTAATGAACTATTTCCTTCCCTACTATAATCCTTATTGAATTGCATAATTATTTCCTTGAACTTAGGAGTTGTGCGGTAAAACAAAACTACGCTGTAAAATTGGCATTATCACACAGGTCTGGGCAATAAAATTTTATTTTTGCCATGAAATTTTAAATTAATGAAAGATAATAGAAATGGATAAAATATTCAATAAATAATTATCCATCCTTCTAATTTTTCCAAGCTTTGTTCTCTTCGACTAAGTTTAATTAAACATTACAATTTCAAACCTGGAAATTAACAATTTTTACAGGAAATAAATTTCGACTTCAACTTAAATAAAAATAAACCAGCATGGATAAAATTTCTAAATAATAAATCATAATTAAACTTACATTTATTTCATGCCCATGAATTTAACCAAATAAAATGTAAATTCCTATTTTGAAACCAAACTCGGGAAATTTAACAAGAAAATCATGCAAATATTTAACCAATGATTAATTAAAAAACATCCCAGAAATTAAGATAGAATTTCTAGGCGTTAAAATTATCTACAAAATACTTGAAATGAGAAGTTGGTTTCATGGAAGCCACACTCAACCCAACAGTAGGTAGTTCTTCTCATTAATCTCTCAGCGGAGCTCCACCCACAAGCCGAGACTCATGCATTCACCGTAGGTTCTCACTAGTTCCAGGTTTCTCTCAGGATTCCCTCACTTAGCAAACAAGATTTACTGGTTTGTTACCAAATCCATGTCGACTGTGCAATCCTTTCCCTTAGCTTCATTCTAACTAGAACCACAGTGAAATCCATCACTGCATTTGTGCTTAGAATTCCACTAAAAGAATTTCTTACACCATTTCCATATCACAGGTACAACCAGAGGCAAATCAAGTGTAAATTATCAACCAAAAGTGAACAAAATGGGCTTCAAATTACAAGTACCCTCGACCAACCCAACTACCACATATTTTTGGGTGGATTGGACACTTTGCTCTGGAACTAGATTATTTCTCTATCCTCCAGCAATTCCAATCGGCCACTTAGTCCCAATTTTCCTTCAACACTCCTGCATTCTCACACTGCCCTCTGCATTTTTTCTCTTCCTCTCCTATTTTTTTTTTTCCTCTTTACGTTGTTTTTTTGTATGCATGCTCACCCAGCAACACTTGTCAATTAATTTCTTAATCTCCCACCTAATCCTCTATTAATCACCCCTTTAAACATAATTGTCTCTTAAAACAAAATTAAAGGTTGAACAAGGATTAGGCTTAGTGAAAAGATAAAAGGTTTATTTTTAAAGGTTTTCAAGGTACACAAGGTTATGACTTAGCCCCTTTCTAGGCTATTCAACTCCCCCTCACTGACATAGGTGAATACATGAGTCCTTGTTCATTCAGCGTGTCGGTTTTTCCACTGCCAGTTTAATTTTTATATTAAGAGAGAGAAATACAACATGAGCTATGCCTTACAGGAACTCCTAGTATTTTACAAAATTATGGGGTTTAAATCAGGGGCGTTACATTCCCTGCCCCTTAAATTATATATCATCCTCGGTGTTCATATTGTCCAAAATTTTCAAGATAAACTTTCAAAAACTTCATATACATTTATCAGTCTTCAAACAAATGGGATACTCTTCCCTCATCTCATCTTCCAACTCCCAAGTTACTTCTTCGGGACTATAGTGGGTCCATTGGACCTTTACCTGTCTGATGGCCCTATTCTGGAGAATCTTGGTTCTTTTGTCCAATATGTGGATGGTTTGAACCTGAATTTCCCCTTCGGGTTCTACCTATATCACTGACTAGTTAAAAATATGATTTGGATCATACACGTATTTATTTAATAATGATACAAGGAAAACATTATGTATTTTGATCATAGGTGGAAGAGAAATCTCATAAGCTACAGGTCTGATTCTATTCCGGATTTCAAATGGTCCAAAGAATCTAGTTGCCAACTTCTTGCAGTTTCCCAACCTCAATGAATTTTTTCTTCCTTTCACTTCCAAAAACACCTTGTCCCCAATTTGGAACTCTTTGTGTATTTTGTCTATGTCTACATAATTCTTTTGCATGTCCTGAGATGCCTTCAAATTAATTTTTTTATCTTTGCTACTTGTTGTTCCATTTCTTGAAGCATTTCAACTCCCACAATCATCCTATCCACAGGCTTGTACCAGCTCACTAGAATGCTACAATTTATGCCATAAAGTGCTTCGAAAGGACTCATCTTCAGTGATTTCTGGAAACCATTATTATAAGCAAAATCGGCAAGGTATAAGTAATCTTCCCACTTACTGGGCTTGTCCATCACGTACATTCTAAGCATGTCTTCGATGATTTGATTCACCTACTTTGTCTGTCGATCATACTATGGATGATACGATGTTCTAAGATTTAATTTAGTACCACATTCTTTGAACAAACCTTTCCAAAAATTCGAAGTGAACTTTGGAGCGCGGTCTGAAACTATTTCTTTAGGTATTCCATGTAACCTGGAAATTTATTTCATATACACCTCTGCAATCTTGGCTACTTTGAAAGTTGATTAAACAGGTACAAAGTGGGTTGGATTTTTTAATTTATCAACCACCACCATGATGGAATCATGTTTCTTCTGAGTTCTTGGCAACTTGGTAATAAAATCTATGGTTACTACATCCCACTTCCATTCCAGAATTGGAAATGGATGGAGTAGACCAGTAGGATGCTTATGCTCTTCTTTAACTCTTTGGCATTCCAAACAGTGAGCAATATGCATAGCCACTTCCTTCTTCATACTTTGCTAGTAAAATTCCTTCTTAATTTTCATTAAGGTCTTCTGATACACTGGATTTCTTGCAAATGGTACATTGTGCATCTCTTGCATTATTATCTTTTTAAGTTCACTTTCAACTGGAACATAAATTTTTCCATTGAACTGAAGAATTCCATATCCAGTCAATGAATACTTAGAAAACTTTACAGGTCTGCTACCTGACTGTAAGGCTACTGCAACCCGCTAATAACGATTATCTAACCTCGTGCCTCATGCAGTTTGACCTTCATGTCTGATTTCCAATCATTAATGGCTGAAATTTGCATTAGTTGGCCTCTTACACTGAGTGCATCTGCCACTCTATTCTCCTTTCCTTTTATGTACTTGAATTCTAAATTGAAATCACTTAAAAATTCAATCTATCTAACATTCCTAACATTTAAATGAGGTTGTTCAAATAGATATTTTAAACTATGATGATCAATTTTTAACTGGAACCTACTCCCCATGAGGTAGTGTCTCCACATCCAGAGTGCATGAATTATTGATGCCAAATCCAAATCATGAGTGGCATAATTTGTAATGACCCTTTTTTCAATTTCTATTAAAATGCCAATTTTTCCACTTTTTCCCCAATTTCGACCTTTGACTAGTTTAACTGTTTTGACCTCCAAATCAACCCAAATGCTCCCAAATATTCTGTAGGAGTGTATGAATGGTATTTAGACTTGAATATCAGGTTCAGGGATGTTTTATGGCCCTCCAAATACTGCTGAAAACTTGATTTGTATTCTGATCAATATAGGTAATTTTGACTAGTAATTTGTGCATCAAATCCCCCCCGGGGTAACACTGAAAATGGCCTTCCAAATGCCTCCAAAATCCCACAAATTTATGAACAGAGGTATATAATGTGTTACGTATGTGATTAAGGTCTCATATGCACCATTAATTGATTTTTACTACTGTTCTAACTCTCTCACATTCAACAGCAAAAACCCCCAATTCGACCCTTGGGGAAATGGCACTATTTCACCTCCCAATACAACTAAACTGAGTAAAAATGATTCAAATGCTAAAGTACAGTACATTAAACTTGTATAAAACATCCATGGAAGTATATTGATCACAAATATATCATATAATCATCCATCCATTCGAAATAATCAACATTATAGTGTCATACATCAATGCATTGGGGAAATGGACATTGTTTGCTCATTAATCAATAGTTTTGCATACAACCAGTGGGTATTTCGACCTGATACTTTCTGAATATTAATAACAGAGGATATGAAGCTATTACAATGAGAAATATATAATGAGAAGCTCTCTCAAGAAGCACAAGTGCTCACCAAAAACACCCTCCCTCAAGTAGCATGAATATGCCTTCAAACCTGGAAACGGTGGAGAGAAAGTGTTGCACTAAACCAAACCATGAAACTTCCTGTAGCTGATACCTACAAATACAAACTCCATTAAATAACCATGAAAGACCTGAGTGGCCTCTCCAAACACCAACTTGGATGGGAATCTTTCACCCTCGAAATTGGCTAAGGCAAGAAACTAGTCATCCACTAGCTCTCTCTTCACAAATGCAATTTTTCTCAAATCATCAAAATCCATTCTCATTCTTCATTTATACATTTTATAACCAACATTATCCTTCTAAGGTTCGAAATCCTCTCAATAGATTCAATAGATTTCCATTTAGGAAATATTCCACATTTGCCACTTGTCTCCTAGTTCCAACCTTCCATCTTCTCCTAAATTCGATTTTGAGTCTCTTTGGCTTCTCCAACTCCCAAATTCGCATTCTTTGAGCCTATTTTTGGTGTTGACATGTCATAGTGGTCAGATGTCAGAGGTCAGGTCTGCAATTTGTCATAGTTGTCATAGATGCTCCATCATTGGTGTCATAGGGGCTAGGGAATCTAGCCCAAGTGTCCACAAACTTCTACTTTGACTCTTTATCTTCCATGGAGGTTACCAATCCTTCCCAATTCGACCTAAGATGCTCAATGACATGTGTTATGACTTACCAACTCACCCAAGAGTGTTCACATTCCCATTAATTCGAATTTGCAAAAGAGAGATACCATGTATTATGAAAAATCAAGCTAGTGTGGGTCCCACCACCTCCATATGTCTCCAAAACCACTTGCCACTTAGAATTTATCTTGAATTTATTTATTCACCATATTTATTAAATGCTTGAACCCCTCTAATGTCTAAATATCATTTATTAGCTTCCTTATTACCATCCCGCATGTGCCCATCCAACCTAGGAAACTAGTAGGATTGATGGGATTGTCTTACTATGCACTTATTTGAATGGGAACATTACATAATTATTCTCATGTTCTTTTAAATTTTGTGATTCATAGAAAATCACGTGACCATTTTTCAATAAGACTCCTCCAAGTCCTTCCAATGAAGAATCGGTGCATACAACATAATATTTGTCTAGATATGGAATCTTTAACAATGGAGCCCGAGTAAGCAATTCCTTCAACAACCTGAAACTTTCCTCACACTTCTGACTCCAGACGAACTTTACTCCCTTCTTCTGCAAAGAAGTGATTTGATTTGCAATTCAGGAAAATGCTTCTATAAATATCCTATAGTAACCTGCCAATCCCATGAAGGATCTGACCTCTGTCACATTCCTGGGAGTAGGCCAATCTTCAATAGCTCTTATCTTCACAGGGTCCACTACTACACCTTCTTCAAATATGATATGTCCCAAATATAACAATTGTTTTGGTAGAAAGAACACTTACTCAGTTTAGCGTACAACTAATTCTCTCTCATGATCTGCAAAGTGATCCTAAGGTGCTCTTTGTGCTCTTATTCATATTTGGAATAAACCAAAATATCATCTACGAATAAAATAATTAATTTATCCAAAAATTCCTTGAATACCCGATTCATTAAGCACATGAATGTGGCTGGGGCGTTTGATAACCCAAAAGGTACTACAATGTACTCGTAATGCCCATACCTAGTCCAGAAAGAGGCCTTACTAATGTCTTCATCCTTAATGTGCACCTGGTGATAACCAAATCTAAGATCGATCTTGGAGAAAACCTTTGCCCCTCTCAATTGATCACAAATATCATCAATCCTCAGCAAAGGATATTTATCCTTGATTGTGGATTTATTCATCTACATGTGGTCTACACACAGCCTCAACGTACTGTCTTTCTTCTTTGTGAATAGTGTTGGAGCTCCCCAAGGTGAAATACTAGAGCGGATGTACCCTTTCTTCAACAATTCTTCCAACTGCATCTATAATTCTCAAAGTTGTGGGATACCCATTCTATATGGTGCTTGAGACGCAAGCACTGCCCCGGGGTACCAGATCGATGGTGAAATCGATGTCTCTTTTGGGAGGCAACCTAGGAACATCTTGGAAGATGTCTTCAAACTCATTGAGAATGGTCATTGCCTCTACGCATGGATCTGTCCCCGTTGGAAATTCTTCAATGTGAATAGCATACAGCTGGCACCCTTTACGAATGTATTTATTCAATTGAATGGCTAGGATTTCTCTACTGAAATCAATCTAGGTATTCCTTCTAAATGTACATAATTTCCATACTCATCCTGGAAAGTCACGATCTTGCTATGGCAGTCCAGAATCGCATGATGTGACTCAAGCCAATCCATCCCCAGCAAAATTTCATAAGATCCAAGAGGAATTATGTCCAATTTAGATTTAGTCTGCAATCCATTCATGGTGAATTTACAATTGTCAAACACTGTTGTAACCTTCCTTTTCATTCATGTAGCTAACTGCACCAACCTATGCTTAGGTAGTTGTATGCCCACTAGCTTGCATATTTCAACCAAGTTAGCATTAACATAACTGAATGTAGCTCTGAAATCTATTAAAATTGAAAATGGTAAATTGTTTACTTTACCTTCAATTTCTATCATTGATTACTGATGATCCGCCTAGCGATTTTCCAGAGCTTCATAGATTCGCAGAATTTTATGAGCTACATACCCCATTGTAGATGCTTCCTTCAAATTATAAACTCTGTCATCTTGTTCTTTTTCTCAAGACAACTGCTGAGATAGTGGTCTCCTCCACACCTCCAGCATTTAACTGGTGCAGACTTCCCTTGTCATGTTGGTTCATTTATCCCTGGTTCCAATTTCTGATGTGGTTGTTTGAAAGAACTGAAACGTTCATGCTTTCCACCAAAGGTTTTAATTCCTTTTTTCCTTCGTTCTTGCTTTACCTTTAGATTACTCTTCTAGCTCTTATGAAGGTCTTGCTTGTTATTACCTTGTTCATATAGGCACTTGACCTTCTTTATGCACTCTTTCAATGTAAGAGGCTCATCATAATTGATTCGGTCTTTATAGAATGTTGGTAGACCACTAAGGAAACACCGGATTTTTACCTTATCCTCTTGGATGAAATCCACATAAATTAATAGCTCCAAAAATATTTTTTCATACTCGTCCATGGTCATGTTACCTAATCGGAGTTCAAAGAACTCAAGCATCTCCTTATCATAATACTGTTGTAATAAATATTCTTGCTTGAAATTTCTCTGAAATCTTTTCCAAGATATTTTCCTTTCTTCCAGAACTTCTACCTACTTCAATTGTTCCCACCAATGGTAGCCTTTTCCTTGAAGGTTAAAAATGGCTTCCTGATTGTCTGAATAGTCATGTAATTGCAGATACTTTTTCATCTCTTGAATGCACATCTATACAACTTCCCCAAACTTCTCTCCATCGAAGATAGGAGGCTTAAGTTTTCTTAGTTCACACTGTAAGACATTTTCATCTCTTTTTCTTTTTTATTTCCTTTTAGATTTATGCTTGTGATGAATTTCAGATTTCATATTTCCATAATGGCTTCCCACTGAATAATAAGGGGAATGCTCCCTCCTTGGACTTACACTCTTATCTTTTGAGTAAATATATATGTCAAGGATTCCTCTATTCAAGGACTCATCACCCTCTCTTCTTTCCACGGAAGTTACTTGCTGCTCCTGAGTCCTTAGTTGCATCAGGTTCTGTATCATTTCCTGATTCAATTGACTCTATCGTTCCATATAATGAAGAATACTTCCATTTTCTTTTTGGATATCTTTTAATGTCTAGAACACTTCCTTGGGTTCCATTTCAGACCAATGGCCATTAAACTCTATCCTTTGATCATCACCCATTCTGCTTTCTTCAGAAAACTGTGATATTTTAGGGCTCTCAACCATCTTGCAATTCTTCCTGCCCACTATTCTGGCAACTGGAAATTACAAGGCCTCAAAAAAGTGTATTGTTTTAACAATCTAAAATTTACCCAGGTTTATTAGTGCACATCTAAATTCACATGCATAATGTAATTTACATTAACCGCGTAGATATATTTAATTCATTCATAATTTAAATTTAAATAAATCATACAACACAATTCTTTAAATAGAAAAACATATCCCGGAAGATAAGGGTTGAAACCTTAGCTCTGACACCAAGTTGTAACAAACCCTTTTGACTAATGCATTTAATAGTGCATATTAACTATAAAATGAAAAAGCAAAAGCATACAAATTTTCAAAAGACCCATTAAATCTCTTAACAAGTACATAAAAATCATAATATCAGAAGAATAGAATAATCTAGACATTTATTTAATAATTTTCATGCAGAATAGTTTAATGCACCCCTGCACAATTAATAATAATTCCCTGCGCAGTAAGAACTACACAGTAAAACTCTAACTTATGTACTAGACATTAACTACACAAATTTAGAGCATGGGAATTTATAAATATTTTAATTTAAAATGCCTATTCATTTTTCTACCCATTAATTAAGTCACAGGTAAACAAAACCGGATGCGGGTGTCGGGGCATTCAAGGCACATAGCGAGCCCACGGCACACCAACCAGCAGGCCTAACCCATGGCAGGAGTGAGGAGGAGCATTCAAAGCGTTGTGAGGATTACACTCCGGCTCATTCACTCCAGTAGCTACCATGTCACTTCGGACAACCTAGTCCTAGCCTACGAGTACCACCGCCATGTTGCTCATGCGTGTGGCTCTAATGGCCTCCCTCATAAACAGGTTTAAGACATCTGTGGGGGCGTTTAATGGGATGTTTGAGATGACAGTGTGGATGCTTCTTGCAATGGCCGGTAATCCTATGCTCCACGACACCTCACCTTCAGCTGCGAACTTAGCTTCTGATACCGCCTCCTAGTTCTCTATTACTATGTCAAGGCAGAGGGGAAAACCCAGGAGGGGGAGAGCCAGTCGAATTTCCACCAACCAGGATTGGGTTGCAACGGATGGTTATGGGGAGGGGTTCTCCATCCTTGTTTGGATTCGCATTGACAACTGGGAATCCCACCTACTCGTCGACCACCTCTCCTCGGGCAGGAATGAGGGTCGCATAAACCATTACTGGCTTGTTAAGAACATGTTGGGCGCTCTTATGGAAGACACCAAGGAAAACTGGTCCAAGGCCAAGGACACGACTCATACGTTGATGACTCACTTGGTTCAGATGGAAGGTTTGTTGGGGAATATGGAAACCACCTTTGGTGGGAAAACTTATGCTGGTGGTAGCCACGCTGATGGTATTCACGCCGGTGGTAGTCATGCTGGTGGTAGCCATGCTAGTGGTATACACGCCGGTGGTAGTCATGCTAGTGGTGGCCATGCTGGTGGTAGAAACATTGTGGCTAAAGGATCCCCGAGGGAGAATTCATATTCGGCATGAGGAGGTGAGTTTGTTCCTGCAACCATGTTGACGTGCAGCAAGGAACTCGCCATGAACTCCTTCCACATTCCATCCACGACTGGTCAGATGGAAATTAAACGAGTTCGAGGTGAGAAGGTGGACACAATTCTTCCTTGGCGCAAGGTGGAACCCCATCCAGTCAAGTTGTCGGCTCATGAAGCGACAGAGGAGGACAAATTCAGCTGTTTGATTCTTGAAGAGGTTCCCCCTGATGAAAATGTTGTAATTCTCCATATTTTGACTAGGCGTGTTTATCAGTGAGACATATCGCACTTTATTTTTTTATTATCTGTTGGACTCAGCTAGACTAAGTAAACTATATTTCTAGCACATTATACCTGATTATATGTTGTTGCTATGTTTATGAAGATACCATGATTAGGATGTAATTATTCTCATAATGTTATTATAATATGCGGTTATGATGTTGTAGTTATCATGAGATTCCTTTCTTTCATACTGACAGTGTATGTTTAATTGTCATCCTTGATGAAATATGATATATGTGATGTAGTACGTGAATTCCAACTCATGATGTGATCGATTCAATGATTTTATGTGATGAAATGAAATGATGTTGTTAATATGGATCAGTTGATGATCGAATGGAAATATTTGTTATGAATGTATGGTTTCAAAGTACTAATCCGCAAGACACAGGAGCTATGTAATAGTTGGATAGTTGAAATAAAGTATGGTATAGTACCTATTTTGCAGAGAGCCTTGTTTACCAAAGTTGATGATACGATGACACATTCAAATAATCTCAATAGCAGCACAGTATGGTTTTGATAGGGTATAGGCCCGGGATGTTGAGAGGGATGGATGTATGTTCCACCCTATGTTTCTTTAATACCTAAGGTCGTGGGAGGGCCATGTTGAGACAAGCTCCCAAAGTTGTTGTGATGACGACGGTCGAATTCCTGCTAGGAGAGGTTAGGTCCGATAGTTAGCGGACGCTACTAATCTTAGGTTATACGTGGCCAGGTCAGTATAGATGACATCCACTTTTGTACTAGTAGAGGGAGGATAGGGAGGATGCGGACATAGGTTAGGGTGGGAGGATATGTTAGTTAGTACTGTTGAGGGTTGGGTATCCCGTGATCCTGACTTAGTAGTAGCAGGTGCCTCTTCCTTGAAAATAATTGATTGATTAATTATTATGAATCTGAAAATATAATGATGTTATAATTTGATTGGTTAATTGTTAAAAGACTAAAAGATACTAAAATGCTTATGTTGAACATATGTTTGTTATGTCTGCACGAATGATTTTGATTCTGTAAGTTAGTAAATGCACATAGGATAAATAATGTTTTCATATAGTACATGTATGATCTATGCATGCGCTGGCCACGCACGTACACCTTGTACATGTACGCTAGTATTGATGTGATAAATACTTAACATGCTAAATGATTGTAATGTTATTTTGGATAAGAGTCATCTGTGCATTAATCGAGTTCGAATAATGATTGTTTAATCATTTGGATATGAATAGATAGGTCAATTATTTTAGTTAATAGTTACATATAAGTGATGCATTAGGAATTGTCATGAGATATTTATTGTAAATAACATAGATATTGTTCAGTATACACCAATAGTATAGTTTTAATTAACGTGTTTATCATAGTATCTAAACCATTAAAGGTGTTTGCTTAAAATTAATTAATGTTATACTTATATCATGTTTTCTTTCCTTTAAACCAATTATTATTATGGTTGTTATTATTATTATCATTAGTATTAGTAGTGTTGTTGTTGTTATTAACATGCATAATCTTATTGTTATTATAATTGTTGTCAAATAAACATAGCTTAATGGTTTTGCACAAATGGATGAATTTATCTCGATTTTTTTATGTGAATAGTAAAAAGGAATAATATTATTATTTTAAAAACAATTGAAAGTGATTATTTTTTATATTATTATATTTCATAATATATTGTTATTTAAACTTTAATTGTAAATCAATAGCATTGTTGAATCAGGATTTGGTTGAATAATAAAGAGATGAGCATCCTCCATATGTAACGTCAAGTTTGTATTTATTTGTTAACAATAAAATTAACACCCTCAGTCAAGTGATGGAATAAGCACATTTTTACCATGCACCTACAGCAGAAAGACATGACACAAGTTCATGCAGAGATGAATCCTCTCTAAGAAATGCAATAAAATGCATTAATTATGCTTAAAATCATTCTAAATGGTGCAAAAAGCCTACAAACTATGAAAAGTGGGTTTTCAAGTTAAAATAATCTAAAATGGATTATCCCACACTCAAAAGAGAAACCTAAGGCACATTTCCCAATTCTATATAAGAAAGGCTTTGGGGCATGGTAAAGACACACAAAGGAAGAGCAAAGGAATGCTGGAAAGATTCTGAAGGAGGAGAAAAAGCTCAAATTCTTCAAAAGCAAGGGTGAAGGAAGGGAAGCTCATGTCAATGGAGGAAGGATTCATATCTAATGCCATGGTAAGGATGTATTTCTCCATTATTCTACTATGAATAGATTCAAGTTTCTACCATCTATGAGTTTAAATCTAGTTTATCTTGTATGAATTTAATTCTTGGATGGCTTTAGATCTTAAATGTGTCTGTCTTGATTGATGAATAGATATAGATCTTTTAGAAATTTGTAATAATCTTTTCAAGTTACTGACGTAGGAACTCACCATTCCTTAGGAAGATAGTCTCACCATTCCTTAGGAAGATAGTTAAATTAGTGTAGACACAACCCTGCACTAAACACTAAACACTGTTATCAAAATGACGACTCCGCTGCCTGAAAATTCTTGATATTTCATTATTTTTCTACATATTTTGGTGCTAATCCTCCTTCAGATCTACTCATCTATGCTTTAAAGATCCCTTAAAGAACCTTAGATCCAGCTTTAGAAGCTCAAAGGTGGCCTAACTACACCTCTAATTCATCAAATCACCTCCAATTGACTTCAGATCTAAGTTTCTTGATTTAGGAGTGTTATGAATTTTGGGTTTCTTTGAGTTTCGAACTGTGTGAATGCACTCTGTGTTTTTTTTTTTAATTCTGCCCAGCTATTAAAGCCTTGCGTGGATCTTAAACCAATCTTTCAGCTACGTGTTTTCTAGTGAGTGCATTGTTTAAGCCAAAACCTTTCAGCTTTGTGTGAATTACCAATTCTCTGCACAAAATATTTGGGTTTCTCGAACATTTAAACTATGTTTCGATGTTGTATTAAAGCTTTCAAAGATTGAATCTTTGCACGTTAAACTCCTGAAACTCTGCGCGAATGGTAGATCTCAACATTCAAGGTTTCTTTAAAAGATTTGCGAAAGCTTAAGGGTAGTTAATTTGTGAAGTTTAAACTCTACCATGAGCTTTTTAAAAACTCTGCCAAACCCTCAATCCAATATCTTCTGCAATCCTGGTTTCCATTCAAAGTTGTTTATTAAGCTCTTCGTGGACAATCATTTGACAGTAAAACAAACCCGTCTTTACAATCCGCCACGATTTGATAGTGTGAGGCGTTAAAGCTCTGAAAATATCTGCGTGTGTGCTGAATTTAGATGCATTTGAGATTCAATACATCTCTGTGTATTTGCTGAAACCGAGTGATTGTAGCTTGCTGCATGTTTCCTTTAGATCTGACTGAGATATCCTCAGGATCTTAACGTCTATAAATCTCAGCTTTGAATCTTCAAAGCCCTACGTGAATTAAACCCTGGACGCACCACTGCTAGTGACCTCTAAGTTTTTCTTAAAATGATCTTAATGAATCGATCAATGCTTACTCAGGATATTAATGAGGTTTTCTTAAAACGATCTTAAACCAAGCGATAATTCCATTGCCAAAGTAATCAAAAACTAACTGTTATTTGAAGTTAGATCTCCAGCATCCATTGCCAATATCCTCTGCCATTACGCTCTGCATGAATGCAACTCTGCCTTTAAAGCCTTAACAGATGACTGAATCGTAGATGCCCCTGCGTGTAGATTCAAACTCTGCATTTTGCATAAGACGCCCAGATTTTAGCCTGCGTTGCACATTTAAAGCATTTTTACCTCTGTGTGGTAGTTTGGGGTCGGCTTTGAAGTGTATTGAACTCTGCGTGTCAAACCTTTGAATGCTGCGTTGGTGAATGCATCTTCATTAAAATCTCAACTCTTAAAAATTCTTCAAAGTCTGCCGATTAAATACTTGCTGAAGGCGTTTTGGTTAATGCTTTTGGTCAATACGTTTTGGTAGTTTTTGAAACCACATTAAATTTTGAGCGCCAAAAGCATCTAAGCATCGATACAATGATATTCAGTTTTGGTACTTTTTCCATATGGCAACTCCGTTTAAAGAAGTAACCAATCGGTTTCCACTTCTCACTATACTAAAATTGTAATAGTTTAAGAGTTGTCTTTTTGAAAGCTTTAAACTAAAACGAGCATATGGTTTTCATGTTGGTAGAGATTACTTGTATATTTTTAAAGTGTGCATATGAACTAAAGTTTGCTTAAAGATTTTGTTTTAAAAAATCAATTTTTGATTCTTTTGAAAAACTTGGAATCGTTTTAGCTGAAATCGTTTTCATTGATTAAAAAGAATTAAAAAGATTAAAAATCCAAGCATTTTGCAAATTTTTTGGTTAGGTTGAAGATGTGGTTATAATGCATTTGGAAAACCTTTAAAAAGTTTCGATTAACTTGGGTTATGTCTAGAATTGCATATCTTTGAGCAAACTTTAAAAAATTTTGCACAGTGCAATTTGATTCTTTAGCTTTGGTTTACAACAAAAAGGAAAACAAAATTGAATTTTTTTTATAAAGCTTGAAAAGTGTTCGTTAAATTGAGATATGTCTCGAGTTCTATACATGTGAAAAACCTTGAAAAAGTTTTGCATAGTGAAATTTGATTCTTGAATTTTGGACTAAAACAAAAAGGAAATTTTTTACATAGTCTAAAGTGTTGATGAATTTTTTTTTGCATAGCTTGAAAACTTTGGATTGAATTGACATTTGCTTGGAATTGCATGCCTTTGAAAGCACCACCTACCCACATTTGCATTAAAAAACAAACCTGGAACACCACATTGAGACAAATTGAAGACAATCTCTTCCTAAAAAACAGACATAACTTTCATTTAGTTACATTTTGTTTTGGTATTGGAATTGTCTTCATAATTTCATGCACAATTAGAGAGAGTTGTACCTTTAAAGTTCAATTTTCTTTAGATATATTGTGTATGAGGCATCTTATCCTCTTCACTCGCATCTTACGAAGATCTTGTGAATGAGAAAGTGTATCTCGCGTGTAATTGTTTAGGGCTTGATTTTCAAGCATCTTGTATGAGGCACCGTATCCTCTTCACTCGCATCTTATGATGATCTTGTGAATGAGAAAGTGTATCTCGCGTGTAATAGTTTAGGGGTTGATTTTCAAGCATATTATATTGAGGCACCGTATCCTCTTTACTCGCATCTTATGATGACCTTGTGAATGAGAAAGTTTATCTCACGTGTAACAGTTTAGGATTTAATTCAAAAGCATTCCAAAGGGCTCTGTGTATCCTCTTCACTTGGGCTTTCGAGTGATCTTGTGAATGAGAAACAAGGATCCCCCGTGTAATAGAATTAGATTCATGTTTACTTGAGATATTTGTTTGGATTACATTCATATTTATACATCGATTATTATCCATATTTCAGAAAAACTATACATGAAAATATGAAGTCTACCAAAAATTTTGCATGTTTGAAAGAATCTCATGAACCTCTAACCCTCCTTCAGTTAAGATATTCATCGAACTGAAAAATAACATAGTGATCATCTTGCATTGTATGGTTCATTTTGTTTTCGAGTTGAAACACCATCAATTTCACTTCCACTCCTGAGACTAAGCAAACTCCCACTAAAATTGGCGCTCAATCTAAAAATTGACAAAATTTTGATTTTTATATCACCAACAAGATCAGGTTAGTGCCCTGGATTAGCTTTGGAGAGTTAACACTCCTGGGCTGCAAAAATTTGAAACTAGCATTGATTAAAGAGAGTAAATCCATTATCGCAAAAAACGCTTGTCGGAAAAGCGCTTTTGAAACATTTGTCAAGCACGAGTTCAATCTGGATAAGTAAGGGTGGTTCCCCCTTCTTGCTTATTTATTGGGACATGAGCTTATCGAAGGGATTCTATGTTCAATGACAAGTCCTCGGGGTGACATCACTGTTTCTAGAGTTTCTAGTAATAAGAGTTGTCCTCGACTTACAACAGTCTGTCCGACTGTCGATTGTGAAGTGGTAACTTTAGTGGCTATTCTTAGGATATCACATAGGCTGTTGTGAGTGGGACACACTTGCAATACCTGAGACAGACTTTGGAACTTTTACTCCTTCAGAGGGTGAGTGGTCAGGAACCAACACTTGTACCCCTAACGATTAAAGTTTATTGTAATTGTTTCTCACACCTTCGCTCCTATTAATTGTATGAGGACATGAAATCCCTCAGCAACTACTAGTTTCGGAAGGCCCTACAATCCAACTTTTCACTGAGCTTCGGTTCTTTGGAAAAGTAAGTTTGCTTGCTTGAAATCTCTAGGGAATTTTTACTGTGTGGACACTTTATTTTGTTGAGTCTAGAAAGCCATAGGATTGTTTGATTCTGTTTTCAAAAACTTTTTAAACATATCATTTTATCAATATTCTTCAAAGTGGCTAATCTTCCGACCTGCCAGTCACGACGACATAGAGGCGAGTCACCAAAAATTGAAGGCTCTGCTACATTGCGGAGACGACTACAAAATACAAGACACTTTGACTTTGAAACCAACACACTTCTAACTTCAATAATCAATAGTAGAGCAGAGACACATCAAACAAATACTACAACACCACCTACCCATGAAAACATAGAAATTGTTGATCCTCTTGCTCCAATTTCAATTGAAACATTAGAAGACAACACTGCAAATCCCGTAAATCCACCTCTGACAAATATTTTAGACCCATTGGTACTCCACATCAGTGAACCTTTGAACACTATCAATCCTCTTGTGGCACACTTGGTACACATGCTAAATTCAACATCTGATCCCATGGCTTCATCAGGATCACAAGGGACCACATCAACACAGTCTCAAACAAGTGTTGGAGGTAGCAATACTCCCAACATCCCTATGGCTTCATCAGGAGCACAAGGGACCACATCATCACAACTGCACACGGTTTCTAGAGGTAGTAATATTTTCAACTTGACCTCTACCGCAACTCCACCAGTTAGTTTACCTACTTCTACCATAAGTTCAACTAGCACTTTAGTGCCAGTTGGTATAGTTTCGGGTCCCAATCTCGGAAGTACATCCACTTTACCTGCAGGAATCCCTACTGGAGGGTCTGCCTTACCAAACTTGGGTTTCCCATATGGTTTGGCTACTCAAGGTCAGAAGAATTCAGGAGTCAACCAAAATCCCATTGGCATACCAAACATTTTTCCAAATCCTAACCCTGGGGAGAATCCTTCACTTTGGACTCTCAACATCCCTAGTGGACTTAATGGACCATGGAACACTAATGCTAATTGGGGTAATACTCCCCAAGTTAGTGGAGGTGCCTCAGGAAACCTTTATCCAAACTTTCATAGCACAAATCCTGGGGGAAATCCAATTCCCCCAACAGGTAGCACACCCAAAGGAAACCCATCCACCAACTTCATTCCACCATGGAGTGGGCAAGTTCCAGGAAGTACCCAATCTTCTTGGGAACCACCCCCGCAAGGGGGAAATCAACCTTGGAATGCTTATCCAAACCAAGGAAACACTCAAGGGAGTGGTAATGTTCCACCAAGTAACCAATCTCAATGGAACATACCCCCGCAAGGGGGAAATCCACCCATAAATCCCAACCAACAATGGAGTGGTAATGTTCCAACAAGTAACCAATCTCAATGGAACATACCCTAGCAAGGAGGCAATGCACCCATTAATCCTATGCCACAGTGGGGTGGCAATGTTCTACCAAGTATCCATCCTCAATGGAACATAACTCCACAAGGGGGCAATCCATACATGCATCCTATCCCACAATGGAATGGACAATATTCAGTAAATAACCCACCTTTTTGGATGCAATCTCTGCAAGGAGGTAACCCTGCTTGGAATGCTTTTCAAGCCCAAGGATCACAATAGTGGAGCCATCAAGCTTCACCTAGATATCAAGCATTTTCTCTGGCATCATCCAAGTCACCATTTCTAGCTACATTGAATCTACCGGATTTATCTCGACTGACCAATGACCCTGTTCTACATTTGAATGGGTGGCCAACCATACCAACCAAACTACCCTTAGACATACCCAAGTTTGACAGAAAACCAGGGGAAGATCCATCAAATCATGTGATGACATTCCATTTGTGGTGTTCATCCAATTCCCTAGTTGATGATAGTACTAGGTTGAGGTTGTTTCAGTGGACCCTAACTGGAAATGCTGCGAAATGGTACATTGAGTTTCCCCACAATACATTCATAGAATTTCCATCCTTAGTTATGGCATTTTTTACACATTTTCAATTACCTATCCGCTATGAGACAGGAACTGAACTTTTAACTTCACTCAGGCAATCCACCGCTACTCACATCTCAGATCATATCCACAAGTGGAGGAGACGTCGAAGGCTTATAAAAGCTGAAATCCCTGATCAATTCTTAGCAGATTGGTTCATTAAATCACTATTGCCTACTCTTTCTAAAGATGTATCCATGACTGGAGAACAACTCATTCAGAGTGCTCACCATATGGATTTAGTATATTCCCAATCAGGCACACTTTATGACTTAATACCCCATGTTGTAAGACCCACGTGTGATCCAGCTAGGCCGCCAAAAGGACCTCATACTAATGGTGTGATTGGATCCATTAACCAAGTTGAACAGATTACCCAACAATTGGGACAAATGTCAATTCAAAATCAGCAACCCACAGCTGGCCAGGCAAGTTAGCAATCTACCACTCCTGCCCAAACTTCCGAAATACTTACTGTTCAAACTACAGACCCCAAAGGAAAAAAGAAGAAGCAAAAGAAGAAACCTAATGCTAACCCTAAAACAGGAGATGCACCTAAGGTGAATAATCCTAATGGAGGAAACCATGAGAATAGAAAGAACAAGTACCCTTGCAAAATTTGCAAGGAGGATCATCCTACTCATCTTTGTCCTCATATGGATGATATTCATCGCATGTTGGCTCAATGAGGAGGGCAACAACAACAACCTGCTGTCCTAACTCAACCCTTCCCCCAGCATCAACAGATGGTTGATGTGGCCCCAGCACCTCCAACAGGAGGAAACCAGGCAAACCCCCCACAGGGGGGCAATCCACCCAACGCAAATATCTTCACAATTGGTGAACATAACATTCATATCCAAACTAGGGCCCGTTCTTACGACATACCTTCAAAATATGCTGAAGCAACTGGATCTCAGCCTAGTGGTTTTCTAAATATTGAAAAACCAACCATAGACATGGTGCCTCGACCTCCAAAAGGGGTCCTCCGCAAAACAACACACAATCCCAATGAGCGAGCTACTCAAAGCTACAATGTGGTTGAGGATTTAGCTCAAGCCCCTTGTGCAATGTCTGCCATGGAGGTGTTGCAAAGTTGTCCCACTCAACGGAAAGCACTATTGTCTGCCATCAGTGCTGTTGATCCATCAGATACCAATTTAATCACATTTGACTTAGAACAGCCCACATGCAGGCTTCCCTCACAAATTGCTTTCCAAATTAAAGTAACTTCACATGGGAAGAATATTTTTCGAACCATTGTGGATGAAGGAGCCTCCACTTGCGTCATGTCCCTAGCTTGTTGAAAAGATTTGGGATCACCCACCTTAGTACCATCCCAAACAATACTCAAGGCATTTGATGGACATTTGTTCCCACCTCATGGACTTATCTTGGCTTGCCCAGTTGAACTAGGGGGAAAAAAGGTTCAGGTGGATGTTGAAGTAGTGGATGCACCCATAGACTACAATTTTCTATTGGATCGTAGTTGGATTCATAAGATGACGGCTGTAGTGTCTTCAGTATTCCGACTCATTTGGTTCCCCCACCAAGGGAAGATTGTAACAATCGATCAACTAGACTACTGCACACCAGAAACTGGTCTCCACTCGAATGTACCCTTTGTTGAGGATTCAAAGACGGTATTTCAGGATGTTGGGGTAGGAATGTTTAAAGACTCGTCCCTTATGGGAACTTTCCCACTTCCACCACCAATATTTACCCCTAACATTGCTCCAATTTTCACCATAACATCGGAGGTATACTTTCCATTAAGAGTTTTCTCTAATTCCGTTTCGGAGGTCGGTTCCACTTCATCGGTTGGAACCTCCAAAGAAAACACCTTAGATGAAAATAATGATGGAAAGATACATGCTTCTGCACACCATGAGGAAATGGAGAGTAGTGTTCCCTTTTCTGCCGCGGAGCTCGCTTATCAAGCAATTCATATGGCTTCGGTAGAACCGGATCAACAACCTCCCAATATGGAGGAGTATGATCCCTATACTTCACCTATTTGGGCCTTGAATTCTCAAAGTAACCATGATATCCTAGATAAAACCTTCCCTTCAGATGAAGCCGTCTTAGAGTTTATGAACATTTCAGAACGACCCTGGGAGGATATGCATCACAAATCCTCGTTTCTTCCTAAGATCGACTCATTAGAAGTTAAACCTGAAAAGTTTTACTTCGATGATGACAACCGTAAGTACCAATGCCCTGTCCAAATCTATGATGTGAATTCCGAAGGCAATTTGGCGAACATTTCGAAAACCATCCAAATTGATATATCTATCAAACCTGGCATCGTTGAGTATATAAACATAGGTGTGGATTTTTCTCTTGAGGAAATAAAATTTTACACTGCTTTATTTAAAAAATTTCGTGATATATTCGCATGGTCTTATGCAGAAATTCTAGACATCAATCCCAGCATCGTAGAACATGAAATGAAAACTTATCCCAATGTTAAACCTGTGTGGCAAAAACTACGTCCAATGAACCCTAAGAAGTCAACTGCCATTAAAGCAGAAGTCGAAAAGCTCTTGAACGCTGGATTCATTTATCCTATTCCTTTGACTGATTGGGTATCCAACCTTGTTCCAGTTAACAAAAAATAAGGAACTATCCGGGTTTGTACCAATTTTAGAGACCTAAACTTAGCTTGTCCTAAGGATAACTATCCCACACCCTTCATTGATCAGATCATCAATGAATGCGCTGGGAATGAAATCTTCTCATTTATGGACAGCTTCTCCGGTTACAACCAAATCCAGATTAAAAAGGAAGACCAACATAAAACAGCTTTTATATGCCCTTGGGGGACCTTCGCTTATAGGAAAATTCCATTTGGCCTTAAAAACGTCGGGGCTACCTTTCAATGAGCAATGTCATACGCATTTCACGATATTAAAGATATCGTCGAAGTTTACCTTGATGATTTGGCAGCTAAATCTAAAAAGAGAGCTGGACATGGTGCACATTTACAAGCCATATTTAAGCGTTGTTGCAAGTACAACATTAGGTTAAATCCACATAAATGCATGTTTTGTGTGGACTCTGGGAGGTTACTTGGGTTCGTAGTATCCCAAAAAGGTATCATGGTTGATCCCATCAAGGTTGAGGCAATACTTCAGTTGCCTTCCTTAAAAACAATCACTCAACTTCAAAGCCTTCAAGGAAAAGCCAACTACTTGAGAAGATTTGTCGAAAATTTTGCTGAAAAAGCTAAAGGTTTCATGCATCTCTTAGAACAAGATGAAACATTTACATGGGATTACCAAGCTCAACGCTCATTCAATGAACTAAAGAAAGGTTTGGTCTCCGCCCTGGTGCTTTGTCCACCGAACTATAATCGAGACTTTTTGCTATATTTGGTCGCCTCTCCTACCACAATTGGAATGGTCTTAGCACAAGAAGATGAATCCTCTCAAGAACATGTTGTTTACTATCTTGGCAAGGGCCTTGCAGGTCCCGAATTGAGATATTCCCAGGTCAAGAAGTTGGCCTTGGCAGCAGTCCATGCTGTCCAACGACTTAGACATTACATACTTCCAAAGAAAACAACCATAGTGGCTGAAATGAACCCCATGAGACACATTTTGTCCCGCCATGTCATTGGTGGCAAATACTCAAAATGGATAGTAATTTTACAAGAATTTGACCTCGAATTCAAAAACACTAAAGCCAAGAAGTTGTTGGCATTTGCTGAATTAATGTCTGAGTTACCCATAGAGAAAGAGGGTACTATATCTGTTGAAACTTGGGCAGATGAACATGTATTCCTCATTTCACCTTCTGATCCATGGTATGGAGCATTCATTATATACCTTCAAACCCAAAGGATCAATCCTCAGCTTTCTAGTATTGAATGACGTCGCATTCAACATCGATCTCGAAGATACCTCATCATCGTGGATACTTTGTACCGTCGAGGAATAGACATGATATTAAGACGTTGTTTAGTACACCAAGAAGCTGAACAAGTATTGAATGATTTCCATGATGAAGCATGTGGCGGTCATCTTTCTGGGTTAGCAACTGCTCATAAAATCTTGCGTGCAGGATACTTTTGGCCTACAATTTTCAAAGATTGCATAAATGTCGTCAAAAAGTGTCACCCTTGCCAAATTTACACAAGCAAAATGCGCGCACGTCCTGCTCCTTTACACCCTGTAGTAACTGTGGGTCCATTTTAAAAATGGGCCATTGATTATATAACAGTCAGCCCACCTTCAGCCGATGGCCACCACTACATCATTGTAGCAATGGAATACTTCACCAAGTGGGCTGAGGCAATGCCTACATTCAATTGCATGGGTAAAACTGCAGCATACTTTCTATTCAATCATGTGATAGCAAGGTTTGGTGTACCCAAAGAGATCACTACGGACAACGGAAGTCATTTTAGGAATTCCTGTATGGATGAACTTACAAACTGGTTAGGATTGCGGCAGGACTTCTCCTCGCCATACTATCCTTAAGATAATGAACAAGTAGAAGCCATCAACAAGGTTTTGAAAACCATGTTACAAAGGATGATTAATTAAAACAAGAATAATTGGCCCTTGATGTTGTTCACTGCTCTTTGGGCCTACCGAACAACTACTAAAACTGCAACCGGATTCACTCCTTTCCAACTGGTTTATGGAGAAGAAGCCATGTTATTGATTGAATGTGAAATCCCATCATTAAAGATAGCTTTTGAACTCCTACCTAACACTTCTGCGGAAGAGGAAAGGCTTCTCCATCTCCATGCTTTGGATGAAACTAGAAGAGAAGCCTCTCTAAACATAGAAGTACACAAGAAGAGGGTCAAAACACAATATGACAATTCCATTCGTCCTCGAGCCTTCTCTGAAGGCGATCTGGTTTTAGTTTATGACCAAGACCAAGATAAAATAGTAGAAGGAAAATTTGTACCTAAATGGTTTGGCCCACTTATTGTCAAAACTGTGTTAAAAAATGGAGCTTATGAATTGGTCGATTTTGATGGGGAACCCATGTCAGAGATCAGAAATGGTCTCTATCTGAAGAAATACTTCGCGTAGGCACTGATGCCTCGCACCATTTGTTGTATTATGTTGTATTTTTTGTATAAACCTTTGTACATTAGTTATTTCAGGCACGCACTTATCTTGCTTGGCATTGTCAATTTGGCAGATGGCACAAGAGTCTTTCACATATTTGGGATATGCGGACGGCGCCAGCCATAGCTCTCGGAATGTTGCTTCTGCCGCATGGATTTTTTTTTCACCTAATAACGAATTTCTTAGTTCAGGAGGCACTTTTGTCGGATCTGCAACCAACAATGTTGCAGAATATAGCGCAATCATTGAGCTTCTTGTCGAGGCTATCACCCTTGGCATCCGACGAATAATCGTCAAACTGGACTCAGAATTAGTTGTATCCCAATTAAATGGTCAGTATCAGGTTCGACATCCTACATTGTTTAGAAATTTGCTACGAGTACGTCTTTTAGAGCGTCAGTTCGAGTTTATTGAGTATATACACGTTCCTAGAAGTTTGAATAGTTTGGCTGATTCTTTGGCCAACTATGTACTTGATTGACATCTAAGTCATTAACATTCTACCAAAAAGAAAGCATGTACATTATTTCATGGCCAATTTAATTGAACACATCATTTAAGGACATAAGTGAAACCGAAATAATCTAGCTTACATCATAACCCAAAAAGTGTGTAAACTTTGCACACACCAAAAAGAATAGTGTAAATACTATTTCCCTTTTTTATTATTTTCTTATAGATAAGACCCAAAAATGTTCATACAAACAAAAAAATGGAAAATTTAGAAAACTTGAAAACATGGGAAACTGTTTCAAACTTTTCTAGTTCAACATCGAAACTAACCCACTATTGGCAGATCAAATACTAAAGGTTCATAGCTTCTAGGAATTCAAGCTGAAAGGGGATGCCTCCTCTCATACATCAGCTGCACAAAGAACACATATGGTAAATAATGAGTATTTTTACTTATCTTTTATTCATACATGTACAAACTGTATCCTTTTGAATGATAGAAAGATGCATAATTCCTCATTTTTGGCTATCTTGTTAAATGCACATTTGAACCAGTTTCTAACTAA
Organism: Larix kaempferi; assembly: GCA_027924585.1. NCBI lineage: Eukaryota > Viridiplantae > Streptophyta > Pinopsida > Pinales > Pinaceae > Larix > Larix kaempferi. The sequence goes on from BSBM01001754.1 coordinate 5,836,942, forward strand.
ACTGTTGGCTAGTGAAATGGTTTTTGATTTCAGGACTTGAAGACTTTGACAGTTCGAACTATCTGACTCAGGTAGTTGAGACAGACCATGATTCATGATGATCTATGATTTTGACATTTTTCACAAGATTCAAGCTGAAGTAAACCTCATTAAACCATTCCTACTTGTCCATTTCACCAAATTGGATAACCTTAGTTACATGGTATTACTTCACCGTCCATCGACACATAATCCTGCTTCAGATAGCCTACCTTGGGAAGGAACAGCTGTAAGAGTGTGCACAACTAGCTTAGCCCTTGTTTGCAATATGGATCTTTGCCTTGTCCTAACCCATGCCCTTGAAAAATAGGCATACGCCCATGCAACACTCGTTCCCTCCAATGTATCATAACATTCTTTATTCTTTTTTACAAAAAATAAAAAAAGCATAAAAATTAAAAAACACAAAAATCCAAAAAGGTAGAGACTTGAATCACTTCATAGTATAATCCTTGGAGAAAATGGCAACAGTCAGTCCTTGTCACCCTTGAACACAGCACATAATTTGGTCTCCGTTGTCAGTACACCATCTGCATTTGCCTTAGGAAACTATACCAGTATTTTGAACAGATCTCCACCGATGGGTTGTCCTTCCCATCAACAATGGAGCTTTCATTAATGCATCTGGCATTAGCGGATTTCGTTAAAGGTCGGTTACTCAAAGTCCTATGTTTCCAAGTGTCCATTCTGCGTCGTGTTACATGTTCAAGGGAAGTACAAACCGAGTCGGCCATTCCTCAAATATTCTTGACCAGTCATGTCGGCCTTCCTTGTGTCAGTTTACAGTGTTGGATCTTGCAGTTCTACCAAATTATATCATACTATTGATATTTGTTTCGTATCAGTTGATGTGGGATACATCAATGCCCTCCTTCCGATGGATCTATTCCTATCGACATCAAATCATTATCTAGGACATGGATCTAGAAACCCAAGAGTACCTTGGATCTTGCAGTCATTAGTGGCAAGTTTCCTCGCAAATGACAGTGGATATACATCAATGAACCCTGATTATTTGATTCTATAAGTGTTCGACTTCAAGAACATCTATTCACACTTGTTAGTTTGTACTCAGTACCTTAGAGTCCATCATCATTATCGGTGGGTCTCTTCGCATCTGTTAACAGTATACACCAATGACCGGTAATCAGATGGTGTTTTATTATGCTCGACATCAGATCACTTATTCGCATGATATAAACTCGTACTATCGTCGGTTTGTATTGAAGACCTTGGGAAAAACAGCTGTATCACTCATAGATGAACTACCCAAGCTACACAAGATTAGACCACCATGTCAGAAGCCCAAAAAGACTTTGTTATCGCACTCATCAAAGTGCACATTTACATTTTCAGAAAAAAAATTGCTTTTGACATGGATCCACTATGTATTGTTCGTGGCCATGCTTGTTTACTGCTGAGCATGGGTATGCCCACCTCAGGAAGATATTATATATTTGAGAAATTGCTATGTTTTACAGGTGTGATCCTCAATCCATCGCATGTGAGCTTTCCTTCCCTTATCCTTGCTTTGAACGATAAAGAGTATCAATATACAGAGTATAAATTTCAGTAATGTATTTCGGCCCTTAGCTCTGCTTCGGACCTCACACATTAGGGGGCATCTGTTAACAATAAAATTAACACCCTTAGTCAAGTGACGGAAGAAGCACATTTTTACCATGCACCTGTAGTAGGAAGACATGACACAAGTTCATGCAGAGATGAATCCTCTCTAAGAAATGCATTCAAATGCATTAATTATGCTTAAAATCATTCTAAATGGTGCAAAAAGCCTAAAAATTATGAAAAGTGGGTTTTCAAGTTAAAATAATCTAAAATGGATTATCCCACGCTCAAAAGAGAAACCTAAGGCACATTTCCCAATGCTATATAAGAAAGGCTTTGGGGCATGGAAAAGACACACAAAGGAAGAGCAAAGGAATGCTGGAAAGATTCTGAAGGAGGAGAAAGAGCTCAAATTCTTCAAAAGCAAGGGTGAAGGAAGGGAAGCGCATGTCAATGGAGGAAGGATTCATATCTAATGCCATGGTAAGAATGTATTTCTCCATTATTCTACTATGAACAGATTCAATTTTCTACCATCTATGAGTTTAAATCTGGTTTATCTTGTATGAATTCAATTCTTGGATGGCTTTAGATCTTAAATGTGTTTGTCTTGATTGATGAATAGATATAGATATTTTGGAAATTTGTAATAATCTTTTCAAGTTACTGATTTAGGAACTCACCATTCCTTAGGAAGATAGTTAAATTAGTGTAGACACGACCCTGCACTAAACACTGTTATCATTATTATATTATCCTATCCACATTTAAAGATCAAGAGGTGGAATAAATTCTATACTATTTAACTTGCCCCATAAGTTTAAATAAGACAAGTCATGCTTATTCTTGAATGAAATTAAACGATAGGAAATCTATACAATTGGACAACCTTAATTGGAATTGAATTATTGCACTACTCGAGAGAAACAAGGAATTTGACAAACATATTTAAACATTATTTTATCCTTTGATTAGTGTGATTGTATTAATTGTTTAGAATCCCGAAAACATGGAGGGCTAAGGCGGTGGAGTAAGAATGAAGTTTGGAGGAGAAAAATGGATATAAAGGAAAGGTTTCACGAAGGGGGGGGGTTGGTTTTCTTTTGGAGAAGTATACTTAGTATTGTGATGAAAAGGAGGAATGCCGAGGAGGGGGAGAACTCGAAGCTTTGAGGAGGTGGGAAACTCAAAGATTGAGGAAGGGGTTAACTCAAAAAAAAAATTGGTTTTGTGAAACTGCACTATTGAATTATGGAAATGTACTCAGGAAAGTTTCTCTCGATATTATCGGTCTATGGGATCGGGGGCTAGGAAACCCATTGGTTTCCTAGGGCCAGCATTATAAGAGCTGGTTGGCAGGGTGGTTCATCCATTTTTGGTAACAAAGGCTTAGACGGGAAAGGTTACAGGAGCAAGGGGACTATTTGCAACCTACATAAGTCCAGGTATTCTTCTTTTGTCATACCTTGTTTTATTAATTAAATGTTTAATAATAGTGCAGAAGTAAATATTCTTAGGAAATTGAAGAAGTAGACCTACTGTAAATGGATGAATGGCAGAATTATTAAACTGTTAGTATTTTTCTATGTTAAAAAAAATATTTTTTTGTGAAAAGTAGTTAGTGCTAAATTCCTAGAAAATACTATGTTGCAACAGAGCTAAAACAGAGGTAAACAATACGGACATGAACATAGAAACTGATTGAAATAGCAAAAGATTCTAATATCTTGAAATTTATTAAAAATAGCTCAGAATGAGTTGAGTCAGTATAGAAAAGAGCTTAGAAACTTATGACTTACTGCTTTGCTAGAAGATTGAAGCACTACAAATGTAGCGAGCTAAAAAATTTCAGGAAGCCACTTGTGACCTCCAGTGTTATTGTTATAATTTGTTTCTTAATTTTGAATATTTCAGATGTTTTTACATAGGTTTTTATAGACACTATTCTTCTCCTGAAAAGACTGGATTTCCCTGCTATGGGCAGAATTTTTGTAATCATGGACACACCCATTTTGATCTCTTTGAATACCTGGGCTAGTGGCTCCACATACTTATACCACACATCCAACTATTCCTTTTGTATTTTTTATTTCCACTGTCTAATAGAATTCTGCAGCTTACAAAAAAAAAAACTCACCGGTAAACAAAACTTCAACCTATCCTTTCTTTTCAAAACTTACTGTACAGTTAATTTCACGTTAAATAAAAATATTGAGACATATATTTATGCACCCATAATAATACCAAATTATGGTATTTTTATTAAATAATATTACTCGACCATAATAAATTTTGGCCCAGAAACAATATTTCTAAATCTTTCCTTATAAAAAAAAATTCTTAGGAACTCCGACCATTTTTCATAAATTATGTTAGAGTAGCCTAGTCGACTGGCCGACTAGATCCTCCACCAACTACAGTCAAATTCTGACTACGGCTGAGTTAGTGTGGTCGGTCGATTAACCGACTGACCAGACAGTTGTGAAATAGTGAGCTTCAACCATTTGTGAAATAGTGAGATTTTAAATATTTATAGTCTACTTCGATTTAAACAAACACTTGTCTAAATTCGACTCAAACATATAAATATATTAATTCTAAACATTTCCTTAAAACGAGGAAAAACAATATTTTCCAAGTTTATGCATATTTCCATGTCATTAAGTCAAAGAAATATTAATTCAACAAATCTCTTTTAAACTTATAATAAATAAAATTACCAACTATAATAACTTAGTCCACTAACCAACTAAATTCATCGCTGACTACGGTCGAATTATATAACTTCAACATAAGCATATTTATATATGTCTAACTTGCACTCAAGCATAAATTTGAAGTTATACCATTCCAATCCGTGGTTTTCAAATCAGCAATACCACTCATTACAAAGCTCATATGGTCGAGATCCGACTATGGTCGAGTTAGTGCAGTCGATCGGTTACCGACTAACCATGCAATTGTGAAATGGAGAACTTCGACCAAACAGTTTGTCTTAAACCTTTAGTCTCTTTAATTTAGAACAAATCAGTCCATGGTTTTATTAACCCAAAACAACTTTGGTTTTAATGAATAAAATCAATCTATGGTTTCAAATTACCTATTATACAAAAATAGGTCGAACCCTTCTTCAACTCAAACAATAAAACTTTATTAAATAATTATACCAACCATTTCTATATAACATAGAACTTTCTTTCCCCAATTATATTCGACTTATAATTTTTAAATTTTTAGTCGAGCAATTTTACCAACCAATCCATTAATTATTTAATGAACTATTTCCTTCCCGACTATAATCCTTATTGAATTGGATAATTATTTCCTTGAACTTAGGAGCTGCATGGTAAAACAAAAATATGTTGTAAAATTGGCATTATCACAGAGGTCTAGGCAATAAAATTTTATTTTTGCCATGAAATTTTAAATTAATGAAAGATAATAGAAATGGATAAAATTTTCAATAAATAATTATTCATCCTTCTAATTTTTCCAAGCTTTATTCTCTTCAAGTGAGTTTAATTAAACATTACAATTTCAAACCTGGAAATTAACAATTTGTACAGGAAATAAATTTCAACTTCGACTTAAATAAAAATAAACCAGCTTGCATAAAATTTATAAGCAGTAACGCATAATTAAACTAACATTTATTCCATGACCATGAATTTATCCAAATAAAATGTAAATTCCTATTTTGAAACCAAACTCAGGAAGTTTAACAAGAAAATCATGCAAATATTTAACCAGTGATTAATTAAATAGCATCTCATAAATTAAGATAGAATTTAGAGGTGTTAAACTTATATGCAAAATACTTGAAATGGGAAACTGGCTTCGTGGCAGCAGCGCTCCACCCAATTGTAGGTAGTTATGCTCATTAATCTCTCAGCAGAACTCCACCCCTAAGACGAGACTCATGCATTCACCATAGGTTCTCACCAGTTCCAGGTTTCTCTCAGGATTTCCTCACTTGGAAAACAGGATTTATTGGTTTGTTACCAAATCCATTTCGATTGTGCAATCCTTTCCCTTAGTTTCATTCTAACTAGCACCACAATGAAATCCATCACAGCATTTGTGCTTAGAATTCCACTAAAAGAATTTCTTACACCATTTCCATATCACAGGTACAACCAGAGGCAAATCAAACTTGTAAATTACCAACCAAAAGTTAACAAAACAAGCTTGGGATTATAGGTACCCTCGACCAACCCAACTGCCATAGATTTTGGGTGAATTGGACACTTTGCTCTGGAACTGGAATTATTTCTCTGTCCTCCAATAATTCCAATTGACCACTTAGTCCCAATTTTCCTTCAACACTCCTGCATTCTCACGCTACCCTCTGCTTTTTTTCTCTTCCTCTCCTAATTTTCTGGTTTTTTTCTTCTTTACATTTTTTTTGTATGCATGCTCACCTAGCAACACTTGTCGATTAATTTCTTAATCTCCCACCTAATCCTCCATTAATCACCCCTTTAAACATAACTGACTCTTAAAACAAAATTAAAGGTTAAACAAGGATTAGGCTTAGTGAAAATATAAAAGGTTTTTTTTTAAGGTTTTTAGGGTACACAAGGTTATTACTTAGCCCCCTTCTAGGCTATTCAACTCCCCCTCCTTGACCTAGGTGAATACATCAGTCCCTGTTGTCGCGTCCCCTCCCATCGATCCGGTGCAAGGAAGGAAACATGACTAACATTCTGGGGCTTATTTGGGAAACTCAGCCCCGATCATTACCAACAATTTTCATAATAAATAAAAACTCATGTGTGCAAATTCATACTCAATAAACACATCGGAAATAAACATTATCCACACACAATTACTTCATGCATTCAACATATAATCATAACAGTCATTATTAATCAAAACATTGCATAATTAAAAACACATAGATAATACTTATCTTTAAGATGAAACTGTCCAAGCAACTGGCTATGTGAGAGCAACGTTCCACCCAACCGTAGGTCTCTGTCCAGCCTGTATTCTTCCAGCTAAGAGAACACCCCCGAGATGTTGATGTATTTGTACCTTCGGAAGATATTCTTCTATGTATTACACTTGTACTTTATTATATTCGTGATGGAGATGTATTACTCCTCCAATCAGAAGTGTCGTCATTTGTATTTCTAAGTGTCGCAAGTGTCGCAAGTGTTGCAAGTGTTGCAACTTATATTTGATGGGTTATTAGACCACCGGTGTGGGGTCGGCCCTAGTTGAGTCATGTGGATGGGTTATTAAGCTTCCTTAGGAATTCGGCCCTGTTAGGTTATTGGCAAGTCAAGTGAGTGCATAAATAGAGAGGTTGTGTCTCTCATTCTATTCATTCACTCACTCATCCAACTCGCATTAGTTGAGAGAGGAGTGCGCACTACTGGAGGAGGAGTAGTTGTTGGAGACATCTATCTTTTGGGTTTGATCATTGTGATCTTGTATTGTGGCTTATTCTATCTCTGAGGAAGTTGCGGGTTTTTTCACCTTCTTGGTTTTCCCTAAGGAAACTCTATGTCTCTTGTGTTTATGATTGTTATGATGTGCATGTTATTCTCTTAATAGGATCCTAAGATAATGTTTGAATGAAATTATCGAAAAATTAACATGGTATCAGAGCTGACCTAAGAAGAATACATTGTACAGCTGCGGAAGATAGGGCTTCTTAATTTTTGGGTTTCTCTACTCAGATCATCAAAGGTAGGAGGCTAGGATGAATCTCCTTGGAAGGGCATATCTTTCTGTCGAGACATAATTCAATTCTGAGCACTTTCAGTTTTTGGCATGTCACTGCTGCGGGAAATTAGGGTTTTGGAGAAAGTTGAAATTTTTGGAATCTGAGACCACGGCTGGATGCTCCTCAATAAAATTGAAGTTTAGAGACCAAGATCAAACTTTTTGGTCGGGCAGAAGGTTGGGCTTCATCAAACCCTAAATCAGGATTTTGATCGAAAAGGTGAAAAATTAGGGTTTCTGCAAAAGTTGAAAATTTTGGAATCTGTGACCACGGCTGGATGCTCCTCAGAAAAATCGAAGTTTAGAGCACAAGATCGAAATTTTTGGCTGGGTAGAACCCTAGGCATTATCAAACCCTAGTTCGAGATCTTGTCTGGAAAATCCGAAAGTTTCAAAGGCAATTTTTTAGGGGTCAATTTTGAAGATTTCAAATTTGAAGTATACCAGATTGATCAACTCAGCAAGGTGCATCTTTCCATCCTTTCAAAAGTTTGGAATTCAAAGTTTTAATTTTTAGGGTTTCTCTGACAAACCCTAATCCAGCTCCAGATCCAGTTTTCAGCAAATCAAGTGGTAAGACATAAATCTTTTGTTTCCATTTGAGTTTCTCATTAAGATGTCTCACCACACCAAGCTTGAGGATAAGCTTGAAGGAGCTGACAACTTCCGACCATGGAAGTATAGGATTGGGTTAATCCTAGAAGAGAATGATTTGGACACCTACATAAAAGAAGAGGCTCCAGTTCCAAAGGGAGATGAGGCGAAGGTCTTACACAAGAAGAACTTGGTCAAATCCAAGAGGATCATTGCTGATTCTATAAAAGACCATCTCATACCTCATGTGTCTTCCCTAAAGACACTTAAGGAGCTGTTTGACTCCTTAACCAAGTTGTTTGAAGGGAAGAATATAAATCAAAAGATGACTCTGCGAAATCAATTGAAAGGGGTAAAGTTCCATACTGGAGAGACCATCCAATCCTACTTTACTAAGGTCTTTCAAATCAAAGAAAACTTGAAGCTATGGATGAAGTAGTGGAGAATGGAGAAATTGTCATGACCACATTAAATGGCCTACCTAGGTCATGGGACTCCTTCATCCAAGGTATTTGTGCTAGGAAGAAATTGATCTCTTTCAATAGATTATGGGAGGAATGCTCACAAGAGGAATCTAGGCTTGTGGCCCGAGAAGAAAAGATGGGAAGTGAAGACCAAGCCCTCACAGCACACACTAAGGGAATTAAGTTCAAGAGGGAGAAATCTTATAGCAAGAAACATCATCACTTCCATCAGAAGAAGAAAGATCTCTCCCGTGTTCGATGCTTCACTTGTGATGAGAAAGGACATTATTCCTCAAAATGTCCCAAGAATAAACAAAGCTTCAACAACAACAACAACAACAACAATAAGAAGAGATATCATTCTCATGCTACTAAGGATGATGAACCTCCCAGAAAGAAGGCTAGGGCAGAAAGTGAAGACTCATCAAGTGACAATGAATATGTCTTAATCTCTTCTCTCACAGGTACTATTTCCCATGGGTGTGATGATTGGCTTATTGATAGTGGGGCTTCCAAACACATGATTGGGTTTAAATAATCCTTTATAGATCTATCTGAACATGAGTCACCTCATAAGGTGAAACTTGGGGATGACTACCAATATCCTATAAAAGGAAGTGGTGAAGCCTCCTACAAACTAGACTCTGGGAAGTCTTTAAAGATGCAAGATGTTCTATATGTACCTGGAATCAAGAAGAATCTTCTCTCCATGTCATATTTGGATGCAAAAGGGATGAGAGTTGCATTTGTGGATGGCCAAGTACTTATGTGGCCTAAAGGTAATACCATTGATGATGCAGTAGTGATTGGAGAGAAAGAGGGAGGATTGCACAAATTGAAGGGATAACCTGAACATGCCATGGTACATGAATCCATGGAGCCAATTGAACTTTGGCATAGAAGGCTTTCTCATGTTCACTATAGGGAACTACCAATTGCAAGCAAAGTAGTAGAAGGTCTTGCTGAAATCCAGTCAAAGCATGAAGGTGTTTGCAAAGGATGTGCAAAAGGAAAGAACACAAAGAAGGCATTTCCAAGTAGTGAAAGAAAAGAAAAAGGAATCTTGGAGATTGTCCACTCCGATGTATGCGGACCAATGTCATCCAATTCTCTGAGTGGGTATGTATATTATGTTTCTTTCATTTATGATTTCTCTAGGAAGACTTGGGTTTATTTCTTGAAGAACAAAGATGAAGTGTTTGATAAGTTCAAGGAATTCAAAGCCTTGATAGAAAATCAAACTGATAAGAATATCAATATCTTTAGATCCGACAATGGCGGAGAATTCACTTCAGGGGACTTCAAGAAGTTATGCAGTGATTCAGGGATTAAGTGGGAGTTGACCACTCCTTACAATCCACAACAAAATGGGGTTGCAGAAAGGAAGAATAGAACAATCATGGAAGCAACACGGGCAATGCTTCATGACCAAGATCTACCCATGCACTTATGGGCAGAAGCAGCAAGAACAGCAATATATGTACAAAATAGAACACCACACAAGATACTTGACAACAAGACACCAGAACAATCTTTCTCTAGTAAGAAACCAGAAGTCAGCCATCTCAGGATATTTGGTTGTCCAGTATTCACACACATTCCAAAAGAAAAGAGGACAAAGTTAGATCCTTCAGGAAAAAAGGGTATACTTGTGGGGTACAGTGAAAGCTCGAAGGCTTATAGAATCTACTTTCCAGGATTCAAGAAGATTGACATCAACAGTGATGTGACTTTTGATGAAAACTCAACTTGCATCAAATCAAGGAAGACACCTGTTGAAGACTATGAAGAACCAAGGATACCCGGAACACAAGACACCACTATGAACAAAGCAATACCAGAAGTGGATCATGAAATAGGAGATCCACAAGAACCTGTAGATCCACCCCATGAGAAGAACTCTCACAAGAGGAAACCTGCATGGGCTAGAGAGCTCATTCAAGATGCAGAAAGGTATGGTATTCCAAAGGAAGAACACAGAGAAAGGAAAAGGACAAGATCACACACCAGCTATGTTGCCTTACTCTGTGACATTATGAACAAAGAACCTTCCAGTTATGAAGAAGCTGCGGAAAAGAAAGAATGGAAGGATGCCATGGTCGAGGAATACCAGTCGATCATGAAGAATAATGTTTGGGATGTAGTCCCAAGACCAGATGGAAAGTCTGTTGTGACTTCCAAGTTGATCTATAAGATAAAGCATGCTGCAGATGGTAGCATAGAGAAATACAAGGCAAGATTTGTTGCTCGTGGCTTCTCCCAGAAAGAGGGGATAGATTATGAAGAGACTTTTGCTCCTGATACACTTCCATCAGAACAGTACTTGCCCTGGCTGCAGTGATGAAGTGAAAGATACACCAGATGGATGTCAAGACAGCTTTCTTGAATGGTGTAGTTGAAGAGGAAGTGTATGTGGAGCAGCCACTTGGTTTTGAGACACATGATAGGGAGTCATATGTGTGCAGATTGAAGAAATCCTTGTATGGATTGAAGCAAGATCCTAGGACATGGTACGACAGTATAGACAGCTTCCTATCTAGTTTGGGCTTTACCAAGAGTAAAGCGGATTCCAACCTTTAATACAAGGTTGAGGAAGGAAATCCAGTGATACTCCTATTGTATGTGGATGACCTGTTTGTGACAGGTGAGGATAGATTGATTGCCGACACGAAGAGGAAGCTTGCTGCCAAGTTCGAGATGAAGGAATTGGGTATGATGCATTGCTTTCTAGGTATGGAGATGTGGCAAAGTGCAGATGGAATCTTCCTTGGACAAGGGAAGCATGCAGTAGAGATCCTGAAGAGGTTCGGGATGATGGACTGCAAGGCCATGGACACACCTATGGCATCAAACCTGAAGCTATTGAGTGATACTTCATCAAATTCGGTTGATGTCACGGTGTATCATCGGATGATTGGGTCCTTGATGTACCTGACGAACACAAGAAAAGATATTTGCTTTGCGGTGAACACCTTGAGCTAGTTTCTGACAGATCCTAGACATGTTGACCTGATTGCTGTAAAGCATATTCTGAGGTACCTAAAGGGTACGATTGATTATGGGCTCAAGTATGATGCGAATCAAAAGTTTAACTTGGAGGGTTATGTTGATTCAGATTGGGAAGGCAGTGCTGCAGATAGGAAGAGCACTTTGGGGTGCTGCTTTAGTATGGGATCAGGTGTGATCTCTTGGTTTAGCAGGAATCATTCCTGTGTAGCACTGAGTACAGCTGAAGCAGATTATATCACAGCTTGTTCGGCCATTTATGAGGCACTATGGCTTAGGAAGCTACTGTCTGAGTTATTTGATCTCTCGTTGGATGCTACCTGTATCTTCTGTGACAACCAGAGTTGTGTGAAGTTGTCTGAGAACCCGGTGTTCCATGACAAGTCAAAGCACATCGAGATCAAATATCACTATATCAGGGGTATGGTGCAGAGAGGAGTAGTAAAGCTCCTGTATGTTGCGATGAATGAGCAGATTGCAGATGTGATGACCAAACCACTAGCCAGAGTGAAGTTTGAGTACTTCAGAGAGAGGCTTGGTGTTCTTCAGATAGAAGATACTTCGAGGAAGAAGTGATGGGACACATTTGCAGGATCCATTCTAAGCATGATGGTAGGAGGCTCCTTCCCATGGCTGTGGATGTAAGCGCTATGTAATGAGCATCGGGACGATGCTCCAGTTTCTACTATGATGATGATCAGGATGATCATGTAATGATGATATGCATCAGGATGATGCTATGTATATTATCATGGTGATCATGTGATGATGATGTGCATCAGGATGACATACTATATGACTATATGATGATGATCAGTATGATCATGAGTATCAGGATGATACTCCGTAGACAGATTGTACAAGTAGCATGTAAAATATCCTGAGAGATCCAATAGTATGTGCTCGGATGCTCTTTCGAGGTTTTGCTACAGGTAGCATAGAAAATATCCTGGGAGATCCGATAGTCTGTGCTCGGATGCTATTTCGAGGTTTTGCTACAGGTTGGTCGTGGATAGTTTGTGCAGGTAGCATAGAAAAGATCCTGGGAGATCCTATAGTCTGTGTTAGGATGCTCTTTCGAGGTTTTGCTGCTAGAGGCATGTAATCAGTCCTGGAGATCAGATAGGTTGAGCTATGTGCTCGTAAAAGTCTTGGGATTCTCTTTAGAGTTCTTGCAGGTTGCAATACACTCTTTTAAGGTTTTTCCTAACCACAAAGAAAAGATCCTGGGAGATCCTATAGTCTGTGCTAGGATGCTCTTTCGAGGTTTTGTGGTGGTGGTCACATAGAAAAGATCCTGGGAGATCCTATAGTCTATTCTAGGATGCTCTTTCGAGGTTTTGTGATGGTCACATGTAAAATATCCTTGGAGATCCTATAGTTTGTGCTAGGATGCTCTTTCAAGGTTTTGTTGATGCACGTAATCAGTCCTGAGGATTCCACAGTATGGCCAAAGATGATGAAGACCTACAGGAGTCTAGGCCTACAACCAGCATGAAAAAGGGTTGGCTCTGTAGAACTTCCTATGATGAGAAGAATTATGAGATAGCCCAGTGATCGAGATGTCGATGTATAGCAGCAGTGGCAATGATGCTTCGTGATCCAATGATGATGATCCAGCTCCATCATTGAAGACATGTGTCGATATGTATTGATGACTTGTGTCTAGAGAATACCTTCCTAGTTAAGAGGGAGTGTTGATGTATTTGTAACTTCGGAAGATATTCTTCTATGTATTACACTTGTACTTTATTATATTCGTGATGGAGATGTATTATTCCTCCAATCAGAAGTGTCGTCATTTGTATTTGTAAGTGTCGCAAGTGTCACAAGTGTTGCAAGTGTCGCAACTTATATTTGATGGGTTATTAGACCACCGGTGTGGGGTCGGCCCTAGTTGAGTCATGTGGATGGGTTATTAGGATTCCTTAGGAAGTCGGCCCTATTAGGTTATTGGCAGGTCAAGTTAGTGTATCAATAGAGAGGTTGTGTCTCTCATTCTATTCATTCACTCACTCATCCAACTCGCATTAGTTGAGAGAGGAGTGCGCACTAGTGGAGGAGGAGTAGTTGCTAGAGACATTTATCTTTTGGGTTTGATCATTGTGATCTTGTATTGTGGCTTATTCTATCTCTGAGAAAGTTGCGGGGTTTTTCACCTTCTTGGTTTTCCCCGAAGAAACTTTGTGTCTCTTGTGTTTATGATTGTTATGCTATGCATGTTATTCTCTTAGTAGGATCCTAAGATAATGTTTGAATGAAATTATCAAAAAATTAACATGAGCTGTGTATCCACTAAGGAGGAACTAAACAGGCTCACTCACAACCATGGCTTCCCACCAACAATCATGCTAAGCCAACACCCAGTTGGGTTTATCAAGCATGCAAGAGACAAAGGAGGAGGATGTGAAGCTAGTGAGCTCAACCACAGAGCTACATGCATCTCGGGATAAACTCAAACATCCTTGGCACCCACAACACCTACCACACCCAACACAAGGAAGGTCCCCTTCTCTGCTCTAGAGTCCCTCGCGCATCCATTCCCTCTAGTGCTCTTCAGGGTGGGAATAGAAAGGTCCAAGCTACTAAATCCTTGATATTCTATCATTCACTGGGTTTATCAAGCAATCCCAACCTCTGTTCTATCCTATGTTCTGTCATTCACAATTGGATTCTCACAATTCGGTGACCAAATGACTCAATCCCGTAATTGGATTTTTGGGCTATCAAAACTGGGTTTTCCTATGGATTTATGGGGATCTAAAACTCTCAAATTCACCCCAAGTTTCATGTCTATGGATTCCCCATCATATTTCCCTGTTCACGCGAAATTCAAGGCGTTTATGGCACTTCAAAACGTGGGTTAATGTAGAGTTGTGATTTCTGGTTTTTCTCACTGCTGGGCATGTGTAATGGATGAAAATTGATCCTTAGATGTTCCGCAATGGAATGGGAATGAGGAAGAACGAATTCTCATAAGGTAGAGTGACTTGTGGGTCAAGAAAATAGAGTCCATACCTGCCATACGAATTTCTGGGCTACCCATGCTCCATTGAAGCCATGGACTGATTTCTTCAACCACTTCCTTACAACTGAATTAAATGTCAGCAAGGAAAGTCAAATGGGTTCTCAAGATCACATTTGGAAGCATATGGTTCAACCCCACAACCCCCTCACCACTCCCTAGTGGAATACACATGGCCCCTTCTCATTAGTTGCTTCCATGGCCAATTTTTTGGTAATTTTATTGCAATATTAATATTTACATCATTTTACAATGTTCCATGGCTTAATAGCACATGGATACCATAATATCAAATACTTTCCTTTTTAATAAAATCTAAGCATACACTAGTGGAGCCTTGGACTTTAGATCCAAGCTAGGGAAACATACATCGCATGTATACAATATTTACATAAAAGCCAATATATCCTAAGGGTTAAAATGGGAGTATTACACATGTTCATTCAGTGTGTTGGTTATGCCACTGCCAATTTAATTTTTATATTAACAGAGAGAAATACAACATGAGTTCTTCCTTACAGGCACTCTAGTATTTTATAAAATTATATTAACAAAATTATGGGGTTTAAACGAGGGGCATTACAAGAAACCATTACAGAAACCAATATTGAAATCCATGAGGAGGCTTGTAATGTGTATAATGATGATGGTTTGGAAGGTTTCCTTCCTTATGACCTTTTTTTTATGAAGAGGAGGGTTATGATCATGAAGAGGACACACATAGCCCAGAATATGATATAAGTGATGAAGAATCCCTCATGGCTGACATAGATGTTGATGATGATAACTAGACATTTATAAAGAACCCCATCTATTCCATGTCTAAAGAAGTAAATGATGAGCTGTAATCCTTTGAAAGCAGAATTGAAAATCACATATATGACATATCTGAAGAATGAAAGTTTAAGTCATAACCTTTTGATGATTTTATTGAAAATCCCATCTATTAGGTGTTTAGACAAGAAAGCGTGGATTTTGAGACCTTGGGATATCTTTGTATGGAAGAAAAACATGAAATTTTGTCATATGATCGATATGAGCCATGCATGAGCATCAACAAGGAAGACCTGAAGAAACATTGCAGTGAAGAATCAGATTAGATACAGCGAATTGAAGAGCAGTCTCAGCCATCGTATCTGCATACATAGGTTCCTTATGATTTGGAGAAACCTGGGGCTTATTCTTTCATAGAAATTTTAACTATTAGAAGATCCCTTCAGATCAATATGATGAGGTAGTTGGTTTTCCTTATCATCCAGAATGTTTTCTCAGTCCTATCCAATCATGGATAGAAGAAGCTTGCAGGAGGACATACCATTTGGGAAATCACTTCAAGGATCTATTACATACTTATGATCTCCCATCCATCCCTCCCATCCAGAATATTCATGCAGGTTTTAAATTTCTAATAAACGTGTCATTGCTTTAGCTGGTAACCAAAGACAAGGCAAAAAATTGTTATATTGATGAAATCCTTAGACGGTTACATTGGATTTATGATTACACTTATCATTTTGATTTATATCATGCTTAGAGTAGAAAAATAAGCTCCTCAAAGATGTGATCATTTACTTTACGCATTTCTTTTTAGTACTTAGGAATAATAAATAGTCCTTTTTCTTAGTTTATTTTATGCATGAATAAATGCAATTTTCGACACTTCGGCTTCTTCATAAAACTTGTGTTATTGAAGGTTTTTTTGTCAAGTCTAGATGTTTTTACAGATTATGGAAACTGGAAATTATGGTGGTGTTCTCGTATGCTCTCCTTTCCTGAAGACTAGTTCGAGCACATGTCCTGCAGTTGGAGCCAGATTTTACTAGCTGAGTTACAGTTAGATGGTTTCAAGTGAGCATGTGAAGATGGAACAAGTTTACTTGTTCATATTCAAAAGATCAGAAGTCCTAACAGGACACCTTGGCCCTTTTCTTAGTAAAGTCACATGTCCATGTCCTGCGGGGAATTGTAAAACATGTTATAGCACGATGGTTTTGTAATGGACTCATCTTTCCTAGGACTTAGATATCAATCCAACTAGCCCAGAGTGTTTTTTTCCCTTGTCAATTATATGTTGTTGAATAAACGAATTATAATTTTCAATTTTTTCACTTATACCTCCAAAGTTGGGGTGGTCGGCTTGATTTCTTGGCCTTAGGAGGTTATTAGAGCCCAAGTTTCAATGTATATTACCATGCTTGGCATTAGAGTTGAGTCGTATGGACATGTGCTAGCTCCCCCTAAGTTTTTCTTAATTTCTGAGAAAAAAACAATTCCCGTAAAATTAGAGTATTTTTTAATAGTTTAATTGGGAAAATTGAAAATATAATAAAAGTGTGGTTAGGAGGTCAAATATTCCATGGGTGTGCTCGTTTTCTAACCCAGAGCACCCACAAAACCCCTAAACCCACTTTTCCTAAGTTTTAAGTGAATATTTATCACTCAAACCTTATTTATCTCAAAAAAATAAAAAAAAAGGTGAATAAAAAAAAGAAAAATAATAAAATATGAGAGAAAATCCAATTCCTAAATCAGCGGATTATTGTCTCCATCAGAATCTGAGTTAACTAATGGTCAATCTAGAGGTGATTGGGATTCAAATCAGCTTGATTGGCATTCAAATCTTGGAAGGATGAGTTTTTCCTCATTAGAGGGGGCGCAAATCCCCAAAAGGAGGGCTCATCCTCCTGTTGGCGTCTTGGTATTGGAGAGGTGAAGCTTCCAAGGAGAGGGGTCGTACCTCTTGTTGAGGTGGCGCCCACCTCATGGGATATCCTATCAATCAAATCCCTCACTCTTCTCTACAACTCGCCCTTCTCTATCAATTAAGGAATGTGCCCTTCTTGACCTCTCATTACTCTTTTTGCTATAAAAGTGAGGACCATTCTCATTGTTAGGAAATGGAATGGTGGAACCTCTGCTCTCATGTATAATTTTAGTGTTGAATCTTTTGATGAATAAAAGGCTTTGGAGGTCTATTATGGTGTCTTTGGCTCAAGTTTGATGATCATTGTCGCATGTGTTTTCTGAGGTAACTGTAGAGTTTAATTTTTGCATTTGCTTCACTTGTCAATTATTAGCCTTGGAAGTATTAGTATTAATCGATAGGGGTGAGTAAAGAAGTTTATTTTCTCATTTAAAATACTTATGTTTAAGATAGGGAGTTTGCATGCTTAACAATTGTTTATGTATGCTCTTCTCATCTTCGGTCTAAGTTTTACTAATGGATTTGACAAGTTGTTTAGCAAGTGTAAGGGTTTATTTTGCATGTGCTTCAATTTGGATTGATAGAGGAACTAGCTTTCTTGCTTCATTCTTTGAATTCTTTATGAAGAGGACATAGTCTCTCTCAACGCCACTAGAACAACTCCATCGCCCAAGTTCAAGAGGGCTTTGGCTTTCTACTTTCTCTCCCTTCTTTAAATTAAATTTATTTTGGTTACTTGGTTTCTTTTTGCTTAGTAAAAGTTAGATCCACAAAGAGTAAATCGTTTATATTATTTTATTTAGCATACATATCAGATCTAGAAGCTCTCAAAAGTTTTGTTTTAAAGTTAGATCCAGATTGTTGTTTTAAGTGCTTATTTTCATTAAAATTCCCAATTTTTTTCCAAGTACTTAAGGTAGTGTAAATTTTGTATTTGATTTGACTAATCCACTAATTTGTATGTTTTTAGCTTTCTGGTTTTTATCAGGTTGAAGGAAAAAGAGGAGGAAACTCTGGCGAATTTTCGACAGATTTGGCCATTTTAAGCCTTGGGGGACCCTCTTTCCTCATAGTTCTCATTCCTAGATTTGTAAGTCCTTGGATCCAAGTCTAAAAGGACCAAGTGGCACTTATTTAAGTCTTTGTAAATATTTTAAATAAAGAGAGTAGGTGGGATACACAGTTCCCACACCCCGTCCCCCTCGGGGGGTCTCGCGGGCTCTTTTTGTGGTTTCCTTTTTCAAACCTTTTGCTTTATTTTACCTTCACATGCACACAATATGGTCTTACAGGGATGTATAGTTAGTTTTACTTTCAAAAATCTGTATTTTACAATCTTTTACTTTACAAATAACGAACATAAAAAAGTAAATCCAACTGTGCATTCCCGAAGTACCGAAAGGGAAAAGAGATTCCCAACCGTCAATAATTTTAGTGTACGTTTATGTTCTTAAAAAATAAAATAAGGCTATGTATTCCCAAATTAAACTGAAAGGGTTTATCCTTGGTAGGTGAAAAGATATTCTCATCCTCTTAATAAAAAACTCCATTTTAGTTTGATAAAATTTACCAAATCTTAGCCAACCTGTATGCTTTGGATATCTGCAGTTTGTCTGATCACTTTATCACATCAGAAAGGGAGTTAAGTGACTAGTTTAATAGGGCAATCCAAAAAATACTTGATCTCTAGAACTCAGGAGGTCGCATGAAACTAACTATAGAGTCAATGGGCTACTTTAAGCAGGTTATGCCTCACCCAGTTGGACCCTTGTTTTAGTTGTCACTACGGTCAGTTCGAAGGACTAAGTTAGAGTTGGCACAAACCAAGAACTAACCCATTCCTTAATACACACATCATAATAAAACATTTAAAACTAACCAACAAGACTTGCAACACTTTCACGACACAACAACACTTCAATAATCTCACGTGACTCCATTTGGCACTGGTCCAATCTGCAACAATCAAACATTCAAGTGAATCAATGCGTTAGATGGATTTGTCTTTATCATGATGTTGTTTTAATTCATAGTTTATTTCTCTGGTTCAGTATTTAATTTTATTTCAAACTCCTAGATTAATTCCATTCTTTAACTTAACATAAAGCCATAGTTTTTCTTTCTTAGGGACCACCCCCCTTGGCTTCGATCGGAGTTGGCCTAGATGAAGGAATTGAGTGTTGAGTGACAGTATCTTGACTCTTTGCTTGCCCCCAGGGACACACCTAGTGGCTTGAATATTTCTACCACGCTAACCCCCTTTCCCCCAAGGTGCGTATCCGGTGGCAACATGTAGGAGATTGATATCTTTACTAGGCTACTATAATGATTCCAAAGTACTTAGAGATATGTTTGATTGATAAAATAGGAAAGTTATCTTTATTTGCAACTTGCATCTAAAGGACTAAAATACCTAAAAATGGCTTGTAACTGAATGATAATTTACAAGCATGTGAAATATGCCAACGTCTTTTTCAATGGAAATATGAATGGAAAACTTGGTAATTTAAGTATTTCAAGCATGGAAATTGATGGTGATGCTTCTCATGTCACTGCTAGTTTCAAAGGAACAACAAAATACCTAGTTTCATAGTATATAATACATATAACCTTTAATTTCTTGTGATAGGAATCACACACACAGAGACTAATACCCACATACTTCAATATATCTATGTATTAACCATAAAAACAACAAGAAATATGAAACTGCTCAAATATGAGAGAAACCCACTCACTAGTTGAATCAATGGAACCAAAGAACCAACCACAACACAAGGTTACCAAAGACTAAAAATATGTTGAAGATAATAACCATCCAAGGGTTAAGTAAATGTATGAAATAAAATACTCAATTAGAAAAGATACACTGTATATCTTCTTATCTACATGTACCAAATCCAGTGGTGGAAAACGAGAAAAAATGTATGGATCATGTAAATCATTGGGAAAAAATAAAAAATTACCCATAATTAATCAAAGTACTTACCTCAGACAACAGTTGGACAAATCACTCACCTCTTAAATAGGGGTTTTAACTAAAGAAAAAACATGATTTCATATCAAATAAGGACTACCCCCAAGTCAATCCAAAGCTTAGAACCTAGAATATTTGAGCTTTTTTGGTTTGGAAGGTATCCAATTCTCCAATGAAATAAGAAGATGATAATGCTTTATGAGGATGATGAGTAGTGATAACAACAAACTAGTTTGAACTAATGAAGAATTGAAAATTTAATATATTGATTCAACCTATAGATCATCTCGATTAAAAGGAGATAGGGGATGTAGGCTATAGTGTATATGAGTTGTACAAAATAAACCAGTCCAATTTGATGCAATGCACTTAAGATTCCAAATGCTCTAAACATGGTGTATATAATATTAGTTTAGAAATATTAGACATGTATAATTACTTGGAACCTTTGCATTTGATTAAAAGCAAAAAATATATCCCTTTGAGCTTATATAAATGTTGGAATATCAAGCAATACTGAGAGGGGGGTGAATCAGTATTTCACTATTCTTAAATTTTATCACAATTAAAAACTAAATTAACAAAGAAAATAGAAGACACAATTTTATCATGGAAGCCCAATTGGGAAAACCACCAACTCTTTCTAATACTACAAAATTATATTCACAATTAATTTGCAAGCTCCAACTTGTTGGATGCACCAACACCCAATTTTTCAGCTACAACTGAAGGATGCACCAACACCCTGTTTTGTCAGCTACAACTGACTGGATGCACCAACACCCTGTTTTGTCAACTACAACTAACTGGATGCACCAATACCCTTAGCAGGTTGCAACCTACCCTAGCACCACCCTTCCACCCTATTATGTCTTCTTCAAATTTCCAGAACTTATTTCCTTCAATTCTGGATCTTCATTGGTCTCGGCATGTTCTTGTTGCTCCTTCAACCTAGACACCCAAGGCATCTTCCTTCCATCTCAAATGTGTGTTTATATAAACTCATCCTTTAACCATTGCATGTATTCAAACTGAATTCATGCCCTTTCATCTAAATGCCTTTTCAAATCTCTGATAACTTATCCTTTAACTTGTAATTATGTTTATTGCAGGTTTTTAATTAATTAATTGATAAATAAAAACTCCGTTGATCATCTTCAAGCCTACAGGATTCATTCATCTCATGCATGCAGCCTTCTTCCATCTGCGAGCTTCTTTTAGCCCTTGCAGGCATTTTTTATCCCTTGCGGGCATTTCTTTAGCCCCTGCGGGCATTCCTAAGCCCCTGCGGGCTTTAACCTTAGGCCTTTGCGGGCTCATTGCAGGCTTAATCCTAAGCCCTTGCGAGCATAATAAAGCTCTCGGGAGCTTTATGCTTCAAGCCCCTGTGGGAGTATCCTTATCCCTACGGGCATAACTGATCCCCCTTGCGGGCATCTTATAAGCCTTCTTGTGGGCATCTTATAAGCCCCTTACGGGCATCTCTATCCCCCTTATGCATGCATGTTATAAGCCCCTTGCGGGTATTCTTAAACCCCTATGGGAATTCCTAAGCCCCCAGGGGCTTATCCTTTAAACCCTCTTGTGGACATATTTAGCTCCTTGTAATTTAACCATGTTTTTCTTCTGTTTTTGGCAGACCAAAAACTCGCACATGAGAGCACCAAATAGGAATCTAACTCCATGGTTGGATAGCCATTTCATCAAAGAACAAGACTATGCTAACTTATGAATTTTATCAGTAAAAGCACACCTCCTTGCAGGCATTTCCAAATGCCTTATCAACCTATATTTGAACAATAAAACAACCTTTTTCTCATTTTGGTAGGCTTGTATTTCACACATGTGAACTCCAGAGGAAAATATGAACCCATGACTAGATGACCAGTTCATCAAAGAACAAGACCATGCCAACTGATGAATTTTATCAGCATAAGGAAACCTCCTTGTGGGCATTTCCAAATGGCCTCTTAGCCATGTGAATTTGACACTTAGACAAATTTTGCATTTTCCTGGACTGGAGCAATCTATCTGAAACACTGTTTTGGAAGACCCATAACTTCATCCTCATACACTCTCAAGACAAACTGAGACCATGGTCAGGTGGAAAAATCAACAAGCTATAGCCTGACCATATGGTGCGGGCATTTACTTTAACCCATGAATTATGGCAGGCATTTTCATGAGGCCACTTAGGCAATTTTATTACCCTGGTGCAAAAACAACCTGAAACCCTGTTTTGGCAGGCCTTTAACTTTGTCATCAAAAACCCTCTTTTAGAACTGAGACCATGGTAAGATATCCTCTTCAACAAGCATGATAGTTTCACATCATTTTTATCATTCACTTATGAGGTATGACGGGCATTTCCCCAAGGCCACTTGGACCAATTTTCCAACACTTAGCCATTTTTCAGAATTTCTTCAAACTGACAAATCTCTATATAACTAGGTCAGATTGTAATAGTAACATCATGAAGGTACTAGAGCACCTTTATGTGGATTTGTATCTTCGTCATCATACATGCCATGTCATCACTTTCTTTTGTCATTAATGAATACTTTTGTCATCAATGACAATTATATTCAACATTCTCCCCCTTTGTCATTGATGACAACAACAACAAAATATTTTCCTCTTTTTTTTCTCTCTCCCCCTTTTGACATTAATGAAAAAGATTCTTAGTTCTCCCCCCGTCACTATTTATCCCCCCTGTCAACTATGTCCCCTTTTTTTACAGGGTTACAATCTTCATTTTCTTTTAATGAAGAGATATAACTCCCAGTTTTTGCCTAAGATATGCAAACGACTCTTTAGGCAAAGGTTTAGTAAAAATATCAGCTATTTTTTCCTTTGTGTCAACATACTCCAGTTTGACAGTCTTTTGTGACACTTGTTCTCTTGAGAAGTGATATTTTAATGGAATATGTTTTGTTTTGGAGTGCATGATAGGATTTTTGGATATGTTAATGGCACTTGTATTGTCACAATATATAACTATGGGATCTTCATATTTTACAAGTAGATCTTCCAATGTTTGTTTCATCCAGACGACTTGTGTACAACATGATGCAGTAGCAATATACTCATCTTCTATTGTAGATAGTGAAATGGAAGACTGCTTTTTGCTTAGCCATGATACCAAGCAATTTCCTAAGTAAAATGCTGCTCCACTAGTGCTTTTACTGTCATCAATACTCCCTTCCCAATCTGCATCTGTGAATGCTTTTAGAGATAAGTCATTGTTCTTTGGATACCATAGTCCATAATCCATAGTAATTTTTAGATATTTGAGAATTCTTTTTACTGCAGCCACATGTGTTTCTTTTGGTGCTGACTGAAATCTGGCAACCAAACCTACAGCTTGCATTACATATGGTCTTGTAGTTGTTACATATAATAAGCTACCAATCATTGACCTGTACATGGTATTGTCTACTTCTAAGGATTCATCACTTTTGCTTAATTTGCAACCAGTAACCATAGGAGTACTAACAGGTTTGGATTCTTCCATTTTGAATTTTTTCAACATCTCTTTGATATATTTAGTTTGAGAGATGAATATCCCTTTTTCTGATTGAGATACTTGTAGACCTAGAAAGAATGTTAGTTCCCCCAACATTGACATTTCAAATTCCTTCTTCATTTTTGAGGCAAAGTTTACAGTCAAAATTTGTAGATCACTTCCAAATATGATATCATCCACGTAGACCACAACGATGATCATATTTTTGTTTTTAAACTTTATGTACAAATTACTGTCAGTAGCCCCTCTTTTATATCCTTGTTTTAAATATTTGTCAAGTCTTGAAAACCATGCTCTTGGGGCTTGTTTAAGACCATAGAGTGCCTTCTTAAGTTTGCAAACATAATCTTTATTTTCTGATAAGAAAAAACCTTCAGGTTGCTCTACATATACTTCTTCTTCAAGTTCTCCATTAAGAAATGCATATTTTACATCCATTTGATACACTTTGAAGTCCTTGTAGCATGCAAAAGCTAAGAACATTCTAATGGCTTCAAGTCTTGGCACGGGTGCAAAAGTTTCTTCAAAATCAACACCTTCCACTTGAGCATATCCTTTGCATACTAACCTAGCTTTGTTCCTTATTACATGACCATCCTCATTGAATTTGTTTTTAAAAATCCATGTGGTCCCTATGACATTCATGTCCTTAGGTCTTGGGACAAGTTCCCAATTTTGGCTCTTTTCTATTTGATCAAGTTCTTCATTCATAGCATTGATCCAATCCTCACTTTTGCAAGCTTCTTTAAATTTTTTAGGTTCTACTATCGAAAGCAGTGCTCAAGGCCAAGGCCCCACCATTGATTTAGCATTTTATGTATCGGTAACTAAAAACATAGATGCCTATGGTTCTTGTGCTAGATAGGCACAATGTAAATAAGACATCATGTAAATACGAATTTTTAATGAAAAATACCCACAACTAGCTATGCAATGAAACAAAGAGATGGGGGCATGATTCTACAAGGAATAGGGAGGGAAATTATTCAAACCCTTGAGCCAATGGTGTTAATCCATGTGTCAATGAGAAAACCCATAAACCACCAACTACCCATTTTGGGTTATGGACCCAATCATTTAATTCTTCCAGAAATTGGTTGAGGCAGTTAATGCCTTGGGAATGAAGAGGTATGGAATCCAATTTCGTGCATGGGCAAGCCATCAACCTGGGAAATAGTATTTTGTCTCCTTGGGAAAGAAAACACCCATGAAATGGTGCCCAAAGCCATTCTGAACCCATGGCTTTTGCCCTCTCACACAGTCTGAGCTAGCTGGGCTTTCCCCATCACGTTTTTCATCATTTTCCTGCATTTTTCCATGGCTGGGAACTCGTTTTTGTGTTACACAGTGGCTGGGAGAGGAGGACCATGATTTGGGACTGTTATGGAGGCCGTTTTTTCCCCAGAATGTCCATGGACGTTTTTCTGAAAACTGATTTGGCGTGGATTTGGCTTCCCAGGGTTGTTCCCCATCTTCCAGTTTCATTTTTGGGTTTCCCACGTTTTTCTGAAGCTAATGAAAACCCCATCTTTGGGAATCTCACTGTAAAAATGTTTCTTCATGCCCAACACTTATACTTTTGTTGTTATGTGCATCCTTGTTTTGGTTTGAATCTGTGAGCAAGAGATTTGGAGTGGTAGTGGACAGAATTGGCTTGATAAACCTAGTGGGGGAGACAACCTCTCAAGAAGATCAAGAGGGATTTGGCTACTCTTCTATGCACACCCTGAGAGCACTAGATGGGGAAGGTATGGCTTGAGGGACTATACAGCAGTGAAAAGAATACTTCCTTGTGTTGGGTGTGTAGGTATTGTGGGTGCCAAGTTAGATAGATCTTGTAAGGTTATCCCTGGCGCTGTGCTTGAGCTCACTAGCTTAGCAACTCTTCCTTTCCATTTCCTAGCAGCCTGATAAACCCAATTGTAGATTGGCTTGGCTCATCTTGGTGTATGCTTGGCTATGTGTGAGTCTGTTGTTCCCTGGTTCCTTGTAGAAATCATGCCCAGCTTGGGGGTGGCAGTTGTATCAAGAGGTTGATAAGCACAACTGGCCTATGGTTGGGTGGAACATTGCAATTGCATAGCCAGTTGCTTGGGACTACTTTGTTATTAGATAAGTATTCTCTTGTGTTAACTTTACATTTATTTATTTGATGAATATCGTGAATGTATGATGGATGTGTTATTGATATTACTTCCGTTGTGTTTCTCTTATAATTATACATGTCCATATGTTCTTTTGTATTATGTGAATGCTTAGTTAAAAGCTCATGGGGCTAGATGCCCAGTTTTAGCATCACGTCCTCTCTATCCTGCTGGTATGATAGGAGGGGATGTTACACTTTTACTAGTAGAACATTTTCAGTTTCATCCTGTCTCTAAGAGCCATTGTACCTTTCCCAATAATTTTAGAGGATAGATTATCTCCAAAAGTGACTTTTCCTTTCTGATTTCTTTTTAGACTTATAAATTTATGTGGGTCTCCTGTCATATGTTTTGAACGACCACTATCTACATGCCATATATTTTGTTTTTTCTATTGCACATAGAGCTACTGAACATTTCTAATCTTTCCTTTTTTCTTCCCAAACTTCTCTTCTCCATTGCTTTGTGTTTTTGCGTTGTCATTCTTCATAGGTATCACCAATTTACAATGGTTGTATTTCCTAGGTTACCACATTTGTAACATTCTATACTATAACTCTGAAGGGGAGCAAAAGAGTTGTAGCTTCTACCTTTTGGATTACTTCTTATGTCATTCTTCTTATATGATTAATAATGTGATGTAGGCCTTTTCTTAATAGGAGTATTTAACTCACAATTTCTAGCTATATGTCCAAAGTTATTACAGGTATAATAGTTTCCCAAAAACAAATGTTGATGTTTACTTGGGACATTTTTCGTTCTGTCTTGAAGATGAACAAATTTTTTATTGTGATCCTTTACACCTGATTTCATAAGTGCATCAACATAACTCATTTTATTTTCCCTTTTGTTTATGAATGAGGATTGTTTTGGTTTCTTTCCATTGTCATAACCTAGTCCAGTTTTATTACTGGATGATTTTTCATAGTTTAGGATGTCATCTAGAGATTTTGATATGCTCTTAAATTTTGATTGAAAGGACTCTTCATAGGTCCTTTTCTTAAACATGCTTAATCAGCTTCGATTTTTTTTAATTTTCTTCTTGTTCCTTGCGTTGTTGTTCTATATCGTCCTTTTCTTCACAGGTTTTCTAAAGCTGACTTTTTAAGTTAAAAACAATTCCTTCTAATTCTTCAATAGCACTGTTAAGTTCTGTTTTGAAATCTGCTACACCTTTTTCATCTTCTTCAAGGATTTTATGTTCTACTCCCATGAATAGAACTTACGCTTCTTCATCTTCACTGGACTCACTGTCATCCATGGAATAGAAGGTCTTCTTTTTGTTTTTCTTGAAATATCAGGGCACTCACTTTCTTCTTCTTGTTTGGGATAAGGGAATTTGTTAGCAAAGTGACCAATCCCCCCACAGTTAAAACATGTCAAAGGAAATTTTCCTTTGAACTTATCGGTACCTCTTTTAAGATTTTTAACTAGAAGTACTTCTTCATTATCGTAATCTTCTGCTTGAATTTTTGTATTAGATTTCTTATCTATTTTTTATGCTTTAAAAGTTGCCTCCTTTTGAGAATTGTCTTGCCCAACCCTCATTTCATAGGCTATGAGAATTCCATATAGCTCATCCATGGTGAGTTGGTCAAGATTTTCTCTATCTTCTAGTGTGGAAATCTTAGGATTGTAAATCATCGGAAGTGATCTCAATACTTTTTCTTCCAATTCTTCTCCAAGCCCTTGAATTGCATTCACAATTTCATCGATTCTCTCAAAGTATTCTGAAATGTTTTCTTCTTCCTTCATTTTCAGAATTTCAAATTGGGTTTTAAAAGTCTGGAGTTTAGCTCTTTTTACTTTAGAGTCTCCTTCATAGATGGTCTGCAATTTGTCCCAGATTTCCTTTGTTGTCTTACAATTCATTACTTTGGCAAAGACTGTTCTGGGTAATCCTACCATGATTGCATTAACAGCTTTGGAATTGCTTCCAAACTTTTTAACTCCTTCAAGATCTGTAGGAGTGACTTCGGGATATGTGTACCCTGTTTCTACAGACATCCAAACATCCAATCCAAGAGACATTATATGGCTTCTCATTGTGATGCTCTAGTAAGCATAATCTTCTCCATTGAATAGAGGCACCTTAGAGGACACTTTTACTGGATGATCCATAGTGATAAAATGTTTTATCTTCAAGTGTTTAAACTTTTAATGAAGATCCTGCTCTGATACCAATTGTTGGAATATCAAGCAATACTAAGAGGGGGGGGTGAATCAATATTTCACTATTCTTAAATTTTATCACAATTAAAAAATAAATTAACAAAGAAAATAGAAGACACAATTTTATCATGGAAGCCCAATTGGGAAAACCACCAACTCTTTCTAATACTGCAAAATTATATTTACAATTAATTTGCAAGCTCCAACTTGTTGGATGCACCAACACCCAATTTTTCAGCTACAACTGAAGGATACACCAACACCCTTTTTTTTAGCTACAACTAACTGGATGCACCAACACCCTATTTTGTCAGCTACAACTGACTGGATGTACCAACACCCTATTTTGTAAGCTACAACTGATTGGATGCACCAACACCCTTAGCAGGCTGCAACCTACCCTAGCACCACCCTTCCACCCTATTATGTCTTCTTCAGATTTCTAGAACTTATTTCCTTCAATTATGGATCTTCATTGGTCTAGGCATGTTCTTGCTGCTCCTTCAACCTAGACACCCGAGACATCTTCCTTCCATATCAAATGAGTGTTTATATAAACTCATCCTTTAACCATTGCATCTCTTCAAACTGAGTTCATGCCCTTTCATCTAAGTGCCTTTTCAAATCTTTGATAATTTATCCTTTAACTTGTAATTATGTTTATTGCAGGTTTTTAATTAACTAATTAATTAATAAATAAATAAAATCCATTGATCATATTCAAGCCTACGGGCTTCATTCATCTCCGGCATGCGGCCTTCTTCCATCTGCGAGCTTCTTTTACCCCTTGCGGGCATTTTTTTTATCCCTTGTGGACATTTCTTTAGCCCCTGCGAGCTCATTGTGGGCTTAATCCTAAGCCCATGTTGGCAG
This sequence comes from Larix kaempferi, assembly GCA_027924585.1. Taxonomy (NCBI): domain Eukaryota; kingdom Viridiplantae; phylum Streptophyta; class Pinopsida; order Pinales; family Pinaceae; genus Larix; species Larix kaempferi. The sequence continues at coordinate 5,865,768 of BSBM01001754.1, forward strand.
GCGGTTTGGCAAGGAAGAATCACAGCATCGTCAATGCTGTGATACGCCAGAAGAGGTCGCGAAAGGAAGAAGGCTCTATTATTTTATGTATTTTTTTAGTCGTTTGTACTGCGGAATGCGGGTTTTTGGGTCATTGGACAATATGAGATGTAATTTCGAGCCAAGTATACCGCAATAGGTGGGTTTTTGGGTCATTTGGACCGTGTCAGTTCGATTTTGGGTCATTTGTCCAGGAGTTAGTTAGGAATTGTTTAGTAAGTGGACAAGCATTGTAAAGGTGGAAGCCTATATATAGACAGAAAGTTGTAGGTTGTAGGGGGAGGAGAGAAAAGGAAGAAGAAGTGAGAGATCAGAGAGAGATGTTGTCGGTATGCGTTTTGTGCGCATGTTCTAAGATCTAGAGATATTGTTGAAGTCTGTGACCTGTAGAGGCATTGTATTGGGTTTTTGCAGTAATAATATGATGTGATGAAACTGTTTCTGTGCAATCCTGGTGTGTCTTCTGTCTTTTGATGGTGATGCGATGTTTCTTTGATGCAATAGTCGCTTTACTGTTATAATTTGCCGCAACAATGAATGTTTCCATTAAATGATGATATGAGTATGATAATGTCGAAGCGAATGCATAGATTTATTGTTGAATGTTGCAATAAGATTAAGTAGTTGATGCTGCAACATCCTCCTTCATCGGCGGAAAATGGTTCCGTCCACTCTCCCTTGATCGCCTCGGGTGAGACCTCATCTGCTCTGTAGGTGTTGTTGGGCAGGGTAAAACCTATCTGGGCAGGTGCTCAGGGAGATCGCAATGGGTTGGTGTCGACAGTGATGGGAACCCCTGTCGACTAGGTTTGAGTCAACAAATGGTTCCATTGCCGGGACCGTGTGTGAAGTGAAAGGAGTATATGTTGTGGCACCCGAAAAAATCGGAGATCCAAGAATGGTTTGACCATAAGTTGTAGGAATTTGCTAAAGAAGAAATCCAGAACACTCGACTGACAGTAGGTCAGTGGGTAGATAGATATATTCATGATGGTCCGCATGAATGGTTCTTCTATGGTCCTATTGTTCGAATGGTTGGCGAAGTTGACCTTTCAGAAGAGAAACTTCCAGGGTGGTGAGACAACGACCTTGACCCCAGAGCTGATCCAAGAACTACAGGAAGTCGATAATAAAGCATCACGGGCCGTCGAAGTATGGTTCGATAGCATCCTAGAGGGCTATATCACAGAATTTACGGTTGATACTCAGAAATCCTATAGTGAAGGCGAAAGATATTGTTTCCACGAACCCAGGGGCAGGTTTCTGGTGTCGCTTCAATTGTCGATTAAGATGCTTATTTGTGAAAAGGGTATATTGAAGATGCATCTTGATCAGTAGACAGCCTGGTGAGCGGGGGCCGTGGGTACCGCTACAGTTGGGGGGTGGTACATGGAATGATAAGGGGTAGATGGGTGCAAGTCATGACGAGACTGTGAGTGAAGCCGAGGAAGAAAGTGGTCTTACAAGGGGACGAGTGAGGTTCCAACAGGAAAAGAGGTAGAGGACAGGAGAAGGTCCTGTTGCGGTCAAACCACAAGGCCGTGAAGGAAGACCACACGGGTCGAAGCGGCCTCACAGTCCTAACAAGGACAACCAGGCTACACCCAAGATAGAGGCAGGACCAAACCCTAGAACCAACATACCCACACCTCCTCTCACCATCTCTCAGATAGCAAGAAATACCACTTCGACACCGCCGAGTTCGTCAATACTGTTGTTCGGGAATTATACCTTATAGCGAGGAGAGGGACACTACCAACTTCTTGGGTGATAGGTAAATACATTGATCATATCACATAGGCATAGCTGCATATTTCAGCTGGTGAACACTGCTCTTATGCCTGTAGGGTAGCGTTCATGTCAAAATGTAGGTAAAAACAGTGTTTTGCCAGCTGCAGAGGGGTAAGTCTAGTCCATACATCACCTAGGTTAACCTAGCTCTTCAATCCAAGTTGTCCTTTTGTGTGATCGACAGCTTAATGTGATCACAGATGGAGAAGTACATATTTGACCTATAATAGATGCCCCCTAATGTGTGAGGTCATAGGGAAACGATGGCCGAAATACATTATAATTCCAAGTCAACGGAGGAGCAAGAAACCACAGAACCAAGTCCCAAAAGTACCTGAAATAAATATCAAGGTCAGCGAGCAATTACAATCTTGACATCATATAGATGTGTAGCATGATACAACACGATCTCTGATACATAACTAGGAGATGTATATATAGCATGGACACAAAAATACAAGCGTGGATCCATGTCAGAATGAGAGATCATAGCCATAACAACAAACTGGATCTATGTCTCATGGAGAGCCAAAATGAGTGAGGATCAGTCTTGCGCAGCTTGGATGATAACATAATGAGGTAATGCTATCAAAATCCCAAGGTCTTCATCCAAACAACCCAAGGTACAAACCCTAACCATGTGAATAAATGAGCTGAAGTCGAACATGGGGGAATTGTTTGATTACCGGTCATTGATGTATACCGTTAACAAATGTGAGGGCTTCCACTGATAATGATAATGGGGCCCAAGGTACCTAGTACGATCCAACAAGTGTGAATAAGTGGACTTGACGTCGAACACTTGAGGAACCTGTCAAATAAGAGACATTGATGTATTCTCATAATTCAACAGCGAGAGAGATTTCCACTGGTGAGTGCAATCCTCAAGGTACTAACTGAAACTCTAAACTTCATTCCCAGAGCAAAATGAGTTGGTGTCGATGGGAAGAAGTCCGTTGGAAGGGAGGCCTTAAGGCATCCTCCATCATCCAACACGAGGAACACTCAAATGGTATGAGCTGATGTGGAGTAGTATAAGTAACAATACTGACACTAGGATGGCCGACACATGAGGTCAAGATAAATTGCAGAATGGCCGACACAGGATGTATCCTTGAACAGTAAGCACGACACAAAGTGACTTAGGTAGTTTTCAACATGATGGGGAAGTGATATAAGCCTACAATGTAGAAAACATTAGCAGACCCTCCATATGGTTGGAAGAATAACCAACCGGGGGAGTAGATAACTCGGATATCAAGTTCACCCTAAAGTCAAAAACTAAAACCCAACTGACATGAAAGACTCAAGTAGGTGCTGTGTTCAAGGATTGACTGGCTGAACTGCCTTTGAAACTGCAAGATGTGATATACCCTTCTTATCCCTTAATCTTTTTAGATAAAAGAATACCTTTCTTGTTGTTTTAATGAGTCCAAGAAAGAATGAAAACTCAATAGATCCAACCATGTAAAGAGTTTAACGAGCCCATGGGAGGAAGACTCAAGACCTTCTTCATTGTTTACAGATTTCGAAGAAGAGATAGAAGAATACTCTATAATACTGATCTCTAGATTTTAATATCGAGCCGAGATTTGTTCTTGCTCGTCGGTGTTTTCAATTTTAAGGAGTCTGAAAAACTTAAACAATAACTCCATTCACCTACTCGTGGATTTTAATATCGAGCCCAAGTAGGTTAATGCTTGCCGATGTTTTCATGTTTATAGAGTCTAAAAAACTTAAACAATCCTCTATTTACCCTCTCGTGGATTTCACATCGAGCCTAAGTAGGTGAATGCTCGCTTGGTGTTTTCATGTTTTGAGAGCCTGAAAACCCTAAAGAAGGCTCCAAAAGGTCCTTTTTCGTAAAGTTAGTCTCCTCCCCCGAAAAAGTATAAAAAATGGAAGAAGAACTCTTCTAGCCACGGATGACTAGAGTATTCCTTTTTCATAATTAATCCACAAAAGTCCGGAAAAGGATTAAATGTATACTTAAGCAGATAGGCCTCCAATTCCTTTAATGAGCTTGAAGAGGACAAGTCTGCTCGACAATCTTGTCATATTTAAAGAGTCTAACAAGAGCTTAGAGAGAACTCCATAAAAATATTTTTTGTAAAATTTTAACAAGCCCGAAAAAGTAAACTCATGACCTCCTTACTGTTTTTAACGAGCTCAAAGGAGAGATGGAAGAATGCTCATAGCCTCCTTACTGTTTTTAACGAGCTCGACGAAAACGTGGAAGAATGCTCGTAACTTCCTTACTGTTTTTAACGAGCTCAAAGTGAAGATGGAAGAAATGCTTATTGCCCCTTTACTGTTTTTAACAAGCTCGAAGAAAGGGTGGAAGAATGCTCATTGGTGGATCAATATCCAAATGAATGGCAGATTGTATTATAGACTCTAGGAAAACTTCATCATAAGGAAATATATTATCCCAGATGGAACACATATCTAAACATTCAGATGGAGTCATCACCTGGTCAATTGCCGGGACCCAGTCCCAAGAAGATAAGCATGAATTCAGAGGCTGATTCTCAGTAGCAATTGGACTCAAAGAACAATATGCCACATAATTTTATTGTGACATGGTAGTGCCTACTAACGAGGGACATACTTGGTCTATAGTTGGGTAATAAGAGGGATCAACAAATGTAAGTTGATCGACGGTGACAATGCTTTCGTTGTGAGGAAAATGCATCACACGAAAGAGCGTAGACACCACAGCCTGCATAGTATATACGTAATCACGCCCTAAGATCATATCAAAATCCATAGGGTCCTTTAAAACCATAAAATCAACTAAGAATATTTTTCCACCCAAAGTAACGGGTACTTGAGGGAGGAATCTCAACAGTTCACTAGGTCTTTTATTGAAAGTCAACAGCCAATTAACAGCTGGAACAAGGTTAGAAAAACCTAAATCCCTCCGAGCATAAGGGGATAAGATACTAATAGAGGCTCCTTCATCTACAACACATCAGTGAACCACATGTTTTCCGATATCAACCTTTATCTGGAAAGGTGTATCAGAAGGAAGGCGAGGCCCAGTTAGACTATTCCAATCAAAGGAAATGATCCCAGAGCTTGGTAGGGGTTCACTCGGCATAGATGTAGTGTCCCCATTTTCAGAGATATCTGAATTGGTAATGCAAAAGACTTCAGGGACAGGCACATCAGTCTCCGAAGGACTGATGGGATCGATCGAAGATTGCATCGATTCGATCGCTTCACTCTCCAAAGGAAGAGTGGGGTTGACCAAAGATTGCATTGGTTCAACCACTTCATCAACCAAAGGTTGATCAAGTTGTTGAGAATCTATAGACAGTTCAAGAGCAGAGGGTTCTTCAGACATGGACCACACTCTCTGCACCTCTGGAATAGCAAGGCACCGGTGAGTAAGGTGATCTCCCTTACAAATTTTACAAGGGAACTTTGGCTTGCATCCTATAAGCTTAGACTCTGTAACAACAGCAGTACTCTCAGCATGACTAGCATTGGCTGATAGCTTTCTCCCAGCGTGACTTGCATTGGCTAGGTTCTCAGAAGCAGAAGACTTTTGAACTATGGACCAGACTCTTTGCACCTCTGGAATAGCAGGGCATCGGTGAGTAAGATGGTATCCCTCACAAAACTTACAAGGGAACTTAAGATTTTGTTTATTAGGTTTGTCGACAATGTCAACATTCTCAGCATGACTTGCAGTGGTCGATTCAGTGTGTCCAGTATGACTCACGGGAACTGGTGACTTGTCATTAATATGACCAGCAGTGATCAATGACGTGTCCTCAACATGAGAAAAAGTGGTTGAAGACATACTTTCAGTATAATTTGCATTGACTGAAAGTTTGCTCCCAGCATGACCTCCAAAGGCTGGTTAGGTGCCCCCAGCATGACCTCCAGAGGCTGGGTGGGTGCCCGCTTGCTTTGGCATCTTCTTCCTATTCTTCCTCCATCTATTCCTTTTAGACTGCTGGTTACTACTATTACTACTTTCACCACATGAGGTAGAAGGAGGAGGAGAAGATGTTACTGGCGAAGCGGGTAGAGGTTTCTGATGCTCTTGATGTGAGGTGCTTACTGGAGAAGCATCAGGAGCATGCAAGGCGTTTAGAGTGGAAAACAACCAAACCGGTAGCCCTATAGTGAATCCCGGAAGATTCAAGGTAGCCATTAAGGGAGCACCAATGTTCCAAATGAATGGAAAAGCACAAGGAGACCCTTCAATAGGGGTGCCTTGATTGGTGCTCACCGGGATGCTATCCATAGCTTTCGATTCAACAAACCAGAAATCTCTAAGGCCAACTAAAAACAAGCAGCACAAAGAGCACACCACTACAAAATCCTAAGTATCCAAAACCAGGAAAACAAGGATGGTGAATACTCTCAATAGAAATTCTGGGATGATCAGGGCCCAGAACAAGCTAGTAGAGCATCGAAGAACAGTTATACGACGTCCAGTTCAGGTCCTCTGGGTGCAAGCATTTCAATCACCAAACCGCCCTCCCGGAATTACTGAAAAGGGTTACCTTCCGTATCTGTCCTAGGTACAATGAAAATAGCCTTTCACTACCACCTGTGTAAGAAGCCCTAAAGTCAAGATACTAAGGCTACCATTAACACGAAAGAAGCTCTGGGGGACAGTCGTAGGTCCGACTAGAATGCATGGGTAGGGTATCTAAGCCTGAAATCCAAAAGGATCCCCGTACGTGAACCAGCCTTGGTGTATGCTCCGAATGAAAAGTGAAGGGGTATCCTCACTATTTCACCTTCGCAAGACCTCGTGCTTAACTCCAGTTTCAGTGGACCTTCCACAACAACTTTGATGTCAATGGGTTTACCTAAAAACAGTCTCACTACGATTATTGAGTAATGAAAACGGTTTCGGATAGTTAAAGTGTGTTCTAATCCGAAACTCTAGCCTAAGCTAGTTGGTGTAGTGACATCCCTAGAAAGAAAAGTTACTAATAAATTTTATTAATTATTCTTTTTAAGGGTTGTTCTTTACTCAAAGGTTGCAGTGCATTGTGTGGCGTGGTTGTGACAGAAATGGAAAGTATATAAAAGTAAAGAACTTTCACTAAACTTTCTCATTCATTGTTTTCCAAAACTAAAGATAAGCAAACCTAAAACAAGTATCTTTTTATTTTCTTTTCAAATTCAAAGCAAAGTAAACTACGCTACTTCGAAATGATCATAAGTCTTACTACTTTAAACTACCAAACTCATTTTTTGCTTTTTCTGATATATGTAAAAGAAAAAGAACTCAAAAATGGAAGCAAGTAAGACCTAAAAGAGAAATGTGAGTAAGGAAAAGCAACTCTAAGGCTCACAACAATCAACTCAATGACTTGACAAAGACTTGTCCTACAAAGTTTTTTAAAGGAAAAAAATTTGGGCTTGGAAAACAAAGTGAAAAGAAAACAAGGATAAGAGATGCTTAAAATGGAAAGGCAAACCTCAAAAGTTTCTCCAAAGCACCAAGAACCCTAAGAAAGCACTAAGCCAAGCAAAAGGTAGGCAAGTGAACCAAAGATGGCCTTACAATCACAAAGACTCAAATGGAAGCAAACTGAAAAACTTCAACTTACTTGGACTAAAACTGACAAAGCAATCAGGAAGTGTCTAGACTCAAAAAAAAATTCAAAACACCCTAAGGACTCCAACTTGGGGTCAAATCCTAAATCAAAGGCCAAGACACCGTCAAAGTGTGCTTAGTGTTGCCACAAACAACAAATGTTACAAAACAAAGGTTTGTATACCTGCAACGAGCATCTAGAGTACAGGAATGCAGCTATGTCCAACTAGGAACAAAGCACGGTCCTCAAAAAGAGTCACAAACAACAAGACACCTCAAAAGTACTCAAGCAAGCAAAAGATGACCTAAGGGACTTAGGAGAGGCAAATAAGACTCAAAAAGGGAATAAAGACCTCAAGGATCAGTTAAGAAGACAAAACAAAAGGCTGGAAATCAAACCAAACAAGTGGAAATCAAATCCCAAAAGAAAACAGAGACTTACAGGAACAAACTGTACTGTGCAGTGTATAAACCTGCGCACACTGGGAGGTGTATCCTACTATGCAGTAGGGAAAGCAGCATTTTTCAGAAGGTGTACTCTACTGTGCAATAGGTAAAGTAGCGTTTTTCAGCAATTGTACGCTACTGTGTGCAAGGGATACCAGCGTTCATGCCAGAGAAGGTTTGAAACAAGATCTAATACTTCAAACTGATATGAGTCGAGCAATGGAAACAGGCTGCAGTAACCTACAGAGAATCTCATAGGATCAAAAAGATCAAAAAGTACTGGAAGGAAAACTAACTATGTCTCCTAAAGCAGAAAACAACCAGTCCCCAGCAGAGTCGCCAGTATGTTGTTCGGGAATTCCACCCTATAGCGAGGAGAGGGACACTACCAACTTCTGGGGTGACAGGTAAATACATTGATCATATCACATAGGCTTCTACAAAAGGAAAGATATCAAGGTTCTTGAAGGCATACCTTATTAACGAAGTTCGATCCGAGCTTTCTCTTGCTCCTTCGATCGATCCTCCACTTGATCTTCCATTTGACGAACCTGCAATACAAAGATACCTTCCTCAGTGTATCTTAACTGATATAACAATGATGAAATTGAAATACAACTTAGACATCAAATACAATCAAGCATTTAATCCAAACAAATATGCAATCCATTAGACATTTGATTGGGACAGGAAGGGCATTTCAACCTTTATTGTCAAAAGCAAATAATCAGTACAATTATACCTGATTATTCAAAGTGCTCGTGCAACCGGATCCTGGGCTCCTGCTCTTCACACTAAATTTGGAATTCCTCCAGCATAACAACCCTTAATGCATAGTTTCTCCTCCTAGTTCTCTAATTGAGTCTAACTAGTTTGAGTCTCCTTTTTGTCTAGTCTCTCTCATGCATCCCCCTTGTATTTATGGGACAAGGTAGGTAGTTTGGATCGAGAGGTAGTTTGATTGGGAGGTTGGGGAGGCTGCAAAACCAACTTCAACTAATCCCAATTCGTCAAATTAATATATTTTTTATTACATTTTAAGATGTGCGTGAGTTTTTCACAGTATGGTAGCGCACAATATGCAACTTCAGTGCCTACAACCAGCGTTTGCAAGGTTTTTGAGGGTGTACGCTAGTCTACTGAAGCAGAGCTGCATATTTCAGTAGGTAAACGCTAGTCTACTGAAGCAGAGCTGCATATTTCAGTAGGTAAACGCTAGTCTACTGAAGCAGAGCTGCATATTTAAGCTGGTGAACTTTTCTCTTATGCCTGTAGGGTAGCATTCATGTCAAAATGTAGGTAAAAACAGTGCTTTGTCAGCTGCAGAGGGGTAAGTCTAGTCCATACATCACCTAGGTTAATCTAGCTCTTCAATCCGAGTTGTCCTTTTGTGTGATCGACAGCTTAATGTGATCACGGACGGAGAAGTGCAGATTTGACCTATAACAAATACCACAGAAGTTAATTGGTAGTAGTACAGCGAAAGGAGGAAGGAAGCCCAGAATGGCGGGCGAGGATACTAAGTTACCGTTGTTCCAAGGAAGTGGAACAGATAACCCTGAACAGTACTGGTTTCTATGTGAGGCTGTATGGACCGTCAAACAGATCACTGACAATGATGCTAAAAAGGGACAATTGGCGACGACTCTTCGCGGTCGTGCCTTGGACTGGTTTATGAAATTTACGCAAGTTCCTGTCGGCGCTCCGGAAAAAACCCTGGATGAGATTCGTACAAGCCTGATCGCAGAGTTCCGGAAGCCCAACTCTGAAGCATAATACATCACAGAGCTCAAAGAGATTAAGCAGTATCCCAATGAGACTGTGTGGGATTTTGATTAGCGATTTAAAATGCAGATGGAAAGGGTCAATTTTGACCTGAGTACTGTCCAACATAAGGAATGGTTTATCGCGGCCTTGCTTCCGCATATTCGGCTACCACTGATGCAACAGAACATTACCACACCGAGTGAAGCTTTGGAGATCGCAATGCGGCTGGAAGCATCGCCTATTGGGGACAATGCAGCTGGGATGTCGCAGATCCAGACACAATTGGCTAACCTGACTATCCAGTTACAGGATCTGAAGAAAGGCAAGGAGCAACATGAAGAAGCCTGGTGTACGTGATGTCGGGGAGAAGGACATACTAAGGATAATTGCCCGAACTTCCGCAACTATATAGTTTCGGGAGAACCAAATCCGTTGAATGGTGGTAGCATGATGTGGTGTCGCGTCTACCACATGTACGGGCATAGCCATGAAAAATTCCCATACATGCATAAAATGGTCACAACCCCGAGGAATCTTTATTGTACATTTTGCAAATCGGTGGGTCACGATGACAAGTATTGCCGTGCATATGGGTTGCTACAAGAGATAATGTATGATGCGCTCTATGTAAAGGATGACCAACGTGCCGTACAACAGTCGCAACCGCCGCCGCCTAGCCACTACCTCAACCATAGATGCAGTTTGTACCGCAGCAGCAGCAATCGCCGCAGTTCATGCCGCAATATGCTCCGATGTCGATGGCTCCACATCAGCCACAGTATGTACAACAACCGCAGTATGCACAGCAAGGGGAAAGGGATCCAACCGGCACCAATGCAGCAACAGTTCAACCAACCATAGTACCAGCAGCAGGGAGGATTCCGGGGAGGATGTGACAGAGGATTTGGTCATGGAGGAGGACGAGGTGGTCGTGGACCTATTCAATGCTATCACTGTGCGGTATGGGGACACTACCAGCGAGACTGTCCACTGCTGCAGAACCAGTGTACGTTCTGTTTTGTTAATGATCACATGGTTGAGAATTGTCCGCAATTGATTGCGCGATGGCAAGCAGGGAATACTCCCCAGTTGTAGAACCAGGCCCAGGCATAGCAGCCTGCCCAGAACCAAGCGCAACAACCGGTGCAGAACCAGAATATGCGGCCAAATCAGAATCAGAATGTGAACCCACTTGGGAATCCGCCGCTGAACCAGACCCAAGGTGCGAATATCACGACAATTTCTGCAGAGCCAAGACCACAAGATGCTTCCATTGTTGTGGTCACTCGCGGAGGAAAGACAACTGGAGAGGACAACTCACTGATCTGGTTAGCCAGACAAAAGAAGGTATCATTTTACATTAATGCAGAGTGGGAGGCATTTCTTCAAGCACGTCGTGCACTAGAAAATGACCAAGGTAAAGCTGTTGTGTACGACATGCCCTCTACTTTTGATACTACTTCAGAGGCTGGCCCGTCGTGGCGGTCCAGCGCACTTCAAGCATTCTTGGAACATTGTTTTTCCCTGGAAAGAGATCCTGATGCTCTTGCTGCGATTGAAGCTTTGTTGCGACGACTGGCCTAGGATCGACAAGAGCTCGTGGTTAATTCCTTACAACGACAGAAGACGGGTAAGGAGATGCGGATGAATATTCAAATTAGCGACTACGATGTTGATTCAGTTATTCTAGATCTTGGTTCAGATGTCAACATCTTGACAAAGTAGGTTTAGCAGAAGATGGGGAGTCTCCCATTAAGTTGGTATCCTGTACAGCTCCGGTTAGCTAATCACGCTAAGGTGACACCGATTGGGAGAGTTCCACGAATGGTGATGGATATTGAGGGAATGAAAACATATGCCGACTTTGGTGTAATAGAAGTATTTGAAGGAGGAAGCTCTTATCCCGCATTACTGAGGATTGGATGGGATAATGATAGTGGAGCTGTAATCAACTTCAAGCAACGAATGATGACTTTTGAAAATCGAGATCTCAGAGTTATCGCCCCGTTGGTGTTACATCGTAATCTTCCACCCTATGAGCATCAGCATTATTTGGCCTATAGGATCCATTTCAGTGACTCATATCCACTTATATCCTTCAGAGATACTATTTTTCCCTATTTTTGTTCCTACCCGCATGTTGCATCATTATAGCATGCGTACCCGCGAGTTGCATCACTATAGCCCGTGGGTATCAAGTAAAATGGTAAAAACCACTATTAATTACTTTTTACTCCCAAAAAGCGGTCATTGGGTGACCTTTGGCTCTCCATCTTCCCGAGTATCATCTCGATGTGTCCTTTCACCTACCTTTGAGAGGACTATATATTGAGCACATATGGCTTATGGACGGGAGAAGAGAATAGTAAAGGAACTCTAGTGGATTTTTGCCCAATCTTGAGTCTGCACTCATTGATCCTTGTAGTTGTGAACCCCTTATGTTCACCTTCCAAACATCTTCTAGTTTGAGTTTGCCATTCATGGAGGATTGAAGTGGTGGAGGCACAAGTTGATTAATCTAGATCTTGGTTCAGATTGGTTGCCGGAAAGAGGTCGTATCACTTTGTACTTCTTCTTGTTCATTAATAGAAATACTCATATTCTCGTCCATCATGTTGTGAATGTTGTTTATTATACATTGGGTTACATTTTCTTATGATACTATGGACCATTGTTATTGATAATGTTAATGCCAATTATATATTATTTGTACTTGTTGGATATTGGCTGTCAAGACTAATTTGCAGATTACAAGTGCACAGATTGAAAGCTCCAATGGGGATCTACATCAAACGTTTGGATCGAGGTTGGTTACATTTCTCCATTATCTTAACATTGTCATTTATAATAGCATTTCTTTGAGAATTGAGTAGATTTCTGGTAGTCATCTGTCTATTGTGGTATTCCCAAGCCATAGTGAGTTTTCTCCAATACAGAAATGGCGACTCCACTGGGGAAAACATCCATGTTTGGGGATTTTTGAGCATTAGTCCATAATTAGAGTTGTTGTTTATCGAAGCTCTGTGTCACTGATTGGCCGTTAAGATACACTATGGAAAACTTGGCTGGCATTGAGTGAAGCACTGAAGGCTGCTCCAGCACGATGGTGGGAAACACACAAGGCATCAATTGATGGGTGGTTGAAATGAAGAAGATTGATGATGGTATGCTTCGGTGATACAGAGGTTTACCACACTAGGAAGTATGATGGTCGGAATGATCCTGGTGGTCACTTGATGGAGTGTCAGCGGTTATGGGTATCGCAACCAAGAGACGAGTGGGTCCATGCTTTTATCCATACTTTGGATGAGATGCCACAATCATCGTATGGGGCAGCGGAGTTGTGAGGAGAAATTTCGACTTGGTTAGAGCTCACAGTGTGTTTTACCCATACATTCAGTTTTGCAGATGCCGATCCAGAGGTCAATAATGCATTACAGCTCATCTGTGATGTAATTCTACAGGTTGTCCCAGTGGCATATCCTATGGATCCACATACGCATTTCCAGATGGAGTCTCTCATGGAATGCTTCAATATCAGTGGTGGACCAGAAGATGGTGATGATCCGTGGAATGTGAATATCCCGGAATCAAAGGGAAGTCATGTTGTGGTACCACCTGATGCGCCAAGCGATCCAATCAGTCAACCGCTGAAGATTCGCAAGATTAACATTGGGGCAGAGGACAATCCGAAGTTCACAAATGTCGGGGATTACTGGGATGATGAGCTGATAAGCAAGGTCACCGATTTGCTCCATGAGTTTTAGGATGTATTTCCCACAAAGTTTTCTGACATGAAGGGAATTCTGGGCGACTTAAGGGAGATGAAGATTCCATTAAAACCAGATGCTAAGCCGATCCGGCAGCGACCCTATCGATTGAATCCATGCCATAAGGAGAGGGTCAAGGTAGAATTGGATCACATGTTGGACACCAATATCATTGAACCAGTTGAGGAGTCGGAATGGATTAGTCCTATGGTGGTACAGGATAAGAAGACTGGCGAAGTGCGCATTTGTGTCGACCTCAGAAAGCTAAATGATGCATGTTTGCATGATCCGTTCCCAACCCCTTTTACCGATGAAGTGCTCGAAGGTGTGGGTGGCTAGGAGATGTACTCTTTCACAGATGGGTTCTTTGGCTACCATCAAATCCGCATTGCCAAAGAAGATCGCCATAAGACAACTTTCGTTACCGAATGGGGCTGCTTTCAGTACACAGTGATGTCGTTCGGCTTGAAGAATGCACCTGCGATATTTTCACGGGTTGTCGTTGCTGCATTCAAAGATTTCATTCAGAAGTTTTTGCAGGTATACATGGACGATTGGACAGTCTATGGTTTGGTCCGCGATCATCTAGTGAATCAGAGTTTGATGTTGGAGCGATATTGACAGCACCAGATATCGTTGAACCTAAAGAAATTTATCTTCTGTGCACCATTTGGCATACTATTGGGTCATATTATGTGTAAGCAAGGATTGTTGGTCGACCCAGCAAAGATTGCGCTCATTCTGAGTTTGACACCGCCGACTACGGTTAAACAGTTCCAAGCGACGCTGGGACACACGGGGTACTATCGCAAGTTCATCAGGGGTTATGCTGTGATTATCGCCCCTATGGAGAAGTTGTTGAAGAAGGATGCGGTATTCCAGTGGAGCCCTGAATGTCAGGATAGCTTTGAGACACTAAAAACGAAGATGGCTTCGGCACCAATATTAGTATTTCCTGATTGGAGTAAGGAATTCCATGTTCATGTTGATGCCTCATCGATCGCGCTAGGAGTAGTATTGTCCCATCCTGGAGAGGGGGATCTTGATCACCCCATTTCTTTTGCCAGCCGGAATTTGTCATCTGTAGAAAGAAACTACACTACTACGAAGAGGGTGTTGTTGTATATGTAACTTTGGAATGTATTTCACCTATGTATTTCATCTATGTATATTGTACTCCTATAGAGATGTGTTATTCCTCTATAAGGAAGTGTCGTCATTTGTATTGAAAAGTGTCGCAAGTGTCATAACTTGCCGATGGGTTATTAGACCACCATGCATGGGGTCGGCCCTGATTACGTTAACCATGGGTTATTAGACTAAGCTAGACAAGTTGGCCCCATTAGTTTATTGGGCAAGACATGACAAGTATAAATAGAGATCGGGAGATCTCTATTTGGACATCTCATTACTCAATTCTACATCACTCGGAAAGTGGCGCACATGTGAGGAGGAAGATCATCTGCTAGGAGAAGTCTATCTCTTGTACTAGGGTTGTACTTTGGTTGTATTATTCCTCTATCTATCTCCAAGGAAGTTGTGGGGTTTTTCACCTTAGGATTTTCCCCACGAAAACTCTGTGTGTCTATTGTCTCTTATGTTTGCCTCTTGTTATGATTGACATGATTGACATGCTTGATATGATTGATATGATGTACATGTTATTCTCTCAGTAAAGATAAGAGAGTATATTGAATTAATGCTAAAAAATTAACATAGTATCAGAGCTTCCCTGAGAACAAGACATTGTGCAGTGACGGAATAGGGTTTCTTGTTTATTGGGTTTCTCTCCACAGATTTTGGAAAAGCAGTAAGGTAGATTAACTCTACTCATCAAGGAGAATCTATCTGTCTAATCAGAATTCAATTCTGAGCACTTTCAGTTTTGGCCCTAAAACTTAGGGTTTCCACACAAATAGGAATTTCTGAAATCTGAAGACATAGCTGGAAGCTCCTTGGAAAAATCAAATTTTAAAGCTTTGGATCTAGATTTTTGGTTGGGTGAAGCTCCGGGAAACTCAAACCCTAATTCAGGGTCCTCCCTAGTGAATCCGGGAAGACTAAAAGGCATTTCTGAAGGGTGAAACTTTGCAGATCTCAAATTCTGAACATACCAGGCTGATCAACTCATCAAGGCGCATCTTTCTATCCTTTCAGAAAGTTGAAATTTGCATTTTGAATTTTTAGGGTTTCTCTGACTAACCCTAATCTGGGACCAGATCCAGTTTTTAGCAAATCAAGTGGTAAGACCTATATCTTTTATATTTCCATTTGAAGTACTCTTTAAGATGTCTCACCACACCAAGCTTGAGGATAAGCTTGAAGGGGCTGATAACTTCCGAGCATGGAAGTATAGGATTGAGTTAATCCTACAAGAAAATGAGTTGGACACTTATATAAGTGAAGAGGTCCCTGTCCCAGAGGGAGAAGAGGCTAAGGCTCTTCACAAGAAGAACTTGGTCAAGGCAAAGAGAATCATTGATGATTCTATCAAGGACCATCTCATCCCACATGTGTCATCTCTAAAGACACCCAAAGAGATGTTTGATTCCCTGACCAAGCTATTTGAAGGGAAGAACATAAATCGGAAGATGACCCTGCAGAACCAATTGAAAGGGGTAAAGCTTCAAAATGGAGAGACCATTCAATCTTATTTTTCTAAGGTCTCTCATATTAAGGAACAACTTGAAGCTATGGTTGAAATTGTGGACAATGGCGAAGTTGTCATGACCACACTAAATGGCCTACCTAGGTCATGGGATTCCTTTATCCAAGGAATCTGTGCAAGAAAAAAGTTGGTCTCCTTCAGTAGACTGTGGGAGGAATGTTCACAATAAGAGGCTAGGATCGTAGGCTGAGAAGAAAAGATGGGAAGTGAAGATCAAGCTCTCGCTGCTCACACCAAAAGAAGCAAACCTAAGAAGGAGCACTCTCAGCACAAGAGATCCACTCACTATCATCAAAAGAATAAGAAGGATCTAAGATGCTTCACATGTAATGAGAAGGGTCACTTTGCTGCAGATTGTCCCAAGAACAAAAGGGACAACAACAACAACAACTTCAACAAGAAGAAGAAGAATAAAAAAAGGAAATATCATGCTCATGCTGCTGAGGATGATGAATCCCCCAGGAAAAAGGCTAGAGTAGAAAGTGATGACTCATCAAGCGAAGATGAATATGTTCTAATCTCTGCTCTCATAGGTACTATTTCTCATGATTGTAATGATTGGTTAATTGACAATGGGGCTTCTAAACACATGATTGGGTTCAAAGAATCTTTTGTAAATTTATCTGAACATGAATCACCCCATAAGGTGAAACTTGGGGATGATTATCAATACCCTATCAAAGGAAGTGGGGAAGCTTCCTACAATCTAGACTCTGGGAAGTCTTTGAAGATGAAAGATGTTTTATTTGTACCTGGGCTCAAGAAGAGCCTACTCTTCATCTCTGCATTAGATGCAAAAGGCATGAGGGTTTCATTTGTAGATGGCCAAGTCCTAATGTGGCCAAAGGGTAAAGCTATTGATGATGCAGTGGTGATTGGAGAGCAAGAGGGAGGATTGTACAAATTGAAGGGACAACCTGAACATGCCATGGTACATGAATCCATGGAGCCAAGTTAACTTTGGCATCGAGGGCTTGCACATGTGCACTACAGAGCACTACCAATTGCAAGCAAAGTTGTAGAAGGTCTTCCTGAAATCAAGTCAAAGCATGAAGGTGTTTGCAAAGGATGTGCAAAAGGAAAGAACATTAAGAAGGCATTTCCAAGCAGTGAAAGCAAAGCAAAAGGGATCTTGGAAATTATCCACTCCGATGTATGCGGTCTAATGTCATCCAGTTCACTAAGCGGGTATGTATACTATGTCTCTTTCATTGATGATTTCTCCAGGAAGACTTGGGTCTAATTCTTGAAAAACAAAGATGAAGTATTTGATAAGTTCAAGGAATTCAAAACCTTGATGGAGAATCAAACTGACAAGAAGATCAAGACATTCAGATCCGACAATGGTGGTGAATTCACTTCAGGTGATTTCAAGAAACTATGCAGTGATTCAGGAATTAAGAGGGAGTTGACTGCTCCCTACAATGCACAACAGAATGGAGTTGCAGAAAGAAAGAATAGAACAATCATGGAAGCAGCACGAGCAATGTTGCATGACTAGGATCTGCCTATGCATCTATGGGCAGAAGCAGCTAGGACAGATGTGTATGTGCAGAACAGAACACCTCACAAGATATTGGACAATAAGACACCAGAAGAGGTCTTCTCTAGTAAGAGACCTGAAGTCAGCCATCTTAGGATATTTGGTTGTCCAGTATATACACATGTTCCAAAGAAAAAGAGGACAAAGCTAGATCCTTCAGGAAAGAAGGGTATCTTTGTGGGTTACAGTGAAAGCTTGAAGGCTTACAGAATATACTTTCCAAGGTTCAAGAAGATTGATGTCAGCCAGGCATGTAACATTTGATGAAAACTCAGCATTCATCAAATCAAGGAAGACACCTATTGAAGATCATGAAGAACCAAACGAAACCAGATTTCAAGACACTACCATGGCTGAAGCAATTCCACATGTTGATCATGAAATTGAAGATCCGCAAGAACCTGTAGATCCACCTCGTGAGAAGGATTCTCACAAGAGGAAACCTGCATGGGCTAGAGAGCTCATTCAAGATGCAGAAAGATATGGCATTCCAAAAGAAGAACACGGAGCAAAGAAAAGAACTAGATCACATACCATCTATGTTGCTTTACTATGTGATATTATGAACAAAGAACCTTCCAGTTATGAAGAGGCAGCGGAAAAGAAAGAATGGAAGGATGCCATGGTCGAGGAATATCAGTCGATCATGAAGAATGATGTTTGGGATGTGGTCCCAAGACCTGATGGGAAGTCTGTTGTGACTTCCAAATGGATCTACAAGATCAAGCAGGCTGCAGATGGCAGCATAGAGAAATACAAAGCGAGATTTATAGATCGTGGCTTCTCCCAGAAAGAAGGAATCGACTATGAAGAAACTTTTGCTCCTATAGCCAGATACACTTCCATTAGATCAGTACTTGCTCTGGCTGCAGTGATGAAATGGAAGATACCCCAGATGGATGTCAAGACTGCTTTCTTGAATGGTGTAGTCGAGGAGGAAGTATATGTGGAGCAGCCACTTGGTTTCGAGACACATGACAGGAAGTCATACGTGTGCAGGTTGAAGAAATCCTTGTATGTCTTGAAGCAAGCTCCGAGGACTTGGTATGGTAGGATAGATAGATTTCTATCTAGTTTGACTTTACCAAAAGTAAAGCGGATTCGAACCTTTACTACAAGGTTGAGGAAGGCAATCCTGTGATACTACTGTTGTATGTAGATGATTTGTTTGTAACAGGTAATGATAGTTTGATTGCCGATACCAAAAGGAAGTTTGCAGCCGAGTTCAAGATGAAGGACTTGGGGATGATGCACTATTTTCTAGGCATGGAGGTGTGGCAGAGTACAGATGGAATCTTCCTTGGACAAGGGAAGTATGCAGTGGAGATCCTAAAGAGGTTCGGGATGATGGACTGCAAGGCCATGGCCACACCTATGGCATTGAACCTAAAGCTTCTGTGTGATGCTTCATCTGATCCGGTTGATGTCACAGTGTATCGTCAGATGATTGGGTCCTTGATGTACCTGATGAACATGAGACCAGATATTTGCTTTGCGGTGAACACATTGATCCAGTTCCTGACGGATCCCAGAGGTGTTCACCTGGTTGCTGTAAAGCATATTCTGAGGTACCTGAAAGGTACAATTGATTATGGGCTCAAGTATGATGCGAATCAAAAGTTTAACCTACAGGGTTATGTTGATTCAGATTGGGCAGGCAGTGTTGTAGATAGGAAGAGCATTTCTGGGTGTTGCTTCAGTATAGGATCAGGTGTGATCTCTTGGTTTAGCAGGAAACAGTCCTGCGTAGCACTGAGTACATCATAAGCAGAGTATGTTGCAGCTTGTTCGGCTAGTTGTGAGGCAATATGGCTCTAGAAGCTACTGTCTAATTTATTTGATCTCCCGTTGGATGGTACTGGTATCTTTTGTGATAGCTAAAGTTGTGTGAAGCTGTCTGAGAACCCGGTGTTGCACGACAGGTCGAAGCACATTGAGATCAAATATCACTATATAAGGGATAGGGTGCAAAGAGGAGCAGTGAATCTCCTGTATATTGTGACGGATGAGCAGGTTGTGGATGTGCTGACGAAACCACTAGCCAAAGTGAAGTTCGAGTACTTCAGAGAGAGGCTTGGTGTTCTTCAGATTGACGACACTTCGAGAAAGAAGTGATGGACACATTTGCTGGAGCCATTCCAAGCATGGTGAGAGGAGGATCCTTCCATGGCTGTGGATATAAGCGCTGGAGGATGAGCATCAGGACGATGTTCTAGTTTCTGCTATGTATGATCAGTTGGATCATTTATATGTATGTATGCTGGATATGATCAGTTGGATCATTTATATGTATGTATGTATGCATAATGTTGGATGTTGGATATGATTAGGTAGATCATGTATGGTGATATATATCAGGTAGATCATGTATGGTGATATATATCAGGTAGATGCTATGTATGCATCAGATGGATGCATTGTATGATCAGGATGATCATAGATGATGAGCTTCAGGATGTTGCTCCAGATGACATGCATCAGGACGATGCAGTGATGATGATTAGGATGATCATGTGTACATTAGGATGATGTATGGTGAGTATCAGGATGATACTCTGTGGTCGTGGAACAAGTTGTGCATATGAGCATGTCTGGGAGATCCTATAGGTCGGAGTTGTGTACCCGTAACAGCCTGGGATGCTCTTTCAAGTCATTGCTCTGGGAGGACATATAATAGCGCCCTGGGAGATCCTATAGGTCAGAGCTGTGTGCTTGTAACAGCCTGGGATGCTCTTTCGAGGTTTTGTCCTATGGCATATAATAGCGCCCTGGGAAATCCTATAGGTTAGAGTTGTGTACCCGTAACATCCTAGGATGCTCTTTCAAGGCATTGCTTTGGGACGACATATAATAGCACCCTAGGAGATCCTATAGGTCGGAGTTGTGTGCCCGTAACAGCCTGGGATGCTCCTGCGAGGTTTTGTGGTGACCACATATAATATCTCCCTAGGAGATCCTATAGGTCAGAGCTGTTTGCCCGTAACAGCCTGGGATGTTCTTGCGAGGTTTTGTGGTGGGGTCACATGTAATATGTCCCTGGGAGATCCTATAGGTCGGAGCTGTGTTCCCGTAACAGCCTGGGATGCTCTTGCGAGGTTTTGTGACGCACGTAATAAGTCCTGAGAATTCCACAGTATGGCTAGTGATGATGAAGACCTATAGGTGGTGAGCCTACATCCAGTATGAAAAAGGACTGGCTCTGGAGAACTTCCTATGATGAGTAGATTCAGAGATTAATTGAGATACCAGTAGCAGTAACGATGACGATGATTCGAGGATGATGATTCGCTGATGATGATCCAGAGAAGAAGACTTGTGCTAGAAGATCTGTGTCGAGAAATACCTTCCTAGTTAAGAGGGAGTGTTGTTGTATATGTAACTTCGGAATGTATTTCACCTATGTATTTCATCTATGTATATTGTACTCCTATAGAGATGTGTTATTCCTCTATAAGGAAGTGTCATCATTTGTATTGACAAGTGTCGCAAGTGTCATAACTTGCCGATGGGTTATTAGACCACCATGTGTGGGGTCGGCCCTGATTAAGTTAACCATGGGTTATTAGACTAAGCTAGACAAGTTGGCCCCATTAGTTTATTGGGCAGGACAGGACAAGTATAAATAGAGATCAGGAGATCTCTATTTGGACATCTCATTATTCACTTCTACATCACTCAATCGGAAAGTGGCGCACATGTGAGGAGAAGGATCATCTGCTAGGAGAATTCTATCTCTTGTACTTGGGTTGTACTTGGGTTGTATTATTTCTCTATCTATCTCTGAGGAAGTTGTGGGGTTTTTCACCTGAGGGTTTTCCCCACGGAAACTCTGTGTGTCTATTGTCTCTTATGTTTGCCTCTTGTTATGATTGACATGATTGACATGCTTGATATGATTGATATGTTGTACATGTTATTCTCTCAGTAAAGATCCTAGAGTGTATTGAATTAATGCTCAAAAATTAACAGAGGGAAGGTCTGGCAATGGTTTATGCGTTGCAGAAGTTTCACCATTACTTATTGGGAGGCCATTTCAAGATGTTCACAGATCATTCTGCATTAAAATACCTGGTCAATAAGCCTATGTTGGGGAGGAAGATCTGTCGATGGTTACTTATATTTCAGGAGTTCGATTTTGAAGTAATTGTGAAGCCAGGGCAGTTAAATGCTGGCCCGGATCATCTCTCCCGAATTGAAACAGGAGAGGAGCCAACTAGCATTGAAGATGGGTTGCCTGATCCGCAATTGTTTAAAGTTGGAGTCACTGATAGATATTTTGAAGAAATCATTCAGTTTCTGGCGACAGGTTCCGCACCAGAGGAATTCACCACTAGTCAAAAGAAGCAGTTGGTAGTCAAGGCTGCAGACTTCCAGCTAATCACAGGAGTGCTATACAAGATGGGTGCCGATGAGATATTGCGACGGTGTGTCTTGCCACACGAGCAAGAGTAGATCCTTTCCGAAGCACATGCGAGAGTGGCTGGAGGGCACTATGGTGGTTGTGCGATGGCAAGGAAGGTGTTTCGAGCGGGGCTCTGGTGGCCTACGCTGCATAGTGATGTGACAGATTATGCACCATCCTACGACGTTTGTCAGAGAACTGGGAAGCCATCCAGACGGGATGAGATGTCGTTGATGCCTGAGTTGACATTGCAGCCATTCGACAAATGGGCAGTAGACTTTGTGGGACCTATCAATCCCCCGGGTAAGTGCACTGGTGCTAGGTATATCATCACAGCGACAGATTACTTGACACGATGGGTAGAAGCTGCACCAGTCATTGATTGTTCCAGGACCACAGCCGCGCGATTTCTCTTTGACCACATGTCACTCGCTTTGGCTGCCCCAAGATATTGTTGAGCGATCAAGGCATCCACTTTCTTAATCGCACCATCAGTGCATTGACGGAGGAGTTGCAGATACAACATAAGAAGAGTACACCCTATCATCCGCAGTCGAATGGCACAGTGGAGGCTTTCAATAAGATATTGGAGCATGCGCTGACAAAGGTGTGCAATGTGAACCACGATGACTGGGATCTAAAAATCCCAGCAGTATTGTGGGCCTATCACACCACATGTAAAAGGCTGATAGGGAAGACACCATTAAAGCTAGTGTATGGCCAAGAAGCGGTTATGCCTATGGAGTATATCATTCCGAGTCTGTGCATAGCAGCAGCGATCGGTATGGATGTTGCGACAGTGTTAGAGGAACATCTTGTACAGTTAATACAGCTGGAGGAAGATCGCTTTATCGTCGATTTCCATCAGGGTGTGGAGAAGGATCGCCAGAAGGCTTGGCATGATCGCCACATCAAGAACAAACAGTTTCAGCAAGGTGATTTGGTGTTGTTGTATGACAGCAAGTTTATGAAACATCCAGGAAAATTGCAGATGCATTGGCTTGGTCTGTATCGCATTAGTAGCATTACTTCAGGAGGAGCGGTACAGTTGCAGCAGTTGGATGGGGCGATGCTCCCCAAGTTGATTAATGGTAGCTGGTTGAAGCCCTATCGGTCAGGCTTGGAATAGCGCGATGCCTGAGTCGCATTAGAAAAAAAAAAACAAGTGTAGAATAATTGGTGTTAGGCTGGTGCACCAACAGGGACAGAATGCGGAAGCAGGGAGGCTTCTGCCGCAAGTTAGGAGCGGTCCATGACAAGTGGCAGCGTTGCGATTGGGTCACATCAGAAATCATTATGCAGATGGGACTTTTTCCTTTTGGGCAGATATGATCGTTAGTCAATTCAGATTGTGCACGTTTGGAATACGGAATACACCAAGGCAGCATGGTCAATGGCACCTAGAGGGATGGCTTGCATGGTTGGCACGAGGCATCCACCATGGCAGCATGGCCAAAGGGATGCTTCGCACATTTTTTGCACGCAGGGCAACAGGCGGAAGAACGATTGCTCTGGAGTCCAGCTAACACTCACACGGAGCAGCGGAATATTATGATTACCCTGGAGCATGAGTAGGAGGTGCAAAGGATTGCCGAGACAGACGAAACGCTGAATGCGATGTATAAATATAGGACTCGAGGATAGTAAGAGCTCAGAGGTACTTTCAATTAAGAGGGGCTATGTTATGATAGGATCAAGCATCTAGCTAAGTTAGGAATTCCAAGGAGCTTATGGAAATGATCCATTTTATTTCATGTGGTAGCACACTAGGTGCATTGAGGGCCCGAACCACGAGTGTCCATGAGCGTTTGGAGCAAGTTGCGCCTCGGACACTCCGGGGTTACAAGCATGAAGTCTCGTCCGAGATGTCTAGGTAGTTGGTGATGGTTTGAAGTCTCGTGGTCCCTGCGACCACACAAAAGGTGGGGGTCATCTCCCCCGGGTCCCTGTAACATGTGCTTACTGGTGCGAAACAGATGTGCCAGAACCAATGGCCTATTTTACACCCTGGCATTGCTCGCAAAATTCCTCTCCATTTACAATCGGTCTCTCGAGACTGGAGGATGAGTTTGCAAGGTCTGTGACAGTAAGCCAGGAAAATTCCACTTTTGGGCAAGAAGTACATGATAGCGAGCAGATGATCAGTGTAGCAGAAGGAGCAGGACAACAACGCGCGATCCAGACAGCAAGAACAATTGCAGAACTATAGTTCAGCCCTATTAGAGTGACGATTGCAGAATACACCATGTCTAGTTGACATGGCTCGAGGGCGAGCCACAAGATTGTGTTGGGGGCCTGTTGGCAGGCGATTTGATAAGGAAGAATCGCAGCATCACTGATGCTACGATACGTCAAAAGAGGTAGCGGAAGGAAGAAGGCTCTATTATTTTATGTATTTTTTGAGTCGTTTGTACCGCGAAATGCGGGTTTTTGGGTCATTGGACCATATGAGATGTAATTCCGAGCCAAGTATACCGCAATAGGTGGGTTTTTGGGTCATTTGGACCGTGTCAATTCGATTTTGGTGTGAAAATCCTCACAGCAGATCTAAGAGATGATGTATACCTCACAAGAGTAATTATGATTAAGCAGGAAAATAGAAGAAGAGTGAACAATACAATATAATGAGCAACAGAATAATATGGTACAGTAGAACTCAGATAGAAGCAATAATACTTCACACACACTAGTTAATTAATCACAATATGGACAAATAAATAGTACAATGGTAGAGAGGATTCGAATGCCTAAGGTGGCAATTCGAATTAGCCTCTTAGAGTGATCATAAGATCAATAGAGTGTCATCGAAGCACAACTAGGTGTCCTCATGATCATCGGAGCACAGCTGGAAGTCTTCAACATCATTAGTGGAGTCATCAATGCTCAAGTAACTATCAACCATCAGTCAAACTGAGTCTGGTAGGTGTAATTGAGTGTAACTGAGTGTAACTGAGTGTAACTAAGTGTAACTGACTGTAACTGACTATAACTAAGTGTAACTGAGTGTAACTAAGTATAACTGAGTGTAACTAAGTGACAACTAGACTGGTAGGTGAAGAAGGGCGAGTTGCTTCCTAAAATCAAGGAAGAAGGGCGCATTAAGCAACTGGAGGGCTAAAACTGAATAGTGAGAAGCTCCTGGGGGCTGGCTAACTGAGGGATAGGTGCTGGAATGATGACTGGGATGCATGCAAAATGCATGCAAACCCTAGAAATGCATGCATGACTAAAAATGTAAATGATCAAAATACTGGTGGGACTAGGATGGAGTATAGGAATATCCTAACACCCCCCCTTAATCCATCCTGGGCCCTAGTAACTAAGACCAAAGGTCACCCGATACAATGAATAATAATAGTCAATAAACCAAGGAAGTGGGAAAATTTCATGGGAAACATACCCCCTCCTCAAAAACAGACTGTAAGGCACACACAAAAATAAATGCTCCAAACTCAAGCAGGTGTGATGCTTGATCATATGTCTGGAGATATCTTCTTCTTGGGAAGAAGTGGATCATGCTCAAAAAGCATGTGTTTGTACTCGCTCTTCAGTTCGAATGTGATGAGAACAAATCCAACAATATGAGAATGATCCTTGAACCTATGATTTGAATCAGCTGAGGTAGGATCAAATTTTTGAATGTGCATATAGTCTTTTGTCTTCTCCTTTGAACCACCATGGGTGAGATTATGCCAAAAAGAACTATTACACGTTTGCTTGAAATCAAAATCAGATTTAAGACTTAAAAAACAGTTTATTGAGATCTCCTTTGAACCAGCAAGGGTGAGATCAAAACTATCATATGCATGAGAAATTATCCCAAGCAGTAATTGCTTAGAACCCAAATTAGATACAAGACTTGAATCATGGTTTCTTGAGATCTCCTTTGAACCATGAGAGGTGAGATCAAAACCAGTAGATGCATGAGAAATTATCCCAAGCGAATGGCAATGGCCATGTTCTTCAATGACCTTCTGAAAGCATGAATTAATGATCATATAGTAGTATAAAAGAGATGATTGCTTGAGAGGAGCGAATGCATTACCTCCAATAGTTGATTTTACCTCTGAAATAATCATGGGATCATGATGCAAACCAACAGACTCTGGTGCAAGAGAGGATTTAGGACCTTCTGCAATATCTAGAGTGTGAGCTAGCACAAAAAGAGAATAAAGTTGGAGCATGAGTGGAGAATCTGCAAGTTCTTTGTCAACAACTTCAATATGAGATGATATTGGTTCATGATCTGAGAGACCATCAAGGGGAGCGAATGCATCACTTTGCTTGCTTTCGAATGGGTTTGGACCAATCCCTTCATCCTGCTTGCCAAAAATTTTATCCAGGTGGGCCCACAGCTCTTTTGGAAATTTAACATATTCATCATCAAGGGAGTAGAATGCCAAGCTTCGAGACATAGCAAACATCATGGCTGCAATAGCTCTTCCACCTTCATCTAACCAATCATTCTCTTCTTCAAAGGATTCGAACTCTCTTTCAAAACAATAATCAAAGAGATCATGTCTCTTCAAATATGCTATCATTTTTGGTTTCCATTCAACATAGTTGAATAGATAAAGAGGAGGATCTTCTGAAAACATTGAAGTTGTAGAAGACCTGCAAAAACAATAGAGAATATTTGCAACTGCTACTGCTGCATAAATGCAGAAACTGCTACAACTGCTGCACTCAAAATCTTGATAATAACCTGCAAAAAACTCTCAGGGATGGAGATAAACAATACTCTCAACATGCTCTGATACCATGTGAAAATCCTCACAGCAGATCTAAGAGATGATGTATACCTCACAAGAGTAATTATGATTAAGCAGGAAAATAGAAGAAGAGTGAACAATACATTATAATGAGCAACAGAATAATATGGTACAGTAGAACTCAGATAGAAGCAATAATACTTCACACACACTAGTTAATTAATCACAATATGGACAAATAAATAGTACAATGGTAGAGAGGATTCGAATGCCTAAGGTGGCAATTCGAATTAGCCTCTCAAAGTGATCATAAGATCAATAGAGTGTCATCGGAGCACAACTAGGTGTCCTCATGATCATCGAAACACAACTGGAAGTCTTCATCGTCATCAGTGGAGTCATCAATGCTCAAGTAACTGTCAACCATCAGTCAAACTGAGTTTGGTAGGTGTAATTGAGTGTAACTGAGTGTAACTGAGTGTAACTGATTGTAACTGAGTGTAACTAAGTGTAACTGAGTGACAACTAGACTGGTAGGTGAAGAAGGGCGAGTTGCTTCCTAAAATCAAGGAAGAAGGGCGCATTAAGCAACTGGAGGGCTAAAACTGAATAGTGAGAAGCTCCTGGGGACTGGCTAACTGAGGGCTAGGTGCTGGACTGATGACTGGGATGCATGCAAACCCTAGAAGTGCATGCATGATTGAAAATGTAAATGATCAAAATACTGGTGGGACTAGGATGGAGTATAGGAATATCCTAACATTTGGGTCATTTGTCCAGGAGTCAGTTAGGAAGTTGTTAGTAAGTGGACAAGCATTGTAAAGGCGGAAGCCTATATATAGACACAAAGTTGTAGGTTGTAGGGGGAGGAGAGAAAATGAAGAAGAAGTAAGAGATCGAAGAGAGATGTTGTTGGTATGCGTTTTGTGCGCATGTTCTGAGATCCAGAGATATTGCTGAAGTCCGTGATCTATAGAGGCATTGTATTGGATTTTTGCAGTAATAATATGATGTGATGAAACTGTTTCTGGGCAATCCTGGTGTGTCTTCTGTCTTTTGATGGTAATGCAATGTTTCTTTGATGCAATAGTCGCTTTACTGTTATAATTTTCAGCAACAATGAATGTTTCCATTAAATGATGCTATGAGTACGATAATGTCAAAGCGAATGCATAGATTTATTGTTGAATGTTACAATAAGATTAAGTAGTTGATGCCGCAACATCCTCCTTCATTCGGCGGAAACATGGTTCCGTCCACTCTCCCTTGATCGCCTCGGGTGAGACCTCATCTGCTCTGAGGTGTTGCTGGGCAGGGTAAAACCTGTCTGGGCCGGTGCTCAAGGAGATCGCGGTGGGTTGGTGTCGACAGTGATGGGAACCCCTGTCGACTGGGTTTGAGTCAACAGCCCCTGCGGGCATAA
Organism: Larix kaempferi; assembly: GCA_027924585.1. Classification (NCBI taxonomy): domain Eukaryota; kingdom Viridiplantae; phylum Streptophyta; class Pinopsida; order Pinales; family Pinaceae; genus Larix; species Larix kaempferi. Next base: position 5,893,902 of record BSBM01001754.1, read on the forward strand.
TAAAGCTCTCGGGAGATTTATGCTTCAAGTCCTTGTGGGCATAAGTGAGCCCCCTTGTGGGCATCTTATAAGCCTTCTTGCAGGCATCTTATAAGCCCCCTGCGAGCATAAATGAGCCCCTTGCAGGCATCTTTATCCCCCTTATGCGGGCATGTTATAATCCCCTTGCGGGCATATTGGAGGCCCCTTACGGGTATTCTTAAGCCCCTGCAGGCATTCCTAAGCCCATGCGGGCTTATCCTTTAAACCCTCTTGTGGACATATTTAGCCCCTTATGATTTAACCATGTTTTTTTTCTGTTTTTGGAAGACCAAAACTCGCACGTGAGAGCACCAAATAGGAATATGACTCCATGGTTGGATAGCCAGTTCATCAAAGAACAAGACCATGGTAACTGATTAATTTTATCAGCAAAAGGACACCTCCTTGTGGGCATTTCCAAATGCCTTATCAACCTATATTTGAACAATAAAACAACCTTTTTTCTCATTTTGGCAGGCTTGTATTTCGGACGTGTGAACTCCAGAGGAAAATTTGAACGCATGACTAGATTACCAGTTCATCAAAGAACAAGACCATGCCAACTGATGAATTTTATCAGCATAAGGACACCTCCTTGTGGGCATTTCCAAATGGCCTCTTAGCCATGTGAATTTGACACTAAGACAAATTTTGCATTTTCTTGGACTGGAGCAATCTGTCTGAAACACTGTTTTGGAAGACCCATAACTTCCTCCTCATACACTCTCAAGACAAAATGAGAGCATGGTCAAGTGGACAAATCAACAAGCTACATCTTGACCATATGGTGCGGGAATTTACTTTAACCCATGAATTATGGCGGGCATTTTCCTAAGGCCACTTAGGCAGTTTTACTACCCTGGTGCAAAAACAACCTAAAACCCTGTTTTGGCAGGCCTTTAACTTTGTCATCAAAAAACCTCTTTGAGAATTGAGACCATGGTAATATAGCCTCTTTAACAAGTTATAGCATGATAGTTTCGGATAATTTTTATCATTCACCTATGAGGTACGGTGGGCATTTCCCCAAGGCCACTTGGACCAATTTTCCAACACTTAGCCATTTTCCAGAATTTCTTCAAACTGACAAATCTCTATATAACTAGGTCAAATTGTAATAGTGACATCATGAAGGTACTAGAGCACCTTTATGTGGATTTGTATCTTCATCATCGTACATGCCATGTCATCACTTCCTTTTGTCATTAATGAATACTTTTGTCATCAATGACAATTATATTCAACAATAAATTTATTTTCTACATTTTCATTTATATAAAAAATTAATAATGTAAAGTATATATTAATTTCTAAATAACTACAATAAAAAAATTAAACGCTTTGAAATTAAGGTCAACCACATATCCATTTATTTTCCCAACAATAAAAAACTATACTTGATATTCAATTATGAATCAAAGTATACATGGCCAAAAACATATTTAGTCTCTCTATCAACAGATTGTTAATTGTCTATCTAAGCCTGTAGGAAACGATAAAAAGGCTGCCACATAAATACAAAATTTTCACTATGTGCCATAGACTGTCCAAAAAATAGTTACATAAGAAAATAGTGTTGAGCGAAAATAAATGGTATATAAATGTAAAATATGTGCATGTTGTCACTGAAATATATGCATAGTCTTCCTACAAAGGAAGACTCCCTTATTGAGCTCTTCTATATACATAGTGCCCTCGAGGCATCCCGAGGCCTTCTTAGACAAAAAATATGCATGTTTGTTAAAACATCTATAAACATGTGAAAAAATGATCTCCTTAAAAAACAACTGCAAGTCTTTGATCTGTCTCATCCAAACCAAGAAAAAAGGGAACTTGTATTTAACTCTTCCCTCTATCCCAATCACTAATGATTCTAGACTCACCTTCCACCTACAATTTAGAAATATGTCTGTCACGAGCAATAAAAATGAGAGCCCGCGGAGCTTATAATTATGTCCTTGTATTTGTATTACTTCCACAGCCCATCCAAAACCTGTAATAATGACCAATCCTGACATATATCACACCCCCCACACCACCTATCCCAAGTGCCAAGTTGCCAGCACCATCGAAGAAACCAATAGGAGAAGAGTATGAAAATTTAGGGGGGTCAAAAAACTTGAGCTTACCAACTTTTTTAATCATATACCATACCTTATAATACCTAATAATGGAACCAATCAGTTTGAATACAGAGAGAGGAGCATCTTCAAATAATACTTTGTTTTTGTGGGTCCAAATGTGCCAGGTAACAAAAAATGGCAGAGTTTAATGGAGAGGAATTGATTTCCTCCAAGCACTTAAATTAGAAACCATAGAATCATATTCCCACATACATATAATTATCAACAAGTTCTTGATCTCTTACCACACCAATTTTGTGAAATTATAGTAGACCAGAAGGTGAGAAATCGTTTCACTATCCTTTCTAAACGAGGAAGAAGTACCAGGTCCAGATCCCCCTCTCTTATGATAAATCTCCCAGGTGTGGACTTTGTTCTCCAGAGCCATCCAAGAGAATAGGAGGATTTTTAAAGGACAATGTCATTTCCATAGGCTAACATGCCACCATTTATTGAAAATTTGAGCTTGGCAAGAAAAAAGTGCATCATAGGCATATTTAGAAGTGACTTCACCTGAAGAATCATTCCAAGACCAAAAAGGAGAGTCCACAAATATCTAGAGCCCCCGAGGATAACACCACAACAATGCAAACTTGAAATTGATGGAATATTGGTCAATACTGAGAGGGGAGGTGAATCAATATTGTTAACTTTTTACCTTTTAACCACTTATTAAACTTTAATCAAAACATGGAATCAACAAGATACACAAAAACACAGAATTTATCGTGGAACCCCAATTGGGTAAACCACCAACACTTTCTATACTGCAAAATTATGTTTACAATAAGTTTTGCAAGCCACAACTTGCTGGAGACACCAATCCCAAAGTTTCTCAGCCACCACTAAAGGATGCACCCACACCCTAGTTTTTGCCTACACCTACAGACAAGGATACACCAATACCCTGATTTTCCAACCACTACTGGAAGGAGGCCAAGACCCCCCTTGCAGCCATGTAGCCTGCCCTAGCACCACCCTACCTCCCTTGCTTGATATTATTAATACTTCTCTGGTCTTCTTCAAATTCTGTCTCTTTCTATCTTGACTTGGTCTCTGCCTTGCTACTACAAGGATCTTCACTTTCTTTTTACTTTGTTGGTCTCTGTCTTTTATTCTGCTCTCTTCTTCTGCTTGACTATGCACTCCCTGGTCTTTGCCTCTTCTTACTGTAGCTGCTACAAAAGTCTTCACTGGTTTCTTGCTGGTCTCTGTCTTTTGTTTTACTCTTGCTCTGCTTCGGATCTTCATCATTCCCCAGACACAGTTTTTCTGATCTTTATACTGCTTCAGATCAGCATCATTATTTAACCATAGACACACTCTTTAATACTGGATCTTCATTATTTCTGTCTTCTTCAACAAACTCGACTACAGAGCCATCTTCCTGCTTCTTAAAATATTCATTATCCATCCACAAAAGAGACACACAATTCGAATGACCTTGTTTTCTCAATATATATACCTCTCCAATAGTCATGTGTATTCTTTGGAAATAACACAACTCTTCAAAACAATGTGACCCTTTTAAAAACACAACTCTTCATTTAAAATCACTTTTTAATTATATCTTTTTATTTAACCTTTTACTCCAACAAAAAGGTTAAATATTTCTTTATTTCTTTTGAGCAACAAGTTTTCCTTTTTTTTTTTAATTTTCATTTTTTATCTCTTCTATCTCATTATTTAACTTTTTACTCCAACAAAAAGGTTAAATACTTATTTCTTTCCAGCAACAAGTTTTTCCCTTTTTTAATTTTCAATTTACATCTCTTATATATTTTTATTTAACTTTTTACTCCAACAAAAGGTTAAATATTTCTTTATTTCTTTCCAACAAGTTTTCCCCCTTTTTTAATTTTCAATTTACATCTCTTATATCCTTTTTATTTAACTTTTTACTCTAAAAAAAGGTTAAATATTTATTTACTTTCACGTGCTTTAACATATATTTTAATTATATGTTTAACATATAGAAAACCTCTCCAAAATTTGAAGGTCATGTCTCTTCATTAAGAATTTAAATAACATCACGTCCTTTATCTTTTATAAAACATCATGACTTTTCACAAGATGTGCCTCTTTATGTTTTATAACATATCACTTAATTCTTATATTTATTCTTAACAACATGCAACTTAATAAAGTATTACTTGTCATAAAACTTCGTTGACTTCATAGTTGTGAAACTTAGCAAGGGATTCTAAACCATCGATCACTTCATATGTTTTATAACATATCGCTTAATTCTTATATTGTTATTCTTAACAACATGCAAACTCAACATTTTTCTTGGTTTTGGCAGGTTAATAACTTGCACGTGTGAACACTAGGAGAGGATCTGATCTTATGGTTGAATAGCCAGTTCATCAAAGAACATGATCATGCCATCTTTGGATTTTACTGACACACACACACACTCTTTGGCAGGCATTTTAAAATAGCCTTCCAACTTGTTTAATTTCAACACTTAGACAAAATTGTCAAACCCTAGTCATTACTGTACCATGAGGCATTTTGGCAGACTCATATCTTTGTCATCTAACCATCACTAAGCAAACTGAAGGTATGGCTGGGTAGCAAGTCCACTAGGAAACAAAACCATGTCACCTTTAGAATTACTGAGACACCCTGAGCTTCTGGTGGGCATTTCAAATCAGCTTCTCAACCTCTTTTGAACATCAAAACACATTTCTTCCTATTTTGGCAAACTCATATTTCACACGTGTGAACACCCATAGGAAAATTGTCTCCTTGGCTGGATAGCCAGTTCATCAATGAACATGTTCTATACTTTCTGATGAATTTATCATCACTCAGACAAGCTTGGGCGGGCATTTCAAAATGCCTTTTCAACCTTGTGAATTTTACACTTAGTCAATTTTAGGACTTCCTCCAAAAATTATTATGAGAGCCCTTTTTGGTAGATCCATAACTTTGTCTCCATGCATGTTCAAGGAGAACTAATGCCATGGTTAGATAGACAATCAAACATACTACAAGACCCCCATGTTCTGTGGGAATTTACTCTAACCCATAAATTAGGGTGGGCATCTTTCTGAGGTGATTTAGTCATTTTTTGCTTGCTAAACCCATGTTTTGGCAGGTCCATAACTTCTCCCTCGGGTACGTTCTAGACAAAATGAAGACATGGTCAGGTAGGCACAACAACAATCTACAAGACCCCCTATGGTGCGGGCATTTAAATTCTCCTATAAATTATGGCGTGCATTTCCTTAAGACAGTTTTTACTAACATTCCAATACTTAGTCATTTTCTTGTTTTTCACCAAATTGCCATATTTTTACAAAATGATGTCAAATTGCTATAATGACTTTCTGGTAACTCCAGAACACCATCATGTGTTTTTCTAGCCTCGTCACCATACATTCCATGTCATCACTACCAACCATGCCACATCATCATATGTCAGATTGCTATAATGACTTCCTGGTAACTCCAGAACACCATCATGTGTTTTTCCAGCCTCATCACACATGCCACATCACCATACATGCCATGTCATCACTACCAACCATGCCACATCATCATACATGCCATCCTTTGACTTTCACTGAGTTTACTCTTTCCATCATGTCCTTGGTTATTCCTTTGTCATCACTGAACTCCTTTTGACATCAATGACAACCATATTCCATATTGCCAATAGAAATATATCAAGACCACTCAATGCCCAAAACTCCATTCAAACCCAGTTCAAAAACACCAATCCATCTTTGATGATGGTCACCACTGTGATAGATTTGATAAGGAAATTTTCTACCAGCTGCCTGAAGGAAATCCATGAGAGGAGGGGGAATTTATAGAAATCAGCCACCTCTATGAAAGGATCAAGACCACAAATCACCTTCTTCCATCGCAAATATTCCAAACAATCCATTCGCCAACAATGGGAAACACCAAGGAGATATTCATCCATATATTAGAAACATTCCTCCCTGAAGGCCCAACATCACTACACCAATCTTCCACTGATTAAGATTTTAAGTACTTACCCTTAATCACTTCACTTCAAAGGATACCATGAAACAAGCATCTCCACAAACTCTTAGAAGCCAGGGCCTTCCCGAAATGAAAAATATTTTTTAAACCCCATCCCCCCAAATGCTTAGGGGAGGCAAGGTTCTTCCAACTAACCAAATGATAGGATTTCTTTTTTGGGGTCCTAAATCACAGAAAAGAGAAACATATTTGTCTAATTTTATCTAAAATAGACTTTGGAGATTTTTCCAGGGACAACCCGTAAACAGGAATATTCTCCAATACAGATTTAGTAAGAATCAACTTGCTCCCAAGGGACAACCACCTATATGTCCAGTTATCAAACTTCTCATCAATTTTCTTTAGTAACAGGTTCCAATATCCCTTGCTGTAGTGGTTTGGTTTGATGAAATAACCCAAATATTTTCAACCCTCACTAAGGGGATACATATGAAATAGTAGGATATTCTGAATCTGGGTTTTAGATGCATCATCTAATCCATTCTCCAAGAAAGAGAATTTTGTTGAGTTTATAACCATACCCGAGGCTTCTCAAAACAAATCCAAAGGTTCTTTGAAAGCTGACCATTCCACCACCAAAGCTTTACCAAAAACTAGAACATCATCTACAAACAACAAATGAGAAATTATAATGTTATATGTAATTTTTATGCCCAAATTTTGTCCTCCACTTTCTCTTTATCAATGAGCTTATTGAGACCTTCCACAATTAGTAACAAAAGTAGAGGGGAAAGGGGGAATCCCTAACGCAGACCCCTGGAGCTGTTGAAAAAGAATGTAGGGGCACCATTTAATAAAACAACAAATTTCGCTGAGGAACCACAAGCCATGATCCAGTTAGTAACATCTAGGGAGAGACCAACCTGAAGTAGAACCAATCGAAGAAATGTCCAATCAACCTTGTTGTAGGCCTTCATTAGATCGAGCTTTAGAACCATAACTTTTAATGTATTATTTCTAATGGAGTGAAACCCCTCCTGTGCCACACCTATGGCATCCAAGATCTGTCTTTTGTGAAGAAACCCAAACTGCTCCTTTGAAATAGACTGAGGAAGAGATTCCTTAATTCTGACAGCAATAATTTTAGAGATCACCTTATAAATAATATTACGGAATGAGATAGGTCTAAATTCATCAAATGATGAAGGGTGGGCACTCTTAGGAATCAAAGCTAAAAAAGTAGCGTTCAAAGCACCACAAATCTGCCCCTTAATTATAGATTCCTCCATAGCTGCCAAAAGATAAGGCCCAATGATGTCAAAAAAGTCCATAAATAATTCCACCATCCATTTGTCTCAGCCTAGACTCTTATATTTAACAAAACCTTGCAAAACCTTCTTAATTTCTTCCAACGTAACAAGAGCACCCATTTTCCATGCCTCTTCAAGGGAGAACAAATAGGTATATAATTGAACCATCTACATTTGACTGAAAATGGAAACCTGATTAGAAGCATAGAATAATGAACTAAAATATGAGACAGATGCATCTTCCAGGTCCCTACGAGCCGATAAAGAACAACCTTTTGAATCCTTTAATTCCCAGATGGTATTTATGATCCTTCTATGCTCAGCAAACTTGTGCAAAAAGGAAGTATTTTGGTCACCATTAGTGATCCAAACAGCTCTACTCTTCAATCACCAAGGCTCCTCCTCTATTCTAAGAATCTAATCTTTACACTCAGATAGAGAACCTAAAATAGCCTTGCCCTTTCCAAAGAGGATACAACCATGAGCATTGAGGAAAACATGATGTAACTTATCCTCAATATCTATCAATTCCCCCTTTAATGCTTGTTTTTTATTCTTTTCCCATACATATACTTCAGCCTTCAAATATTTAATTTTATGAACTAGAGAGAACATAGGGGAGACATCACCTGGATAAATCCTCGAATTCCACTTGGATCGAATGAGATCATTGAAATCCCTTTCTATTAACCATGCATGATTAAATTTAAAGGGAAAGAAACGATTTTTTGTCTCAATATCAAGTTGCAATATCACTGGCATATGGTCAGATATATATGTATTCAAAATCTAAGGTTTTATCTACTACACTTGTGAAGAAATGCTACAGAAACATAAAACCGGTCAATTTTTTTAGCAATGCCATCCACCCCCATACACCTATTTCGCCAAGATAGAATCAATGGAGAGGGAACCATGTCGACAAGACCAACATAAGAGAACATGTCTCTAAAGTATAATGCAAGAGGGTCACTTCTCACCCTGGCACCCCATATGTCTCGGTCTGAGGTGGAAAGATTCAAATCACTGCCAAGTATGAGATTTTCCAGGGATAAAACCTCGTCAAATTTAATAGTGTCCCAAAAGACCTGGCGATTTGTGTAAGGTCCATAACAATTCACAACACTGATCACCGATGCCAAGTCTAGAGAGTGACCAATTAATATAATCTCGTCAACTAATAGATAGGGATAATGACAAACAATACAATTATTCCACGCAAATAGGAGACCCCCAGATAATCCATCGACATCAATAAAACAAAGCTTCTAATCGAGGAGGATCCGAGAGAAAACCTCCTGAGCCTTATCACCATAGGTCTGTTGATGTATATGTAACTTCGGAATGTATTTCACATATATGTATATTGTATTCCTATAGAGATGGTATTATTCCTCTATAAGGAAGTGTCGTCATTTATATTGTAAGTGTCGTAACTTATACTTGATGGGTTATTAGACCACCTTGTTTGGGGTCGGCCCTGTATAAGTCATGTGGGTCAAAGGGTTATTAGACCACCCTATTGGGGGTCGGCCATGTGGGTCAAAGGGTTATTAGACCACCCTATTGGGGGTCGGCCCACTCAGCATTATGTTATGTGGTTAAGTTCGAGCCGACATGAGTTAGGTAAAAAGGCAAGTCAAGTCAAGTATAAATAGAGTGCGGGAGGCACTCTATTTACTCACTCACTTCTCACACATGCTCTCAAGGAGGAGAGGCGCACTTATGGAGGAGGAGGATTGCTGCTAGGTTATGGCTATCTCTATTGGTTGGTTGTATCATTGCTCTATCTATCTCTGAGGAAGTTATTGGGGTTTTTCACCTTTATGGTTTTCCCCAAGTAAATCTTTGTGTCTCTTGTGTGCTTGCATTATTGTCTCCATGATTGATATGCTGTAGATATGCTGTACATGTTGTTCTCTCAGTTAAGATCCTAGATCATATTGAAGTAAATTCTGAAAATTTAACAAGGTCATCATCTCTTGAATGTGAATAATGTCAGGCTTAATAGAAGGAAAAAGACGCCAGAGGGACAACGATTTTGGGATACCCCTACTCCCATAATGTTAAGGGAGTCCCCTATCCATTTAACAAGTTGGGTGGTTATTCTTTATAAGATGCTATAAAAAGTTGGGGGATTTATAGAGCTCCACAAATATTTGTAGCATGATCCATAAATATACTTTTAATTTTCTCTATTTTGATGAAACTCATGAGTTAGATCTTGTGGTAACATATTTACAACAAAATTTATATTTAATTATTAAAAAGTACTATCATTATTTCTTTTATTCAAAACTCCTATAATATTTAGAAATTAATAGATAAAAAAAAAATTTAAAATGTTTTTAACCAATGGCCACTACAATAAAATGATGTGGATGATAGCCACCACTTAAAAGTAAAAATGAAAAGGAGAATCATTTATGGGTTTGAAAAAAGAAAACATATTTTCATACTATTCATATAGGGTGGTACCTATGAACTCAAGATATTTTGGGCATGAGGAAAGTGATAGCATTGTGTGTATTCCCTACATAGAATCTAGATCAAGTCAGCACCATTGGAGGTCATCTTCACCAAGATAAAACTACATGCTTGACCTTCCATATTATTTTTATACAAGTGATTATTTCGATGTATAATGTGTTTAAATGAGAATATGCATGCAAACATAGTTAGTTCTGTTAAATGAAAACAATTTTTTTACATAAAGGTTAGTAATTTAGTGCCCAAACTTCAATTGACAAAACTTAGGGAACAACAAGTTGCCCCATTTGTTGATGTAATTAGTGTCATTATGATGATATGTGTAACAATTAAGGTCATCATTGGTGGGGAATTATTTTACATCTCACGGAGCATCAGACTTAATAAGACCACTTATATGACTATTGTTACTAAAATAATCATTTATGTGACTTCATGTTCCTCAATATAAGTTTTATTTATCATGCATTTGTTATGTGGAGATACATTCTCACTATTGAATCCTATATATTGAGGAGATATTGAGGTTTCTAATTGTCCATTTATGGATCATCATGAGTTTGATGGTTGAGGAATCTTGGAGACTTGTTGTAATAGGGTTTAAGAGAAAAATAAAGTGTAATGTTGGTGAATTTGTCCTTTATACTTTCTCTTAATTTACTTATGTTAATAATGCATTCTTACATGAGTTTACCTGGTGATCCAAGCGGCAAGTTACAACGGTTCTCCATCTTCTTGGATGTTTTCTATGGTTTTAAGGGTTCCAAACTTATGGGGCCATTTTGACGCCCTAAACGGTGTTTTTTGGCATATCAGAGTTCTAGAGGTTTCCATGGCATGCCTTGGACCTAATCAAATTTGTAACTCTCGACTAGTTCTTTCCAATGAGATATCGAGCGCCTTAGATGGAGATAGTATGTAAAAGTTGCGCCCCTGGGAAGTTGATGTATCAATTAGCCACCTTCGGGCCCACAAATCCTTTTGGCACTTCATCTCCTAGGGTTAGTTTTTTGGATGGTAGGGTTTTTGCCTCTTTATGATTATGATAAAAATTCCCTTTGTGGTCTCTTTGTAATCGGATCTTGCGAATGAGCGTAGACAACACATCTCTCTTCATAGATAAGCTACCACCATCTGAGCTAGTTTGTATTGCTTTGCAGTTTACAGTGTTTTTATATTCCATTCATTAATAGAATTCATATTAAATTTTACTGTTGTGCTTTATGCAAAACATTTGTGTGTGTGTTTCCATTTTATATTGCTTCCTTCATTTCATTTTGCAAATAATCCAAATCATTGGTATCAGGGCAATATGTTCTTGTTGTTTCTCAATGCGTGTCCCCAACGAGATCTGGGTATCGAGAGTTGGATCTCGAATTAGTTGAGCTTGGGAAGATCCACTGTCCTCAACCTAATCAACCTCAAAACGTAGGAAAAGAAAAGAGATATTATGGAGCAGGATAACCTATTAAACTATAGCCCGAGGAAGCCCTTGCGTGACCGAGGAATGAGATGATGGATAATTTGTCCCAGATCCTTTGACAACTACCGACAATGGTGGCAGAGGCACCTTTAATGAGTATTCATTTTGAAGGTGTGACTCCATTCAAGGTACAAGTAACTTTGACATTCCATTATTTGAAGGACAGATAGATGCAGATGCTTTGGAGAAATGATAAAATCTATTAGAGAGTTATTAATTTGTTCAAAATATTTTCGACAATGAAAAGATCACCTTCACACTTATTAATTCCCTCCCTGATTTTAATGATTGGTTACTACAAGAGGCATGCTAGAGATGAGTATAAAACATATGGTATAGAACCCACTTGGGAATCCTTCGTCGATGCCCTCAACGAGTCTACAACATTGGAAACTATCATGAACGGTATATGAGATGGAAAACTTTGTGCAGGAGAGAGACCAGATGGTGCTGGAGTTTAAAAATATATTCCATACCTTGCGCTAAAAAATGGGTATCAAAGACTCTGAACATGGGTATCTGGATGACATTTTCATCTTCAGCAAAAAGGGTGGGTGGAACATTTTTAACACATTCAGCAGGTCCTAAGCACCCTGCAACAACACACATTATACGCCAATTTGGAGAAATGTTTATTCAGCATTAAGATAATTTAGTACCTAAGATACATTCTGGATGAACATGGACTGCATATGGGCCCATCCAAGATCCAATTCGTTCGTGACTGGCCAGCCCCGATAACTCTAACAAAGATCCGCAGCTTCTTGGGACTCACCAGCTTTTATGGATGGTTTGTGTTGGGTTTCTCTTATATTGCTTGGCCCTTAAACCAAGTGACCTAGCCAAGTTTGCTTGGGGTGCATCACGAAAAAAATCCTTTGAGTATTTGAAACAACGATGTTGCTCGACGCCACTTCTTACTCTACCAGACATGCAACAAACATTTACAATTGAGATAGATGCATCTGACTATGTTATCTGAGCAGTCCTCACTTAGCATGGACATCTGGTGGGCTATCATAGAGAGACATTCTCTGATTCAGTCCCTAGGTATCCCACCTATGACAAGGAGATGTGCTCCATTATGCAAGCCTATCGTCAATGTAAACATTACATCTTAGGGAAGGAGACCATCATCCACACTGATCACAAGCCCCTATAGTTCATGAAAATGCGGGGAAAGTTACAGAACGACCACTATCAGTAGTGGTCCACATACTTGCAATAGTTCCACCTGGACATCAAGTATAAGAAGGGAAGCACCAATCACGTCGGAGACTTCCTCAGCCGATATTCAGTTGTTGCACTGACTATTGTGCTCAACCCTTGTGGACATGAGACATCTGAAGGGCCCAAATTGTATGATAGTGACCCTGACTTTGTTATTTCCTATCAGACCAAGCAGGGAGATCGGTGTCAAACTTTCATCTCCAGGGTGAAATTTTATGCAATATTGACCACCTTTGTGTTCCTTCAAGCGAGCACAAGAATATGATTTAGGAGGAACATTACAGTCGAGTGACAGGGTACTTCAGTGTAGAGAAGGCAATTGCAGTGTTGCAAAAGTACTTCTACTGACATCTAATCTCTAACAAGGCATTGGTAGGTACATTCGATCGTGCACCACCTATGCCATTTCCAAACCTTACATCAAGAAGCAAGGATTGTACATCCCATTGCCTACCCCAGACAATCCCTGGGAGTCTATCTCGATGGACTACATGTTTGGATTGCCTTCAACCAAGCATGGCAATGATTGTGTATTTGTGGTTGTTGACCACTTCTCTAAGACGATAATTTTAAATCCCTGTAAGAAGAGAATCACAACAGATTCCATTGCTAAGCTCTTCTTCGAGCATGTTTGGGTTCATTTTGTCCTCCCATAGACAATTATTTTAAATCAAGACAACATGTTCCTAAGCACCTTCTGGTTCATCCTATGGTCAATGATGGACACCAAGCTGAAAAAATTGACTTCCTTACTCCCACAAATTGATGGGAAAACATAAGTGGTCAACATGATGATTGTGCATATCCTGAGAATGTACAACTCCAAATATACCTGCACTTGGGATGACAGCCTTCCTTATGTTTAGTATATCTACAATAGAGCCCTTCACAACTCTATTAGCCACAACCCTTTTTAGGTATGCTTGGGGTTCCAACCATTAGCTCCAATTGATGTATCACTACCCATTGCATATACACATGAAGATTCATCCCATGCTTAAACTAAGTCTGATCGGGCATCCAAATTTGTTGAGCAGATCCAACACATCCATCAACAAGTTCACGATATCTTACAGAAATCCAATTCCAAGTATAAGCAACGACGTGATTCCAACCATTAGCTCCAATTGATGTAGCACTACCCATTGCATATACACATGAAGAGTCCTCCCATGTTCAAACAAATTCTGATCGAGCATCCAAATTTGTTGAGCAGATCCAACAAATCCATCAACAAGTTCAAGATATCTTACAGAAATTCAATGCCAAGTATAAGCAGTGATTTTTTCAGACCAACATTGAGTTCCACATAAGTTTCAGGTTGGAAATAAGGGTTGGTTAAATTTACAGAAAGAGCACCTCACGGGGCCCCATCGGAATCTTCGCCCACATCAATATGTGCCTTACACCATCACCAACATTGTGGGTGAGAATGTTTTTGAGTTAATTATTCCTCATTTCCTTCGATTTCACCCTCTATTTAATGTGGAGTTACTTCGACCATGTTTTCCACCCCTCTTGGAGACCTCAGAGGTAGTCGAGCACTTGGCCCCTTTCGAACTAAATCCTGACTACATTGATAAGGCTATAGTTGATCAGATAATGGACATCGAGATGAAGGGCACTCTCCAACTGAACATCCAACTATATCGAGTCGTCGAAGCAAGGAAACTTCTTCATCAGGAAAGTGGCTCGCCAGAAGTCGGACTCAACAAAAGTTTCCTTATCTGATGGAGGAACTTGATGCAATGGGGACCAAATATCGCTAAAGGGGGAGGACTAAATCAGGTGGAAACTATTGGCCACCCACCTATTCCACCAAGTTACAACGATTCTCCATCTTCTTGGCAGTATTATACATTTTTTCAGGTCCCAAACTTTCAGGGTCATTTTGAGGCCCTAAATTATGTTTTTTGGCCAATTAGGGGGCTAGGGCTTGCCTTCGCATGCCCTATATTTAGTAAAAAATGTAATTCTCAATTATATCTTTCCAACGAGTTATCGAGTTCCCTAAACGGAGATCATATGTAAAATTTGTGCCCCTAGGAAGTTGATGTATCAACTAGCCACTTCAGGGCTCGTAAATCCTTTTGACGCTTCATCTCCTAGGGTTAGGTTTTTGGATGTTAGGGTTTTTTCCCCTTTAATATTATGATAAAAATTCCCTTTACGGTCACTTTGTAATCAATTCTTGTGAATGAGAATAGCCGACACATCTATCTTCAAAGATAAGTTACCACCATATGAGCTAGTTTGTATTGTTTTCCAATTTACAGTATTTTCCATTCCATTCATTAATAGAATTTGGGTTAAACTGTACTACTATGTTTTATGCAAAAACTTTGTGTGTGTGTTTCCATTTTATATTGTTTCCTTCATTTCATTATGCAAATAATCTAGATCAGTGGTATCAAAGTAATCTGCTCTTGTTGTTTCTCAGTGCATGTCCCAAATGAGATCCGATTATCAAAAGTTGGGTCTTGAACTAGTTGAGCTTAGGTAGACCACTATCATCGACCTAAGTAGCCTCACATAGGGGAAGAAGAAAAGATAGATGACAAATTAGGATATCCTATTAAATTGTTACATGAGGAATCCCTCATGTGAAAGAGGAAAGAGTGATGGATAATTTTTACCAAATCCTTTGATGATTGTCGATGGCACCAGCAAAGGAACCTTCAACGAGCAACTGTTTTGGAGGTGTGACTCCATTCAAGGTACAAGTTAACTTTGACATTCCCTTATCTGAAGGCTAGATAGACACAGATGCTTTGCAGAAACGATTAAATCTATTAGAGGGTTATTACTCTATTCAAAAAAGAATCAACAATGGAAAGATCACCTTCGCACTCCTTAAGTCCCCCACCATGTCAAATATTGGCGAGACGGTTACTGTGAGTGGCATGTTGGAGATGAGTCCATAGCATATGGTACAAAACCCACTTAGGCATCCTTTATTGATTCCCTCAAGGAGGACTTATAACCCGTCAAAAACTATGATAATCAATATACGAGATGGAAAACTTTGTGCAAGGAGAGAGACCATATGGTGTCGGAGTTTAAAAATATATTCCATACCTTGCACTCAAAGATGGGTATCAGAGACTCTAAACAAAACTTGGCCCTAAAGTACTGCAGTGTCCTACAGAGGTACATCCAAACATGGATGGATTTCCTAGACATCTTCTCACTAAGAACTGCTTATCAATATGCTGTCAAAATTGAGCAAATATTCAAGCAAGAGAATAAGCGGGAGTTTGGGTTTGCAAATCAATCGCAGTAGAATCCTATTAAATGTGTCCCTAAATAACATAACAAAGGATATAACAAGGATAGAAAAATTCATGACAACCATTCCAAACCGCAAGAGAAGAAGGGAAACAAGATGTCGAAGAAGGATAATGGAAAGTGGTGTGAGTTCCACAAAATCCCCTAGCACAACACCGATGAATTTCACTCGAAGAAATCATTGTTGTCCGAGATGAAATCCTCAGAGCGTAACTATGGATCAGACTCTAATGTGAATCAAGACAAAGGAAATAAATTCATTGATGCAGAACCCAACGCCACCATCACGATCGCGAAGATCCAACTAGATGAGCCAGAGGAGCCAAAGGAAGGGTGGCATCTATTTCACTCATAGTTGTGGGTGAAGGGGACTCTGCTACATTTCAATGTCGACAATGGTAGATAGAAGGACTTGATATCGATTGAGGTCATCAAAATATTGAAGTTGCTAACAACGGCTCACCCCAACCATACACCATCGGTTAGTTGATCCAAGGGTGAGACATCTGCTTCATTCGAAAATGTTGCCTATAATATGGCATCAAGCCCTTCCAAGATGAGGTAATGTGTGATGTCACCCCACTTGAAGTTTGTGATGTTATTTTGGGAACACCCTATATGTGGAAATGTCATTTTTTATGATTCCAAACCCTGTAGTGTCATTGTTACTTTGGGAGGCTAACTCTACAGTGTTCCCGAGGTAGTTCTGACTACTACAATTTCCTTGATCTCAACAAATCAATGTCAAAAGGTAATCTCTCAGACTAGGAATTTTGTACTCTTCATGGTTCGGTAAGAAGGTGGATGGAAGGTCACTGCAACCGCCACAACCTCAGCACAAGGTCTCTCTAAACAATAGAAGCAGGTGGAGAAGATTGTAGAAGAATACACAGATATCTATGCCTCACCTAAAGGGGTGCCCCTACATTGGTAGGTTAAGCATTCAGTTGATTTGATACCTAGTGCTCCTTTACCTAATGGCCCAGTATATAGACGTCCAATTTTGGAGAATGAGGAAATAAAGAATCAGATTCAAGGGCTCATCCAAAAAGGCCACATTCAACCAAGCTCCTCACCTTGTGGGAGCCCAATTATGTTGGTGCATAAAAAGTATTGGACATGTCGATTTTGCATTAATTATAGATTCCTAACTAATGCTCCAACAACATTCATGAGGATGATGGACGATATCTTGCAGCCTTTCACAAACTCCTTCGTGGTCGTGTACATGGATGGCATCCTCATCTTCAACAAAACTTTGGTGGAACATATTCAACACAATCAGTAGGTCTTAAGCACCTTGTGATAACACAAGTTATACGCCAATCTGGAAATATGCTCATTCGGCATGGAGATAATTTAGTACCTGGAACACATCATGGATTAATATGGGGTGCATGTGGAACCAACCATGATCCAAGTCTTTTGCGAATGGCCATCCTTGACAACTCTAAAAAATATCTACAACATCCTGGGCCTCACCCACTTTTACCGCAAGTTTGGGTTGGGGTTCTCTCATATCGTTTGGCCCCTAAGACAAGTGACCAAGTATGGAAAACCCCAAGTTTTCTTGGGGTGCATCAATAAAAAACCTTCAGGGATCTAAAACAATGCCACTGCTTACTTTGATAGACGTGCAACAACTCTTTGAGATTGAGACAAATTCCTCTGACTATGCTATTGGTGCAGTCCTCACTCAACATGGACATATGGTTGCTTATCATAGTGAGAAAATCTCTTATTCAATTCGTAGGTATCCCACCTATGACAAGGAGAAGTACTCCATTTTGCAAGCTTGACGTCAATGGAAAAATTACATATTAGGGAAGGATACCATCACCCACACTGATCACAAGCCTCTCTAGTTCATGCAAACACGAGGAATGTTGCAGAATGACCGCCATTAGAAGTGGTCCACGTACCAGTAACAGTTCCACCTCAACATCAAGTAGAAATAAGAGAAGCACCAATCACATTGCAAAATGCTTCAACCGACCTCTAGTTGATATGCTGACTATTGTTCTCAACTCTTGTAGACATGAGACATCTGAGTGGCTCAAATGTTGTGACATTGACCCTAAATTTGTTATTGCCTATAAGACATTATAAGCAGGAATATCGATGTCAAACATTCATCTTGAAGGTGAAATTTTATGCCATCTCAACCACCTCTATGTTCCTTCAAGCGAGGGAGAGAAGATGATTTGGGAGGAACATTACAATCTAGTGGCGAGTCACTTTGATGTAGATAACACAATTGTATGTCGTCAAAGTAATTCTACTAGTCGAAGCTCCGGAAAGATGTTGATAGGTACATCTAGTCGTCGTCCACCCGTGCCATTTCCAAACCTTCCATCATTAAGCAAGGATTGTACACCCCATTTACTACCCCAGATAAACCTTGGGAGTCTATTTCCATGGACTAGATGTATGGATTTCCTTCAACCAAGCATGGCAATGAATTTGTATTTGTGGTTGTTGACTGGCTCTCTGAGATGGCAATTTTAACTCCCTGTAAGAAGAGCATCACATCATAGGCCACTGCTAAGCTCTTCTTCGAGCATGTTTGGGTTCATTTTGGCCTCCCACGAACTATTATTTCATATCGAGATAGCAGGTTCTTAAGTACCTTTTGGTCTAGCCTATGATTAATGATGGACACCAAGTTGACCAATTCGACTGCCTTCCATCCACAAACTGATGGGCATATAGAAGTGGTTAAAAGGATGATTGTGCATATCCCGAGAATGTACAAATCCAAGCATCCCCACAATTGGCATGAGATCCTTCCTTATGTTCAACATAGCTACAATAGTTCCCTTCACAACTCTCTTACCCACAACCCTTTTGAGGTATGCTTAGGGTTCTAGCCATTAGCCCCAATTGATTTAGCACTTCACATTGCATATACATAGGAAGAGTCCTCCCATGCTCAAACTGAATCTGATTGGGAATCCAAATTTGTTGAATAGATCCAACACATCCAACAACAAGTTCATGATATCTTGCAGAAATCCAATGCCAAGTATAAGCAGTGACATGACCAGCATCGAGTTCCACATAAGTTTCAAGTTGGTAATAAGGTATGGTTACATTTACAAAAAAAATTCCTCACAGGGCCCCATCGTGAGCTCCACCCACTTTGATTTGGGCCTTACACCATCACCAAGGCTGTGGGTGAGAATGCTTTTGAGTTAAGTATTCCCCCTTTCCTCTATTTGTACCTTATCTTTAATGTGCAACTGCTTCGACCATATACATTTTCACCCGTATCAGACAAGTTAGAGATATTCAAGCACTTGGCTCCTACAAAACTCAATACTAACTGCATTGAGAAGGTTGCATCGATTGGATCATGGACATTGAGATGAAGAGAACTCTTAAACAGAACATCCAATTGTATCGGGTCGTCAAAGCAGGGAAGCTTCTTAACTAGGGAAAGTGACTCACTAGGAGTCAAACTCAGCAAAATTTTTCCCATCTGATGAAGGAACTTAACGTAATGGGGACCATTGCTCCCTAAGGGGGGAGGATTGATCCAGGTGGATACTAGTGGGCACCCACATGTTCCATAAAGTTATGATGGTTCTCCATCTTCTTGGTAGTTTTCTACTATTTTTCGAGTCCCAAACTTACAGGGTCGTTTTGAGGCGCTAAATGATGTTTTTTGGCCAATAAGGGGGGAAAGGGTAGCCATGGCATACCATGGTCCCAGTCAAAATTTGTAATTCTTGGTTAGTTCTTTCCAATGAACTATCGAGCACCCCACTAGTACAAAATGAGAGATAAGTGACCAGGAGACCAAAACAATTTGGTCACCACAGTTTTCTCAAGGGATAAATGACCAAACTTGAGCAATTTTAAGTGAGCCAACTAAAAACGACCAAGATAAATGACCAATTTGGTCACAGGATAAAATATGCGACTAGATAAAATGTAACTAAACTAAAAATGACCACATAACAATAACATTAAGAATATGAATTGGTCGTTTATTTAGTCATTTTTAGTTGTCACTCCGATAATGGAAAATTACAATTTTGACAATCAATTTGTACAATTTACTAAATTTTAACACTGCAGATGGATTCAGAGACCCCCTACAATGTAATAAATTTTAACACTGCAGATGAATTCAGATACCCCTTGGCCTTGAATGGAGATCATATGTAAAATTTGCTCCCCAAGGAAGTTAATGTATCAACTAGCCACCTCGGGGCCCACAAATCCTTTTGGTGCTTCATATCCTAGGGGATGATTTTTTTATGTTTAGGGTATTTGGCTCTTTATGCTTATGATAAAAAAATACCTTTGCAGTTTCTTTGTAATCAACTCTTGTGAATGAGCATAGCCGACACATATCTCTTCAAAGATAAGCTATGACCATCTGAGCTAGTTTGTATTAATGCTTTGTTGTTTACAATGTTTTTCCATTACATTCATTAATAAAAATTGGTTTAAACTATACTATTATGATTTATGAAAACATATATGTGTGTGGTTCTATTTTATATTGTTACCTTCATTCTTTTCTACAACTAATCCATATCGGTGGTATATGAGCAATCTACTCTTGTTGTTTCTGAGTGCATGTCCCCAACTAGACCTGGATATCAAGAGTTGTGTCTCGAACTAGTTGAGCTTGTGGAGAGCCACTCTCGTCGACCTAAGAAGCCTCACATGGTGGAGAAGAAAAGAGATATGAAGGAGCAGCAGATCCTATTAAATTGTTGCTCAAGGAAGTCCTTGCATGAGAAAGTTACGAGATGATAGATAATTTCTCCCAAATCCTTCGATGACTATCGATAGTGCCAGCAAATGCACCTTGATTGAGCATCCATTTCAGAGGTGCAACTCAATTCAAGGTACATGTTAATTTTTGCATTCACTTATTTGAAGGCTATATAGACGTGGATGCTTTGGATAAATGGTTAAATCTATTAGAGGTTTATTACTCTGTTCAAAAAAATTCCGACAACGAAAGATCAACTTCACACTCATTAAGCCCCTCCCCCATGTCAAATATTGGTGGGATAATTACTACGAGAGGCATGCCAGAGATGAGTCTAAAACATATGGTACAGAACCCACTTGGGAGTCCTTTATTGATTCCCTCAAGGAGGATTTCTACCTCGTCGGAAACTATTATGACTAGTATACAAGTTGGATAACTTTGCGTGAGGAAAGAGACTAGATGTCATAGTTTACCAATATGTTCCATACCTTGAGCTCAAATATGAGTATCATAGACTCCAAAAGTCACTTGTTACTAAAGTACCACAATGGCCTATACAGGTACATCCAAACATAGATGGATTTCCTAGACATCTCCTCATTGGGATCCGCTTATCAACATGCTATCAAAATTGAGCAAAAATTCAAGCAGAAGAATAAGTAGGAGTTTTGGTTTGCAAATCAATCACAATAAAAGCCTGGTAAATTTGGCCTTAACTCATTGAACAAAGAATAGAGAAAGGATATCCAAACTCATGGAAACCAATCCAAATGCAGGTGAAGAAGGGAAATGGGAGGTCAAAGAAGGACAATGGAAAGTGGTATGAGTTCCTCAAAATCCCCTGGCAAAACATCGTTGAATGTCGCTCAAAGCAATCATTGTAGGCCGAGATGAAATCCTCAAAGCCTGAATCTGGATTGAAATCTTATGCATGGAAAGACAAAGGAAAGTGAATCATTTATGTGGAACCCACTGCCACCATCGCGACCGCAAAGACCCAACCAGATGAGCCAAAGGATCCAAAGGATGGGGAGCTTCTCTTCCACTCACATATGTGGGTGAATGGGACTCCACTACACTTAATTGTTAACATTGGTATCCAGAAAACCTAATCTCAGATGAGGTCATCAAAATATTGAAGTTTCCAACATCACCTCACCCCCAACCATACACCATTGTTTGGTTGAGCCAAGGGAAAGACATCCACGTGAGTCAGCAATGTCTCCTATTCTACAACATCAAGCCCTTCCAAGATGAGGCACTGTGTGATGTCACCCATCCTGAACTTTATAGTGTGCTTTTAGGACTATCCTATATGTGGAAACGTCATGTTATTTATGAGTCCAGGCCCCATAGTGTCATTGTTACTTTGGTAGGCCAACTCTACAAGGTACCCGAGGTAGTTCCAACTATTGTAGTTTCCTTGATCTTGACAAAGCAATGTTGAAAGGTAATCTCTCAGATTGGGAAATTTTTGCTCTTCATGGTTTGGTCAAAAGGTGAATGGAAGGTCAGGGAAACTGCTAGGCTCAACAAAAGGTCTCTCTAAATAACATAAGTAGGTGGACAAGATTGTAGAAGAATACAGAGATATATTTGCCTCACTTAAAGGGATGACCCTAAACTAGTAGGTTAAACATTCAATCAATTTGATACATGGTGCTCCTTTACCTAATGGCCCAATATATAGACACTCACTTTTGGAGGATGAAAAGATAAAACATTATATTCAAGAGCTCATCCAAAAAGGCCACATTCGATCGAGCTCATCACCTTATGGGAGCCCAATTGTGTTGGTGTAGAAAAAGGATAGGACATGGCGACTTTGCATTGGTTATAGATCCATGAATAAGATCGCTGTCAAGAATCAATACTAATCCCTAGATTGATGGCCTTATTAATCGGCTTAGTGGTTCCAAGTTCTTCAGCAAGATTGATCTGAAGTCAGGATACCACCAGGTCCTGATCAAGCAAAGTGATGTATGGAATACAACCTTCAATTCTAAATAAGTCCTTTTGAGTGGTTGATCATGCCTTTTGGTTTGACTAATGCTCCAACAACATTCATGAGGATGATGGATGATATCTTGTGCTCGTTCACAAACTCCTTTGTGGTTGTGTATCTAGATGACATCCTCATCTTTAGCAAAAATTGGGTGGAACTTTTGCACCACATTCAATAGGTTCTAAGCACCCTACGACAACACAAGTTATACGCCAATTTGGAGAAATTCACGTTCGACATGGAGAGAATTCAGTACCTAGGATACATTGTGGATGAGCATGGGGTGCATGTGGACACAACCAAGATCCAAGTCATTCATGATTGGCTAGCCCCAACAACTCTAACAGAGCTCCCCAAATTCTTAGGCCTTGCCAATTTTTACCACGGGTTTGTGTTGGGGTTCTCTCATATTTCTTGGTCCTTGATCTAAGTTACCAAGGGTGGAGCCAAAGCCAAGTTTTCTTTGGGTTCATTACAATAGAAAGCCTTAGAGGATCTGAAATGATGTCACTACTTAACACCACTCCTTACTCTGCCAGACCTACAACAACCCTTTGAGATTGAGACAAATTCCTTTGCCTATGTTATTAGTGCAGTCCTCACTCGATATGGACATCTAGTGACTTATCATAGTGAGACACTCTCTCATTCAGTTTGTAGGTATCCCACCTATGACAAGTAGATGTACTCCATTGTGTAGGCTTGTCGTTAATGGAAGCATTACATCTTAGAGAAGGAGACCATCATCCACACTAATCACAAGCTCCTGCAATTCAAATAGATGCAAGGAAAGTTACAAAATGACTGCCATTAGAAGTGGTCCACATACTTGCAATAGTTCCACGTGAACATCAAGTATAAGAAGAGAAGCACCAATCATGTTGCAGACTACCTCAACCAGCCTCTAGTTGTTGTGTTGAATACCGTGATCAACTATTGTGGACATGAGACATCTGAGTGGCCAAGGAGATGTACTCCATTGTGTAGGCATGTGGTTAATGGAAACATTACATCTAAGGGAAGGAGACTATCATCCACACTAATCACAATCTCTTGCAGTTCATGTAGATGCAAGGAAAGTTATAGAATGACTGCCATTAGAAGTGGTCCACATACCTGCAATAGTTCCACCTGAACATCAAGTATAAGAAGAGAGGCACAAATCATGTTGCAGACTACCTTAACCAGCCTCCAATTGATGTGTTGAATATTGTGCTCAACTATTGTGGACATGAGACATCTAAGTGGCCCAAATTGTACAACATTGACCCTAACTATGTTATTTCCTATTAGACATTACAAGAAGGGAGATTGGTGTCAACCTTTCATATCCAGGGTGAACTTTTATGCAATATCATCCACCTCTATGTTCCTTCAAGCAAGCACGAGAAGATGATTTTGGAGGCACATTAAAGTCGAGTGGTAGAGCACTTTGGCGTAGAGAAGACAATTGCAGTGTTGCAGAAGTACTTCTAATCGCCAAAGCTATAACAAGACATTGGTAGGTACACCTGATCGTGCACCACATGGGCCATTTCCAAACCTGCCATCAAGTATCAAGGATTGTACACCCCATTTCATACCCCAAATAAGATTAAGGATTGTACATCCTTGCACTTGGGATGATATCTTTTCTAATGTTCATCGTAGCTACAACAGATCCCTTCACAACTCTATTAACCACAACCCTTTTTAGGTATGCTTGGGGTTCCATCCATTAGCCCAAATTGATGTAGCATTGCCCATTTCATAAGCACGGGAAGAATTCTCCCATGCTCTAACTGAGTCTAATCGAGCATCTAAATTTGTTGAGCAAATCCAACAATCCAAAAACAATTTCATGATATCTTGTAGAAATCCAATGCCAAGTATAAACATCGACATGACCAACATTGAGCTCCACATAAGTTTTAGGTTGGCGATAAGGTTTAGTTACATTTATAGAAAGAGTGCCTCACAGAGCCCCATTAGAAGCTCTGTGCACTTCAAGATGGTCTTTACACCATCACCAAGGCTATGGGTGAGAATGCTTTTGAGATAAGTATTTCCTCTTTCCTCGGCTTGAACCCTGTCTTTAATGTGGATCTACTTTGACCATATTTTCCACCCCTGTTGGACACCTCAAAGGAATCTAAGCAGTTGACCCCTACATAACTCAATCCTATTTGCATTGAGAATGCTACAGTCGATCAGATCATGGACACTAAGATGAAGGGCACTCGCCATCGGAACATCCAACTCTATTGGGTCGTCAAAGTAAGGAAGCTTCTTCACCAGCGCAAGTGGTTCACCAGGAGTTGGACTCAACAATTCCTCATCTGACGGAGGAACTTGACACAATGGGGATCATTGCTCCTCAAGGGAGGAGGACCAATCCAAGTTGATATCGGTGGCCACCCACCTATTCCACCAAGTTACAATGGTTCTCCATCTTCTTGGCCGTTTTCTATGGTTTTTTGGGTCCCAAAATTTTGGCCTTTTTTTGAGGCCCTAAACGATGTTTGTTGGCCAATTTAGGGGTGAAGGTTATCTATCCTAGACAAAAGTTGTAATTCTTGGTTAGTTCTTTCCAACGAGCTATAAAGCTCCTTAAATGAAGATCGTATGTAAAATTTGTGCCCTCGGGAAGTTGACGTATCTACTAGCCACCTTAGGGTCCGCAAATCCTTTTGGTGCTTCATCTCCCAGGGTTAGGCTTTTGGATGTTAGGGTTTTTGCCTCTTTATGCTTATGATAAAAATCCCCTTTGCAGTCTCTTTGTAATCATCTCTTGCGAATGAACGTATCCAACACATCTCTCTTTGGAGATAAGCTACCACCATCTGAGCTAGTTTGTATTGCTTTGCAATTTATATTGTTTTTCCATTCCATTCATTAATAGAATTTAGGTTTTACTGTACTATTGTGCTTTCTGCAAAACATTTGAGTGTGTGTTTACATTTAATATTGTTGCCGTAATTTCATTCTACAAATAATCCAACTCAAATGGTTAATGATCAAGGCTTGTGCTCTTCATTTTCTAACATGGCATTATAGATATTGATCTAGTCTCATTGGCTTAATATTTTGAAATGACAGAAATTTGGTGTGGAAGTATTTTGTGTCCTAATAGGTTTTGAAGGTATCCATTAAGCTTCGACAAAGCTTTGAACAAAATTACATTTTTTTGGCAAATATTTGAGGGTTTTAAACTACCCATGTTACTTTAACTCTCTATAATCAATATTTTATCTTTTATTTGGTTTAGTGGTTATATCTTGCATTGGAATAATTGATGTGGATTTGTGAGGGATTAAAGAACCAGTGTTTTAAGTTTCCACATAATTTGGACTCTCAATGTGGCTAAAATTAGCTCTTTGAGATGAACTAAATAAAACTATTCTTTGAATAGTCCATAGCTCAAATTGAAAATGAGGATATTTATCGATTATATGTGAAAAATTTAGGGGAATCAGTGTTTGAGTTTTTCCATACATTTCATCATTTTATCCCTCAAATTTCAATTTGAAGATTATGTGACCATTTTTGGAAATTTATGATTTTGGAAAGTCCTTGTTTTTTGGAAATTTATGTTTCTAGATTTTTATTTTTTCACAATTTCTATTTTCAAAAGTTTATATTTTTGGTAGCAAAAATGTAGAGGACTATAACTTCATCTACAACATATGTTTGATTTTTTTTCCAAAAGGCTATTTTTTATGTCCATTCCACTAGTCCCATCAGATTTTCTAGATTCTGGATTTTATGGTCAATTTGTGGTTTTTCTTAGATTGATATACAAAATTGAAAATGAGCCTAAGTTGGATTGGAAAAAAAAGATCACTGATGTGCTCAATGGTAAAACTAGCCAATGGTGACATCCAGAAATCTTTATATGTTGTATAATTTGTTATTTGGGAAGAGCAATGTGAACACGACATACACCTTATTGGGCAGACAATACTGGTTAACTTGTTGGTAAATATTGAAATTGCATATTCTAATGTTGTTTATTCATTTGACATAGGGTGGAATCAATTACAAGGTGCACTCCGAGCAAAAAATTAGGGGCTAAATTTCACCCATGAGCTAGTTTGCCATGTTTTTTTCCAAAAAAAAAATTCACCAATTTCCATTTAGTCTAAAATTATCCACCCAAATTCTATAGGATAGAAGTATTTTACTCTAAAAATTGCCAGAATTATCTAGAAACTATATAAAATCCTTTGAAATTTGAATATTTTTATAAAAAAGTCACTAAACATTTTATGGTTTCCATTTCAAGCATTAATAAGATTCACCAAGGTTTCTACACTTTAAGATAAGTATGGATGCTTAAAATTTTCCCTGGTGCACTCTTTTGATTCATTGACCATGAAAATGGTCTTTATTGAGTAGGTTTTTGAACACTATATTTGTTGCTATTTTTTTGGTACATGTGAGTTTTTATAGGAAGAGCATTTGGTTGCATGGGGTGTTTGGAGCACTTATTAAGCCTCTTAACCATGTTAAGGGTGTGGTTAGGTTCTTGTTTTGTATGATTGGAGAATCCATGTTGATAATCGACACTAACAATTTTGCCATATCACTATTGTTGTTGATTGTTGGCACGTACAACTTCGTAGATCGCTTTCAACTTCAACATGATTTTTCCATCTTCTATGTCTTTTTGGAGAAGATTCTTCTTTGACAACATGGTGATTCTTGCTTTAATGATTCAAGCATATGCTCTATTACATTTGGAATAGAATCTCATTGTATTTACTTAATTAGTTCCAAATACATTTGTCTGAACTAATTCTTTGGAGGATGTAGGTTTGCAGTTGGACTTTTCATTTATTTTAGTACTAGTATTGAAGAGATTTATGTGGAGACTTGAGAGATAAATAATTGTGTAGATTAATATTCCATTTTGAGTTTGTTTGTGATTCAACATGGGTAGGTTCATGTAGTCAGTATTGGTCATACTTGCATCGGTTCTTGATAGAAGTGAAGTTGTTCATATTCACAACTTATTAAGGATTTCATCACTGATAACATTATTCCACTTTGCAGGTTTTCCTTGGTAGAAGTGAAGTTCAAGAGATATATTCATAACTTATTATGGATGTATGAAGTTGTCATTAAGTAGGAATGTTAATGTAATGCCATCTCCTTATCCATATGTATTTGTTCCTTTGGTTGACTTTAAGGGAAAATGTTAGAATATGTTGTAATGTTGTCTAGCCACATTTGTTGATGTACTTGCTATTATTATGATAATGTTGAAGTCATTGCTATTAGTGCATTTATGTATATCTAATGGGGTATCATTAGACTTTATAGGACCACTTTGTGGCACTTGTTACTTAACATAGGCACCTATATGACTCCTTGTGCCTTAATATGGTCTTGATGGGTGAGATTTTATTTATCACAAATTCATTAGTTGAAGTGGTCTTCTCACTATTAAGGCCTATATATTAAGGAGGTCTAGAGATATCTATCAATTAATCCATTTTATATCAACCATTGTAGTGGATCATTATAAGCTTGGTGCTTGAGGAATATTGGAGGCTTAATGTAACAAGTTTTTGAAGAGTAATACAATTATTAATCTTGTCAATAGGATCTATCCCAAGTGGTTGTGGGATGAAGTGATATCCTCCCCACCCATGTTTTATTCCCATAAGTGACATGCTGAGCTCATGATGATTATATTGTTGTAATGGCTTCAAGTCTTGTTGTTGACTTTATTCCCATAAGTGACATGTTGAGTTGTAATGGCTTCAAGCCCTATTGTTGACTTGACCTTCTACCCTGAAGAATCTAGGGTTTTCCTCAAGATAATTTAGCTGAAAAAAAATGATTAATATTTGATATTGGATGTTTCCTCTACACATTGTAGAGGTTTGACCACTATAAATCTTAGTGCATTTGCCTCATATTATTTATCTTCATTTGCTTATGTTTATGATGCATGCTCATAGGAGATCAAATGATTAATGATCAAAACTTGTGCTTATTACTAACATAGAATCATAGCATGTTTTTCTAACGTGTTAGAATCCTTAAGCATCTTGAAGATAATGATGATCCACTACAATGGATGATTTAGCAATCGAAAATTAAATACGTCAAGGCATGCTCAATATGTAGTCTTTAATAGTGAGAAGGAATCTTCACATAGTGAATGTGTGATGAATAAAATTCACTTACAAAACCTACATTAAGGAATAATGAGGCACATAAATGCTTATTTAAGTAACAAGATCCATATAGGTGATCCTAATTAAAATTTTTAATGATGTCGAATTACAGGTAAATTAATGGCACACTAATGGCATAGCCATTATAATGGCACTAATTGCATCAACAAATGGGGCCAATAGACAACATTACCACATATCCTAACATTCCAGAAAATTAAATACGTCAAGGCCTCCTTGATATGTAGTCTTTAATAATGAGAAGGGATCTTCATATAGTGAATGTGTGATGAATAAAACCCACTTACAAAACCTGCATTAAGGAACAATGAGGCACATAAATGCTTATTTAAGTAACAAGAGCCATATAAGTGATCCTAATTAAAAAGTTTAATGATGTCGAATTACATGTAAATTAATGGCACACCAATGACATAAAAATGGCACTAGTTGCATCAACAAATGGGGCCAATAGACAACATTACCATTCTAACATTCCTTGTAAATGTTCAGTATTCTTAATAAGCTTTCTATCACCACATATTAAGTGTCATAGGTTTCCCTTTGGCTAAGCATCCATGAGTGGGATGTATATATTCAATCAATGGCACCCAAGGCCTACAACTAGCCCCAACCATTTTTTGTGTGCATTGGCTTGCACCACATGCATGAGCATGTCACTACTAGGACTTGAACCCTGGTTGGGGCTATATTAGTTATCTGTTGGTTTTGGAGCCTAATCTCCTAGATTCAGAGATATTATTATTCAGCCGTGTTTGTACCCCAGCTTTATATGATATGCAAAATGACTGTACACTCACCCCAACGGGCCCCCGAAGGAAATTTTTTGGGGTTGTTTTATGGGCCCATGGTTTTGGGTAACCCATGGTATTTTTCCATGGTATTCCCCTTTAAAAGAAAGACATTGTAATATGGCTAGGGTTGATTTATTTAGGTATTATGCATCGTAAAGATCTTTGAGATCGTAAAGAGAGACTGTGAGAGAGTGTGAAGAGGAAGTGCAACGTATGTGCTGCAGGTTGTATCCCTTCACTTTGCTGGATGGTATAATAATAAGGACTAGCAATTTCAGTGTGGATGTAGCCCATCTTGGGTGAACCACGATATATTGGTGTCTCTCTTCTAATGTGTTTGTGTAATTTGTATTTACATCTTGTTTATTGTTATTGCTATGCGATCATGTTTTTCTAACAATTGGTATCAGAGCCAAAGGTCTATTTGGCAGATAAACCCGCAGGAAACTAGGGTTTCTATTTCGAGTGGGAGCAATGGCGGAAGAAGGAAAGTTTAAGGTCGAGAAGTTTAATGGCCAAAACTACTAGTTATGGAAGATGCAAATGGAGGACTATCTGTACCAAAAGGGTCTATTCCTACCATTGGGAGGAAGAGCAAAGCAACCGGCGACTATGAAGGAAGAAGAATGGGAAGTTCTTAACAGAAAGGCACTGAGAACAATATAGATGTCCTTGGCTTCGTCGGTGGCTTTCAATATCTCAAAAGAAAAGACAACGGAGGGTTTGATGAGCGCATTGGGTAAGTTGTATGGAAAACCCTCGGCCTCCAATAAGGTATTTCTAATGAAGCGTTTATTTAATATGGAGATGTCTGAAGGTGGATCTGTTGCTGATCATTTAAATTAATTTAATATGGTTACAAATCAACTAAGTTCTGTAAGTGTGAACTTTCATGATGAGGTTAGGGCTCTTCTAATCTTATGTTCATTACCAGAAAGCTAGAATAGCTTGGTCATGGTTGTAAGTAACTCTATCTCTGTTCAAACACCTTGAAATTTGATGATCTTATTGGTGTTATTCTTAGCGAGGAAATGCGAAGAAAAAGCACAGGTGAGACATCAGGTAATGCATTGACCATGGAGAGCAAGGGAAGACAAAGGGAGAAAGGAAAAAGCCAAGGTAATTGTGGCAAGTCTAAAACGGGCAGATCCAAGTCCAGATTGGGAAAGATAGAGTGTTGGAACTGTGGAAAGAAAGAACATCTGAAGAAAGACTGGAGATCTCTAAAGAAGAAAGGAGATGGACAGGAGGAGACTACTCATGAAGCAAATGTAACATGTGATGTGTTACAAGATGCTTTGATTCTTGCATTAGATAATACTAGTGATTACTGGGTAGTCGATTCAGGGGCTTCATTTCATGCTACACCCCATAGGAAATACTTTCATGATTATGTTCCAGGCAATTTTGGACATGTTTTATTGGGTGATGATGAACCATGTAAAATTGTTAGAATGGGTAAGGTACGGATAAAATTGAAGAATAGAACTGAATGGCTGCTGAAATATGTAAGGCATATTCCTGCTATGAAAAGAAATATGATCTCAACAGGGAAGATGGGAGATGGCGGCTGTCTATCTACACTAGGAGAAATGTGGTGGAAGATCACTAAAGGATCAATGGTGATAGCAAAATGAGACATGATAGGTACGTTGTATTTATGTTCTCATAATACCGACCATTCTATCTCTTTAGCTTCCACAGGAACATATACAGCACTGTGGCATCATAGGCTTGGCCACATGAGTGAGAAGGGGATGGAGATTATCCACTCAAGGAAGTTGCTTCCAAATTTGAAGCAGGTAATTTTGGAATTCTGTGAGAACTGTGTTTATGGAAAACAGAAGAGAGTCAGATTTCTCAGGGTTGGGAAACAAAAGAAGAATGAAAAGTTAGAGCTTGTGCATACAGATGTATGGGGACCGGATCAGGTACAATATCTTGGTGGCTCTCATTATTATGTTACATTTATTGATGATGCAACTAGAAAAAAATGGGTTATTGCATTAGACATAAATCTGATGTGTTTGCTACTTTTAAGAAGTGGAAAGCTTTGGTTGAGAATGAGACAGGAAAAAGGTTGAAATGTCTCAGATCTGATAATGGAGGTGAGTACTGCGACAAGGAGTTTGATAGTTATTGTTCATACCATGGGATTCGTAGAGAAAAGATAGTCCCAAGAACACCACAAGAAAATGGTGTATCAGAAAGGATGAATAGAACGATCATGGAGCATGCAAGGTGTATGAGATTGCATGCAAGGTTGCCCTTACAGTTTTGGGCAGATGATGTAAATACTGCTATTTACTTAATAAACAGAGGGCCTTCAAGTGCTTTGGATGGTGGTATTCCAGAGGAGGCATGGACAGGTAAAAAGGTAAACTACTCATTTCTAAGAACGTTTGGTTGTGAAGCACTTATCCATATTGATAAAGAAAATAGAACAAAGCTTGAAGCTAAATCCAAGAAATGTACCTTTAGTGGATATGGGGTTGATGATTTTGGTTATCACTTATGGGATTATGAAAATCACAAAATCATTAGGAGTAGAGATGTGATATTCAATGAAAAGGTCATGTATAAAGATCAGTTGCAAGGAAAGAAACAAGAAAAGGAAAACACAGAGTACTAAGTACTTGATGAAATTGAAGAAAATGAAATTCCAAAGGTGCCAGAAAATCAGGAACAGCAACAAGTACCTGAAACTCCTGCAAGTGTAAGAAGATCTACCAGGTTAAGTAGACTCCCTGAACGATACTCTCCTTCAATGTGTTATTTATTGATGACTGATTCTGGTGAACCGGAATGTTATGAAGAAGCAATGCAGGTGGAAACTAGAAAGAAGTGGGAGCAAGGCATGAATGAAGAGATGGACTCATTGGTAGGAAACTAGACTTGGGATTTGGTTCAGTTGTCTGCTGGTAAAAGAGCATTGCAGAACAAATGGGTTTACAAGTTGAAGGAAGAAGAAGGAGGAAAGAAGCGGTACAAGGCCAGACTTGTTGTAAAGGGGTTTGCACAAAAGAAAGGTATAGATTTTGATGAAATATTTTCTCCTATTGTTAAGATGACTTCAATTAGGATTATTTTAAGTCTAGTAGCGGTAGAAGATTTGCATCTTGAACGGTTAGATGTAAAAACAACTTTTCTCCATGGGGATTTGGAGGAAGAGATATATATGCAGCAGCCGCAAGGGTATGAGGTCAAAGGGAAGGAGGATTTGGTATGCAGGTTGAAGAAGAGCTTGTATGGCTTGAAGCAAGCTCCAAGGCAGTGGTATTTAAAATTTGGCAGGTTTCTGACAGAACAAGGTTATAGTAGATGTCATTCTGACCACTGTGTTTATTTCAAGAGGCTAGACAATGAAAGATATATTATCTTGTTATTGTATGTGGATGACATGCTCGTTGCAGGGTTTAACATGCAGGATATAAATGTACTCAAAAGGAAGCTAGCTAATTCATTTGCGATGAAGGATTTGGGTGTTGCAAAGCAAATACTTGGTATGAGAATAACCAGAGACAGGAAAAATCGCAAATTAACATTGTCTCAGAGTGAGTACATACAAAAGGTGTTGGAGAGGTTCAGAATGCAGAATGCAAAACCAGTTAGTACACCTTTGGCCAGCTATTTCAAACTAAGTAAGGAAATGTGTCCCAAAACACAGGAAGAGATAGATTACATGTCCAAGATTTCCTATTCATCAGCAGTTGGAAGCTTGATGTATGCCATGGTGTGCACAAGACCAGATATTGCACATGCAGTGGGAGTTGTGAGCATATATATGAGCAATCCAGGTAAAGAACATTGGAAGGAAGTACAGTGGATTCTCAAGTATTTGAGAGGTAATACCACTCAGGCATTATGTTTTGTAGTTTCAGACACTGTTCTACAGGGATATGTTGATGCAGATATGGCAGGTGATAAGGATAGCAGGAGGACCACCACAGGGTATGTGTTTACTATAGGTGGAACTACAGTAAGTTGGATTTCGAAACTGCAAAAGGTTGTTGCACTTTCAACAACAGAAGCAGAGTACGTTGTTGGTATAGAGGCTAGTAAAGAGATGATTTGGTTGCAAAGGTTTATGGAGGAATTGGGTAAGAAGCAGAAGGATAGCAAGTTGTATAGTGACAGCCAGAGTGTCATTCATCTTCCAAAGAACTCAACATTACATTCCAGGACTAAACATATATAGCTCAAGTACCATTTCATACGCTATGTTCTGGAAGATGAACTGTTGAAGCTGGAAAAGATACATACTAGCCAGAATCCTATAGACATGTTCACAAAGGTAGTGACCATAGAGAAACTGAGTTCCTACTCGGTTTCAGTTGGCCTTCCAGCGTGAAGGTGAAGATGAGAAATTTTCCAAGTCCAAGGTCCAGCAAGTGCAGCAGCGATGCAGTTGTTGTGATCAGTCTCCAAGTGGGAGATTGTAGGTTGTGGATCCTGATCTCCCAGATCCAGAGATATTATTATTCAGCCAGTTTGTACCCCATCTTTATATGATATGAAAAAGGACTGTACACTCACCCCAGTGGGCCCCTAAAGGAAATTTTTTGGGGTTGTTTTACGGGCCCATGGTTTTGGGTAACCCGTGTATTTTCCCATGGTATTCCCCTTTAAAAGAAATACATTGTAATACGGCTAGGGTTGATGTATTTAGGTATTATGCATTGTAAAGATCTCTGAGATCGTAAAGAGAGACTGTGAGAGAGTGTGAAGAGGAAGTGCAGCGGATGTGTTGCAAATTGTATCCCTTCACTTTGCTGGATGGTATAATAATAAGGACTGGAAATTTCAGTGTGGACGTAGCCCATATTGGGTAAACCACGATATATTGGTGTCTCTCTTCTAATGTGTTTGTGTAATTTCTATTTTCATCTTGTTTATTGTTATTTCTCTGCAATCCTGTTTTTCTAACAGTTACCCACTTTCATAAACTAGGCCAAGCCACTCTTGACATGCCCCCTTAATGTTTACTAGGAAAACTGTGAAATCTTAATCATAGTAGGATCTAGTAGCTAAATATTACCTCACAATCAAGAAATTTGGCTTAGTATGCAAGAAACAGTGTAAAAAAGAATTCTGGAAAATAAATGATCAAAAACCAGTAACAAATGATAAAAACCCAGTGACACAAATGATCAAATAGAAGGTTTATTATAACTGTCCAACCCAGCAATGAGTTGTGAATACATTTATATAGAATTTGGAAGAATTTGTTTTCCTTTGGAGGCAGCTACAAGTGGCTAGCTTAGATTGGACCTCAATCCCCCCTAGGTTGACCAATAGGCTCCCAAATCACCCCAAACAGGTACGAATTGTCCATGTCAATGTTGGGTGAGCATGGGAAGACATAAATGAGGCTCAAACATGTGGTGGATAATATTCGGTGGAGGTCAGGTGGCCAAGGATAGGCCAAAAAAAACAAGAAAGGGGAAAAATATCCACATACAATGCATGGGCGCCTTAATTTAAAGACAGTTTCCTTAAAACAGGGAAATAGGGCGCCTTTGCTCAAGAGGTGGTAATAAATGTTGTAGATGGCCATAAATAGGGCGTCCAACAACTATATTGACCATATTTTGGCCCAAAAGTGGTGGAATGGTCATAATTAGCTCCAACTAACTTCTAACAACCTTGGATTGTCATCATTAACCTTATTTTGGACCATTTAATCAACAAAGTGATGTATGAATAAGGTCCTAAGGTGTAATAATATTGTTCTAACACCCCACCATAAGCTAGACTTATGCAGTCAAAACAAAAATAAGGCCTTGGCAACTAAGGCTCAAGTCACCCTTTACAACAACAATTTTTATTAGTCCATGTAACCAAGGTAAGGAGGAAAACCACATGGGAAGTAAAAACTCCCCTCTAAAATGGACATGAAACATATCTGGAAAATAAACCAATATTCACCATGCATCACTCACCCCAAGGAGTGATCTAAGTTAAGTGAAGGTATTCTCAGTGAAACTCTTGGTGAAGATATCAACAGTTTGCTCAGCAGAAGGGAATATTGCAAGGCAATAATTTGGTCATGCACCAAGTCTCGAATGTAGTGCATGTGGATATCTATGTGCTTGGTCCTCTGCCTATGTATTGGATTAGTGGAGATATTGATTGTAATTTTATTATCACACCAAATGACTATGGGTGAATCAAACACAAAACCAAACTCTCCAAGAATGCCTTGCAACCACACACATTGTGTAGCTGCATTCACTGCTCCCCTGTATTCGGCTTCGACTGAAGATAAGGAGATGGTGTGTTGCTTCTTGCTAGACCAGCAAATGGGACCATGTGCAAGCATAAACACATAGCCAGAATTAGACTTCCAATCAGAACTATCTCCAGCCCAATCAAAATCAGTAAAACCAACTAGTTCAAGTGATGAACCAACTGCACAGTGTATCCCAAACTGCTTGGTACCTTGCACATAATGTAGGATCCTTTTGGCAGCCTTCCAATGGACCTCATGAGGCTCTTGCATGTGCCTTGCAACAGATCCAACAGCATAAGAAAAATCTAGTCGAAAGTGTGTGAGATGCATCAAGCTCCCAACTAGTTGTCTATATAATGAACTGTCAACCAATGGTGAAGAACCCCAATCAGTGAGCTTAACTCTTGAAAGGAATGGAAATTTTGTAGCCTTGAATTCAGCCATTTTGAAATTATACAACAGATCTGAAACATATATTGATTGAGAAATAGTGATCCCATCAACAATTTGATCAATCTCTAAACCCATGAATTGTTTCAACAATCCTATATCTATCATGGCAAAAGCATTGTGCAATGCATCTTTAACTGAGCCCAGTTCTTTGGTGCAGCTACCAGTGATCAATAGATCATCAACATACAATACAATAATCAAAATCATATCACTAACATGCTTCATATATACATTTGGATCAGACTTACATCTTTCAAACCTTTGTGATAGCAGAAAATTGTCCATCTTGGCATACCAAGCTCTAGGAGCTTGCTTGAGACCATAGAGGGACTTCTTCAACCTGCAAACAAGTCTGGGATCTGAAATGAATACTTAAGGATTATGCATATAGATCTCCTCATCAATATCCCCATGAAGAAATGCACTCTTCACATCCATGTGATGAACCTCCCATCGCTTGGAAGCTGCAATGGCCAAAACTAGCCTGATTAAGTCCATCTTTGCCATAGGGGCAAATGTCTCTGTATAGTCCACTCCATGGACTTGAGAGAATCCTTTAGCCACCAACATGGCCTTATAATTCATATCAGAACCATCATAGACCATTTTGGTCCTATATACCCACTTCAATTGCACTAGTTTCCTCTTGGAAGGAAGAGGGACCAAATCCCAAGTTTCATTGTCATGGAGGGAGTTCATCTCTTCTTGCATGGTTGTTTTCCATCTTGGATCTTTTGATGCTTTTGCATATGATTTTGGATCAGATCCAACCATAATAAAACATCTCTCATGAAGATCTGGATCACAATAAGACAATACATTGTGAAACTATGATCTAGTCTTCCTAGGATCTTGTGGATCACCTGCAAGCTCACCAGCAGCTTGTATGGTTTTCTCAGCCCACTTGGTCCATGTAGGAGGTCATTATATGCATTAATTTCATCATCTTCATACTCAATATCAGAATCAGAAATATCAGAGAAAGAACCATAACTTACATCCTCTTCAAGCAGGGGATTTGAGCATTCCCCTTCACCTTGTTCTGTTGCATGCATGAGCTCTTCTTCGAATTGATCACTCCTCTCAATGAAATTTTTATGAGATGAGGGGTCAAAGAGCTTGTAGCCCTTTTCATATTATGCATATCCAACCATGATGGGCTCCTTCCTTTGGGGCTGCAAGGCCTTTCTCTTTTATGGAGGTATTCTAGCCCATGCTCTTGATCTAAACACCCTGAAATGAGACACATTTGGCTTGTGTCCCATCCAAGCCTCAAATGGAGTCATGCCTTCCAAGGATTTGTGTGGTTCTTTGTTCTGAACATATGCTACACAATTCATGGCTTCATCCCATAGTTTAGGAGACAAAGACTTATCCTCCATCATGCATGTAGCCATCTCCTTCAATGCTCTATTCTTGCACTCTGCAACACCATTCTGCTGGAGTGTGTATGGCACAAAATGTTGCATTTGAATGCCATATTCTTCACATAGCTATTGCAGGTCCTTATTCACATATTCTCTTCCATTATCAGTCCTAATGAGGAATTAGTGACTACATGACTAAAAAATCAGTTAAGAGCTTGTAGCCCTTTGCATATTATGCATATCCAACCATGATGGGCTTCTTCCTTTGGGGCTACAAGGCCTTTCTCTTTTATGGAGGTATTCTAGCCCATGCTCTTGATCCAAACACCCTGAAATGAGACACATTTGGCTTGTGTCCCATCCAAGCCTCAAATGGAGTCATGCCTTCCAAGGCTTTGTGTGGTTCTTTGTTATGAACATATGCAACACAATTTATGGCTTCATCCCATAGTTTAGGAGACAAAGACTTATCCTCCATCATGCATGTAGCCATCTCCTTCAATGCTCTATTCTTGCACTCTGCAACACCATTCTGCTGGAGTGTGTAGGGCACAAAATGTTCCATTTGAATGCCATATTCTTCACATAGCTATTGCAGGTCCTTATTCACATATTCTCTTCCATTATCAGTCCTTAAGACCTTCATCTTCCTCCCACTGAAGTTCTCCACAACAACTTTGAATACTTTGAAAGATTGGAAGACTTCATATTTTTGCTTGAGAAAGAACACCCAACAATATCTCGAGAAATCATCAGTGAATGTAAGTACATACTTTGAGTTTCCATAGGAGGGTGTAGGAAGAGGTCCTATCACATATGAATGGACCAAACCAAGAGGTTGATCAGCTCTTCTTGCCTGCCCCTTCTCATACTTGCGCTCTTTATGCTTCCCAACAATGCACCCTTTGCAAGTGCCTTTGGAAAATTTGATGGTTAGAATTCCTTCAACCATGTCTTCTTTGCTCAATGCTTGAAGATATTTGTAGTTGAGTTGTCCAAAACTCTCATGCCAAATTTTGTTGACTTCATTAGCATGTGATAGAAGTGCATTTGGAGAGGATTACTCAAGAAAGTGAGAGAACTTATTCGTTCTTGAATCATGATCCGCAACACCAACTGCTACCACTTTGCCAATAGAAATTTCAGAAATTTCCACATCATCTTGAGTGAAGATCACTCTCTTGGCTGAACCAATGTGGGTCATTTGGTAAACAGAGAGTAAGTTTGCTGCAAGATCTGGTACATACAGTACATTACTGAAGTACCCATTTTCTAGATTGATTTTCCCTATGCCTCTAGATGGGATTTTTGAATCATCTCCAATGAGAATGGAAGGACCACTGTAAAGAGAAAGAGTAGAGAAAGAATCTCTTGAAGAAGCCATGTTCCTTGAGGCACCTGAATATATGATGAAGAAGAAGTTTCTGAGGTACTATCCATCAATGCATGGCACCTCTCCTTGTCTTCAAAAACACCCTCCTTATTCTTTGAACTTTCTAGAAGAGGAATGTTATTCTTATGGAGGAGATGGGTCATCATATCAATAGTTTTATTCATGCATGCACTTTCAGGGTGCCAACCCATTTGACAATAAGTGCATTTGGTCTTTTCTTTCTTCTTTCCCTTGTCTTTAACAGGATTCGAACCCCCATCAGAAGATTTGGGCCTTTCCTTGTCTTTCTTCTTCTCTTGGTCTTTCGAACCCTTGGGATTTTGCTTTCCTCTAGCTTGCTTCGAATCTCCAGTAGCAAGAACTTGGTCCTTTTGCTTAATGGAACCCATTAGAACCAATTTATCTTGATCTTGAGTTAGCATTTCCATGAAATCAGCCAAAGATGGCATCTTCCAATTGCAAACTGTAAGCTTGGTGGAGTGAAATGTAGAGACAAAGACTGAATACTCAGGACCCAATTTCGAAATGATGGACAGAACCAACTGTTCTTCTTTCTTATCAATGCCACATTGCCTGATTTTCAACACCAAGGATTTGAACTTGGTGAAGAATTCCTGGATGGATTCGAAGTTGCTTGGTATCAGTGAGATCAACTCATTCTCAAGTTGGTGGCTCTTCATCCCATCGATATTCCCAAACAAAGACTCAAGCTTGAGCCATCCTTCATTTGGAGTAGTAAGACTATCAATATGAAACAGGAGGTCTCTTGAAATGTTGAGACAAAGCATGCCAAAAGATTCATCCATTCTGTTGAAGAACTTGGACTTCTCTACTGCACAGTTTGGCTCAACCTCAGTCCCCATGGTGATTTTGAAGAGACCCTTGGATCTCAACTGGATAACCATTTCAGCTTTCCACTCAAAATAGTTGAATGGAGTGAGCAAATTAACATGAGATTGCTCCATCTTCTGTATCTTGCGCACTTGGTGACAAAGAACACTGTGTACCTGCAATGCAAACTCTCAACACTTAGGAGGGGATCCTAACTAGCTAATTCGAACCCTGCTTGACAGAAGGCACATTCGGGAGAGATTCACACCCTGGGTAGACTCCAAAGGATTTCTCCAATGGCTTCAAGGAAATGGCCCTGGGGACTTATGTGGTTTCTCCATTGTTTTTGGTGCACTTTTGAAACAATCTTGGTTTGAATAAAAGATCCAAGAGCTTTGATACCATGTGAAATATTAATCACAATAGGATCTAGTAGCTAAATATTACCTCACAATCAATAAATTTGTCTTAGTATGCAAGAAATAATGTAAAATGAATTTTGGAAAACAAATGATAAAAAACCAGTCACAAATGATAAAAAACCAATAACAAATGATCAAAAACCAGTGACACAAATGATCAAATAGCAGGTTTATTATAACTGTCCAACCCAACAATGAGCTGTGAATACATTTATCTAGAATTTGGAAGAATTTGTTTGCCTTTGGAGGCAGCTGAAAGTGGCTAGCTTATATTGGACCTCAATCCCCCCTAGGTTGACCAATACGCTCCCAAATCACCCCAAACAGGTACGAATTGTCCATGTGAACGTTGGGTGAGCATGGGAAGACATAAATGAGGCTCACACATGTGATGGATAAGATTTGGTGGAGGTTAGGTGGCCAAGGATAGGCCAAAACAACTAAGAAAGGGGGAAAATGGCCACATACAATGCATGGGCGCCTTAAGTCAAAGACAATTTCCTTAAAACAAGGAAACAGGGTGCCTTTGCTCAAGAGGTGGCAATAAATGCTAGAGGTGGCCATAAATAGGGCGCCCAACAACTATATTGAACATATTTTGGCCCAGAAGTGGTGGAATGGTCATAAGTAGCCCCAACTAACTTCTAACAACCTTGGATTGTCATCATTAACCTTATTATGGACCATTTAATCAACAAAGTGATGTATGACTAAGGTCCTAAGGTGTAATAATGTTCTAACACAAACAAATACATAATCATAGAAATATGGCATTACATTACCATTCCCCCTCAATGACAACCTCATACATCCTTAACAACTTATGAAGATAAATGAGCTTCATTTCCATTAAGGACAAGGCATATAGTGGAAAAATGAATAATGCCAACAATGATCAAATTATCAATAAGTTGTTAAAATGGACAACTTCACTTTTATCAAGGACTAATGCAACTATGAACAAGTCTGACAACATCAACCTACCCATAATGAGGTATAAACAAATTTTGAATGGAATGTCAATCTACAAAATAGTTAATCTCAAAAAAATTCATAGAAATCTCTTTGGTATTGGTGAAGCAAATAGAGAGTCTGATTGCAAACTTGTGTCCTCCAATGAACAAATTCTCATGAACCTATTTTTAAACAACAAATAAAATAGAACGAGAATCTATTCGAAGTGTATCATAGCTTATGCACAAATCATCAAAGAAAGAGCCAAGATGTTTCCAAAAAATAATCTCCCATAAAAGACATAAAAGATGGAAAAATACACGTTGAAGTTGAAAGTGATCCGACAAGCTATAAGAGTTGATAATGAACCATGGGGATTGAATTTGTTAACCAATATCTTATCATGTTCATTCATGAAGGGGGGTTTTTAAATTGTGAAAAATAAGGTCAATATGGTGTAGGTATTGCGGGGGAGAAAGGTATTGTTTAAGGATTATAATAGTATATTTAAGTGTAGTATTCTAGGCGATTAGTTTGGATTGAGAAAAACATATATATAGATAGGTAGGTGAATATTAAATATGAAACATACAATTTACTACTAAAAACTATAATTTTTGGCGAATATTATGATAAAAAAAAACATATTTTATGTAAATATGGGCGATATTAGAGACTAAAAATGACCAAATAGCGAATTTAGTTTTTGAAAAAAAGCCGAAAAAATAGCCAATTGGCAAAATTTCACCCCTAGAAATTACCTGGGGAGTAGGGTATGGGGGGTTTATATTTATTGGTGGGGGTATAAAAAAGGGTATCTAGTAAAAATAGGGAATATCTCGTAAAAATAGTTTTATTATTATTTGGAAATATATATTGGGAGGGGGGCTCACCAAAAG
Organism: Larix kaempferi; assembly: GCA_027924585.1. Classification (NCBI taxonomy): domain Eukaryota; kingdom Viridiplantae; phylum Streptophyta; class Pinopsida; order Pinales; family Pinaceae; genus Larix; species Larix kaempferi. The sequence goes on from BSBM01001754.1 coordinate 5,936,083, forward strand.
GGTTTTGTTATGTATTTATCAATATCTAGTGAAATTAGGGGTATCCCATGAATGAAGGCGCTATTGCATTGTTTCATTGGGTGAAGACCTCGTGTAATGAATGAGAACTATGATATGCTGGAGTTGTAAGTGTCAATGATTAACAAGAATGCTCAAGCCATGAAATTTTCCTTGACCATAAGATGGTAGAAATAAATAACAAGTGTTCCAAATACCACACACACCAATATGATCTTCCCATCACAAACACACACTTTCCAAAATAAAGCACCAAAATGATGCCTTAAAAACATGTCAAGTGGAGATGGTGGCTATAATCAATTAATCAAAAGAGTGCACCTTGTGTTAGACGAATGATCAACACCATGGTAACCCATGACTTTAATATATTCCTATAGGTAAACCGATAATGTCTGTCTAATGAGGGATATGGATTCTTTGCGTCACTATTCCAAAACAACAAAGTCCATAGCATATATAAGCTTTTTGATGTTTACTAACCGATATAATTTTTTACCCTTAAGCACATTAACCATATTTCTTTTCCAATCCAAGTCAAACACATTTACATGTTTAGAACTCTATCTGAGAAAACAAAAAAATTGATCACAAAAAAGAGAAGTTGCTAAATCTAATAGCATATGTGGAAAGTAGTGAAAAAATAACAATTTTCGAAAAAATAAATCACCTCAAATGAACATCTATGACAAAATTATATCCTTCCAAAGTCAAGGTTTATAAATAATAAATAATAATAATATAATTTTAAGGTTGCAACCTAGCTAGAGACGAAGTTGATGTATGTGACCCATTGTTTGTGGGGTAAGGGACAATCTTCACGCAGTGATTTGACTACTTAGTTTACTGAGGTGTACATACCATAATACCTCTCTATTTATTGACTCTATGACCCCAACTTATTGATGAAAAACATTTACACATATTTTAAAAAAGTTATAAAGCGAAAACCAAATCAAATATATAATCAAACTAACTCCATGAATTTAATTAAAACCAACTTAAACATACAAATTAAATACAATCACTAGCATGTACCACATACAAAACAATAGATTTGAAAGCTATGTTATAGAACACACACACACGTGTTATAAATTTTTGATTACCTACATCTTCCTTGGAAGTAAGGAAACATGTTAATGGCCCAAGACCCATAGGCAACTAGCATGAGTGGAAGTTTGCCCCCTTATGAACCACCAAGAGGTCATTTTAGGCGGTTTGGTGTTCCTTGAATACTAGTGATGAGTTGAATTTGCCTTTACAAATGGCGTCCAATGATGCTTGTCCTCACTGTCGGTTGACAATCGAGTTACGATAGGCTTTGCTACCTTTGAAAAAAATGAAAAAAAAAAGAAAGAAAAAAGGAAGAAGAAAGAAGAAAGAGGGTGGCTACAGATATTTTGGTGGTAATAATGAGGTTGTCGGTTTCTTCTAGGACTTCCACTTAGTATTAAAGACAATCAATATGAGACATGTGTGTTGTGATTGAATGATGGTTTTAGTTAATCATTACATAAAGTATCTTAAATCATTGTTAACCACAACTCAATAAACACAAGATCTAATCTTTACTCATTCAGAAAAGACATCCAAAACACATAAAATTTGATTCCCATCCTAATGTGCAAGTTGATCATATAATGACTTTATTCAGAGTAGGCTAATTTTGTAGCGAACACATCCTCTTTCCAACTACAATTTTGATAAGAATTAGACATAGATGTCAAGCACCGTTAGTGTTCTACCATTATCCAAAATTTGTGCATGGTAGAACAATACCCTTCTTGTTTTCACCCTATTCTCAATTAATATAGATCCTCAAATTCCAAATTGATAAAAACTCTAACCTTTTATATTGTCTACTTTCAATAACTAAAATAAGATTTACTATAAAAATGGCTCCAATATTAAATATTTCCACACTCTTCATTTAAAAGTCCAAATCTTTTTCTAATGAAATTAAATGCCATCTCTATGTCCTAAACATATCTAAATTTTAATGGTAAGACCCACGCATAAAATATGCAAAGGTAGTAGCCAAAAGTGGTAAAAAAGGAAATTAAATCCCTCCCCACTTTGATTGAATTTCCACTTGTTGAGTTGTTATAACTTGAGTTGTTATGGTGAATGGTGTTGTTCCTTCGCAGTTTTTTTAGAGTTACAGGGGACTAAGGCAAGGCTGCTCTTTGTCTCCCTTACTTTTCCTTCTCGTCGTCAAGGGTCTAAGTAGATTGATTGAAAAGGAGGCTGCTTCAGGACATATTATGGGTATCAAGGTATCTTCTCACATTCATATTTCTCATTTGTTATTTGTCAACATTGTTATGTTATTCAAAAGATGTTTAGTTCGGGAGTGGGAGGTTTATAAGGATCTTCTAAATCTTATTTGCAATGCTTCTGGGATAATGATTAGTGAAACAAAGTCAATTTTTCTAGACAATATTGTTGAGGACGAGGTTCTTGCTCATATTGGTCAATTCCTCCCTTATTAAAATGCTTCTCTCAATGAGGGTATAAAATACCTTGGTTATATTATTAAGACCAATAACTATCTGGAAAAAGATTGGGCCTAGTTGCTGAGGTCTATTGACAAGCTGATTGGGCATTGGTGTTGGAGTTGGTTGTCTCTCGGAGGTAGATTAACCCTGGTTAAATCTATTCTACAAAATTTACCTATTTATTGGTTCTCATTGGCCAAGATTCCAAAATCTATTTTGAATAGTTTTTGGAGGAGAGTTTTCAGCTTTTTGTGGTTCAGTAATAAGTCAAAGGAAGGTTATAATTTAGTAACCTAGGAACTTTTAGCCTGACCAAAGGCTATGGGGGGGTGGGATAATAAAAATGTTTTTCATTTTGCTAAAGCACTTGCAGCTAAAAGTTTTTGGCATGGATTGTTTGCAGATGGTCTTTGGATCAATGCGTTAAAGAGAAATATTTTAGAGGTTGTTCAGTACTGGAGTGGATTAGGTCTGATGCAAAAATTACAAAGGGGGCCTCAAATATTTGGAGTTTCCTGGTAAACTCCTTCCACATCTTGGGGGACTTGCTAGCCTGGTCTCCGGGAAACGATCGATTGATCAGAGTTGGTGAAGATCCTCTCTTAGGTGGGTTTGGTTTTTATAAGCTTTATTAGGAGCTGGTGTCTTGGTTACTTTCTCAAGGCATTTATACCTTAGCCCAGATGGTTTTCGTACTTGGGATGAATGTTGTTGGCTCCAGGTGGTTTCAGACACAAGAAACTGGACTCCATGGAGTTCTTATTGATGAAGGGAACAATTTTCTTCTGGGGTTACAGAGATGTGGTTTTCAGCTTTTGAACAATGAGGATTCCTTGATTTGGACTAGGTGGAATGAGAAGACTGGTAGGGTGACTGCCAAATTAGCCTATGAAGTCTTATTGACGATTTGGTAGTGGAATGATGCTAGTGGTATGTTTCCTTATGGAAGTGGAATGTGTCGCTAAAAATATAAATCTTCATTTGACTATCCTTGGGAAATAGAGTTTTTACGTGGGACAATTTCCTAAGGTGTGGGGGAATCGGTCCAAATTGTTGCATCCTTCGTAATATTGAGGCCGAGCCTGTGAACCATTTGATGGTCCATTGCCCCTTCACTCAACAAGTTTGGCAGGTGGTGAAGGGGGCTTGCCAACTCTCTCTTAATTGGGCTCAAGATACATTGTCCTCTTGTTTTAAATCATGGATAGATAATGCCCATTCATGGAAAGAACTTCTTTGTTTTGTTTGCATTAAGGAAGTGTGAAAACACCAGAACCTCATCCTTTTTGAGGGTAGAGACATGAATGCGATTAGGGTGGGGGTTAAGGCTATTGCTGCTTATAGGGAAAGTTTTAAGGATCAAGTTGTTTCCATGAGTACTCTGTTGAGAAGGGTCACAGTCCCTAGGTTTGAAAAGGAGTGGCCTATTGGGTTCTTTGATGGGGCATCACGGGATAACAATCAGAGGCATGGCGTGGGAGTGGTCCTCCATGTCAACAATTCTCAATCTTACCAACTCTGTTTTAATTGTGGTGGGGGGACAAACACTTGAGGGGGACTCCTTGCATTATGGAGTTTGTTATTTTTTGCAAATACAATGGATATTCATCTCTTACAGGTGGTTGGAGACTCAAAAATCATTATTGATTGGATTCTCTCAAAATGTATTCTACATGTTACATCACTGGGAAGTTGGATGGACCAAATTAAAAGGTTGCAAGCAGAATTTGTGTGAATATATTTTCAACATGTATATCAGGAACATAATAGAGTGGCTAACAACTTGCCTAAACAAGCTCTGCGATTGATCGAGGGTTATTTATTTTATGAGGAATTTAGTGGTTCTATATTTGTATGTAAAGGTAGCATCCTAATCTTCCATTTTTTAGCAATGGGGGTCTATGTTTTATGATCGCCACTTATATTACTTTTTGAGTAGATGTTTCCAAATCTTTGTAAATTTTGTGGCAGTATCCAACTACAACTCTTTTGATTAGTCAAAGTCCATGATTTTTGTTCGCAATAATCATTATCAATCCATAACTTTTCAGGCGTCTTATTAATTATGTAGCTTGGACTTTGGTTAGTGGATGACTTATATGACTGAAGGTGGTATGTTGTGGGGAAAATGCACCTATAGTTCAGGGGAGAAACTACCAACTTACGGTGATAAAGATAGACTTACAAGCATTCTGCAAGTATAACTAATAAATGAAGAGATTAGGGTTTAGAGATGTAGGCACCTTATTTAGAAGGTTGATCCTAGCTTTGCTTCCCTCGCTCTTCAATGCTTATCCAATGTCGCAATGCCCAAACCTGCAAAACAACTTGATACCTTTCTCAAATACATTTGACTACATATATAATACTGATATCTATGATGGAAAGAGACATCAAACTATAATCAAACAGTGATCAAATCTTAAGACACATTAATAGGTCATATTTGGAAAGAGAAGAACGTCTGATCTTTATTAATGAATGAAAGCAAGTACATACAATTATACCTTCCTTCAAGCTTGGCACTTCACGAAACCTAGATTCAAGGTCTCCTGCTTCCGTTCTCCAAGGATCCCAGCCTCTAAGCAATTGTACTAGGGTTTACCAAAACTGAAGCACAAGAGAGGGGGATGAGGGTCTCCATTCCTCCAGCATAACTTTGTAATTGGGCTTCCTCCCTTCACATGACCCTTCTACCCTCCTTATATAGTCAATGAGGAAGAGGAAAAGAAGTTACAACCGCTCAAGAGGTTTCCCAACCAACTTAACTTACTCGAATTTCGAGATTTTGACCAAAACAAGAGTGTACCCTACTCTACAGTATACAAAGTCGCGTACATATGGCAATGGGCGCTACTTTAAATGAGACAAAGTCGCGTACATATGGCAATGGGCGCTACTATGTCCACAGTAGAGTCGCGCTCATATTGAAAAATGGCCAAAAACAGGCTTTTCTGCTCATTTTCAGGAGATGGTTTGGTCTGGAAAAATGTTCCTAAGGGTCATATACATCAAATGGGTCAAGAATGAGGTAATTTCAACCATTTTTAGTGTCCCAAATGACTCCTCCATCCACAAATGTCCTGTTGTGTGACTGAACTTGATCTCAAGAAGTGTCGTCATGCGACCAAGGGAAGCAAGTGTCGTCACGGACGGAGAGGTGTCATTTCAAGCTATAACATGGTATATTCTTAATTTTGCCTTATGTATTGGTCTTTATAATTGCCCTTGGCATATACTTGTATATTATGTTCTCTATTTTGATCCGTCAGGGACAGTTTCATTAGGTTATTTGGTTGGTTTCCCAACAATTGTGTTAGTTTCTTTATATTAGTTGTTTCTCTCTTCGGGCTGGTCTACTCCAAAATTGCTATTGGACTCGATGTTATCATGTGTTCTTTTGTTTCAACTGTCATGTGGGCTGTTGGTGAAACCATGTATTGTTTTGAAAGTCTAAGTATTGACTTTACATTAATAAAAATATAGTTTTTTTTTTCCTTTTGAAAAAAAAACTTAAGTTGTTATAACTTAGATGGAAGAATACATTGTTTTGATAGTCTAAGTATTGACTTTTCATTAATAAAAATATAGTTAGTTTTTTTTTTTCCCTTTTGAAAAAAATAAACTTAAGTTGTTATAACTTAGATGGAAGAAATTGAAGAAATTACAATAGTATGTTTTTTTTCACGGGAAAAAAAACTTAGATGGAAGAATACAATATGCAAAGGTAGTAGCCAAAAAGTGGTAAAAAAATAAAATCCCTCGAGAGTCCCCACTTGGATTGAATTTCCACGTGTTGAGTTGTTATAACTTTTTAAATTTTATAACTTAGGTGGAAGAATAGACACACCAGCTAATTATTTATTTTATTTATTTAGAAACTTTTACTCCCTCACTAAGTCTTTTCACCACGTTACTTTAAAAGGATTGACTTTTTTTATTAAAGACCAACAAAGTAAGGCCCGCCTTTCAAAATCAACTTGATGAAGGGTTGGACTCTATCCATCCCGGGTTTATAAAAGTCAAATATTTGGTTAAGACGTTATGATTTGGAGATATTTATGCAAAGTAACTTTTAGGTTAAGATGTTGTGATTTGGGTGTATTTATTATGCTACGATTTATAAAGTTAATCTTTTAACTTGGTGTTGTAATTTATGATGTAGAAATGGTTATAATTAGTTTTTATAAAAAGAATTTAAATTTTTATGTTATTTTTTATTTTTATTTTTATTATTATTTAAACCAGAGTTTCATGCGGTAATGTAATGTCCTTGACAGAGCATGAAAATAGAAATTGCAACTGTATGAGTGAAAAAAAAAGAACCAAGAATAGAGAGTAGATGCTAGACGTGAGGAAACAAAAACATCATAAAGCAGGACGCATAGTGTCCATAAAAAATATTGAGAAGAGTGTCTAGAACTTGTTTTAGAAACAATGAATATGTGCGGAATTTTTCCTTTTCTAGGAAACATTTGGGAAGGGAACAATTGACAGAGAAAACAACCCTATTCAATAATAGAAGCCAATGTAACTACAATATTAAGAGATAAGAAAACATGGTGGAAAAGTATGGTAGAATACTCATGTAGGTACATTTTATCTTAGTACTATCTAAACAAAGATACTCATAATTTGTTTCAATTAACAAGCTAGGAAAACTATTATGAACAACTAGCGAGTATTATGCAATAGCAAATCTGGAAAAAATTATCTTGTTCAAGCTGACAAATCAACATAGATAGATATAGATAGATACACATAGATATAGCAAAGTATTAAATATTCATAAAACTGTAGAAGCTCATATTAATTGCAAATGTTAATAAGACAAATCAATTAAGACACAATAATTCTTGAAACAAAGCTCACTCTAAAGTTTAGAATTTGTTGCCAATATGTTGTCTTTTAGAAGAGTAGTTACAAGTCTGAGACACATGAAGACTATTTTGAAGCTGGAATGGCATTATAACTATATTTAACTAAGAAAAAAGCAAGTATAATTTTTCTCCTTAACAACTCATTTTTTAAATAAAATATGCGGAGAATGTACATTCCATTATAATAATAAGAAAAATATATTTCAAAACAATGGTTTCGTCTTCCACTCAATGGAAGCATCCTACATAGAAATTTAGCTTACTTTTCAAAATTTAGCTCATTCATTGAAAAGTGACCAAAAATAGAGAGGAGAAAACAGATAAGATGCATTCATGAATGCAGACACATTGATAGTGGGCATTACGCATGAAAATTCAAGGAATATAACAGCAGCAAGATCGTTAATAATCATTTATTCTAATGTAAATGTCAGCTATAAGGTGTCATATTAAATTCTACAATGAATACAAAGCTATTCTCGATCTATACACCTTGGATGTTTTTCTTTTTAAAACATGACTAGGGATTGAGATTTTCAAAGTCCATTGCTTCAAAAAATGACCAAGGATTGAGATTTTCAAAGTCCATTGCTTCGATGATGCGTAAGAATCAATTTCCACCAATCTTCACTAACCCCAACCCAACCAATGATACACACTAACCCACTTAAACTAGTGAAACGAGAGTCATCACAATTAACAATATGTAAAACTCCTTATCACTACTGTGCAGGTGAATAGAAATAACCTTGCATACAATTCTATCTTGGTCGCATCAACACTAAGTCTAGCATAAGGGAAAACTGAGCACTTTGTAAAGTAAAAGATGCAAGAGTAAAGTCTTATTAACAAAATAAATAAGCCTAACCCTAACACTATGAACCTTTGGGGATTGAATCACAGCATTAGATCACAAATGCTAATAAACTAGGGGAATAATTAATTCACATAGCAGATGAAACAAATCAACTTAATCCAACAGGAGAATTGTTGTAGCAAAATGATAAATTGAACATGCCAAAAGAAAAGATAAGATTTGAGCCCTTTGCAAGCTGGAAAATTGCAAGGCCCTTGGTTTTCATCTAAATCCTTGTCATGAGGCCCTATTGTTCGAAAACCATCTCTGCATATGTGAACAAGTGCTCCCATGGCATTGTATAGTTGTAGGTATATCTTCTTCTCCTCTATCTTCTAAAGCCTCTCTTGCTTTCTCTGTTAATGTAAAAATGGAAAAACAAATTATTAATCAAAAATAAGTTTCAGACTTCTCTAATTATCCATTTCAATCCACTTTTATTTGTGGGTTTATCTACTCACATAATCATCCTCAACAATAGATTCCAGAAGCTCTTGCTCTAGCTTAGGAGTGGACTGTCTCACCACTTTCCATCCCTCTGACTTGGCAACAGTTTTGAAGCTCTTCACAATAAGGCACATGCGTAATAGATTCAAGTGCGGTGCATTACATAATCTTGCCAGTTGTAATACATCGATAACATTATCCGTTGCGAGCAATCCATGCTCCAAATTTTGTGTGCACACCAATTTCAAGGTTGGTACTAAAAACACATGCGAAAGTACCAATAGATGGAGGACATATTTCTTCATATCTTCTTGTTCATACCTGAATCATAACAATCAATATGTTAAAGTTTGATGCACTTCCTAAGATAGATAGCATCAATGACAAAGCAAGAGCAACATTTCCCTTGTTTCCAATGATAAAGAGACCTGACTAAGTTTATGAATCCCACTGAATGACAGGGCTACTATGAATGTAAAGATCAAGTACTGCAAAACCGGTCAAAAAATGCACTACTTAAGGCTGAAGAGCAGAAAGTTTTGTGTAGAGAACATAAAGGAAGAAATTGGAACACATATGCCAGACAAAACAACAGAGAAAATTACCAAGAGCAATGTAACCGTGAGTGCCTACCTAAAACTATGGTTGAATCCCCTCCTCGGCTGCAATCTTGAAGAAATTTTGCCACACCAAAATAAGCAATCTTGGCCTCATAAAATTGATGCAGCAAGATATTGATAGACTTGACATCTCTATGAATAATTGCAGGCGAGCAACCATGGTGAAGATAACACAATCCATGAGCTTCCCCTAATGTACTCAAATCATGGCAGGCAACTATACCCAAAACAATGGTAGGAAACCTTGAACCTCAAATCATAACTATTCAGATCACATGTCGTCAGATCTTGGATATATATGGAGCACCGGGATAGCATTACAAGACATGATGCTGCAAACATATTTTGAATACCTGGATAGGATTGACCTACAAAATCTAGCTTAAAATGTTTTGAAAAGGGATTTCAGAATATGATCAATCATAGGTAACGCGGCATGCAAGGTCCAATCAACTCACGCAACGCCGACTTTCAATCCTTTCTTTTTGCTCTATTCCAATATACTGCACCATTTCATCCCTCCAGACGAAGCCAGCAAGCTTCGATGCCGAAACCGATGCTTTCAATCACGATTTTGTCATAATTCATCCGCAGAAATGCACCACCCATCTCTAGGATGCCTCAGATCAACGCCAAAGTGTAGGATTCGTGTAATCCTAGGCCCAAAATTGTTCAAAAAACGACACACCAGAGACCACGCTCCACGTTTTGAGCTCAGAAAATAGGCGCGGATGGACAATCGAGATTCTTCTTGTTGAAGTCGGTCTCCTTTCTCCGGCCTCATTTCCTGCCCTGCCCTCGTTCGTGCCCTTGTTTATGACCATGGAATCCAGCTGTAAATCAAAACCGCCATGTGATAAGGACTACGAGCAGGGACAGGTTCCGGGGACACGCGGCCAACAAAACCCACGCACCAAACTCCAAGGCAATTTTAAAACATGAACATTTGAAAACTTTAGCAAAATTTTTCTATTGAAAAAAATTTACTTGCACCGACAGACTAATATGCCCAAAACGGTTACAATATGTCACGGACATAATAAATGATAAAGTAATATTTAAATTAAAAAAAAAATTATTAACATCAAGCTAATTACTTATTCAATAAAATTAAATTTTACAAATCAAGATTTTTAAATTTTTTTTTTTGTAAATGTGTGTTTCATTTTACAATGTATAATTTTTCTTTTATAAACATTAACTATAACATACATCTTTATAAAGTTTCAATTGAGTGTAGATCTAGTGGTTGGGGAGAATGTTATCATACTCCCCACCCGATTTCAAATCTCATTTTGTGACATATTGTGTAATCGATATGCAACCTAGAATTCTTTTCTTTGATTCTTCATAAATAGTAGAAATATGAATTTCCCTAATGAAAAAAAAGTCTCACTTAGATTATTTCACTAGGATTATTCGATTTTTCACAGAGTTTCATATAAGCTTTTATTCTACTCATATTCCTATTTTTGTGCCTCCAGACTTTTTGAGTTACCCTTCGGGCTTTTTTGATGGTGCCGTGCATGAGGGTGTTGGTATGGTTCTTCATTTGAGTAGGAGGTGTTGGTATGGTTCTTCGTTTCAATCCTGTACATTATTTTATTTGTTGGTTGAACTATGGAGCTAGTACAAATATTAAAGCGGAACTGGTGGCGTGCTGGGGTGTACTTCATGTGGTATTTTTACATAATATTTGAACATTGCTGATTTTTGGTAACTCTCGTGTAGTGGTGGATTGGTTCAGTCAAGCAGGTCGTCTTCAATCATTATTATTGGAACATTGACAAAGAAGAATCCATGATCTACAATGTAGTTTTAGCACATTTATAGGTGTTTCAATGGCAAGGTGGACTGTCCAAGCATGTTTGAATTTTAAGGAAGGTTGGTTGTTTATGGAAGAGTATCAAGATAATATCCTAGTTAAAGCATCATCTCTTCAATTTTTCTCATGGTATTTTTGTACTACATTAGTATGATTTGGCTATAATAGGTAGAATCTTTTTTTGCTCTATGTAATTTTTGGGTCCAAGGTCTTGTTTTTTAGCATTGGACCTTGAAATTTTTTGTGTTGTAAATGCATTTATAAAACTGAGTGTTTACAGTCTTTGGGTGGTCCCTTTTTGTGGCTTTTCCGGGCTTAGTTTTATTGTGATTAAACCTTCGAATGGTCTTAGGATTAATGACTTTTGTCATTATGGGGACACTATCGTATAGTTTGCCTTGATTGATTTTTTTTTTCACAAAGGAAAAATCAGCTTTTATATTAAGTAAACAAAAGCCGACCACAAGCTGTGATCATACACAAACCGACAAAAATATCCAAGCCATACAAGTTCAAATACTATAGAACTAGAAGAGCCGCATAGCAGGTCAATTACAAAGCATCAGAACAACGCTGAAGTAATCAATTAATCACCAGTGCAAAGAGAGTCGGTCATTCAAAAATAGTCTATGAAAAAACATCTAATGCCAGAATACAATGATGATCCTAAAGATAGGGGGTTAAATAAATCAAAAGAGATTCATCACAAAGGTGTTGACAAGATGCCCTCCTCTAAATTCATCACATAGAAACTGGCCGTTCATCTCTCCTAGAGATCTTCTAGACAGGCGTTCGACATTAACATTAAGTTCTCTGTAGATGTGCCTAAACCGAAGGGAGCCAAAGTAGAGTAACTTCTCCTGAATTTTGTTCATCCAGTGCTTCAGATGAAGAGCGTTGAGGCGAGCACCATTGCCGACCCAATCGATGATACACTTCGAATCTCCAAAGATCCAAAAAGAGTGAACATAAAGCAAGTGAGCAAAACAAAGTAGAATCCATAATGCAATTAACTCAGCCCTCGTGTTTGTGCCAAAACCTGCAACAAGAGAGAGGTGATAAGAGTGCAGTGGACTGATAATCAATACTGCACCAACACCACACAGTCCATTCTGTTCCACCCCATCGAAGAAGCCATGTGGGAGCGGGTAGTCATTCATCGAGGTATCAAGGATGAGTGGCCGATGAGGAGTAAAAGAGCCCCTGTAAGAAATGAAAGAAGCGATAGTAGCAACAACCACCCTCTGAGAGGCAGGTAGAACCTCATTGAATATGGCGTTGTTTCTGGCCTTCCAAACATACCAAATACATAGAAGTATAATGGAAGACAACTTTTTATGCAGACTGTGCCAGAGCAGTAAAGAGTCCATAAATGAGGTTCCAACCCAAGGGAATTGAACATTCATGATCACAGAAATGTCATTGATAGTTGACAAAATGAAAGGACAGTCCCCAAAGAGGTGTGTCGTAGTCTCTGGTGCCTTCAAACACAACACACAGCGGCTAGGCCTAGCAATGCCACGCTTTTGAAGGTTCTTCCAGGATAAGATCTTATCTTTTAGCACAAGCCATGAGGATAACTTAACTTTTATAGGGCTGGCCACCTTCCAAAGCCACATAATCCACCACGGCACATCGACATGAATAGATACACTAGTGAGATTAATATCTTCATTTTTTTTAACATTTTCTATTTTCTATTACCCATTCTTATTAACTAGTTTTAAATGGTGTAGTCTAAATATTTTAAGTTTTCAACTTTTTCCGAATATCTTTTCAATGTAATAAAATAAACCACTACTCCCTTTTTAGAATCCTCATCTTTACTTTTTCACCATCCACCAATCCAATGCAATGCAAAATTTCTTAATTAGATAAAAATCCAATCAATGTAAATTAAAAAAATCATCATCCCTTCGCTTTCTCATTTCCGTAAACGGCTTTATGTTGAAAAAATGCGACTATCAACCAGCTTTCAAGCCGTGCGTTTCGGTTTATTTGGTCTGAAAACTCAGAGCTTCAGCTACTCGAATATTCATTACATCAATATTCTCCCACCAATTTAATTGTATTTTATTATTTACATTATGATCTTAAAATTAAAATTGATATTTTTATTATAACTTAAATTTTGCGTTTTTATTAACGATTAGAACATTAAATTTATTAAAATTCAACAACGTAAAGAACTCCGAAATCCCAAATCAACACAAATACAATAACCCCATTTTAATTTAGAAATAAACTTTAAATTATTGAAACTTTACAACTTCACTTATATGTAAGATTGACTTTACCATTAACAACCCTAGATAGTTAATAATATACAATTTATGAATTTTTTTATCAAAAACAAATCATTTTAAGTTTAATTATTTATATTTGAGGTATGCAATTTGGAATTCCACACATTATGATCAGACATAATTAATAAAGTAAAATTTTATCAAATTTATAGTACAAATAAATAATTTTAATTTTGATTATTTATATTGAATATATGCCACTTGGAATTCCAGATCTTACGATAAGACCGTGTGTAAGAGAGACGTTATGTGTAATGTTTTTGGGAGGCGGCCAAAACTTGTTTTCGGGCTTCAATTTCGATTGAAATCATGGCGTCGTTTATTTGAATTATAGCTTCGCCAGGTTTTGAAGAAGTTTTGGAATTTCCGAATCCATTAAAATTTTAAAATATGTTAATTGGAACTATAAAATTTCGTTTTTTAATATTTTAGAAAATGCAAAAAAAATAGAGCGGCGAGTTTTATGTATTTCTGGGAAATTCTGCTTAAAACTTTGAAGTGATGGGTTTTTTTAAATGTGAGAACTGAAATTTATTTCCGCAAATACCTTTATCCCATAATTTTTCCCTTGATTTTGCCGTGACTTCGTATCCGAGAACCCTTTTGATTAGTGTAACGTGCACGAGTCCTTAAGATATTAATGTCGGTCCGATGTCCAAACAGATATGTAAGGTCTAGTCTGATTTTACTGACGCGCCAAATATGATCTTTCTTTGAATATTCTGCAGCTCTGAGATCAGCACTTTTGTCAGGAGGAAAAGTCATAGCCCAATCTAAGAGACGACTAATCTTCAGGTTAAATCCATTCCGCGTGTTGAGAAATCCGAGTTGAGGAAATGGAAAATAGACAACATCCAGAACTTTGTTTGAATTTTTGTTGGTTTTTCTCTGAATGAATCCATGGCTTCCAGTCACTCTGATTCGGATGCAGGTGGTAGCAGAAAACCACTTGATCCAGAGGTGATTTTATATCTGTGATTGTTGTTGGAGGAGACGAGTTAGGCCTGTGATTGTTGTACATCTGAATGGTGAATATGAGAGCTAAATGGCTGCAGGACCCGGTAAGAACGCTGGTATTGGTGAACTTTGCAGCGATTATGGAGAAAGCAGACGAGGCACTGTTGCCTGGGGTGTACCGGGAGGTTGGATTGGCATTACATACTTCACCCACAGGGTTAGGATCTTTAACTCTGCTGAGATCATTAACCCAGGCGGCTTGTTTTCCTGTAGCAGCTTATCTGGCGGTTCATCACAATCGAGCCCATGTGATTGCTCTGGGAGCTTTTCTGTGGGCAGCTGCTACATTTCTTGTCGGGATTTCTACTACTTTTTTGCAGGTACCCTCAAAAACATTCTTTGTCATATACATTCATATGCCATTTTGACACGAATGATTTTTCTCGATTATAGGGCCATGTGTGAAGGCTCTGGGCTTTTCGTTTTCTGTTTTCCTTTTTTGGTTGGGAGGGAGGTAAATGCCCAGATTTGATTAGTGAGGAGGGATTTTTGTTTTACTTCGTCTCTAACTCAATTGCAAATGGATGAATAGTTATTTTGGTGGCAACTGCTCAGGTTGAGAATTAATAATTGATTACCGTCTTGGGGTTTTTGATAATTGTTCATATTGTGAATTATGGACAGGATATTGCTTCGTATGTAATTCTATTCACGGTGAATGATTTCTTTTAAGATTGCAAACGGTGACCCTTTTCTTTTTTGGGTTTAAGATTTTATGGATGTCGTGGGTCAGGTGGTTACTACCTCTATTCTGTTTATAGCCACTTATTTGATTCGATCAATGTGGTCTTTTATTTATAATTGATTACCGTCTTGGGGGTTTTTGATAATGGTTCATAT
Organism: Larix kaempferi; assembly: GCA_027924585.1. Lineage (NCBI taxonomy): Eukaryota > Viridiplantae > Streptophyta > Pinopsida > Pinales > Pinaceae > Larix > Larix kaempferi. Next base: position 5,951,393 of record BSBM01001754.1, read on the forward strand.
TGTGAATTATGGACAGGATATTGCTTCGTATGTAATTCTATTCACGGTGAATGATTTCTTTTAAGATTGCAAACGGTGACCTTTTTCTTTTTTGGGTTTAAGATTTTATGGATGTCGTGGGTCAGGTGGTTTCTACCTCTATTCTGTTTATAGCCACTTATTTGATTCGATCAATGTGGTCTTTTATTTAGGACTGTGCTAGGACATTGCACCTACTGCCCACCTATCTGCAAGGCACCCCAAAACACCCTTGCGAAACATGGATTATTGTTAGGACGCCAGCTTTCCATATTTTGAAATGCCTGTTTTGAAGTGTTTAGATTTCTACATGTGTTAGTGTCGAAAGTTGGCTGTGTTTACCTTTGCCAGTTATTTGAAATTTTGAACCAATTGAGAGTACTGATTAATCATGACAGTCATCACGAGGAAAGATTCTACAAGCTTTGCTGTTTATAGTAGGTGGAGAGCGAAGAACACTTTTATAGCTTCAGGTGCCCGTTTTATTAGGAAATCAAGGGGTGGTATTATTTCCTCTTTAGGACTTACAAGGGTCTTTATCCATCTTTTATTTTAGATACCCTGTTCAGAGATGGCTACCTTTAGGCTTTATTCCTCGAAGAGGTTGTTATCTTCAGGCGTTGCTCACTTCAAATCTTTCCAGTAACAGTCCACAGTTTTTTTTTCTGCAACAAACCCAACAAAATACTGGAAAAACCTTCTCTCTCTCTTTCTGAGTCTCTGCTTTTTATCTTTTAAACAGAAAATAAAATAACCAGCAAGTAAGACAGAACAATAAATCTAAAACTATAACAGTGAGCCTGGAGGTAACAAAATAGAGAACTTAACATACAGTAATAACTGTCTTTGACAGTACATGATGCAAAAGGGGAATTTCATGAAAAGAAGAAGTCACTAATTCAAGCGACTAGGTCCAAACCTCTCCTCAAGTTTTTGCACCATCAAAAAGGTTTGCACCTCAAGGGATTTGATCCTGCTTGGTGCTTGATAGGTCCAGGGTTAAGATGGATTTAGGCTAGTGTAGCCATAGGTAGTTGCACAATCAACAATTTTTTCATGAGTGTCTATTGTGGACAATACTTGAAGATCGATTAGCCACTATTGTCCATTAACACAATTCCCTGAAGTCTCAGATTATAATGAGGTAATAATTGAACAGTAGGAGTATACACCATGCATGTCTCTATAATCTTTCCAACTATGAAGATACCACCTCCACGGTCTGTTCCTTCCAAGCAGTGGGAGGTTACTTTTGGGGCTAATCCCTGAGAATGTGGTTAAGAGGAAGAGCATGCTGCCCAAAACCAAAAATCTCATCCATAACCTTCTATGGCTTTGTTAAATCATCAGATGGGTGAAGTTGCACCCAAAACTAATCTTGGCAGAAGAATTGTCCGTTGCATATTGTTTTACAAATTGATTATAGTTGAAGACATCAGACACAGTGACCAAGAGTGCCACTCCCATCACCACACTCCAGAGTCAAGAGTAACTGCAATAATGATTAGTTGTGCAGCCAGACTCTGAAATTTGATTTTGCAGAAACACATTTGCAATCTGTACAAGAGAGTGATAAGGTTGTTGATGACCTTTGGGTGTCAAAGAATTTAAGAGCAATCTTTGAAGTGTCAAAATCAGTGGTTGTGTCCTCTGTTATAGATTTTACCCACCGATTCCATCAATCATGGGTGAATCCCTCCAAGTGCAGTGTTGCAGAATTGACCATGCCTTCTTCATTCTTTGCCTTCATTGAAAATTGTGTCTCTAATTTGTGAATCCAGTTTCTTGCATGGACTTTCCCTTTGTTAAATTTTGGTTAGGGTTAGGGTTTGATGCAGAAGAATGAAACTCAATGTACTTTAATGCAAAAATTACTTTTAACAAACTAACACCGAAACGAAATAGTACAGCAGTAAATAGTACTAAAACATAATTTTCATCTCTTTCAACTTTTCATCTTTAACACTACCAATTGGTCACCGTGTTAAAGTAATATTCAGTAACATGTAATCACTAACAGTAGTATAACTTACACAGTGTTTATTAACAGTAACATAAATAAAGACAAGTTTAAGATACTTACCTGGAGTGTGGAACCCTTCCTGTTTTATACTCAGAAAATTTTACTTTCAGAAAAGGACTGTGCCTCTCAGAGGCCAGTCAACACTAGGAACCAACTGTACCCGCTAGAGGGTAAGTACAAACCAGAGAGAGAGAGATGATGGGTATAGAACAGTCAAACAAGGACAGTCAATGCCAGCATAATAGATCTGAACCCCAAGCAATAAATAAGTCCTCAAGCAAGTGGCACAAGAAATCTGATCACAGTCAAACCTTAGGCCTTGGCACATAGATCACATATAGGTCTGGTAAAAAACAAGTCTCAACACCAATACACAGTCAAGGGCCAAGTACAAGCAGTCTAAACAAACTGTGGTCTCCACCAATCTGTCAGCAAACAATTCTAGATTAGTGTGTGTTACCGGGCAAACTAGCAGGACCAGTTCCCAGTAATCAAATATAAGAACTGTGACCCAATGTCACCTCGATCACGATTCTAACTTCTTAGGAGTGTTGGAACCTCCAAGGAGAAGTACCCTTGTGATAACCTGTAGAACACTAGTACAACCAAAGGACTATATTCTCTATGCAATTTGTAGTTATACTAGTGACTAAATGGAGTCAATATGAAGATAACATAACAATTAGTCATCCAATGTCAGTAGGTGCAAATTAGGCAAAGTATATGATCAAAGAATCACCAAGGATTATTAACCAACATAGATCATTCAATGAAAGTGTAAGGTCAATCTAAGATCATCATATATGAAAGATCATTTGTTACATTGATCATATGAAATAGATATAGCAAGTAGATATGCAAAGATCATAAGCATGTATTATGGCAATGTGTAACCAATAACAATACTTCAAGAGATATCATAACCATCCACCGATGAAACGTAAGAACTTTAGTGCAAGGGTCACTCATCAATACTTGTCATGTAAATATGTATCATCAACTAAGCGTAAACAAGTCCAATGATTATTGCAATGCATCCAAGCCAAAAGCAATGTCTTTTAATATCACAAGGTAAGATGATCATAAAGCTTTTAGGATGCATATATCAATGTTTGTCAAAGATCTATTATTAACAAATAACCAACTAATTCAAAGGAGTCATGGTTATATATATACAGTGATGTACATCAGTGGTAAGTGCTTCCCTACAAAAGCCGAATCTACCTTTAATAAGACTTTAAAATATGCTTATACTAAAAACTATCCTAATTAACCAAGGAAAAGACTAACACCTAACACTGTATGTAAAAGAAAGTTTTCCAGACCTGCTGTAGTAAACAAGTTTCAGTCTTCCTCTAAACAGAAAACTAACCAATAATTAACTTGCATTTATTTAGCCCTTTAACATACTGAATTTCTCATTTACTGTAGGTTACTGCAGAAGATAGGGCAGCACAGGGTCTGCAATTTTGCAGACCTGTGATAAGGTAGGAGAAAGGCTCGGATAGGAGAAAGGGGTAGGCCGAGGAGGGAAGGGCGAAGGGAGAAGGGAAGGAGAAAAGGAAGAGGAGAGGGGTGAAGGGAGAGGCCGAGCTTGGAAGGGGGAGGCCGAAGGGAAGGAAAGAGGAGGGGAGAGGAGAGAAGGAACGAAAAGGAGGAAGGGAGAGGTGATGGGAAGAAGGGAGAATAGGGGAGATGGGAAGGAAAAGGGACAGCGAAGGAGAGAGGGTAGCGAGTGGAGGAACAGTGAGCAGGTTCGAAAATTAAAGGGAGGCCAGCGAAGGGCAGAAAGAGGAGGCTGAAGGTGTAGCTAGGGGAAAGGAGAGAGGCCAAGCAACCAGGTGAAGAGGACGAGGGTAGGAAAAGCAGGTAGGAGGAAATCGTGGGGAGGTTTAATGTTTGCAACTAGGGTTTAGACATAAAAAATTAGGCTTTCCTTTATTTAAAAATTACAAAAATTGCATAAAGTTACAATAAAAAGTTCAAAAACCTAAGCTACAATAATAATTACAATATGTACAAACTCAGAAATTTAGGTTAGAAATGTAGATGAACAACCTAGGGTTTGCATGAGAAATTCACCCTAACCCTAGGCATCAAGGAGGACAACCTCCCCTTGAGATGGCACTTGCAAAGTTTGGAAAACTAGGGCTTGCTCAACAACTTCAAAAGTTGGTTGATGATGCCCTAGCTAAGACAAAATTTGGAGACCTAAAGCTCAAGTTGACAATGCTAGGGTAATTAAAGGCTGAAAATGACTTATGGTAGGAAAAAATACAACATCAATGGCTACCATTCAACTTTAGACAAAGTACACATCCAACATTTAACAAAGAAAATATCAAGAGAAGAGACTTGGATACCTTCTTGTGCATGTGTTAAGCAAACAACTCTTAGTATCACCTTAGCAAAGAAACAAGAGCAAAGACTTCAAAGATTTGTTAATGTAATTGTAACTTCGGAAGATATTCACTTGTATTTTAGATTGTATTATTATTGTATTTTATATGTACCTCCGACATAGATGTTTATTCCTCCGGTCGAAGAAGTCATTATTGTATTTTGGTCATGTAAAGTCATTGAGGTTAGCCCTCCATTGTAAGTCGGGGCAATAGACCCTAGAGTCAGATTGTATTAGGGTTAATAGAGTCTCCTAGAGAAGTCGGCCCAGTCAGGGACAACTGGGGCCGACCTAGTAAGTGAAAAGGTCAAGTGAAAGTTAAAGTATAAATAGAGAGTGGAGCTCTCTCATTTGGATATCACACCTACTCACAAGTTCGCATTAGTGAGAGAGAGGACAAGTTCGCATAGGAGGACAAGAAGAGGAGCTGCAAAAGACCATCTTTGTTTTTGGGGCTTTACTTTTGTGATATTGTATTGGTGACGCTTCTATCTCTGAGGAAGTTGTGGGGTTTTCTCCTTTATGGTTTCCCCGAGGAAATTCTTTGTTTTCTATTGTGTTATGCTGTGCATGTTATTCTTTTAGTAAGATCCTAGATAAACATTGATTAAAAGTAGAAAATCTAACAAGATTTGTCCCAAAACTAGCAAGCTTATCCATCCTCAAGAGGTGCGCATCACTCCATGAGCCCAAGAAGGGTAAAAACCAGAAAAATAAGTGTAATCCCATAATTTGATGTGTAAAAATGAAGTGAGGAAAAGTTATTTATACCTTTCCACACTTACTTTACAAAAATAAAATAAAATCCAGGCCGACATGCCTTTTTAAATGTCAATTTGAAATTATAAATGTCAACTTAAAATTAAAACAAAAATGATATAAAATAATCAAAGTAGTGGGTAAATTGGGGTGTTTTCCCTAGATTTGACCCATACATGAGCAAAATGGCTAAAAATGAGCATATCGGTCTATTCTGAAGGCCAGATTGCGGAGGGGGGAGGTCCTCATTCCCCAACTAACCCCAACAAAAGTGAATATCCCTCAACGCCCCCCCTAATCAAGCATCACAACCTGGCTCCAAGGATGATGTCATCATTAGAAGGAGGCCCCAGAGAGAGGGCGCTGGTGAATTGGAGGGCCAGGAGGGTGCTGGAGGTGACCTGGAGGAGAATGAGATGCCTCAGTGCTGAAAGAATCGTCAACGGAATGCTAAATCAGGGATGGGGTCATATGACCCAGTGATCCACCACTGGAAGCCTCGAACACCAACCTCAGGGCTTCAAGCCCTTTCATGAGGCAGTGAGCAGTGCCACTAAGCCATAGTACCTCCAAGGGAGAAACCAGAGGGTCTGGCCATAACTCCTACCCAAAAAAAGGCTGGCTAAACACCCCTCCTGGTGAGAAAAATGATCCCCTCTCCTTGGGGCACCTTTGCAAGGCGCATTGGTACTGGTACCATCGTAACAGTGTGCACACAACAAGGTTATATCAACCTCAAGGCCTCACGGCTTTCATAAATGTGCCATCATCAAACTGAAGCAGACCCTAAGGTCTTACGGCCTCCACTACTGAGCTGATATGTGATAGATCAAGACTCTTAAATAACAAATCGGACCACAAATAGACCATTGACAGCAGATCAGGGTTTATGGCAGGCAGATGTGCATGCTATAGGGTAAATCAGACCTCACGACCTTCATCAACAAGTAACCGACAGGTAGATCGGATCCATTAACATACAAATCAGACTCCAGGCAACACTTAAACAACATAACGAATCTTTTAATAGATAGATCACACCCCAGTCAACCACAAAACAATGGATCATATCTCATAGAGAGCAGATTGGGCCTCAGTCAACCATAAGTTAACAACTCGAACTTCCTAGCAGTAGATCAGGTCTCTTTTGCAGCAAATCAAACCTCAAGCATGATCACGGGTAGGAGGATTAGTCTTCACAAAGAAAAGACCATCACAAAATGCAACAACGAACCCTAGCAACCAAAGACGTCAACCTTCAACAATGTCTTAAATAAGATCTGAGATAATTTGACAGGTGGGCAGATTCCACGAACAGTTGAGAAGGCAACAGTTATACCCTGAATGTATATCAAACCTCACAAACATCAAAAACCAGAGCTGAACTTGTTCAACAATGGGCGACCTTCAAACTCGGGTGAGCAGTTGTGATATCCTTGATGTTAAGCAGAGGAAGGAGCAGAGCTGAGATAATGATGATTAAATGCCAAAGAGAAGTCTTCAATATATAGGATTAGGCTCTTCTAGAATTATTATTAAATTAATCTTTTAGTTGAGTTAGGGTTCCATAGAATTAGGAGGGTACCACTTAGTTAGGATATAAAACAATATAAATGACTTAGGTGCGTACCAAGCACATTATGGTCAAAACAATAAAGTCACATTTAATAACTTAAAGTATATGTAGGGTGACATTAGGTGGGTACTATGATCAATTAATTTGTTAGGTGAGGGTACAAGGACCAACACATGACCCAACATAAGATAAGTGTGGGTTCATGACCCATAACCCCTAGAACCAAGGGTAAACCACAAAGTGGTCAAACAACCATAGTACCCATAGAACCCAAAACATCAAAGGTGGTACAAATAAAAAACAACTCAAGGTGGGTAATGACCCTACTAACCACAAGTCAAAGACAAGGTACCATAGGACCAATAATCAACAAGGTGTAAAGACCAAGGATGAGAAACCAAGGTGGGGTACAACCAATCATCTCTCTCTCAAATGTACAAGTGTTCCATACACAATCTGAAAGTTCATCATCACTGTATAAGGAAGGGTCCACACTGGATGATGTGATCACGTGGTCCTCTAGACTGCTCCTCAGGTCAAATGCTAGTGGCTCCATCAAGGGGTGGCCAGTCCCTTAAGAAGACCATCTAACTCAACCATCTTGAAGACCTAGGATAAGAGGACATCACACATCATCATCTTGGTCCACTGACTAAGATCCACTTGGTTAACTGACCAAGTTTGTCACCGCAGGTACTACTTGGTCCTCGTTACCAAGAGTTTGCCTGGTCCGAGACCAGGAGGTCTCTGTATCAACTTGCAGGACTTGCTTGGTCCTTGTGACCAAGAAACTGTCTGGTCCCAGACCAAAATACCCTAGAGACAAGTAGGGGCCCTAGCTACATGCTAGGGACTTTGCCATGGCATCAACCTGCTTGGTCCCCGACCAAGAACCCCAGGAGACAGCTGGGGGCCCTAGGGTACCTTCTAGGGTCTTACTCTTTACTCTTCCTGGTTAACTTAACCAGGAACCCTAGTTAACTGGCTAGGGTACCATCCTCTCTGAGAATGGGTCTCACAGCTGCACTAACTTTAATACCCTTCACCATCAAAAGTTGGCTTTTCATTTGTTGAGGTAAGGCCTGTTGCGGATCTTGTGCTCCAAGTCCCTTGGCCTTAAACCTCCTCGAAGATCAATGAATTCCTTGAAGGAGAACTCCCTTTGAAACTCTGTTGGTTTAAGTTTGTAGGCTCTCCAGGAATCTATCATTGGATCTTCAAGATTTCACTTTTTGGCTTTGGTTGGACATCTTTATGGAATCTACAAGTGCCCCTGTACTGGCCTCTCCTCAAGTTGACACCTCTGTTAGAAGTGCAAAAACCTTCTCCAATAGAATACTTCCTCCTTTGCCTAAAATATTCTCCGTTCTTAGTTCCTCCAATTCTGTCTTGATGACTGCCAACTGGTGCTTTAGTCAAGCCCTTAAGGCCTGCCATCATGGTATGCTTCGAGTTTGGAAGTTTTTGAGTTTGAGCCTTATATCTGACCTGGGATCTTCACAATATCTTCAAAACAATTTCCATAGCAATGTTTGCATCTTTTTTTTTAGCCATCAACCATCACAGCTTGATTTTATACCACTATTTTTCTGATTATTTTTTAAATGATAGGCGGGCAGGAAACTGCTCTGACACCACTGTAACAAAAGTAAAATATACTAGAAAATATTTTCCTTAATTTGTGTAAACAAAAAATAAAATAACCAAGTAAGACGACAATAAATTTGAAACTAAAACAGTGAGCCTGAAAGTAACAAAACCAAATCTTAATAGCTTGTAATAAGTCTCTCCGACAATACATGAGGTAAAATGAGACTTTACTGAGGACCAGTGTAGGTCCATGCGAACCATGGATCTATCATGTGTCAAGAGGGGTCAAAAGGGTTTTTGCAAAATTCGATCATCTCATTCTCCCAATCCCCAAGCGGGTCTGTTGATGCTTAATAGATGCAAGGCTTTTCGGCTTGCTGGTTGCACACCACATCTACATCTCTGCATTTCTTCCCTGGACAGGATAGTGGCTTGCTGTTTTTTTGTTAAATTTAATGTTGTAATTTATAAAAACAATTTAATGTGGTAACATTGACGTCTGCTAGCTCGTGGGGGGCAACTCAAGTGGTAAAGATGAGAAGTTGTAATCAGTTGTAAATGGAAGGTCACGTGTTCGAATCCCCCCAAAACTTACCCGTGCGCCATGGTTCAGGCCCTGTGGATGCACCTAGGGGTATAGTGGTAGCGAGTTTGGATCCCTGGACCCCGTGTCATGCGAGTACAAGCCCAACACTAGTTGCCGATTCTCCTAGTAAAAAAAAAACACTGACGTCTGTTGACATCATCCACTAACATTAGCATTACCCACACTACAAGATCGACCTAATACTGGGCTATAGAAGTGCTTTTCGGTGCAACAATTTTTGTAACTAATTCTCAGGCGTAAAGTTCTAGTGCAATATGGATACCACACTGCCCGAATTAGTTTCTCAAGACTAACTGTAACTGTTAGAGTTTGCACTTTAATTCAATTTAACTAGGATCTTTAACTGAAAGAAAGACAAGCACAACAAAACACAATAGGCACAATAATTTTCCTCGGGGAAACCATAAAGGAGAAAACCCCGTAACTTTCTCAAAGATAGATTCGTCACTAATACAATATCAAGCAAAATGGAAAACCCAAATATAAGATGTCTTCTACAGCTCTCTCTCCTTTTCCTCCATCGAACTTGTCTTCTCTCTCTGCTTATGCGAACTTGAGTGAGTGAGAGGTGTGTCCAAATGAGAGAGAAAGCTCTCTATTTATACTTTATGTGTGGGTGACCTTTTTACCTAATGGGGCCGACCTCACTAACTTGATTGGCTCGACCTGTCCTAGGGAGACTCAATAATACATTTTACATTTATTCTTTGGGGTGCTATTGCCCCGACTTACAATAAAGGTTTTACCTCAATGACCTTGCATGACCAAACATAATAATGACATCCCTGAACGGAGGAAAAACATCTCCGTTGGAGGTACAAGTAAAATACAATTAATACTATAAATAAAAAATACAAATGAATATCTTCCGAAGTTACATTTACAACAACACTCCCTCTTAACTAGGAAGGTATTCTCTCGCCACAGTCATCATCACTCTGGACACAAATTTTGGACAACGTCATCATCACTGGATCATCATCAACGCTGGAACATCATCATCAACACTGGATCATCATCGTCGTTGCTGCAACAATCCCATCTCGTTGATCATTGATTAGTGACATCTCTCGAATCTATTCGTCATAAGAAGTTCTACAGAGCCAACCCTTTTTCATGCTGGATGTAGGCCTAGCTCTCATCTAGGTCTTCATCATCTCTACAACCAAGCCATCAAGTAGGTACAACCCAGGACCACACATTACATTGCCACAACAATCACCTGCGTCTCCTACTATCATCTCATCGTATCCAGATCATCTCATCACATGCGGAGAGCAGCCCAGATGCACACATCATGTCCAACAGACCACCTGCGTCTCCCACCTAGTGGGTATATCCTAGGAGTACCCTAGGTGCATTACGTCTCTCAACAGTCAACTCGCGTCTACAACATGTGGGTACAGCCCAGGAGCACCCCAGGTGCATTACGTCCCAACAACCACCTGCGTCTTCCACCATGCGAGAACCAGCCTAGGCGCACACTAAGTGTCTTTGTGACCGGTGGACCTCTCAGCGTCTCCAGCATGTGGGCATAGCCTAGGAGCACCCCAGGTGCATTACGTCCCAAGGATCACCTGCTTCCTCCACCATGCGAGAACCAACTCTAGTGCATCTGTGTCTTTCGGTCTCATCACCCCCTCTTTCGAGGAACCTCGATCTGGATAACACCAAGCCTCTCTCTGAAGTATTCAAACTTCACTCTGGCTAATGGCTTGGTCAACACATCGACTATTTGCTCGTCTGTCGCCACATACTGGAGCTTCACTGCTCCTCTCTGCACCATATCCCAGATATATTGGTACTTGATCTCAATATGCTTCGACTTGTCATGGAACACTGTGTTCTCAGACAACTTCACGCAACTCTGGTTGTCACAGAAGATACAAGTCGCCTCGAGCTCGAGATCAAACAAATCTGATAGTAGCTTCTGAAGCCATATTGCCTCACAACTAGCCGAACAAGCTGCAACATACTCTGCTTCGATTGTACGTAGCGCCACGCATGACTGCTTCCTGCTAAACCAGGAGATCATACCGGATCCCATACTGAAGCAGCATCCCGAAGTGCTCTTCCTATTTGTGGCACTGCCTGCCCAATCCGAATCAACATAACCATGTAGGTTAATCCTCTGATTCGCCCATACTTGAGCCCATACTCAACTCTACCCTTCAGGTACCTCAATATATGCTTTGCAGCAATCAGGTGAACATGTCTTGGATTCGTCAGGAACTGGCTAAAGGTGTTCACAACAAAGCATATGTCTGGTCTCGTGTTTGTCAAATACATCAACAAACCAATCATCTGCCGGTACATCTTGGCATCGACTGTCTCTGATGAAACATCCCACAGTAGCTTCAAGTTCGATACCATTGGTGTGGCCATTGCCTTGTAGTCCATCATTCTGAACCTCTTCAGAATCTCCACTACATACTTTCCTTGACCAAGGAAGATCCCATCCGCACTCTGCCACACTTCCATGCCTAAGAAGTAATGCATCATCCCAAGGTCCTTCATCTCGAACTCTGCAGCAAGCCTCATCTTTGCATCTGCAATGAGCTCATCCTCACTTGTCAGGAACGGGTCATCTACATATAGCAGAAGTATCACTGGTCTTTTGCCCTCAACCATGAAGTAAAGGTTGGAATCCGCTTTACTCTTGGTAAAGCCTAAGCTCACCAGGAAGTTGTCCATCCTGCCGTACCACATCCTGGGTGCCTGCTTCAATCTGTACAAGGATTTCTTCAACTTGCACACATGAGTCTGTCTGTCATGTGTCTCGAATCCCAGTGGCTGCTCCACGTACACTTCCTCTTCAACTACACCATTCAAGAATGTAGTCTTGACGTCCATTTGGTGTACCTTCTATTTCATTACTGCAGCCAATGCAAGTATAGATCTGATGGAAGTGTATCTTGCTATAGGTGCAAACGTCTCCTCGTATTCTATGCCTTCCTTCTGGGAGAAGCCACGTGCCACAAATCTTGCCTTGTGTTTTTCAATGCTACCATCTGCAGCATGCTTGATCTTGTAGATCCACTTCGAAGTTATAATAGATTTCCCTTCTGGTCTCGAAACTATCTCCCAGACATCATTCTTCATAATCGACTGGGACTCCTCGATCATGGCATCCTTCCATTCTTTCTTCTCTGCTGCTTCTTCGTAGTTGGAAGGTTCTTTATCAATGATGTCACATAGCAGGGCCACATAGTTGGAGTATGGTCTTGGTCTCTTGCTTTCTCTATGCATCCCATCTGGAGCGCCATACTTCTCTGCATCTTGTATTGCTTCTCGTGCCCATGCTGGTCTTCTCTTGTGGGAGTTCTTCTCACGAGGTGTATCTACAGGTTCTTGTGGTTCTGCCATGTCGCGGTCTTCATGATCTTCTTGAATTGTTTCTTCCATCACCGAGTCTCTAATTCTGGGAACTTCAGGTTCTTCATTTTCTTCAATAGGTAGTTTCCTTGATTTGGTGTATGCCGAGTCTTCGTTGAAGGTTATGTCTCTGCTGATGTCGATCTTCTTGAATCCCGGGAAGTATATTCGGTAGGCTTTTGAAGTGTCGCTGTATCCCACAAATATTCCCTTCTTTCTTGAAGGATCTAGCTTGGTTCTCTTTTCCTTTGAGATGTGTATGTACAATGGGCAACCAAATATCTTGAGATGGCTGACTTTTGGTTTCTCACTTGAGAAAGCTTCTTCGAGAGTCTTGTTGCTCAATACTCGGTGAGGTGTGCAGTTCTTTACATACACAACTGTCCTTGCTGCTTCTGCCCATAAGTGCATCAAAAGATCCTGATCATGTAGCATTGCCTTTGCTGTTTCCATTATCGTTCTGTTCTTTCGTTCTGCAACGCCATTCTGTTGAGGATTGTAAGGAGTGCTCAACTACCTCTTAATCCCAGATTCTCTGCAAAGGTCCTTGAATTATTCCGAAGTGAATTCTCCGCCATTATCCGATCGTAGGGTCTTGCTCTTTTTCTCATTGTGATTTTCGACCAAGGCTTTGAATTCCTTGAACTTGCTAAATACCTCATCTTTACTTCTCAAGAAATAAATCCAAGTCTTACGGGAAAAGTCATCTATAAAAGAAACATAGTATACATACCCGCTTAGTGAGCTGGATGACATGGGACCGCATACATCTGAGTGGACTATCTCCAATATTCATTTTGCTTTGCTTTCACTGTTGGGAAACGCCTTCTTTACATTCTTTCTTTGTGCACATCCCTTGCAAATGCCTTCATGTTTTGTCTGGATTTTTGGTAGTCCTGAAACTGCTTTGCTTGCAATAGGTAGTGCTCTATAGTGCACATGTGCAAGCCTTCTGTGCCATAGTTCACTTGGTTCCATGGAGTCATGAACTAATGCTTGTTCAGGTTGTCCCTTCAACTTGTACAAGCTTCCCTCTTGCTCTCCAATTACTGTTGCATCATCTATTGTCTTTCCTTTTGGCCACATTAGGACTTGGCCATCAACAAATGCAACCCTCATTCCCTTAGCATCTAGTGCTGAGATGGAGAGAAGATTCTTCTTTAACCCTGGAACATATGGAACATCTTTCATATTCAAAGATTTGCCAGAGTCTAGCTTGTAGGAAGCTTCTCCATTTCCTTTGCTGGGGTATTGATAATCATCCCCAAGTTTCACCTTGTGAGGTGACTCATGCTCAGATAGATTGACGAAGGATTCTTTGTATCTCGTCATGTGCTTGGATGCTCCACTATCTACAAGCCAATCATTGCTCCCATTTGTGATAGTGCCCGTGAGTGCTGAGATTAAGACATACTCTTCATCACTTGAAGAATCATCTCTTTCTTCTCTGGTTCTTTTCCTTGCTGGTTCATCATCTTCAGCGGTGTGAGCATGATGTCTCTTCTTGTTAGTCTTCTTGGAGGATCCTTGGTTTTTGGGACAGTTTCTTGAGTAATGTCCCTTCTCCTCACATGTGTAGCATCTAATACTGGATAGATCTCTTCTGGATCTTCTGTGTCTTCTATGATGGTGGTCCTCCCTCTTGTTGTGATTTCTTTTGGTGTGAGCTGTAAGAGCTTGATCATCATTTGCTCCCATCTTCTCTTCTCTTGCCACTAGCCGAGCTTCTTCTTGGGTGTATTCTTCCCTAGTTTTCTCCCGGCACTAGTGTTTGGGTCAAAAATGAAAATTCTTCAAACTTGATTCTGTTTCCTCCAAAAGATGCACCCTCCTAGTGTGAGTTAGCCTAGCCCTCTTTTTCTGATGATCTGTGGAGAGAAGACCTTGAACTAGGAAGCCCTAGTTTCCCGTTGCTGCACAATGCCTTCTTTTCAGGTTAGATCTGAAACCATATTAGAGTTTGCACTTTAATTCAATTTAACTAGGATCTTTAATTGAAAGAAAGACAAGCACAACAAAACACAATAGACACAATAATTTTCCTTGGGGAAACCATAAAGGAGAAAACCCCGCAACTTCCTCAAAGATAGATTCGTCACTAATACAATATCAAGCAAAATGGAAAACCCAAATTTAAGATGTCTTCTGCAACTCTCTCTCTTTCTCCTCCAGCGAACTTGACTTCTCTCTCTGCTTATGCGAACTTGAGTGAGTGAGAGGTGTGTCCAAATGAGAGAGCAAGCTCTCTATTTATACTTTATGTGTGGGTGACCCTTTTACCTAATGGGGCTGACCTCATTAACCTGACTAGGCCGACCCGTCCTAGGGAGACTCAATAATACTATTATCACACAACTTGTAGTTGTCCCTAAAGGTATCCCATCAGTGATGGTAGAGGTGTTGGACAACTAAAGAGGTGATCCAAGAAATGCCACGATTCCCAATGCAAGCTAGGTGTCACGATAATCGAGGCACTCTTCACTTTAGATCAAGGAAAATCAAGATCAAGGTGGAGACCCTAGCCAATCCATGAAGACTAGCTAACCCAAAGACTCCTAGGGAAATGTGTAAAATGAAAGGAGGAAGTCAATGGTGAGTTAGGTCTAGGAAAAGTTAAGTGGACCCATGGGTTAAGGTATGGTTGGAGAGGCTTAAAGAGTGACAAGTGGTTCAATCAATGAATGACAAGGGCCACCTATGAGGTTTAATCAATAGATCTAAAATATGACTTAGTACCATGAAAATTAACCAAGTGGGACCCACTCCATAAAAAGTGGAAAAATGGTCCAAGTTGGGTCCACTAGGTCAAAATTGGAAGAAGATGGTACTAGGGGTATGCTATGGCATGGATGTATGGATTGGCCAAAAATGAGCAATACCCAAGTGTGAGATCTAGCAAAAGCCCACCTACCCAAGGAGTGCAAATTGCCTCAAGGAGGACTAGTGCCTTGGATGAAGGGGCAAATGGAGTTGGATGTCCACCAAATTATAGATCAGGCTAGTTAAGATGAAAAGCAAGGTGGGTTTTCAAGATCAGGAGCATGCCATGGCTAGATCTCACTAGATCTAATGCATCACTAAGTGACCCAAGTGGGGCACAACCCTCAAAATGAGGAATGGGGCCCACAAGGCAGAAATCACAAAAGTGAAACACTAGGGGTAGGTTTTCAAGGGTGATCTATTCAATGCAACAATAATCTCACCTACCCACATTCAAGAACTAGCCAAACTAGCTCCCTCAAGGAATGCGAATTGCCTCAAGGAAGGTTAGGTGCCTTGGGAAGTGGGACAAATGAAGGCCAAACACCACCAAACTATAGATCCGAATTGCCGTGGATACTATAGAGGTGGGTTCTTAATTTTATACCCAAAGCCAAGCTAGATCCAAGTAGATCTAAAAAAATGTAAAAGAGGGTTTTAGATTTTAAGGGTTTTATGTGACCAATAGGATGGAGAACAAGCGAAATGGATACATACCTTGTAGATCTTACCTCAAAAGCTTGCGGCTACTTTGCACACAGATGATTCTTGCCTTTAGTTACAATTCCAAACTAGCTCCAAGTGAATCCAAGCATAATCGTCCAAGCCCTAGGAGGAGAGATGCCCCATTCAACCTGTAAATCAAACTACAAGATGTTAGATTTGATCCACAAATCAATGAGATCTAAGCATGTCATATCAAAGAAGCAATCAATAGACAGAGCACAATTGAAAAACTCCCTCAAGATGAAGACGTCTTGCCTATGGGGGATGTGAACAACCCCTACAATCTTCCCATCAAACAAAACACACTCCTTGCTTCAATCAATTCAGCCTCCCTTAGTTGATGTCGATTTCACCTGTTACAAGCAAAGATGTCTAAAAGAAGAGATGCATAATCATTTACAAGAGCAACCCAATCAAAGCCAAGAAGTAGATCTCCAATGATAGTATTTTATTCCAAGTTTTCCAGAGCCCAAAGGTGCTTTTACAATAGGGGGGTCTCCTTTTATAGGATAATAAAGACCAAAACCCTAAACCACAAAACCACTTTTTAAAACAACTAGTGGTTGAGATCAAAAGATATAACAATCTAATCAATGACTAAGATGAGTCAATACAATATATCACATGGATCACTTAACTAAGTGATGACATCATAGCTAAAAGTGACTCAATGAGGGTGACGTCATACATGGGGGTGGCTAAAAATACATGTGCCACATCATCAAGACCAAGACAAGTCACTAAAAGCACATGGTGGGGCTAGGAGGCATTAATCTCCTTCACTAGCATGTCCCCATGGCACAATAATATAAAATATAAGTCTATGACATGTCCAAGTAACACAAATGATCAAATCCTGTCCCCAAAATCTGAGAGAGACATGCAGTAAAAGACATGTTGTGGTCACTGTGGACCCCACTGACTGGTGCAAACTGATCTGGAAGAAGGGGGGTTCACCATGGATGACCTCAAAGCAAACCAAGTGCCAAAACCTTGCCTCAATTGTCCAAATCGAATTCCCCAGTGACCTTTTTATTCCATTTTTTATCCTCCTGAAAACCCTAAAAGTGCCAAAAATTGCCTCTAGGGTGCATGCGCTGTCAAACTGAAGGTGCCATCATGTCCAGAAGGGGGGTATAATGGTAATAACAAGTGGCTGGACCACCCCCTTCCCCTGTAGCGCCCTAGGCAACGACTTGCCTCCAATGCCTCTGCTAGACAGGTTGGATCAACATGCCCAAACTGGTCAACAGGTGGATAACTGCAACTATCATCCTCAGAAGTGCCCGGAACTGAAAGATAAGTGTCTCAATGGATCCAGAAGACCCAAATCCACTAGAGATGAGTACTCATACACCTCATGAATCCATGATAACCTATGGGGTCATCAATATGGTCCACCATACCCGGACAGTGTAAAATATGATGATCTGGAAATAATAATAAAACTGACCAACTGTATCAATCATCATCTGAAGCATATGTCCAACATATGGAATCATCAATAAGTGTATGTGGGACCATAGATCATCATCCATAAGCATAAGTGGTCCATCTCATCACGGATCCCAAGAATGACCATGGTCAAACTATGTTTAACTAGGTCAAACTACAACCAAAGACTAGATTATAACAAAAGACTAAGACATGTTCCTTTAATCATATTCACAGCTTAAATTAAAGTATAAACATCATTCAGTGGCAGTTAATACATATATATATTTCAATGTTATTTATAGTTTACTTTGCACAAAAGCTTTAAAGACATACTCACCCAATGGACATGGCCTAACTGCTAGCAAAGGATGAAGGCTAAGGACGAAGCTAGGAAAAGGGGATGACTTGACCAACTCAACTAAGTGACATTTTGGACGGGGAAAAGGGGGAGCTACACTCTGTGCTGGCAAAATAACAAAGGGAAGGGCAGTGCCTCACAAATGGATAAGTTGTTTAGAGAGTGCTTATTCAACTTAGGCATCATGTCTACATCAAGTTGATCCAAGTTCATTAGGATCATTCATTTACTTTTCATGGCCTTTTTGGCCTATATGACCTCTCTGGGATTTTACATGCGCTAAAAGGCACAACTAATCGCAGCTTGCATCCGGGGTATTTTTATATCTCATAAGGTTAGCAATCTTTAGACATAGCATACATTTTGCCATTGCTTTTTGGACCTTTCTATACCCTTCATGGGGTATTTTAGCATTTCATTGCTTTAGCCTTTATTCATCGCGTGTTGAGAAACACATTCTAGAATTTTAAGTTCACAGGCTTTATAAGAGATTTCCATTATAAGTAGTACATGTGCTTTCAGTTTTAGCCAACAACAACTTATGTGACTAGAGAGAATTCCGCACAAAGCCAAACATCGGGACAACCGACCAGAATGATCTAGGCATAAAATCCAACTTACCAAAGGCAAGTTCTGTCACCAACTTAGAGCCGAGACACAAAATAAACGTCGATGCGATCCAACACAGAGGTAGAAATAGGGAAGTCCTCCATATCAAAAAGTTAGGAAGGCAAATCAAGGTGGAAGCCAAATAAGGAAGGTCATGGATGGATGGAGTCAAGTGAATGTGATGCCTAGGCTAGCAGACAAATATGTCAGGAAAGACCATGTCTATGCTCACAGGAGGGAAATGAAACCAATGAGTATTGTCAGAAAACCTTAGAGTTCAAGTAATACATCCAATTTTATATTTATAAGATAATCCAAGATATTTCATTTCATTATTTTAAATAGTACTGCCACATCATGAGTTATATACCAAGTCAATGATATGAAGATGACTAAAACAACAAGATAATAGTCCAATGCTAATAATCAACAAGTATGATGGTCACATCACTGTATATCACAAATAGTCATCATAAAGAACCACTGAAACACTGCTGCAACACTACAACTGAAACTCTGGGCACTAAACTGAAACTGTATGGAATAAAAAAGGTCACATCTGTCACCAAATCTAAACTCTCAAGGCTCAGCCTTGCCACAAGGTCTACTCAAAGTCTGATATATACTGCTTTGATCTGTAAATGATCTCAAATAAACATGCTCATCAGAGCTGATCTCTGTAAAAGCAAAGCTCTGAAAAGTGCAGATATCTGCTCAGTAAGAATAGTAGCCCGGCTACTATGGTGTGATAACAAATACATTTTACATTTATTCTTTGGGGTGCTATTGGCCCGACTTACAATGGAGGTTTTACCTCAATGACCTTGCGTGACCAAACATAATAATGACATCCTCGAACGAAGGAAAAAACATCTTCGTCAGAGGTACAAGTAAAATACAATTAATAATATAAATACAAAATACAAATGAATATCTTCCGAAGTTACATTTACAACAACAATAACAAAATAATCTGGGAATGTGCTCTCCTTTAAGGTTTAAGCCTTTAAGGGCTTGCTTGTAGCTTCAGCTTCATCTATGCATCATCTACAAACTGTTCTACCAACCAGGCTTTGACAGTCTGTCTTACCAATCGAGATTTCAGACTTTCCTACCAACTAAGATCTGGCAAGGAACATTGATGACTAGCAATCTCATCACAACAAATTGAACAACTTATCCTATCCCAACAGAATCAACAATCTCTTCAACATTGAATCCCCTATCAAGAGCAGGAGATTGTGGATTGGATTCTACAACATAATTGTTAATTTTCTTTAGAGCTTATAATCAGATTACTACTTCCAATAAAATTAACCCAGATGCATGCAGAATTAAATTCTTAGATTTGTTTTTATGAACAACAATACCTAAACTAAAATAACTGATAATACGCAGTGGAATAGGAAACCAATCACACAACCATAAACACAGTATTTTTATCTTGGAAACCCCAATGGGGAAAAACCACCAAACCAGGGCTTTCTTGAAACTCGAGCTAGAGAAAAGAAATAGAAATGATTACAACAGATATTTCACAGATAGAGGAACCTAAAGCCTTGGGAGGCATGGTAGATCTAAAGGCCAAACCCACACCGCTCAACAGGTGCAACTGCTGTGCTATAGGAAGTTTTCCCTTGCTCACACGTGTTTCTCAGCTGTAGACTTGGAAAAGTGCGCTCTCTGTTCTCCACTGAAATCTCTGATGGCATCAACTCTGAATCACTGCCTAGGGAAATGCGCCCCCTCTCAATCACTTGAAAAAGTGTGCCCCTGCTCTCTCTCTTGCCCTCACGACTGAAGAACTGCGCCCTCACTGCCCTCATGGCTACTGAAGTGCACCCCTACTCTTTGCTCTCTGATTGCTCAAGAATTCGCTCCCTCTCAATCAATCTCTGAATGAGACATTGTGTCGATCAACTGAACTTTTACCCTTTGCCTCTCTTTTATAATTTACAGTGACTTTTACGGTTCCAAAACCCTAATTTCACTTCCGCATTATAAAAGTCAATTAATTAACTTTTTCTCCATAAATTAATAAAAGTCACTTGCATGGAAAGGTAAAAGTCTAGACATCTCATGCATGCTTCTGACACTGAAGCCATGCAGAGCACTTGTCCTTAGTTTCTCCAAAACAAGGTTACTTGGGAGTGGGAGCGGAAGCGGGAGCGAAAAGCGAATTTTTCAAAAGATTCGGGTTTGGGAGCGTTTCAGGAGCGTTTTTTATATAATATATATTTTTTATATATTTTGATGCATATATGTCAACAAATGCATGTAGAATGTTGAATTAGTTATGGAAAGCATAAAAACAAGAAATAAACCATAATACCATGTAGCATCATTCATCAATCATCAATCATCTAGTTGTGAACTCGTCAACCATAGGTCCAATATCCATAACATCAACCTTAAAGCTTCAAATTTTCAATATATAACATTCTGTCATCACTAAAGTTGTACTTGTAACCAAACTATAGTCTATAACAGAGAACACCAACTATAAAATGAAAGTTGAAACAATTCACAAAGCATCATATTCATTACCAAAGAGTTATAATACGCTTTTATGGAGTCAATGACTCAATAATGCAAAGTCCCTGTATGCTCTTGGATCATTGCAACTCAGTTTGAACAAGCTGATCACACCAGAAAGGGACATTGTGACTAGTAATAGGATTAACATTCCCCAATAAACCACCTTTATATGAAAATCCGACGTATCAATTTTTCTGGCATAGTGTGGGCAAATTTCTCAAAGGAAGTGGGAACTACTGGGTAGCGACCTCGGGATACCGTTAGACTACACCCTCATTTGGTGGTAGTGTTGAACACCTCTCAGAGACTTCAATCATCCCACATTTCTGAGTGAGAAGCCACCTTGCCAGAATCCGAACATATTTCCAGTACCATATGGTATATTGGAAATCCCCTCATCCATAATAAAAAACTCATTACCACATTAATTTTAAAATTGATCAAGAACATTTGCACAACATTTTCTTTTTCAGCATTACAAACAACATTACAATTTTGACTCTATTTTTCAGCATTGGTCTCTCTTGTTTATCATTGCAATTTATACTTAGTTGTCATCATGTGTTGAATGAATCGACAATCATGTTTAATTTATATGTTGTTTAGATCTTTATGCTGTTAAGCTTTAAGGTTACATTGCAAGTCTCTTGTGTCAGTTTTGTCATTATAAGAAACTCCTAAAAAAAATTAACTCATCCACCACAACTAGCTTAGCTTAACCAGCCTTAGCAACTTTTAGGGTCCACCACCCTTGGATTCGTTAGGAGTTTTCCTAAACGGAGGAGTCAAGATTCAAGTGACAGTACTTGACTCGAGGCTTGCCCCCAAGGACACACTTTGTGGCTTGAAGATTTTTGCCACGTTTACCCAAGGTGTGTTTTCCGGCGACAACAGATAACAGGAGGAGAGTCTTCAATAATATCTTCAATGAATGGTTCCTCATGCTGTTCTTCAATGGGATCAACATGAGTCTCCGAAAATGGCGTGTCATACATCATGTTGACATTGGATAACTCAGGGTCTTCCTTATGAAATTATTTTGACGGAAAGAAGTAAGCAAGAGTGTTTCTAATGTATAATTCAATATCAAATAACCCAATATGATCATAAATATGCCACTGCCTAAAAAATGTCTCAAAGAAGTTAATGAGGGAAGTAATAGTTTTATCAGAAAGGCCCTCATAAAACCAACATGAAGCATCCCCTTGCAAATTATAAGCAGACATCTGCATCATATGATCTTCATGGCGTATGTTATATTCGCTCATTCATGAAAGGAATGTCATAACATGGAATCTGGCTGAATAATCCCCATCACGACCATAAAACATAGGAAGGGGATAAGATGTCTTTTCACCCTCAAACTGATTAGGACAACCTGAAATTCTAAAGTAATCAATGGGCGGATATGCAAGGGAGATCCGAGCAACAATTTCTCTTCTTTTAGTATCCATATCACAATAAATCAGACCTCGGTTTGAACTGATCAAGGAGAATCTCAAGTACTGCAAGAACAGAGCTGTCCAACAATGAGCTTTAAAATTTTCTGTATTTGTATGGGCTCATCTACACACATAAATCTCAACAAAATATGAGATACACGGGTTTTATCCCTTCAATGGAGTCGCCATGTGAGAATATGCGTTTAAAATACTCACAAAAATTCAACTTTTTTGCTTTTCTTTGAAAAAAAAATTACAAAACTGAAAAAAGGTTAGTGGAGTCGCTAGATGAAAATAAAAAGATCTACTCTAAACATTCATTAAACAAAGCCAAAAAAAAGGAGAAAACAAAAGTCGTAACCCGAGAATAAAAAGATTTATCCTCGGCAATAGCGCAAAAAATGTTGCCGCCGGATACGCACCTCGGGGGAAAAGGGGATTAGAGTGGCATAAATCTTCAAGCCTCTGGGTGTGTCCTTGGGGGCAAGCAAAGAGTCGAGATACTGTCACTCAACACTCAACTCCTCCCTCTAGGCCAACTCCTAGCGAAACCAAGGGGGGTGGTCCCTATGAAAATAATCTATAGCCTTTAAGCTAAGTTAGAGAATGAAATTAATCTAGGAGTTTGAAGGTGAATTAATACTGAACCAAAGATTGCAATTTGTGATTTAAAACAACATCATGAAAAATCATACATCCATCTGATACATTGATTTACTTAATTGAATTGATTGTTGAAGACTAGACCAGTTCCAAATGGAGTCACATGAGATTGTTGGAGTGCCGCTGTGTCGTGAAAAGTGTTGCAAGTCTTGTTGGTCAGTTTTAATTGATTTTATTAGATGCGTGAATTAATGAATGGGTTAGTTCGTGGTTTGGCCCAATTCCAACTTAGGCCTTCGAACTGAGCGTAGTGACAACTAAATCAAGGGTCCAACTGGGCGAGGCATAACCTGCTTAAAGTAGCCCACTGACTTTGTAGTTAGTTTCACGCAACCTCCCGAGTTCTAGAGCTCAAGTTTTCGTTGGATTGCCCTATTGAACTAGCCACTCAAGTTCCTTTCTGATTGACCAACTGATCTGACTAAGCTGCAGAGGCCAAGAGCATACTTGGAACTTTAAGCCTTGGTCAATTTTATTAAAACAAAAATAAAATTTTATTTTGTTGTCGAGAATCTCTTTTCACCTACCGGGGATAAACCCTTTCAGTTTACTTCGGGAATACATGGTGTTACCTCCTGAGTTGCACTTAGTTGGACTTCCATAGAGCCGCCACTGTTGCACAAATTACTTGTGCTTATCAGTGATTAGAAGTTCCAGATTTGGCCTTTTCAGGGCCCCTTTTTAATTTTTGTAATGCATGACCATGCCCCATGGGGTTTGTAATAAAGTGTGCTAGCATGGTGGTCTTTGAGTGACTCGGTTCCCTAGGACTTAACAACCAAAGAAGGTATTCCAAGGAGTTTTTTCCCTTGTCAATTATGCTTTGCCTTTAGCCGAGTATAATCGATGAGTTTTTCTCTTACACCTCCAAAGCTGGAATGCCCAAAGTGGTGGTTAGGCCTTGGGAGGTTATTAGAGTCCATTTTATAACATATATAAACATGCTAGACACTAAAATAATGTCGTTTGGTCATGTACTAGGTCCCCCAGGATTTTGAGTCAGTTCCGAGAAAATTTATTTTTTCCGCATTTTTAGGCCATTTTTTAATGGTTTAAATGAAAAATTTGAAATGGTGATAAAAGAGTCATCCGGAGGCGGAATTTGGCGCAAGGATACTCGTTTTCACGTTCAGACCATCCTCTTTACCTTGGTACCCAGTGTTCTTATGTTTTGGGCGATTAAATCATCTCGTGGAGCAGTTTTTCTTATGAAGGCTACAAAATAACACTTTAATGCTAA
The DNA here is from genome assembly GCA_027924585.1 of Larix kaempferi. Taxonomy (NCBI): domain Eukaryota; kingdom Viridiplantae; phylum Streptophyta; class Pinopsida; order Pinales; family Pinaceae; genus Larix; species Larix kaempferi. The sequence goes on from BSBM01001754.1 coordinate 5,975,515, forward strand.
AGATGCTACAAATTGCACTATTATCAAAAATTAAAAAATATAAAAAAATGAATTAAGCACATGCCAATTGAGTTGGCATCTTATCCATTTGGAAGGGCGGATATCTTCCTTCACTAAAGCATCATTTTTGGGTTGATTAGAAAGTCAACATGTGAATATCTTCTTGGATATGTGCCATCTCTCAAGTTTGGCGGCTTCTCCATGTGGCGTGAAGGCATTTGGGGTGATGGTTTCAAGGAAGAGGGTGCGCCTACCTCTTGAGAGGTGGCACATCCCTCATACGTTTAACTTACCATCACCATTGGTCCAAGTATCCAACACTTAACGTGAGCTCTATATTAGATGATGCGCCATTCTCTAAATGCATGGGCGGCTTCCTACATGGATCAATCGTATTGAATGGTGATAACTCCAAAGAGGGGGCGCCTACTTCATGAGAGGTGGCGCACTCCCCTAAGATTGGCTTCCAATCAAACGTCAATCACATTTTGGACTCCAAGTTAACTCCCCTTCACCCATGCGCCCCCCTCATGCTTGAAACTCTATTTAAAGAGCAACTCTCTTCCATTGTAACAGATCTAAAGGTGGAACCTCTGCTCTTGTACATTGTAATATTTTCTGAATATTGAGTAATAAAAGGCTTTGGAGGCTACCCTGAAGTTGTCTGTGGTGTGTATTGTCATGTTCTTTGATCAACAATGAGGTAATCTGTATCTTGGTTCATACTAGTATATGTTGGGATATTTGTCTTTGTAAGGAAATTATTTTTCCATAAGGATAGTAAGCATTGCTTTATAGAATACTTGGTATTTTAAATGATATTAGACTGCCAAAGGCAATAATATTTCTTGTTTGATTATGTTATTCCTTTTGTTTCTCTCAATTGTTTACACAAATATGTTTAATCTCCTTTGCTAGTGTTGATTCCATTTTGCAGGTAACTCAAGTTGAAGGAGCGGATGAGCATGTTAGCTCCTCCTCACACCCAGTGGATCCAAAACAAGGAAGCCAATACTACCGGTGCATCAGCAAGTAGACTCCATAGCCCATTTAAACGCTCATTCCCCAAGGGTTCTATTTTTTTATCCAAACTTCTTCTGCTATCTTCAGTTACTGTTACTCATTTAGATCTAGTTCCAAGAGTCTTGTTATCACACCATAGTAGCTGGGCTACTATTCTTGTTGAGCAGATATCTGCACATTTCAGAGCCTGGATTTTACAGAGATTGGCTATGATGAGCTTGTTATTTGTGATCACTCATGGATCAGAGCAGTATATTGTATCAGACTTTTGTTAGACCTTGTGCCAAGGCTAAGCCTCGAGAGCTTAGATTTGATGACCGATGTGACCCTTTGTTCCATACAGTTTCAGTTCAGTGCCCAGTGATGTTATTGCAGCAGTGTTTCAGATATATATTGATGATCATTATGATGTGATATGACCTGTGGACTTCTGATTATTGACTTTGGATTATTATCTTGTTGTTTTAGTTATCTTCACAGCATTGACTTGGTATATGATTCATGATGTGGCAATACTAATTAAAATAAAATGAATTATCTTTGATAATGTTATGAATTATAAAATGGATCTATTACTTGCACACTTAGGTTTCCTGACAAAACTCATCGGTTTCATTACCCTCCTATGAGCATAAATAAGGTATTTCTTGACATCCTTGTCTGCTAGCTTAGGCACCACATTAATTTGACTCAATCCATCCATGACCTTCCTTATTTGATTTTCACTCTTAACTTGCCTTCTTGACTTCTTGATATTGAGGACTTCCCTGTTTCTACCTCTATGTTGGACCGCATCCATGTTTGTTTTGTGTCTCGGCTCTGAGTTGGTGATAAAACTTGCCTTTGGTGAGTTGGATTGTAGGCCTAAATCATTCTGGTCGGTTGTCCCGTTGTTTGGCACTGGTAGAAGTCCCCCTAGTCACTTGAGATGTTGTTGGCTAAAACTGAAAGCTCATGTACTACTTATATTGGAAATGCATTATGTAAGCCTGTGAACTTAAAATTCTAGAATGTGTTTCTTAACACACGTGAATAAACGCTATAGTGATGAACTACTAAAAATACTCCTCGAAGAGTATAGAAAAGGTCCAAAAAGCAATGGTTACTCAAAGTTATATCTATTATTGCTGACCTTGTATATGTATAAACATGCCCCGGTTGCAAGTTGCGACTAGTTGTGCTTCTCAGCACATCTGAAATCCAAGGGGTTATGTAGGCCAAAACAGCCATGAAATGAAATGAATGATCCTAATGAACTTGGATCAACTTGATGTAGACATGATGTCTAAGTTGAATAAACACTCTCTAAACAACTTATCCATTTGTGAGGCACAACCCTTCCCCTTGTTATTTGTCCGACACAGAGTGTAGCTCCCCCTCTCCTCGTCCAAAGTATCTTTTGGTTGAGTTTGGTCAAGTCATTCCCTTTGCCTAGCCTTGATTCTTTAGCGTTCATCCTTAGCTAGCAGTTAGACCATGTCCAATGGGTGAGTCTGTCATTAAAGCTTTTGTGCAAGTAAAATATAAATAACAATGAAATATATAAATGTATTAGCTGCCACAGAATGATGTTTATACTTTAAGTTAAGCTGTGAGTATGAACTAAAGGAACATGTCTTAGTCCTTGTCATAATCTTGTCCTTGGTTATATTTTGACCTAGTCAAACATAGTTTGTCCATGGTCATTCTTGGGATCCGTGATGATGTGGACCATGTATGCTTATGGATGATGATTGATGGTCCCACATACTCTTATTGATGATTCCATATGGTGGACATATGATTAAGATGATAGTTGATGCAGTTCAGCAGTTTTATTATTATTACAGATCATCAGATTATACACTGTCCAGGTATGGTGGACCCTACAGTTGACCCCTCAAGTCAACCCATGGTGTATGAGTACACATTCTTAGTAGATTTGGGTCTTCTGGATCCATTGAGACACTTATCATTCAAGTTCCGGGCATTTCGGACAGTGATAGATGCAGTTATCCACTTGTTGACCAGTTTTGGGCATGTTTTCCCAGCCTGCCCAGCAGAGGCATTGGAGGCCAGTTTCACCTAGGGCACTGTATGGGAAGGGGGTGGTCCAGCCACTTGTTTTTACCATTATACTCCCCTTCCAGACAGCCTGGTGGGCTTAGTTTGACAGCGCAGACACCCTGGGTGTCAGTTTGGGCAGCTTCAGGGTTTTCTAGAGGATTAAAAAATGGAATAAAAGGGTCACTGAGGAGTTTGATTTGGGCAATTGAGGCAAGGTTTTGGCACTTGGTCTTCACAGAGGTCTTCTAGGGTAAACCCCCCATCTTCCATTCAGTTGGCATCAGTCAGTGGGGTCCACAGAGGCCATAGGAGGCCTTTTACTACATGTCTCTCACAGATTTTGAGGACAAGGTTTGATCATTTGTGTTATGTGGACATGTCATGGTCCTATTTTTGTATATTATTGTGCCATGGGGATGAGCTAGTAAGGATTGATGCCTCCTAGCCCCACCATGAGCTTCTTGAGTCATGTCCATGTGTTTTAGCCCCCTCTTAGGGATGACGTCACCCTCCTTAGTCTTTTTGAGGGATGACGTCACCCTCTCTTTGATTGATCCATGTGATATTATGTTAGGCTCATCTTAGCCATTGATTATGTTGTAAGATCTTTTAATCTCAACCACTCACTTGTTGTTTTGAAAAGTGGTTTTGTGGTTTAGGGTTTTGGTCTTTATTATCCTATATAAGGAGGAGACCCCCTATTGTAAAATTCATCTAGAGATTTTTGGCTCTTGGCTATTGGAATAAAAATTACTTCTTGGGCATCTTGGATCTTGGAGTTGGAATGCTTGTGGTGATTGTAAATGCTTCTTCCTCTGCATTGACAAATATTGGTGGCCATCTTGGATTTTATCTTCAACTAACATTTTTGTAGGCAAAGAAGACGATTTTGAGGAGTGCGAATTGGTGGAGAGGCCTACCTTTCAAGCTTCAAGAGGACATTTTGGGTGACAGGGAGTTGTTTTGTCTTTGTACCAACAATTTCATGTTGTTTATCTCTTTGTTTGCATCTACTTCCATTCTTGTTTATTGATTGATCTTTGTGTCCTTGATTGACAGGAATAGGGAGGCTGATTTGGTTGAAGGAGGCAAAACGTTGGCAAGAAGGGCTTCATCAAGTTTGGTATTTGATCTTTGTGGAAGGTAATCCTTGTCACAAGCCACTTCCATCTTCATTTTCCAGGTATGTTCCATGAGGTATGATATTCTTCTATCGTATCTATCTACTCTCTTAGATCTCAAAACCCTCATTGATTAAAACCCTCATTTTTCTATTTTTCTAGATCTACTTGGATCTAGCAATCTTTTGGGGAAAATATTGAAAACCCACCTCTATAGCATCCACGACAATTCAAATCTATAGTTTGGTGGTGATTGGCCTCCATTTGACCCATTTCCCAAGGCACATTAGCCTCTCCAAGGGAGGTTGCACTCCTTGAGGAAGGCTAGTGGGGCTAGTTCCAAGTTGTGGGTAGGTGAGATCCCACTTGATTTGCATTGGTCTACCTTGATAACATACCCCTAGTGCTTCACCTCTTTGATTTTTGCCTTGTGGGCCCCATTCCTCATTTTGAGGGTTGTGCCCCATTTGGGTCATTGGGTGATGCATTTTCAACCTTAGATCTATGGAGATTTAGCTCATGTTGGGGCATGCCACTTCAAACCCACCTTGATAATTGCCTTAAGTACCCCGATCTACATTTTGGCATAATTTGGACTCCATTTGCCCCCACATCTCAAGGCACTGATCTCCCTTGGGCAATTCTCACTCCTTGGGTTAGTGGCCCTTTCCTAGATCCCATATGTGGGTGTTGTCTATCTTGCCTTAGATCCATAGATCTACCTCATCTCATCCACTTAGTGCCATCTCACCCCTAATCCAACCTTGTGGGCTCCATTTGGACCATTTTCCCTATTTTAAGGAGTGGGCCCCACTTGTGTCTTTTCATGGTACTAGATCTAATTCAATTGAGCTTCAATAAGTGGCCTTAGTCTTTCATTGGTTGAAACACTTGTCACAACCTAAGCCTCTTCAACCACACTTAAACTTTTGGGTCCACTTTTAATCTAACTCATGCATTGGTTTCCGTAACCTAACTTACACATTTCCCTAGGAACCTTTGTGTCAAGCTAGTTTTCATTGATTGGCTAGGGTCTCTCCCTTGGTCTTGATTTCTTCTTGATCTAAAGTGAAGAGTGCCTCGGTTATCATGACTCCCAGCTTGCATTGGGAATCGTTGCATCTCTTGGGTCACCTCTTTAGTTGTCCGTCTCCTCTACCATCCCGGATGGGATACCTCTAGGGACAACGACAAGTTGTGTGATAACAAGTCTATCATTAGAATAGATCTAAATCCTTTTGCAATCTTAAAGTTATTCAAAGTTTATATATCATTAGATCTAGATTGCAAGTCTTTTTCAAATTTCAAAGCTTCTAAAGTAGATCTAAAAAATGATTTGAAAAGTTTAAATATTCTAAATATTCTAAAGTTAGTTATATCTAGCATTGTTAGGTTTGAAAGATTTGGCTTACAACTTGAAAGAGGGCAGCCAAAGATCCTAGCAAGACAAGCTTTCTAGCGTGTCTTACTCGTTCATTTTCTTTGTCTTTTGTTTCATTTTTTCAGATCTATTTTTTAGACATATTTTGCATTTAGAAGTAGTGTGAGTTTTAAGTTGTTTTTAGGCATTTTATAAATTTTTAGTTCGCTGGAATATTTTGCATGCATATCAGTCCTAAAATTAAATGTTAATTAAAAATCATTAAAAGACAGAAAATCACTAAAAAGCTAGTTTTTTCGCATACTAGTTTAGCTAGTTTTCCTTTTTACATTGTTTAGTATTGTGTATTCTGATTTTCTTTTTCTAACAAATATAGCTCGCTGGTATGTTTTATTTTCTTAACAGGTTGGAGCTAAAAAGATCACAAGAGAGGCATTTGGAGGTTCCAGAACCATCTTGAGAACCAGCTTTCCAAGCACTTGTTGTTTTTCGCAATAAATTGTAAACTGTCTTGTTCTCTAGTCATAAAGGGCAAGCAGTGTTTCTTTTAAAGTATCCATTTGTAAATCATAAAATAAAAAGAGCTTAGCAGGGAATTCTAGCGCTTGACCCCAATCCCCTCAGGGGGGATTCGACTTTTTTCCCTTTTTCCCTTTTTTGCATTTTTTATAATTTTTTCGATTTAGATTAGTTTTATTTGAGGATTAGTAATTAAACAACATCATCAAGCACACAAAGTGTCCTCAAATGACTATTCAAACAATTGTTCAAATCATTCTTACTTTGTGTTACAAACTACTATTGTTCTTAAAATTTAAACTAAAATTTACCCCCTTGCTCTACCGAAGTACTCCACCATTTTGTTGTGAAGAAAAGATACTCTTGGGGTTAGTTTAGCTTAATCATCCACCTTCAATACTGAATAAAATGAACCATCGCTCCAAACCCAAAGTATGCTCTTGACCACTGCAACCTAGTCTGAACAGTTGGGTAAATCAGAAATGGGTGTAAAGCACTTAGTTTAATAGGAAAATCCAATCGAACTAAATTCTAAGAACTCGGGAGGTTGCTGTTATCACACAACTTGTAGTTGTCCCTAAAGGTATCCTATCCAGGATGGTAGAGGTGTTGGACAACTAAAGAGGTGACCCGAGGCTTGCCACGGTTCCCAATGGAAGTGGGTGTCACGTCAACCGAGGCAACCTTCGATTTAGATCAATGATGATTCAAGATCAAGGGGGAGACCTTAGCTAATCTATGAAGACTAGCTAACCCAAAGTCTCCTAGGGAAATGTGTAAAGTTATGCAAGGAGATCAATGGTGTAAGACTTTAGATCTAAAAAGATAAGTGGACCCAAGGTGGTTAGGGCTTGGTTGAGAGGCTTAGGCAATGGACAAATAATTCAACCAACTGTTTGATTTAGGCCACTTATGAAGTTAAGCAAATAGATCTAAGAAAGAGCTAATGCATTACCCAATGACCCAAGTGGGGCTCATCCCTTAAAATGAGGAATGGGGCCCACAAGGTGAAAATCAATGGGGTAAAGCACTAGGGGTAGGTTTTTGGGGATGATCTATCCAATGAAGCAACAATTTCAACTACCCACGTCTTGGAACTAGCAAAATAGCCTCCCTCAAGGAATGTGACTTCCCTTGGAGAGACCAATGTGCCTTGGGAAATGGGCCAAATGGAGTCCAATCACCACCAAACTATAGATCGGGATTGCCGTGAAGATTATTAAGGTGGGTTTTAAATTTTATCCCCAAAAGCATGCTAGATCCAAGTAGATCTAAAAAAATGTAAAATGAAGGTTTTAACAATGAGGGTTTGTAGATCTTAAGAGAATAGATGACCAAGGTAGAAGAATAACATACCTCCTTGAGCGTACCTGGAAAATGAAGATGAATGTAGCTTGTGATGAGGATTACTTCCCACAAAGATCAAATGCCAAACTTGATGAAGCCCTTCTTGCTATGTGTTTTGCCTCCTTCAACCAATTCGCCCTCCTCTTCCTGTCAACCAAGGACACAAAGATCAATCAGTTAAAAGAAATGGAGGTAGATGCAAACAAAAGATGAATAAACATGAAATTGTTGGTGCAAAGACAAAAAAAATCCCTGTAGACCCAAAACGTCTTGATGATGATAGTAGGGTAGGCCTCCCCACCAATATGCACTCCTCCAAGATGCCCTCTTTGCCTGCAAATCGTGTTAGTGAAGATAAAATCCAAGATGGCCACCAATGTCTGTCAGTGCAGAGGAAGAAGCATTTACAATCACCACAAACAAGCATTCAACTCCATGATCCAAGATGCCCAAGAAAAATATTTTATTCCAATAGCCAATAGCCAAAAATCTCTAGATGCCTTTACAATGAGCGGGTCTCCTCCTTTTATATGAGAGAAAGACCAAAACCCTAAACCACTTTTGAAAACTAGTGGTTGAGATCAAAAGATATAAGAATATGATCAACGGCTAAGATGAGCCAACATAACATATGACATGGATCACTCAAATAAGTGATGATGTCATGGCTAGAAGAGCCCTATGGGGGATGACATCATACATGGGGGTGGCTAATAACATAGGAGCCACAACCAGCACATGGTGGGGATAGGAGGTATTATTCCCCTTCACTAGCATGACCCCATGACCCCATGACACAATAATATAAAATATGACTCAATGACATGTCCAAGTATACAAATGACCAAATCCTGCCCCATCATCAGAGAGAGATATGCAATAAAAGACCTATAGCCCATGTGGACCCCACTGACTGGTGCAAACTGATTTGGAAGAAGGGGGATACACCATGGATGACCTCTGAGTAGACCAAGTGCCAAAACCTTGCCTCAATTGCCCAAATCGAATTCCTCAATGACCTTTTTATTCCATTTTTTATCCTCCTGAAAACCCTTGAAAGTGCCCAAAACTGCCATTGGGGTGCCTGCGCTGTCAAACTGAGTGTACCATCATGTCCGGAAGGGGGGGTAATATGGTAAAAACAAGTGGCTGGACCACCCCTTCCTCTGTAGCGCCATAGGAAACGACTTGCCTCCAATCCTCCTGCTGGACAGGCCACATTAGCATGCCCAAACTGGTCAACAGGTGGAGAACTGCTAATATCATGCCGGGGAGTGCCTGAAACTGAAAGATAAGTGTCTCAATGGATCCAGAAGACCCAAATCCACTAGAGATGAGTACTCATACGCCTCATGATAACCTGTAGGGTCATCTGTAGGGTCCACCATACCCGGACAAGTAAAAATATGATGATTTGGAAATAATAATAAACCCGAAAAACTGCATCAATCATCATCTGAAGCATGTGCCCAACATATGGAATCATCAATAGGTATATGTAGGACCATAGATCAACATCATATAACATAAATGGTCCATCTCATCACGGATCCCAAGAATGACCATGGTCAAACTATGTTTGACTAGGTCAAAATACAACCAAAGATTAGATTATAACAAATGACTAAGACATGTTCCTTTAACCATATTCACAGCTTAACTCAAAGTATAAACATCAATCAAGTGGCAGTTAATACATATCAATGTTATTTATAACTTACTTGCACCAAAGCTTTAAAGACATACTTCATGCAATGGACATGGCTTAACTGCTAGCAAAGGGTGAAGGCTAAGGTCAAGGCTAGGTAGGAGGGATGACTTGACCAACTTAACTAAGTGATACTTTGGATAGGGGAAAGGGTGTTACACACTCAAGCATGTGTTGGATAAGATAAACAAAGGGAATGGCAGTGCCTCACAAATGGGTAAGTTGTTTAGAGAGTGCTTATTCAACCTTGGCATCATGTCTACATTAAGTTGATCCAAGCTCATTAGGATCATTCATTTCATTTCCATGGCCAACAGTGTTTAGATTTGGCATACATTTAACCATTGCTTTTTATTTGGCCTTTCATTTATAAGATTTTGAGGTCAACAATCTTTAGATTTTGCATTTATTTAGCCAATTGCTTTTTAGACCTTTTTGGACCCTTCATTGGGGTACTTTAGCATTTCATTGCTTTAGCCATTTTCCATTGTGATGATATCACAGTTTTACATTTCATTCATTTCCATGGGCTTTTATTTCAATAGAGATTTCCAATAATTTACATACAAGTAGTACACGTGCTTCAGGTTTTAGCCAACAACATTTCATGTGACTAGGGGGAATTCCGTAATCTAAACCACACATCGGGGCAACCGACTAGAGTGATAAAGGCATAAAATCCAACTCACCAAAGGCAAGTTCTGTCACCAACTCAGAGCCGAGACACACAACAAACATGGATGCTATCCAACACAGAGGAAGGAGCGGGGAAGTCCTCCATATCAAAAGTCAAGAAAGCAAGTCAAGGTGAAAGCCAAAACAAGGAAGGTCATGAATGGATGGAGTCAAGTGAATGTGGTGCCTAAGCTAGCAAACATAAATGTCAGGAAAGACCATGTCCATGCTCATAGGAGGGTAAGTGAAATCAATGAGTATAGTCAGTAAACCTTAAAGTGCAAGTAATACATCCAATTTATTATTTAAATCCAACCAAGATAGTTCATTTCATTTATTTAGATAATATTGCCACATCATGAGTTATATACCAAGTCAACGCTATCAAGATGGCTAAAACAACAAGATAATAGATCAAATGCTAACAATCACAAGTCTAATGGTCATATCACTGCATATCTCAACAAACATCATCTAGAACCAATGAAACACTGTTGCAATAATAACATCTGGAACTCTGGGCACTGAACTGAATCTGTATGGAACAAAAGGTCATATCAGTCATCTAATCTTAAGCTCTTAAGGCTCAGCCTTGGCACAAGGTCTACACATCGTCTGATATAAGCTGCTTTGATGTGTAAGTGATCATAAATGGTGTTGCTCATCATAACTAATCTCACTGAAACTGTGTAAAGGCAAAGCTCTGAAAAGTGCAGATATCTGCTCAACAAATATAGTAGCCCAACCACTATGGTGTGATGACAATTGCATGGGTGGAAACTATAGAGGCAGCAGGCTACTTTAAGAAGGTTCATCCTCGCCTGGTTGGACACTTGGTGAAGCTGCTAAAGCACTCAGTTCGAAGGATTAGGTCTCTTTTGGGCCAAACCAAGAATTGACCCACTCTTTTAATACTCATTTAATAATTTTAAAATAAACCAACAAGCCTCTTGCAATACTTTCACAACCCTACACAACAACAATCGCACGCATATATCTCTTGGCACTGGTCTATTTATTTTTATCAATGTTATAAAATGTCGTGAGTGTATCTTTTATCAAATCATGTGTAGTGATTGATTGAATATTTGCAATGATGTTTTGTTGACTTAATTTTCCATCTCATCATCTTTTAACTCCTAGAATAGACTTTTACTTTTGTTATAGTTTAAAAGCCTTAGTTATTTTTATAGGGACCATCCCCCTTGGCTTCGCCAGGAGTAAGCCTAGATGGAGGAGTCGAGTAATCAGGGGACAGCACTTGACTCTCACTTTCCCCCAAGGACACACCGAGCGGCTTGAAGGTTTCCTGCCGCGTCCCCCCCAGGTGTGTATTAGGCGGCAATATTTTGGCGTTGTTGCCGGGGATAAACCTTTCTATTCCCAGGTCACGACTTTTTGTTTTTGCTTTGTTTGATGAATGTTTAGATTAGACCTTTATTCTTTCATCTGGCGACTCCACTAACCTTTTTTCTTTTATAAAATTTCAAAGTAAAACAAAAAAATAATTTTGTGAGAGTTTTTAATGCATATTTTTTCTCACATGGCGACTCCATTGAAGGGATAAAACCCTTGTATCTCATAAATTTGTTGAGACTGGTTGTGTGTAGATGAGCCCATGCGACACAGTAAACTCAAAAGCTCATCATTATGAAAACTCCCCTGATTTAGTAGCAGATGTTCTCCATGATCACTTCAGAATGACATTGCTTAATTCCTAATATGGATGATGAAAGAAAAGAGTATGGTGCCAAGATCACCACTACATTTCATCCCATTGATTTTTCAGTTATTCCGAGTTTTCCAAATGAAGATTTTGACCCGAGTGAGGTGTTTGAATATACCCCATATTTTTATGGAAATGGTGATTCGACTGTTTTGCGCATCACATCTGTCCTCACTGTTATGGTTAAGGCCAACATCCTTCATGATGACTGTAGGATGAAAATATTTGCTTGTACTTTGTATGATGATGCTTATGATTGGTTCTTTGAGAAGCTTCCTAATAAATGCATTACCTCCCTTGCAAATTTCTTTGAGATTTTTCTTAAGCGGTGGCATGATGATGACAATGATATAGAAAAGATTATGGCCATGTTTTTAACAAAATGAGCACATGAGGAGCCCTTAATTGAAGATATTAGCAAAAGACCCTCCTCAAATGGATATGCGAAAGGACATTGAGGACGCGGGTTGTTCTCAAGTTTATTCCACTAGTGATGATCACATGGGTATACCACAATTGCCACCAGAAGAAGCCATAATAGAAGTTGATGAAGAAACTCTTAAGCAACCATTGACGGAGATTTTATTGAGGAACCTCTTCATATTGCCATGATGAAAAGCGTTGAGATTTGAAGCTGTCTCATGATCATTCCAGAGAGGATGATGACACTTGTACTTCGCATCTACCTTCAGAAGAAACCAGTACAGAGGCCTATAGAGAAATTTATGACGAAGACTGTATTGTGTATAATAATACCCCTCTTTACTCTCCGCATGCTAATGAAGTTAGGTAAAGCTTGTTCTCTTGTAAATTTTTTGAAGCCGAGCCTTGTAAAGAATATTATTATGGCCATGATGAAGACAAATATAGCTAGGGACATGATACAAATAGTGAAGAATCCTCCATCTTTGCCAAAGATACCTATGATGATTATTGGACATACATTGAAAAACCCATTTTGATGTATCTAGAGAGGGGAGTGTGCATTCAGAGACCTTGGGAGATCTTAATATAAAAGAGGAGCATGCATGTGCTTCATATGATCAGTCGAAACCAAACATGAGTACTAGTAATGACGACCTGGAGGAGCAGTGCATTGAAGATTCAGATGGGACTCGGTCAATAGAATATCAGTCACAACCTTCATCTTCACATTCGAAAATCTCTTATGATTTGGAGCAGCCTGGGGCTTGTGTTACTATAGAGGTTTTTCATCCGATAAGCCTTCTAAGGCAGTATGATGGTGTGGTTGATCTACCCCATCCTACAGATTTGTACATCAATCCTATCCAATCTTGGATAGAAGCGGCCTGCAAGAGGACCTACCAGTTGAGGAAGCAGTTCGATAATATTCTGCATTGTTATTGTTATCACACAACTTGTAGTTGTCCCTAAAGGTATCCCATCCGGGATGGTAGAGGAGATGGACAACTAAAGAGGTGATCCAAGATATGCCACAATTCCCAATGCAAGCTGGGTGTCACGATAACCGAGGCACTCTTCACTTTAGATCAAGACTAATCAAGATCAAGGGGGAGACCCTAGCCAATCAATGAAGACTAGCTAACCCAAAGACTCCTAGGGAAACGTGAAAGATGAAAGGATGAAGTCAATGGTGAGTTAGATCTAGAAAAAGATTAAGTGGACCCAAGGGTTAAAGTGTGGTTGAAGAGGGTTAATGAGTGACAAATGATTCAACCAATGAAAGACAAGGGCCACCTATGAGATTTAACCAACAGATCTAAAAGATGACTTAGCACCATGAAAATTAGCCAAGTGGGACCCACTCCTTAAAAAGTGGAAAATTAGTGCAAGTTGGGCCCACAAGGTCAAAATTGAAAATGGATGATGCTAGGGGTATGCTATGGCATGGATCTATGGATTAACCAAGAATGAGCAATACCCAAGTGTGAGATCTAGCAAAAGCCCACCTACCCAAGGAATGCGAATTGCCTCAAGGAGGACCAGTGCCTTGGATGAAGGGGCAAATGGAGTCGGATGTCCACCAAATTATAGATTGGGATAGTTAAGATGAAAAGCAAGGTGGGTTCTCAAGACCAAGAGCATGCCATGGCTAGATCTCAGTAGATCTAATGCATCACTAAGTGACCCAAGTGGGGCACAACCCTCAAAATGAGGAATGGGGCCCACAAGGTAGAAATCACAAAATTGAAGCACTAGGGGTAGGTTTTAAAGGGTGATCTATTCAATGCAAAAATAATCTCACCTACCTACATTCAAGAACTAGCCAAACTAGCTCCCTCAAGGAATGCGAATTGCCCTAAGGAAGGCTAGGTGCCTTGGGAAGTGTGCCAAATGAAGATCAATCACCACCAAACTATAGATCCGAATTGCCGTGGATGCTATAGAGGTGGGTTCTTAATTTTATACCCAAAGCCAAGCTAGATCCAAGTAGATATAAGAAAAAGTAAAATGAAGGTTTTGATTTTAAGGGTTTTATGACCAATGAAGAAGAATGAATGGATCTAAGTACATACCTTGTAGAACATACCTCAAATGCTTGTGGCCACTTTGCAAATTGATAGCATTTCCCCTATGTGTATATTCAAGAGTGAGATCTAGTGCTCCAAGCCAAAACATCTTCCTCCAAAGATAGCCAAATCGTCCTCCTCCTATAAGAGAAGATCAAGTTAGAAACAAGCCAAGTAAAAGAATTATGAAAATGATGAAGAGATGTAAGAGAAAGCATCAACTATGTCACAAAGATACAATAATGATACTCCCTGTCACAAAGATCAACCCAAGAGAAGATATGTGGGTCCCCCCAACAATAGCCTCCTTCAAATCGTCCTCCTCCTCACCAATTCGTCCTCCCTGCAGAAAAAAAAAAAAAAAAAAAACTAGTATCCCAAGATCCACAATGATACATAGAGAAAATACTATATATTCAACTTGCAAAAGAATCCATCAAGACAAGAGAAGTAGATCCACAAAATAGTATTCTACTCCAATCTTCAAGAGCTCCAAAGGTGCTTTTACAATAGGGGGGTCTCCTCTTTTTATAGGATGAGAAAGACCAAAGCCCTAAACCACTAAACCACTCTTGAAAACTAGTGGTTAAGATTAAAAGACATAACAATCTAATCAACGACTAAGATGAACCAATACAATATAAGACATGGATCACTTAACTAAGTGATGACGTCATAGCCTAAAAGACTCTAAGGAGGGTGAGGTCATACATGGGGGTGGCTAATAACACATGTGCCACATCAACAAGACCAAGACAAGTCACTAGGAGCACATGGTGGGGCTAGGAGGTATTAATTCCCTTCACTAGCATGTCCCCATGGCACAATAATATAAAATATGAGTCTATGACATGTCAAAATATACAAATGATCAAATCCTGTCCCCGTCATCAGAGAGAGAAGTACAATAAAAGGGCTACTGTAGCCCATGTGGACCCCATTGACTGGTGCAAACTGATATGGAAGAAGGGGGGTTCACCATGGATGACCTCAGAGCAGACCAAATGCCAAAGCCTTGTCTCAATTGCCCAAATC
The DNA here is from genome assembly GCA_027924585.1 of Larix kaempferi. Lineage (NCBI taxonomy): Eukaryota > Viridiplantae > Streptophyta > Pinopsida > Pinales > Pinaceae > Larix > Larix kaempferi. The sequence continues at coordinate 5,990,588 of BSBM01001754.1, forward strand.
GAATTCCTCAATGACCTTTTTATTCCATTTTTTAATCCTCCTGAAAACCATAAAAGTTCCCAAAACTACCTCTAGGTTGCCTGCGCTGTCAAACTGAAGGTACTGTTATCACCTATTTTGTACAAATAGTTGAAACCTTATTGAGCCACCAGTGTTGGAACACATCAATGTTCACTTCCAGAGTATCTGGGTTTTAGAATGCAGCAGTTAGCCAGTTTTATTTTTGAGTCGACATGACCATGGCCCCATGGGGGTTTGTAATAAAGTGTGCTAGTAGGATTTGAGTGTCTCGGTTCCCCATGACTTGATTAAGCAACTAAGGTATTCCAGGGAGTTTTTTCCCTTGTCAATTATACTTTGCCTATAGTCGAGCTATAATCGATGAGGTTTTCTCTCGCTTCCTCCAAAGCTAGAATGCCCGATTTTGAAAATTTTAGCCATGGGGGATTATTAGAGTCCAACTAATGTATATAAGTCTACTAGACACTATTAGAATAGGTTTTGGTCATGTCCCAAGTCTCTAGGACCCTCAGAAAAAATTTCGAAAATTTTTTACCGGGTCCGTCGAATTTGGGTTTTTAATTATTTTTTAAATTTTAATAAATTTCTCTATAGTTTAAATAGAGAAATTTCAATTTGTAATATGTCAGTCATCCGGGATCCGATTTCAGTGATTGAAGGCTCCATACTTAAGCCAAAAATCATTCATGATCCCCGGACCAGCTAACCCTAAGTTTCAGACAATTATTTGGCCTCATAATTAATATTTTCTCAAAAAATCAAAAAATGAGAAATATTAATTAGAATATTCAAAAAATAATAAATTGGAGATAATTTAAATCTCTCCAAAAAAGGCCAAATTGAATAAAGTAAAAGTCAAAATGACATGGCAAAAAGCATTTATGATGATTGGAATCTTCACCCACCTGATTCAGATCAGTTTCGGAGCACTGGGAGCGATCTACAGTTGAGAAATTCGCCCACCTTCATGCAAATTCGTTTTTGTGATTTGGCAATTGATTAATGGGTTGTTGGATTATGAAATCAATGCATGTGGGGCTCCTTCCTCAAATTATGGACTCCAAACTCAAGTTTAAAGATGAGTTAAGACTCCATGTTCGATTTGGTTGGTGTTGACATGGATTTGATTGGTTTTTGATGGAGTTTTTGGCTCTCTTCATCACCAATTCGAATTAGGGTTTTAGCATTGAGTTTTGTTATATAAGAGAGGCCATTTGGGCTTTTTCTTCATGGATCTTTAGGCATCAAAACTCTGGAAAAATTTGTAATTTGTTTAAGTATTTGAATAAAGTTGAGACTTTGGAGGTCAATGTGGAAGCTCTTGGTGTGCCATGCTTCATATTGTATGAGGTGATATCATGTTTTGTCTATATACTTTTGATTCTTAAGCATTGATTCTTATGATTTAGAGGGCTAACAATCTAGCACAAATATTATAAATCTATGCTTTTCTCTTAAGTGTATGGCTTTTCAGGTATTCTCCCAAGTGCAAGGGTTCTTGTTTGGTTTACATCTTCATTCCGCAGGTTATCAAAGAAGTCTTGCTTTAAAGAATCAAGAAACAAGGAGTCTTATGTTTTTTCTTTCCATCAAGCATCTTCAAACAAATATTCAATCGGTTACTTGTTCTACCCATCTAAACTGTGGAAATCCAAAGCCCTACTCTTCTCCAAGTTTGAGATTATAGCTTAGCTTGCCTTTGGTTTGTGGCTTGTTTGGCTTTTTGCCCCTCTTGTTTTCCTCTCCTTCTAGCTCTCATCCCCCCTAGCCTTCTCCCTTCACTCCATTTGTTTCTCTTCTTGTCCTCCTTCCTCCTCTCGTCCATCCCTTTTCTCCTTGCCATTTCTCCTCCCTTCTCCCATTTTGCTCCTCTCCTCCTTGTTTTCCCTTCCTCCTTTTGTCCACCTACAAAAAAAAAACACAAAAACAAAAAACAAGTTTAAGGTTTGGTTAGTGTTAGATTTATTTCATAGTATAGATCTTGTTTTTTTTTTGCAATAGATTAGATCTCTAAAATTTTTACTTAGTAGTTTCTAGTTTATGCTTTGAAAAGTAGCATTAGGGCCTTATATCTCATGTCATCAATCTCAAAAGTTTGCATTGGAAATTTTTTTTGCATATAGGCTAGATCTTAGTCTTTGCATTTGGTTTCAAAGTTGGATTTTGACTAACATCTAATGGATGCATTGTTGAGGTGAGTTGGAGTTTGTGTAGATCTTTTTGAAGGAGGAGAAAAGCTTGATAAGAGCAATACTCAAAAGAAGAGCAAAGTGCATCTAAGGAGAAGACTTGAACCAAAATGATAAACCTTGTATACTCTCATTTTCGTAATTAGCCATTAAGGGCTCACAAAGTATTGTTTTCACAAGTAGTTTTTTTTCTCTCAAAAGACCTTTCAAGGGCTTCATCCCCAAAGGCACTTGTAACCATTTAATAAAATTTTCAAGTGGAGGAGGCTCCACTTTTTGGTCTTCTTCTCCATTTGGGAAAGAGTGTTGGGTTTGCTTAGCTTAGATCTTTTCAGTTTTTGTTTTAGAATAATTTGTTTTTATTTTGTCGCCGATCTCTCGAGTTTTGACCAGAGAAAAGCTAACTTTGGGATTGCATCCTGAAGGCCACATAGTCTTGTGGTAGCTTCTCGTTCCCCCATCAGCATCTTGTGGACATCCAGCTAGCTGGAAGGTTTCCAGGACTGACGGTTCTAGTGGTTGACCTTGTTCGGAGGTTGATCCCACCTGTAGTGTAAAATTTTTCTTGGTAGAACACTAGATCTTTCAGTTATCTCATTTTATTTTGCAAGTGGTATGTTAGCAGTATTTCACATTTAATCTTTCAGTTATCTCATTTTATTTTGCAAGTGGTATGTTAGCAGTATTTCACATTTATTTGAGCTATCACATGATTTAAGCTTTACAAAATTTCAATATCTTGTTATCACAACTGCTTCATGCTTCTTAAAATGAACAAAGCCTCTTGAACTTGGCCAAATCCAAGTCAAGAGCACTCTCTATCGGAGAGCATTGCTAGACTTGCATCTTTCCTTGCACTAGGCATTTTAAACTAGCAAGTCTCTTGAACTGTGGTCATAAGATCAAGTCAAGAGCGCTCTCTGTCGGAGAGTTGAACAAGTGCTCTAAAAATAAAACTTTTCAACCCATACTTCCCTTTTAATTAATTTATCTTGGTCTTTTGTCCTACACTCGTATGCTCTGCCAACCGGAAACGGTTGGGCTAGTACTCAGAAAGGTGGAAGACTTGTTAATTTCATAAGTGATAACATTAATTAAAACTTTACCCAAAACCCCAACCAAGACAAAATCACTGAGTACTTCCTGAAACAGGTGGTGCCGGGAATCCACTGTCAGACTCGAGGGCGGTCAAGCCGTAAGAACACTTGTTCTCTGAATCTGGGTGCTCCCGACCTATCATCTAAAAGGTTGCCAGTGTTTTTCTCGGTTAAGGTTCCACTTCTTGAATATCCTTGGTTTTAGCCTTAATAATCAAGACCACTAAAATCTTTAATTTACCAAGATAAGCTGCAAAACGATCTCAAGAACTTTTTTCTCGAACACTTGTATCAAACAACTCAATCACTCAGACATTTTTTGACTCCATAAGGCACTGGTCCTTAATCACATATTTTATTTGCTTATTGTCAATCTGGAGTACTTGTGTTAATATTCATATAAAGAGTGATTTGTATCTGATTCAGTGTATCTCTTATCTTCTCTTACAACGTGGATTGCGTTATCTTGGTTTCATTTAAAGCATTATTGTGTCTCTCACCTTCAAAACTCCTAAACAACACCCATCCGCATCACAACATTAAAAACAATTTAAAACACAAGAGCCTTAGACAACTCTTTGTAGGGACTACCCCCCTTGGCTTCGTTAGGAGTTAGCCTAAACGGAGGAGCTGGGATTCAGGTGACAGTACCTGGCTCATTGCTTGCCCCCAAGGCCACACCTCTCCCCACTTTCCAGTAAGGGAGACAGCTTTCGAAGGATTTCTGCTGCTGGTGTGCAGTTTGGCGGACAACAGGTACCATCATGTCCGGAAGGGGGGTATAATGGTAAAAACAAGTGGCTGCACCTCCCCTTCCTCTGTAGTGCCCTAGGAAACGCCTTGCCTCCAGTGCTCCTGCTGGACAGGCTGGATCAACATGCCCAAACCGGTCAATAGGTGGATAACTGATACTATCATGCCCAGGAGTGCCCGGAACTGAAACATAAGTGTCTCATTGGATCTAGAAGACCCAAATCCACTAGAGATGAGTACTCATACACCTCATGATAACCTGTGGGGTCATCAGTAGGGTCCACCATACCTAGACAGCGTAAAATATGATGATCTGGAAATAATAATAAAACCGATCAACTGCATCAATCATCATCTAGGGCATATGTCCAACATATGTAATCATCAATAGGTGTATGTGGGACCATAGATCAACATCAATAAGCACAAGTGGTCCATCTCATCACGAATCCCAAGAATGACCATGGTCAAACTATGTTTGACTAGGTCAAAATACAACCAAAGACTAGATCATAACAAACGACTAAGACATGTTTCTTTAACCATATTCACAGCTTAACTTAGGTATAAACATCAATCTAGTGGCAGTTAATACATATATATATATTTCCATGTTGTTTATAGTTTACTTACACAAAAGCTTTAAAGACATACTCATCCAAGGACATGGCCTAACTGCTAGCAAAGGGCGAAGGCTAAGGACAAGGCTAGGTAAAAGTGATGACTTGACCAACTCAACTAAGTGACACTTTGGATGGGGAGAGGGGAAGCTATACTCTATGTTGGACAAAATAAACAAAGGGGATGGCAGTGCCTCACAAATGGATAAGTTGTTTAGAGTGTGTTTATTCAACCTTCGCATCATGTCTACATCAAGTTGATTCAAGTTCATTAGGATCATTCATTTAATTTACATGGCCTTTTTGGCCTATATGACCCCTCTAGGATTTTGCATGCTCTTAAAAGCACAACTAATCGCAGCTTGCATCCGGGGTATATTTACATTTATGAGGTTAGCAATCTTTAGATTTAGCATTTATTTAGCCATTGCTTTTTAGACTCTTCGAGGGGTACTCTAGCATTTCATTGCTTTAGCCTTTAATTCATCGTGTGTTTAAAAACACATTCTAGAATTTAATTTCCATAGGCTTTCATAAGAGATTTCCAATAATTTCTATAAGTAGTACATGTGCTTTCAGTTTTAGCCAACAACAACTCATGTGACTAGAGGGAATTTTGCACTAAGCCACACATCGGGGCAACCGACTAGAATGATCTAGGCATAAAATCCAACTCACCAAAGGCAAGTTTTGTCACCAACTCAGAGTCGAGACACAAAACAAACGTGGATGCAATCCAACACAGAGGTAGAAATGGGGAAGTCCTCCATATCAAACAGTCAAGAAGGAAAGTCAAGGTGAAAGCCAAAATAAGGAAGGTCATGGATGGATGGAGTCAAGTGAATGTGATGCCTAAGCTAGCAAACATAAAAGTTAGGGAAGACCATGTCCATGCTCATAGGAGGGTAATAAAACCAATGAGTATAGTTAGTAAACCTTAAAGTGCAAGTAATACATCGAATTCATTATTTACATCCAACTTAGATAGTTCATTTTATTTATTTAATAGTACGGCCACATTATGAGTTATATACCAAGTCAATGCTATGAAGATGACTAAAACAACAAGATAATAGTCCAATGCTAACAATCACAAGTCTAATAGTCATATCACTGCATATAAATAACCATCATCTAGAACCATTGAAACACTGCTGCAATAATATAACTCTGAGCACTAAACTGAAACTGTATGGAACAAAAGGTCACATCAGTCATCAAATCTAAGCTCTCAAGGCTCAGCTTTGGCACAAGGTCTACACAATGTTTGATATATACTGCTCTGATCTGTAAGTGATCTCAAATAATGCTGCTCATCATAACTGATTTTTGTAAAAGAAAAGATTTGAAAAGTGCAGATATCTACTCAGCAAGAATAGTAGCCCAGCTACTATGGTGTGATAACAGTTATGATCTCCCATCTAGCTCGCCCATCCTCAATATTTCCGCAGGTTTGCATTTCGTGAATAAGGTATCATTGTTTTGGCTAGTAACCAAACACAAGGTGAAATCTTTTTATATTGATGAAATGTTAAGATGGTTGCATTGGATTTATCATTTTACTTAGCATTTTTTATTATGTTATGCTTGAAATAGGAAAATAAGCTCCTAAATGTGAGCATTTATTTTATGCATTTTTTAGTATTTTCCTTTTATAATAATTTTTCATTAGTTAGTTTTTGAATAAAGCAACTTATGGTTCATTGGTTTCTTACAAACACTTGTGCTACTGAAGGGTTTTTTTGTCAAGATTGAGATGTTTTTACAGGTCATAGAAATTAGATATTCTGGTGTTCTCGTATGCTCTCCTTGCCTGAAGACTAGATCGAGCACACGTCCCGCAGTTGGAGCCAGATGTAATCTCCTGAGTTGCACTCAGTTGGACTTCCATAGAGCCGCCAATGTTGCACAAATTACTTGTGCTTATACATATATTTCTTTTTCATAGTTTGTTTATGTTATATAATTTTTATTATATAGTTTTTAATGTAAAATTTAAATTATATACATATATTTCTTTTTTATAGTTTGTTTATGTTATATAATTTTTATTATATAGTTTTTATTTATTTATAGTTTCTGTTATAGAGTTTTTTATTTATTTATTTTGTTATATAACTTTTTATTATTTATTTTTTTGTTATATATTTTATATATAATACATATTATATATGTATTTTTTTTAATTATATAGATTTTGTTAGATAGTTTTGTTTATTTATATTTTTGTTATAAATTATTTTGATTTTTTTTAATTTCTGTTATATGTTTTAAATTTAAATTTATTGATTTTTTGTTATATATTTTTTATTTTTTATTTTGTTATATTTTGTTTTATATTTTGTTTTTTTTCATATTTAATATTTTAATTTTTGTTATATGGTTTATGTTTATGGTTATGATTTACGGTTTATGTCATATGAACACTATATGGTTTATGATCACTATTTAAATTTTTGCATACAAAAATTGATTGTGTTATGTCGTATAATCATAGTTTATGAGACAATGCTATGAATTATTGCATAAATTGTAGTTTTATAGCTTGTATAGATTGGGAATGTTTTTAACCTCTTTTTTTGTGCAAAAAATGTACAATATTTTTATTTTTTTTCCTATTTGTCGAGTCTGTCCCGAGTCTTTTCTGAGTCTACGAGTCATATGCCAATTGAGTCTTTGTCGACTCCGAGTCGTGCAACATTGGTATGAACTATGAAACATAAGGTAGACAGAGTTTTCTTTGGTTTGATTTATATTTTTAAGTTGGTGAGTTGGTGTGTTCCTCCCACTTTCTTCCTTGCTTCTTCTTCCTAGAGAGATTAATATTGGCTACTAGCGTGGAGTACTGGTGGTCGACAGTTGGTCTTGCTAGGCCATGACTAGTATTGTCCTATCCAGCAAAGTGCTTTGTACCTTGGATTATTGTTGTTTAGACCTATCAGGACTTTGCTTTTCCTACAACTTGTGATAATAAAGGCATAATTTTCTATGGCGACTACTACAGGTTTTCTTGTATTGAAACTTCTATTATTTTAGGTTTTCATGTGTTACTAATATTGATCTTGATAGGGTTTGAGTGAATAGGCATGGATTTTCTTCTTCTTGTTAGAACATTATTACACCTTAGGACCTTAGTCATACATCAATTTGTTGATTAAATGGTCCAAAATAAGGTCAATAATGACAATCCAAGGTTGTTAGAAGCAAAGTTTGAAAAATCGGAATCAGACTCGGAATCGGTCGAGGGTCAACTCGGAATCGGTAATGAATCGGTCGATTTGAATTTAATGAATCGGTTTGCTCAAAAATACATAAAATATTTAAACTTTTAAGAAAAACAACACTTTCAAGATTCTAATTCATGATTCCATAGCATTAGAGACAAAATCCAATGTCTGCTCATGTATATACCATATAAGAATCAATATATCAAAATGGCTATTATTCATGTTTTACTTTAATGACCTTTATTCTCTAAATAAATAATAACATTAATTTAAAAATAAAAAACATTCCAAAACAAAAATTATAATTATTATTTTAAATTTTTATATTGAAAACTTATACATAGTACATACACATATATTAGACTTACATTATCAATATTTTTTAAAACTATGAAAATATATATCTATAAATAATGGAAAATGAAATTTTATAAATTTTTTTGGAAAGGTTCAAATCCATTAAAAGCAAAAAAAATAAGTTACAGATTTAGCAGTAGCTGATCGACTCCTAAAACCAGACCAAAGTTCCAAGGACTGAAAGTACATAAAAATGTTTTAAAACTCGGAACCGGAACTGGTTGAGCGTCAAAATGAACCAGATCGATTTGATTTTAATGGCTCGGACTATTAAAAAATGAAATAAGTTACCATTTTAATGAAAAAAATAGAGCAGCGAATGAGATAGTGGTGAAAAATACAATTGTGCCCTAATTATCATTCGTGGCAATGTGTCTCGATTTGATTATTCAAGTATTATCGATTGTCATACATTACACCGTCAAAGCCACCAAAACAGTCACCATAAATCTCCACGACATTAGTCCATCAACTATTGATAGGTTGTCACAGTTCAAATTGGTGACCGAAAAAAACTCGGCCGGTTTAAGTAAAAAATCGGGTTGATCGGACCGATTCATCTGTCCTGACCGATTTTTTACATAAATCGCCGATTTATTGCTCCCGAACCGGTTTGGTGACCGGTTTGAACCGGGCCTGCCTTAAATCGGCGAATTGGCCGATTCCGATTCCGATCTAACCGATTTTTAAAACTATGGTTAGAAGTTAGTTGGGGCTAATTATGATCAATCCACCACTACTGGGCCAAAATATGGTCAAAATAGCTGTTGGGCGCCCTATTAATGGCCACCTCCAGCATTTAGTACCACCTCTTGAGCAAAGGCACCCTGTTTCCCTGTTTTAAGGAAGCTGTCTTTGACTTAAGGCGCCCATCAATGTATGTGGACATTTTGCCCCTTTTTTGGCTGTTTTGGCCTATCCTTGGTCACCTAACCTGCACCAAATCTTATCCACTACATGTGTGAGCCTCATTTATGTCTTCCCATGCCTACCCAACGTTCACATGGACAATTCGTACCTGTTTGGGGTGATTTTGGAGCTAATGTAAGCTAGCCACTTGTAGCTGCCTCCAAAGGCAAACAGATTCTTCCAAATGCTATATAAATGTATTCACAACTCATTTCTGGGTTGGACAGTTATAATAAACCTGCTATTTGATCATTTGTGTCACTGGTTTTTTATCATTTGTTACTGGTTTTTGATCATTTGTGACTGGTTGTTGATCATTTGTTTTCCAAAATTCTTTTTACAATACTTTCTTGCATATTAAGCCAAATTTCTTGATTGTGAGGAAATCTTTAGCTACTAGATCCTACCGTGACTAAGATTTCACATGGTACCAGAGCTCTTGGAGCTTCTATTCGAACCAAGACTGCTTCAGATGTGCACTAGAAGCAGTGGAGAAACCACAGAAGTCCCCGGGGCCATTGCCTTGAAGCCATTGGAGTCTACCCAGGGTGTGACGGTCTCTTGAATGTGCCTTTTGTCAATGCAGGGTTCGAATTAGCTAGTTATGATCCCCTCCTGAGTGTTGAGAGTTTGCATTGCAAGTTCAAAGTGTTCATTGTCACCAAGTGCGCAAGCTACAGAAGATTGAGCAATCTCATGTTAACTTGCTCACTCTATTCAACTATTTTGAGTGGAAGTCCGAAATGGTTATCCAGCTGAGATCCAAGGGTCTCTTCAGAATCACCATGGGAACTGAGGTTGAGCCAAACTCTGCAGTAGAGAAGTCCGAGTTCTTCAACAGAATGGATGAAGCTTTTGGCATGCTTTGTCTCAGCAGTTCAAGAGACCTCCTGTTTCATATTGATAGTCTTACTACTCCAAATGAAGTTTGGCTCAAGCTTGAGGCTTTGTTTGGGAAGACTGATGAGATGAGGGGCCACCAACTTGAGAATGAGTTGATCTCACTGAGTCCAAGCAACTTCGCATCCATCCAAGACTTCTTCACCAAGTTCAAATCCTTGGTCTTGTAGATCAAGTAGTGTGGCATTGATAAGAAGGAAGAACAGTTGGTTTTGTCCATCATTTTGAAATTGGGTCCCGAGTACTTTGTATTTGTCTCTACATTTCACTCCACCAAGCTTACAGTTCTCAATTGGAAGATGCCATCTTTGCCCGATTTCATGGAAATGCTAACTCAAGAACAAGATAAATTGGTTCTAATGGCTTCCATTAAGCAAAAGGACCAAGTTCTTGTAGCTGGAGATTCAAAGCAAGCTAGAGGAAAGCAAAATCCCAAGGGTTCGAAACACCAAGATAAGAAGAAAGACAAGAAGAGGCCCAAATATTATGATGGGGGTTCGAATCCTGTCAAAGACAAGGGAAAGAAGAAAGAAAAGACCAAATGCACTTACTGTCAAAAGGGTTGGCACCCTGAAAGTGCATGCATGAAGAAAACTATTGATATGATGACCCACCTCCTCCAGAAGAATAACATTCCTCTTCCAGAAAGTTCAAAGAAGAAGGAGGGTGTTTTTGAAGACAAGGAGAGGTGCCATGCATTGATGGCTAGTACCTCAGAATCTTCTTCTTTCATCATAGATTCAGGTGCCTCAAGGCACATGGCTTATGCAAGAGATTCTTTCTCTATTCTTTCACCTTACAGTGGTCCTTCCATTCTCATGGGAGATGATTCAAAAATCCCAGCTAGAGGCATTGAGAAAATCAATCTAGAAAACGGGTACTTCAATAATGTACTGTATGTACCAGATCTTGCAACAAATATCCTCTCTGTTTACCAAATTAACCACACTGGTTCGTCCAAGAGAGTGATCTTCACTCAAGATGATGTGGAAATCTTTGAAATTTCTACTGGCAAAGTGGTAGTAGTTGGTGTTGTAGATCATGAGTCAAGAATGTATAAGTTCTCTCACTTTCTTGAGTAATCTCCAAATGTACTTCTATCACATGCTAATGAAGTTAGCAAACTTTGGCATGAGAGGTTTGGACACCTCAACTACAAATATCTTCAAGCATTGAGCAAAGAAGACATGGTTGAAGGTCTTCCAACCATCAGATTTTCCAAAGGCACTTGCAAAGGGTGCATTGTTGGGAAGCATGCAGAGCGCAAGTATGAGAAGGGGAAGGCAAGAAGAGCTGACCAACATCTTGGTTTGGTCCATTCAGATGTGATAGGACCTCTTCCTACACCCTCCTATGGAAACTCAAAGTATGTCCTTACATTCATTGATGATTTCTCAAGATATTGTTGGGTGTTCTTTCTCAAGCAAAAATCTGAAGTCTTCCAATCTTTCAAAGTTTTCAAAGCTTCTTTGGAGAACTTCAGTGGGAGGAAGATGAAGGTCTTAAGGACTGATAATGGAAGGGAATATGTGAATAAGGACCTGCAGCAGCTATGTGAAGAATATGGCATTCAAATGCAACATTCTGTGCCTTACACCCCAGCTGAATGGTGTTGCAGAGCATAAGAATAGAGCATTGAAGGAGATGGCTACATGCATGATGGAGGCTAAGTCTTTGTCTCCTAAACTATGGGCTGAAGCCATAAATTGTGTTGCATATGTTCAGAACAGAGCACCACACAAAGCCTTGGAAGGCATGACTCCATTTGATTCTTGGATGGGACACAAGTCAAATGTGTCTCATTTCAGGGTGTTTGGCTCAAGAGCATGGGCTAGAATACCTCCATAAAAGAGAAAGGCCTTGCAGTCCCAAAGCAAGGAGTCCATCATGGTTGGATATGCAGAAGATGCAAAGGGCTACAAGCTCTTTGACCCCTCATCTCATAAAACTTTCATTGAGAGGAGTGTTCAGTTTGAACAAGAGCCCATGCATGCAACAAGACAAGAAGAAGGGGAATGCTCAAACCCCCTATATGAAGAGGATGTAAGTGATGGTTCTTTCTCTGATATTTCTGATTTTGATATTGAAGATGAAAATGATGACATGCTTGCAGATCATGACCCTCCTGCAAGGCCCAAGTGGCCTGAGAAAACAATACAAGCTGCTGGTGAGCTTGCAGGTGATCCACAAGATCCTAGGAAGACTAGGTCACAGTTTCACACTGCCTTTTCTTCTTGTGATCCAGATCTTTATGGGAGATGTTTTCTTATTTGATCCACAATCATATGAGAAGCATCAAAATATCCATGATGGTAAACAACCATGCAAGAAGAGATGAACTCCCTCCATGACAATGAAACTTAGGATTTGGTCCCTCTTCCTTCCAAGAGAAAACTGGTGCAATGCAAGTGGGTGTATAGGACCAAGATGGCTGCTGATGGTTCTGATCTGAAGTATAAGCTCAGGTTGGTGGCTAAAGGCTTCTCTCAAGTCCATGGAGTGGACTACACAGAGACATTTGCACTTGTGGCAAAGATGGACTCAATCAAGGTAGTTTTAGCCATTGCAGCTTCCAAGCGACGAGAGGTTCATCACATGGATGTGAAGAGTGCATTTCTTCATGGGGATCTTGATGAGGAGATCTATACGCAGCATCTTGAAGGCTTCATTGCAGATCTCACACTTGTTTGTAGGTTGAAGAAGTCCCTCTATGGTCTCAAGCAAGCTCCTAGAGCTTGGTATACCTAGATGGACATTTTTCTGCTATCACAAAGGTTTGAGAGATGTAAATCTGATCCAAATGTTTACATGCAGCATGTTAGTGATCTAATTTTGATTATTGTACTTGTTATCACACCATAGTAGCAGGGCTACTATTCTTGCTTAGCAGATATCTGCACATTTCAGAGCTTGGATTATTCAGAGCTTGGCTATGATGAGTTTATTATTTTGAGATCACTCATGATCAGAGCAGTGTATTATTCAGACTTATGTGAGACCTTGTGTCAAGGCTGAGCCTTGAGAGTTCAGATTTGATGACTGATGTGACCCTTTATTCCATACAGTTTCAGTTCAGTGCCTACAGATGTATTGCAGCAGTGTTTTAGATGATATATGATGATTATTCTTGTGATGATGTTGTATGACCTATGGATGTTTTATCATTGACTGTGGATTATTATCTTGTTGCTTTAGTCATGTTCATAGCATTAGCTTGGTATATAATTCATGATGTGGCAAAATGTGTAAAACTTACAATGGACTATCTTGATGATGAACTATAAAATGGACATTTACTTGCACATTTAGGTTGTTTGACAAAACTCACTGGTTTATCACCTTACATAGATATGGTCTTCCTTGACATTTCCTGTCTGCTAGCTTAGGCTCCACCTTCACTTGACTCCATCCATTCATGACTTTCCTTATTTGGCTTTAACCCTTGACTTGTCTTACTTGACTTTCTGATATTGAGGACTTCCCTCTTTTTACTACCTCTGTGTTTGGATCGCATCCCTGTTTGTTAAGTGTCTCAACTCTGAGTTGGTGACAAAACTTGCCTTTGGTAAGTTGGATTGTAGGCCTAAATCATTCTGGTCGGTTGTCCGATGTTTGGCAATGGCACGAACTCCCCCTAGTCACTTGGGATGTTGTTGGCTAAAACTGAAAGCTCATGTACTACTTATGGAAACTTATGTAAATTTGCCCATGGAAACTAAAAACTCTAGAATGTGTTTATCAACATACGTGAGTAAAGGGCAAGAGTGATGAACTGCTAAAAATACTCCTCGAAGAGTATAAGAAAGGTCCAAAAAGCAATGGTTCTTAAATTCTATATCTAAACAATTGCTGACCTTATATATGTACAAACATGCCCTGGATGCAAGTTGCAATTAGTTGTGCTTATCAGCACACCTGAGATCCGAAGGGTTATGTAGGCCAAAAGGCCATGAAATGAAATCAATGGATCCTAATGAAACTGGATCATCTTTTATAAAAGTAGACATGATGCCTAAGTTGAATAAGCACTCTCTAAACAACTTACCCATTTGTGAGGCACAACCATTCCCTGTGTTTTATTTGTCCAGCACAGAGTTTCTGCTTCCCCCTTCTCCCAGTCCAAAGTGTCTTTTAGTTGAGTCTAGACAAGTCACCCCCTTTGCCCAGCCTTGCTCCTAGCCTTCATTCTTAGCTAGCAGTTAGACCTGTTATCACATATATAGTAGCTGGGCTACCATACATTATTTTTCTGATGCCAGTACACTATTTAGCCAGTTCCCTTACATTTGAGATGCTGAGATGAGCATCTATATTGGATCACTCTCAGGTTTTGGACAGCAGTTGTATTCCCCATGCCATGACTGAGTCTCAGGAAACTCAGAGAGATGACCGATGTAGCCATTATACCATTTGTACAGAGCAGTCAGTAGTGCCCAGAGTTGCAGTAGCAGTTTTAGAGGACAGGTGATGGTTCAGATGATGAGCATTCAGGTATATGACTCAGCAGGTATATCATTGTGTTATGGTTATATTGCTTTTATACTTATTCTTATAGCATGTCTTAGCACTTAGTGTCATAATTTGGCGATCATATAGATATGTGGACCTGGTTGATCTTATTATATATACTATATTGATCCTACTCAGACTTAGAAGTTCACTATTCATACTCATTGGTTTTACCCTCCTTAGGGAGAATAGAGGTGATCATTCCACCATACCTTGGCTTGCTAGTGTTGGCTCCATTATTCATTGTCTTCGTCCATCCATTGCCTACCTTTTAGTTTATCACCCTGACTTACTACTTGACTAGTGGCATGGATGACTTTTTCCCACTGTAGCCTCTGTATTGGATGAGCTTCCCTGTTTATTGTGTCTCGGCTCTGAGTTGGTGACAAAACTTACCTTTGGTGAGTTGGATTGTAGGCCTAAATCATTCTGGTCGGTTGTCTCGATGTTTGGCATTGGCTCGAACTCCCCCTAGTCACTTGAGATGTTGTTGGCTAAAACTGAAAGCTCATGTACTATTTATGGAAACTGATAAATTCGCCCATGGAAACTAAAAAGGGCAAGAGCGATGAACTGCTGAAAAATACTCCTCGAAGAGTATAAGAAAGGTCCAAAAAGCAATGATTCTTAGAAGTTATATCTAAACAATTGCTGACCTTATACATGTATAAAAAACATGCCCTGGATGCAAGCTGCAACTAGTTGTGCTTATCAGCACACCTGAGATCCGAAGGGTTATGTAGGCCAAAAAGGCCATGAAATGAAATTGAATGATCCTAATGAACTTGGATCAACTTGATATAGACATGATGCCTAAGTTGAATAAGCACTCTCTAAACAACTTATCCATTTGTGAGACACCGCCATTCCCTGTGTTGTTGTTCATTCAGTATATACTATGGTGTGTATTCCCTTTCCCTTTGCCAAAGTGTCACAAAGTTAAGTCAGTCAAGTCATCCCTTAGCCTAGCCAGTTATTTTAGCCTTCACCCTTCACTAGCAAATTGATCACAGCTATGAAGTGAGTATGATCTTGAAAGTCTAGTCTGAGTAATAATAATAATTAATGACATTATATATTTGGATTTAGATTGCCAGTAATGATTACTTTGTGTTATAATTGTTATTTGAATAAGTTGTAGAGCATGCATTAACCTTTGACACTTTGCAGCAGCTTCCGATGATGGTCTGAGTTATATTTGGTCATGTTGACTTGGTCAAACTTAGTTTGACCAAGGTCAGCCATAGGACATGAGATGGTTGGACCTTGTGATGATATGGATTGATGATATATGGTCTATGTACATGTACATGATGATTCTATGCAGCAGATACAGGGTTATGATGATGATTCATGGTTTACAGCAATATTTGATCATTTACAGATTATTATTATTTGACCTGTTCCGGTATGGATATATATTTTGATCATGCAGAGACTCATATGGTGTATGAGTACACATCTTGGATGGATTTGGACCTTCTGAGTCCAATGAGATAGTTTGTTTTCAGTTCCGGGCACTTACAGTGATGATTGAGCCTCAGTAGGCTATCCCAGTGCAGTTTTGGTTTGTCGGAGACCCTATCTGAGTAGATGTGATTTTTATCCGGTTGACAGCGCAGGCACTCCAGGAGGCAGTTTGGGGCAGCTTCACACTTCTCGAGGCATTTTAGGATTGGTAGAAATGGCTATTGAGGAATTCGATTTGGGCTACTAAGGCAATGTCTTGGCATGGGATGATCAGTGATGATGGATTGATGTCTTCCACACCTCCTCCAGCAGTTTTAGCTTCATCGGGGCCCGCATCCATCACTTTTGACATTTTCTGATGATTTCTGAGGTCTTTTGAGGCCTACGATTTGACCATAGAGGCACGATTTGGTATATTGATGACTATTTTATTATTATTGTGCTATGGGGATTGACCAAGGGTGGCTAAAATTACCCCTTGGACCCACCATAAGCTTCCTATTATATTTTGTCATCATGATTTGGTGGGATTCCCCTCTTCTAAGGAGATTTTGTCCACTTATATTATATTTTATTAGTGATCCATGTATTTTATTGTTGAGCTCATCTCAACCATTGATTAGACATTTGTATCTTTTAATCTTAGCCACTCATTCAAAAAGTGGTTAGGATTTTGATTCCTCTCCTTCCTATTTAAAGGAGAGAGCTTCTCGTTGTAAGGGGTCTTTGGCTCTTGGATTATTGGTATAGAAAAACTTTCTTGTGGAAATTCTTGTGGTCTCCTTTGCATATGGTGTTCTTAGATGGTGATTGGAAAGTCTATTGCAACCTAGCATTTGGAATTTGTGGTAAGATCTATCTATTTTGGAAATCATTGTCTTGTTTATAGGAGGGCGACTTCAACAAGGGTGATTTTGCAAGGCTTCTTCAAATAGACTTTCTTGGCATTTGCTTGTATCAGGGGGTTATCATTAGTATCATTGTGATCTATGCTATCTTTCTGTTACTTCTCTTGTGACATTAGTCTTATCTCTTGAGTACATCAAATTTGATATTGTTGACGTTTGTTGTGCAGGAGAGAGGGCGCATTGGCTTCTTGGACTAAATCGATTTCATAGAAAACTACCTCAAAGCTTCTCAAATTGATCGGGTTTGCATAGATCATCATCATCAAGGCATCTACAAGGTTACCCAGTTAAGATCCACAGGTTTGTTTCTCTTATCTTGATCCAATCCATTGACATAGCACATAAATTGATAAAACCCTTATTTCTTCAAACCCTCATTGTTACATTATTTCAGATCTACTAAGATCTAGTGGCTTCTTGGGTAAGATATTTAAAACCCACCTCTATAGTATCCACGGCATCTCGGATCTATAGTTTGGTGAGGATTGGCCTCCATTTGATCCTCTTCCCAAGGCATTTAGCCTCTCCAAGCAAGGGCGCACTTCCTAGTTTGGTGGGTTGACCTAGATCTAGTACGTGGGTAGTTGAGATTCCGCTTGTTTCATGATCTACACATCCAATAAACTCAGATCTAGTAAGATCTAGCCATCAGATTGCCTTGAAATTGTAGATCCATACTCTCACTTGCTTAAACTACTTGGATCTAAAGTTTGGATGCCATTGGACTTTTCTTGATTAACTTATCCCACTTTTTAGCCTCCTTGGGTAAAGTCGCACCACCTTGCAGAAGTGAGTTGGTCCATTTCTAGGACATGGGTACATGAGATCTTTGTGGATTTGGAACAGGCATATTTCAAAACCTAGGTCTAGTGTGTCACTTTGTCAAATCTTGCCTTGGGGATAACATTCCTTGTTTTAAGGGATTGTGGTCCACTTAGGTCAAACCTTAAATCTTTAGATCTAGACTTACTCCTCCATCAAATCTTTAATTGCCCACTTGTCTCATGCAATAGGAGTCATCAACCACAAGTTAACTCCACTTTAACTCCATTATCCCAATTCCCAAGGCACTGGTTTCTCTCCAAGTCAATTCGACTTTCCTAGATTGTTGGATTAACTTGTGGTTTGACCTTTGTGTGGTGAACTAAACCCTTTGATGTCATCATGTCTCATGATCAAGCTTGTCACTTGTACTAGTTAGCCCCAATTCAACCCCTAAACTACCCTGCATTGGACACGGTTCCCAAGGCAGTGGATTTTCTCACATTGAACTAGTACATTAATCCTGGATCTCACTTCAAATATTATAAGTCACTCTCACATCAATAATGAACCAAGGCTATACTCATTGAACCCCTCACTTGTCTTGTGACTTCATCCTAAGGTCTAGGATAAACCATACACCTTACTTCACTTAGAATTAACTTGATTTGGTGTCTTGGTTTTGATCTCTCCTGTCGGGAGTAGATCAGGTCTCCCCCTTTGTTGTCTGGGCTAGATAACATAAAGTGAAGGTTGCCTTGACTAGCATGACAACCATCTATTGGAGGTCGAGGTGATCGTGGTTGCACCTTTTGAGTTGCCCTTCCCTATTGCCATCCATGAGTGGATACATCCATAGGGGTAACTACAGTTTAGGTGATAACAAGACCATGTCCAATGGGTGAGTTTGTCATTTAAGCTATTGTGCAAGTGAACATAAATAACAACGGAATATGCTAACATGATTAATGCCACTACATGATGTTATACTTTAAGTTAAGCTGTGAGTACGATTAGAGGAACATGTCTTAGTCTATTGATGTGATCTATCCTTGGTTGTATATGGACCTAGTCAAACCTAGTTTGATTATGGTCATTTCCTGGGATCCATGATGATGTGGGCCATGTATGCTTATTGATGATGATTGATGGTCCCACATACTCTTGATGATGATGCTATATGATGGATATATGATTCAGATGATGATTGATGCAGTTCAGCAGGTTTTATTATTACTTCAGATCATCAGATTATGCACTGTCCATATATGGTGGACCCTACAGCTCGCCCATCAGGGAAACCCATGGTGTATGGGTACACATTCTTAGTAGATTTGGGTTTTCTGGATCCAATGAGACTTATCATTCAGTTCCGGGCAGTTCTGACAGTGATAAATGCAATTTTCCACTTGTTGACAAGATTTGGGGCTGATTTCCCAGTTTGAGCAGCAGGGGCCATGAGAGGCCAGTTCACCTAGGGCTCTGTATGAGGAGGGGGTGGTCCAGCCGCTTGATATTACCATTTACCCTCCCTTCTGGAGAGTCTGGTGGGCTCAAATTGACAGCGTAGGTTCCCTAGGAGGCAGTTTCAGGACTTTCACAGTTACAGAGGCAGTCCAGAAATGGGATAAAAGGGTCACTGAGGAATTCGATTTGGGAAATTGAGGCAAGGTTTTGGCACTTGGTTTTCACAGAGGTCTTCCAGGGTGAACCCCGTATCTTCTAGCCAGTTTTCATCACTTGGGTGGGTCCATAGAGGCCATAGGAGGCCTTTTACTGCATGTCTGTCATAGATTTTGAGGACAGATTTGATCATTTGTATTTATTTTGGACATATTATATTATTTTATTGTACCATGGGGGTGAACTAGCAAGGATTGATGCCTCCTAGCCCCACCATGTGCTTTATGAGTCATGTCCTAATCATTTGGGGTGGGCCCATGTATTTTTGCCCCCTTTAGAGGATGACGTCACCCTCCATGAGTATTTTCTAGCTATGACGTCATCACTATTTGAGTGATCCATGTGTTATGTTGTTATGATTCATCTTAGCCATTGATTATGTATTGAGATCTTTTAATCTCAACCACTCATTTCAAAAAGTGATTTTGAGATCTAGGGTTTTGGTCTTTATTATCCTATACAAGGAGGAGACCCCCTATTGTATAGCTCACCTTTGGAGCTCTGGAATATTGGAATAGAACACTTCTTTGTGGAGCATATTTCTCTTGTCTTGTGGATTCTCTTGCATCTTGAGTATACAGTATCTCTTCTATGTATCATTGTGGATTTTGGAGCTACATCTTGTTTTCTTGCAGGGAAGTCGAATTGGTGGAGAGGAGGCCGATTTCTTCAGGGTTATTGTTGGAGGGATCCACATATTCTCTCTTGGGTTGATCTTGGTGACAGGGAGTATCATTATTGTATCTTAGTGACATAGTTGATGCTTTCTATTACGTCTTTCCATTATTTTCATAATCATCTTACTTGGCTTGTTTCACTTGATCTTGCCTTGTAGGAGGAGGACGATTTGGCATTCTTGGAAGGGGACGTTTTGGCTTGGAGCTCTTGGATCTCACTCTTGAATATACACATAGGAGAATGCTATCAATTGGCAAGGTGGCCATAAGCAATTGAGGTAAGTTCTACAAGGTATGTGCCTAGATCCATCCATTCTTCTTCATTTGGTCACAAACCCTTAAAAGTTAAAACCCTCATTTTTGTTTTTCTTAAATCTACTTGGATCTAGCTTGGCTTTTGGAAAGATATTGAAAACCCACCTCTATAGTATCCACGGCAATTCGAATCTATAGTTTGGTGGTGATTGGGTTCCATTTGACACACTTTCCAAGGCACCTAGCCCTCTTGAAGGTAATTCGCACCCTTTGGGAGAAGCTAGTTTGGTTGGTTCCAAGACATGGGTAGGTGAGATTCCAATTGATTCATACTCTCCTCACTTGATAACCTACCCCTAGTGTCTCACTTCATTGATTTTCACCTTGTGGGCCCCATTCCTCATTTTGAGGGTTGTGCCCCACTTGGGTCAATTTGGTGATGCACTTTACATCTCAGATCTATGGAGATCTAGCCATTGGGTCACTTTGATTTTCTAGATCCACATTGATACTTGCCTAAACTACTTGGATCTAAAGTTTGGTGGCCATTGGACTTGATTTGACACACTTTACTATGCATTTAGCTCTTCTTGGGCAAAGTCGCACTCCTTGGGGGTTTGAGTTTGTCCACTTTTAGGACATGGGTGGTTGAGATCCCATTGGATTTGAAAAGAGCATACCTTGAAACCTATATCTAGTGTCTCACTTTGTGAAGTCCTACCTTGGGGGTATCATTCCTCATTTTGAGGATTGTTGTCCACTTGGGTCACATAGTGAAATATTAGATCTAGTAAGATCCAACCATCACATCTTGGGTAGCCCACTTGATTTGCATCCTAGGTGTCCCGATCTATAATTTGACATCCTTTTGACTCCATTTGCCCACCTACTCAAGGCATTAGTCCACCTAAGGCAATTCGCACTCCTTGGGAGTTGTGTCAAATGCTAGATCCCATATGTGGGTATCTCTAGTTTCATCTTAGATCCATAGATCTACTCTTTGCATACCCCTTGGTACCATTTGCACCCCTAACCTCACCTTGTGGATCCCATTTGAACCATTTCCATATCCCAAGGAAGTGGGTCCCACATGTGTCTTCTATGGTACTAGGTCTTGTTATCTTATTTCATCATGTGGCCTAAATCATTTATTGGTTGAAACACTAGTCACTCCTTAAGCCTCTTTCAACCATACTTAAACTTCTAGGTCCACCTAACCTTGCATTGGTTTCTGTAACTTGTCTTTCACATATCCCTAGGAACCTTTGTTTGGGTCCAATCATCTTTGATTGGTTATAGGGTCTCTCCCTTGGTCTTGATTCATCTTGATCTAAAGTGAAGAGTGCCTCGGTTGACGTGACTCCCAGCTTGCATTGGGAACCGTGGCATCTCTTGGGTCACCTCTTTAGTTGTCCATCTCCTCTACCATCCCGGATGGGATACCATTAGGGACAACTATAAGTTGTGTGATAACAGTACTGTATGTTGATGATCTATTGATCACTGGTAGTTGCACCAAAGAACTAGGTTCAGTTAAAGTTGCATTGCACAGTGCTTTTGCCATGTCAGATCTAGGATTGTTGAAACAATTTCTGGGTTTGGAGATTGATCAAACTGTTGATGGGATCACTATTTCTCAATCAAGATATGCTTTAGATTTGCTGCAGAAGTTCAAAATGGCTGAATGCAAGGCTGCAAAATTTCTATTCCTTTCAGGAGTTAAGCTCACTGATTGGGGTTCTTCACCATTGGTTGACAGTTCACTGTATAGACAACTAGTTGGGAGCTTGTTGTATCTCACACACTCTCGACCAGATTTGTCTTATGCTGTAGGAGCTGTTGCAAGGCACATGCAAGAGCCTCATGAGGTCCATTGGAAGGCTGTCAAAGGAATCCTGCATTATGTGCAAGGTACCAAGCAGTTTGGGATACACTATGCAGCTGGTTCATCACTTGAACTAGTTGGTTTTATTGATTCTGATTGGGCTGGAGATAGTTCTGATTGGAAGTCTACTTCTGGTTATGTGTTTATGCTTGCACATGGTCCCATTTGCTGGTCTAGTAAGAAGCAGCACACCATCTCCTTATCTTCAGCTGAGGCCGAATACAGGGGAGCAGTGAATGCAGCTACACAATGTGTGTGGTTGCAAGGCATTCTTGGAGAGTTTGGATTTGTATTTGATTCACCCATAGTCATTTGGTGTGATAATCAAAGTACAATCAAGATCTCCATTGATCCAGTACAGAGGCAGAGGATCAAGCACATAGAGATCCACATGCACTACATTCGAGGCTTGGTGCATGACCATATTATTGCCTTGCAGTATTGCCTTTCTGTTGAGCAAACTGCTGATATCTTCACCAAGAGTTTCACTGAGAAGACCTTCACTTACCTTAGATCACTCCTTGGGGTGAGTGATGCATGGTGAAGACTGGTACATTTTCCAGATATGTTTCATGTCCATTTTAGAGGGGAGGTTTTATTTCCCATTTGGTTTTCCTCCTTACCTTGGTTACATGGACTAATAAAAATTGTTGTTGTAAAAGGTGACTTGAGCCTTAGTTGCCAAGGCCTTATATTTTGTTTTGGTTACATAAGTCTAGCTTATGGGGGGGTGTTAGAACATTATTACACCTTAGGACCTTAGTCATACATCAATTTGTTGATTAAATGGTCCAAAGTAAGGTTAATAATGACAATCCAAGGTTTTTAGAAGTTAGTTGGCGCTAATTATGACCAATCCACCACTTCTGGGCCAAAATATGGTAAAAATAGCTGTTGGGCACCCTATTAATGGCCACCTCCAGCATTTATTACCACCTCTTGAGCAAAGACACCCTGTTTCCCTGTTTTAAGGAAACTGTCTTTGACTTAAGGCGCCCATGCAATGTATGTGGACATTTTTCCCCTTTCTTGACTGTTTTGGCCTATCCTTGGCCACCTAACCTCCACTAAATCTTAGCCACCACATGTGTGAACCTCATTTATGTCTTCCCATGCCTACCCAATGTTCACATGGACAATTCGTACCTGTTTGGGGTGATTTGGGAGCCTATTGGTCAACCTAGGGGGGATTGGGTCCAATGTAAGCTAGCCACTTGTAGCTGCCTCTAAAGGCAAACGAATTCTTCCAAATGCTACATAAATGTATTCACAACTCATTTCTGGGTTGGACAGTTATAATAAACTTGCTATTTGATCATTTGTGTCACTGGTTTTTGATCATTTGTGACTGGTTTTTGATCATTTGTTTTCCAGAATTCTTTTTACACTATTTTCTTGCATACTAAGCCAAATTTCTTGATTGTGAGGTAATCTTTAACTACTAGATCCTACTGTGACTAATATTTCACACTGCTCAATTCACTTTCTTTTTTCTTCTCTTCTCTTGATTCCATAAAGGCACTACTTTACTATTTTTCATTACAATTTTGCACTAAATAATGAACTTTCAAAGTTTCACTCACCTAAAACATTCAATCTTGCATCTTTAGGCATATTAGGATGGGCAATTTTAGACTTCTTCAATTCTGTTTTAGGCACATTACAGTGATATTAGCTTGCTGTAGTTTTTCTTTTGTCGCAGAAACAAAGAGAAACTATATGTTTTTCTTGGTTTCCATACACAAATCATAAAAAGTCACTGAAAAAATAAAATAAAATAAAAAACCAGCATTAAAAACATTAAAAAACAGTCCTAATTTGCTGCTGTAATTTCTGTTTTTTACATCTAATTAGTGTGTTGAATTCATCTAAGTTGCATTGCGTTCCGTGACCAAACTCAGAATTTTTTTGCATTGGTTTCTGTCCATTTTCAGCCCTTAAATCATCTATTGGATCTCTGTTTTTTTCATTCTCATGTGCAGATTTTTAGGAAAGCATGTTTTTATTTCAATTTAGGTTTTACTGATCATTTGTTTGATTATTAGTTGACCTCTAAAGTCACTAGGGATTCCCCCCTTGTGGTTGGCAAACACTAACCCAAAGTGCAGGGAGATAGTGCGTTGTGATGATGTACTGTTTCCAGTTGCCTTGGAACCATGCGGTTTCAAGTGTTTACATGTTGATATTTGTTGTAAATGAGCTTTGTTCATTTCAGTAATCCAGTGCACTGTGTAGGTCCTTGGTTCAATTCCCACGGGGTTAGGTGCACTAAGTCTATGCTGCTCACTTTACACTGAGTACCATACTTGGAATGGGGGAAGTGCCTGAGAGTTTTCCAAGAATTTAATTCCAAGGAAAAAATAAAATAAGGGCCACTAGGTAGTTGGAGTGTGTACTCAATAATGTCATAATATGATGTGGCCTCATTAAAGGAGGGCCACTAGGTAGTTGGTGTGTGCACTCAATAATGTCATAATATGATGTGGCCTCATTAAAGCAGAGCCACTAGGTTGTTGGTGTGTGTACTCAATAATGTAATGTAGCCTCATGAAATAAGGCCAATTAGGTAGTTGGCATTCAATAGTGTAATATGCCCTAGCCATTAATGTAGGGGTCGCTAGTGGTTATGGTTCGGGTAGTGGGCCAAAATATGGTCAAAATAGCTGTTGGGCGCCCTTGAAGCAGTGCTGTGAACATTGCTATCCATTTCAATATCAATATCAGGTTTTCCGTTTTGCATGTTCAATTACGATTACTCATTTCTTGTTAGCTATTACAGATGTTATTTCTTTGATATTGTTCATTTTGCATATTAAGAATCTTGTATTACATGATCTCTTTTAGTTTGGTTGATACTTTTGGATGAGAGGGATACCGTATGGAATTATATCCTTGTTGTACTTCCAATGTATGTACATCAGACCAATATTTCATGAATATTTGAAATTCAGCATCTTTTGCAGTTGGTGTAGCTAATACATGATGGTCAACTTTGTTTTGACTATGTTTAATACCACATGTGCCATGCCAGTTCAGCAATACTAGATTTCAGTCATTTATCTCCTTTGAGAGCCTGATCATATTAATCTATTAAACAAGGCTTCCCGAAGCATTATTAGTGGTGGTTTTTAAGTAAGCGATTTAGAAAATGGAATTTATGTTTTTGCTTATGCTAGTTGATAGTCTTAAAATCTAGTTGCTTGGACTTTACAGATTGCAGTATCAAGAGCATTAAATGGCATTGGACTTGCAATAGTAGTGCCTGCCATCCAGTCACTTGTTGCTGATTCCACAGACGAGGGAAACCGTGGATTGGCATTTGGTTGGCTACAACTTACAGGGAACATTGGGTCCATATTAGGTGGCCTTTTTTCTGTATTACTAGCTGCAACAACAGTAATGGGAATTCCTGGTTGGAGAGTTTCTTTTCACCTAGTTGCAGCAGTCAGTGTCGTGGTTGGAGTTTTGGTTCGTGTTTTTGCAACCGACCCACGGTTTTCAAATGGTTCGATGCCAACTTTGTAAGTATTTGTACCTTACAATCATAGTAACAGGAAATCTGATAAGAGGCCTGGAATGTATATTTCAGTATATGATATGACCTTGCTTTTGCTGTTTTGCATGCTATATTTGCTTACAGAAGTTTTCTTCATCTTCTTGGAGAGCATGTGGGTTTGAAAAGATTTGTTTGTTGCTAATTTGAACATTAACCTTCTCTTCTCTGTTTGGGGACAATTAGATTTGTGTTTTTATTTGGTTGAATGGAAGATTTCAGACATCAGTAAATACTTTATGGCCAAGAAAAAGGAATAAAAAAAGGCTAACGAATGGGGACGGATAGTTTGGAAAAATAAGTGGGAAAATAAGTTATGTTTTCCTTCTTTTGAAGCTACCAAATGATGGATCAATTCAAATTAGGTCATTGCTTGTTTTGTAGTGTTTTCTAAGTGTTAAACATTTTGCATATTACAAAACTTTCTGACATGAAATGGCTTATTAAACCATTCAGAGAAAATAGCGAGCTGAAAGGCATCTCACCACTATGGTCAGATCTGAAGGCTCTTATTCTGGAAGCAAGGGGAGTAATGCGAATTCCGACATTTCAGATTATTGTAGGACAGGGGGCTGTAGGATCATTTCCTTGGTCAGCGCTGTCTTTTGTCCCATTGTGGTTGGAACTGATTGGGTTCTCCCATAAACAGACAGCATTCCTTATGGGTCTTTTTGTCGTTGCTGGTTCCTTGGGTGGATTATTTGGTGGACAGATGGGTGACACTCTTTCTAGGCACTTTCCAAACGCTGGCAGGATCATTCTTGCACAAATAAGTTCTGGTTTTGGTATCCCTTTGGCAGCAGTTTTGTTGTTAGTTTTGCCTGATGATCCATCTACCGGGGTGGTACATGGACTAATGTTTTTTATCATTGGATTTTTTATATCATGGAATGCTCCTGCCACCAATAAGTAAGTAGAATGCGATATCAAGTTGAAAACTTGTTCTAAGATGGCCTTTAAAATGTATTTATATCTTGATATATTGAGATGAAAACTTGTTTTCAGTTGAGCCTTTGTTAGACATTATTTATATCTTGCTTCGTAATTTCGACTTATATCAAATTTATGTGTTTGTTCCTTCTTTTTGCAGCCCTATATTTGCTGAAATTGTTCCTGAGAGGCAAAGAACAAGCATCTATGCTTTAGACCGGTCCTTTGAGTCAATACTGTCATCATTTGCTCCGCCAGTTGTTGGCATTCTTGCTCAGCATGTTTATGGATACAAACCTATTCCGGAAGGTTCTAGTAAAGCTGTTGAAATAAAGACAGATAGGGAGAATGCTGCTTCATTGGCGAAGGCACTGTATACATCAATTGGTATTCCATTGGCTCTTTGCTGTCTCATTTACACATTTCTTTATTGGACTTATCCCAAAGATCGTGATAGAGCCCGTATCGAATCTCGGTTGGAATTAGAGATGCAGCAGATCAGAATGGACACTCTTGATTCACCTGATTATTTAAGCGTTCAAACTCACGAACAAAACGATGATGATGAAAAGAGATTGCTGGGTCGAGAGACAGGGGAGACAGAACATATGCTCTTAAATGAAGTTTAACTAATTAATAGAAGAAACTTCGAATTGTTGACATCCCGAGTGCAGTTCCTTTCAAAGTTGTACATTATTTGTAAGCATACAGTCTTGATCAGTTGTGCAAATCCAAATTTTGATATAACATTATCTCATTCTTTGTGTCCGAGATGAGTGCTCTTGGTGCAATTAGATACAACTCAGGCTGGACGTTGTGTAAATTGGATAGTATCCCATGTGTATTCCTTCAAATAAGGGATGATATTGACATACCCTATGATTATCTGGA
Source organism: Larix kaempferi (assembly GCA_027924585.1). Classification (NCBI taxonomy): domain Eukaryota; kingdom Viridiplantae; phylum Streptophyta; class Pinopsida; order Pinales; family Pinaceae; genus Larix; species Larix kaempferi. The sequence continues at coordinate 6,018,184 of BSBM01001754.1, forward strand.
ACTATTGGAACCTCTGTTCTGAGTTTTTTTCCCAAGATAATCAGATTAAGCCCCCAAATATCCCCAGGCTTATGTAAGTGCAGTCGACATGCTGTCTTACTGTCTTTGGGTTTGCTTCCACAAATGGTTATGAACTTTTTTGAAATGTATTATGCATCATGAAGCTTAAAATTAATGGTGTTACTAAACATTTCTGTTTAAATTTGAGGAACAATAACTTGTCTCTCATCCGCCCATTACATTTGAAGAGCAGCAAGGATCTCTATGTAATACTATGAAATGCGTAGTTATTCAAATATTAATGTCTTCATGGAACTTCATTTGTTTGCATATTCTATACGATGTAAATGAGCCTTGTAAAATGCAGAGTTAGGTGACAAAGAATTACATCAAGGAAAACAAGCATGTGTATTAGTGACAAATTGATTTCAAACGATGGGCACATGTTGCAAGTTCCACTTCTAACCTCACCGAGTTTGTATTGAGGCAATGCTCAAATACAACCTTTGATTAGATTTTACACAATGCTAATGTTACTATACTACTTGTGTAGCCTAACTAGTTAGTGCTATATTAAATCTATTAATTTACACCAAGTGATGTGAAATGATTACGTGTTAGAAATTTAAGAAGGATAATGATGCCATTATAAACTTTGACTTTGAGTAATAAGAAATTTTAAAATTGATTTAATATAGATATAACACCATATAAGAATTGACCTTTATTTAACACAAGGCTTTATGCTTAGAAGCAATGCTACAAGAATAATTTCATTCTTAAATAGTTAGGGAGAGCGAAGGTTGGGAGGCTCATTTAGGACTTGTAAGATGTAGCATTTCTAAAAACAAAATAAAAACACTACCATTACAATTAATGATATAACATGAAAAAGACTAATAGAAAGAAAACTTAAACTAGCAAAAACAAAGGCTCTTAAAATGATTATTAGCCACAAAAATAATACACTTTTTCATCCAAGTGGATTGCTCATGTGAAGCTAAGCATAAAAGGAGGATTTCACCAAAAAATTTCTATTAAAAGATTAAAATAATAGATAACGGACACAATAGTAAGGGGGAAACTTGTATTTCTATGAAGAGAGTGAAACATTAGCTTGAGCGTAATTAGACACCTACTGGTATTAATCATTCAATTAAGTATTTTTTAACATAAGTGGGTTTGTACAATGATACAATGAAATATTATAAGAACTTAGGATCATATTTTTGTTGTCTTTCATTACAAAATTATAAGCTTATAAAGTAAAAGACGACTAGACAATATATCCTCTTTCAAGAAGTGTTGTTCCAAAAACTCGAGGACCAAAGGCTCTAATATATTTCTACTTTATTTGCTTTTGCATTTGAACTACTTGCTTACCATGCATATACAAGCTTTTCAAATATATTCACTCACAAATGCCTTTCCATGTGGGGAATGCTCGTTAAATAAATGAAATGTGTAAAGTATTTCTTAAGAATTATTTGTTACAAACATTACTCAATCTGCTTCCAAATCCATATAAATCAATGTACTCTAATTCATTGTTATATATGAGCAAAGAGTATGTCTGTTGTAACTTAGAAACAACTAGTGTCCATGATTGATTAAAGGAAATAAGAGATTCACCAAAGATAAGATCAACATAGTTATCATCATCTAGTTGGAAGATTTCCTTTTCCACCTATTCATGATTATTTATACCATTTCATCATTCAACATTTGTTTACACTACGACACATTTATCTTCAAAATTTAACTAATTGTTTATATCTTTTGCGTATTCTTTTTGCGTTTTGCTTACGGCAATATCGCATTTTCATTGAAGAAACTTTCTAACCCACTTTCTATATTTTCTTGAATATTTCTTGTTTAGTTTATTCATTTTTTCTTTACAGAAATGGCTATTGATTATATTGAAAAAAATAATGGCCATGGCCTCCCCTGACCTACTAATAAATCTAGGTAGGAGGGCTTTTGTTGTCCACGTGTCTTAGTCTTTTTTCTCTACGGTATCTTCTTCCATTGCATGGACTTGTGGTGAACCAACTTATGCTTCATGAGAGAGTGAATTCTTGAGTTCCTCAAATCTAGGTCTTTATTCCAATTCTCGATGGATGACTTTATCTTGTTCCCTTATCTTGACAACTTCCTCCTCCAACTTCTCTTTTTGGCATTCCTGTTCAACTTCCAACATTACTATTTTATGCTTGTTTTTGTCAAGTTGGGATTTCATTTTAATCAATTGTCTTCTTGTTTCCCTTGTATCCTTGGCATTGTTTAGCTCCCATTTTTTCCTCCACAACTCCCATCTCCTCATAACCCCTGCCATGATTTCTTGACAATCACCATTGTTACACTCATAAAGACGAATCGCCCATTGAGTGTCATGATGGACACATCTGCTGGAGTGGTTTTGAGAGGCCATGTTTCCTAGAGTCTCAACAAACAAAGTATCCTCTCCTATCTCAACAAGAAAAAGGATTTGAGGATTGATCCTTTGCTCCCACTATCTATGTTAAATCCAAAGTCATAGTGTGTAGGGTAAGCACCAAGACTATTTGTTGTTGCTCTTTTAGGTGAAATTGCCACTATCCATTTAGCGCTTCTTGCACTACCAAGAAGCTAATGTCTCGTGAAGTTGCCCATTGCATAGGAATAGAAAGAAACATAACAAGCATAACTATCTACAACATAATAAGCATACAAGAATTCACTAGGATTTTACCAATTGAGCCCTCTAATATAAGGTGGTGATAAAGAACCAACATACGAATCATAACTCCAACCTAGGCCAAAGGACTTCTCATGAATTTCGAAGATCCATAGTGATTCCCAATTATTCTAGTCAAAGACCTCATTGAACTTTCCAGAATTTTGATGAAGGGAGAGAACTAGACTAAATCTGAGACCTTGCATTGTAGAAATAAACCCACATAGGTTTTTCCATTCCATTGTTGAAGGCTTCATTACACCAAGTATGTGTGGGATTGAGTATATAGGATGGGAGCTTGAGGTGGTATTAATTGTTGTATGCATGCACTTTGGCTACCACTTGTCCATGCCTTTAATGAGATCCATAATCCGATAATGGTGGGTAAGATGTTGGAATTATTGTCATTGATGTCATATTAAGACATTACATTGAACATATTGTTATTAATGTTAAGCTAAGGCATTTGCAAGCAAGGGGGAGCATTCCATATTGATTTATATATAGGTTTACACATATACTAACAAATGGGTGCACGTAAAAAAGTAAAATGTGAAATGGTGGTTTCAAACACATGGATTTGAAAACCCATGATATTTGGAAAGGGTTGGAAGCCCATGGTATTTTCCCATGATACTTGGAAAAGTGAAATAAAAAAAAGAAAACCCATGATATTTGGAAAGGGTTGGAAGCCCATGGTATTTTCCCATGGTATTTGGAAAAGTGAAATAAAAAAACCAATTAATTATTTAATTAATGGGTGCCGTGTCTTTTTGAATAAACATGTCTCTTCATGAAAGGTTATGAAAAAGTATAAAAAGAGAAATCACCAAGAGAGTGTGTGTGCGCAAATATGCAACAACATTTGAAGAAGTGGATGAGCTTGCAAAATCAGTTTCAAGTCATCTTGGAATTTTTGCTATAACTTTTTTTTTTTGGGACATTTCAGATCATGAAATTTTTAGGAGACAGAGGTGAGATATCGAAGTACATGTGATACGAATTTTAAACTGTGGTTTGCTATACTTTCAAAGATATTCCCTATGGAAGTTAGGGTTTCTGAATGGTCCCGAAACAAGCTAGTTTGACATATTCGCCATAACTTCTTCTCTGGGAATTTTCAGGCTGTGAAACTTGTAGGGATTTTAGAAGACATACAAAAGTACCTCAGTTAAAATTTTGATGCTTTGGTTCACTATAATTTCCGAGATATGTGTTGTGGAAGTTAGGGTTTTTGAATGGTCCTGCAATCAGTTTCAATGGCATGTCATCTTGGCATTTTCTCTAGAGCTTCTTCTTTGAGACTTTTCACACTTTGAAACTTTGAAGGATCCGAGAAGACATACATTAGTACCTCATGTAAATATTTCATAATTAGATTGGAAAATTGGATACTTGGCATGCTGTACAAGTTCGTTCTTGGGAAGAGGCCAAAACTACAAGCTTTGAGAAAGTTACCATTTGGAAATTCAAATTTTGGTTAGACCTAGTGAAGGTAGAAGTAGAAAGAAGACTTAGTGAAGGCAATATGAATGTTATAAGCTTTTGAATAAGTTATATGTATTAAAGAAAAAAGTGAAATTTGAAGGTTGGTGCCGCTTAAACAAAGAGATTGGTGTTTGTTGCTAAGTTGGTGCTTAGTGGTGGGGATTGGTGTCTCTAGTAGATTGATGTCTACAAATATCTGTAAGAGTAGGTTGGTGCCTAACGGGGTTTGTACCAGTGGGGATTGGTGTCTCTAGTAGGTTGGTGTCTATGAATATCTGTAAGAGTAGGTTGGTTCCTACCAAGATTTGTACCAATGGGGATTGGTGCCTCTAGTAGGTTGGTGCCTACTAAAGTTTGTACCAGTGGGGATTGGTGTCTCCAGTATGTTGGTTCCTACATGTCTTTGTATTAGTAGGTTGGTGCGTACAAATAATTATAAAGAGAACTTTTATAGTTTTCTCTTGAAAGGGTTTCCACGTAAATCTTGTGTTCCATGTTCTGCATATGTGATTGTTTTCTTATGGTTGATTGAAGATTTTTGATAAAAATCACAAAACATTTTTATTGGAATTTTATCAAACACTTTTACTGTAACTCTTATTTATAACTTTTCTGAACTATGAATTCATATAATGAAATTTCTAATAGTTTAAGCATAAATACCATACAACCAAACTCTTGAACTGAAGATGAAAGTAACACATAAATTTAGGGTCAAGACCAGGGAAAAACCTCACAAGAGGAAAACCCAGAGAGATCTCTTTTATTAAATGAGAACAAAAATTGGAATTTCCCGCAACTCAGAAATTCTTCCCTTCAACAAGAAAAATCAGAAATACAAATAAACCAACTTATCTTTGCAAAAATCAGACTGTTGTACATACATGGTACATACTGCCTCAACTGCGCCAGTAGTAAACTATACGGAATGCACAATTTTCTGACTGTTGTACGGTGTATGGACTGCCTCAAAATCTATGTAAACAACTGCCTCGAAAAATGTGCCAGCAGAAGTGTTTAGAACTGTGTACGGATTGCCTTGGTTTCTATGCCAGCAGAATGCCTTGAAAACTGTGCCAACAGAGGAGTACGGACTGTACGGATCACCTCGAAATCTATGCCAACAAGGGATGTGCAAACTGTACGGACTGTTTGCAGAAATGATCTTGGGAACTGTGCCAATGGTTTTTCTTGGAAATTGTGCTCTCTTTCTCACATTCTCTCTTCTTTCTCATGATGTCTTCTTCTTCTCTTTCAAATTTTTTAAATAATCACTTAAACCCCTCCTAAACCCTAACTACCTTTAATAGCCCTAACTTCCTCAATGAATTGATAGGATTAAAAAGATCTAAAGGGTCATCATTAATTGCACATTTAATTCTCTTTTAATAATAATTAAATGCACATTTACATAGGGACCCACTTTACTTAAGTGAAACTCACTTTAAAAATATAAAAGTCACTTTATTATATTTACAACGTAACACTAGGAAAGACAACTTTGTCCCCCCCATGTGACATCAAAAACATGGGAAAGACCTTCTTCATTACAAATTTCAACATTGATGAATGTTTGAAAAAATAAAAAATTGTCTTATATTGATTCACCCACCCCTTCTCAGTATAATTGTGTGCTCAACATAAGAAACATATGTATTTTGACAATCCATGTTGGTCATTTTGTCACCTTTGAGTTCAAGCTTCTAGGAATTTGAAAGAATCCTAGAGAGTCAAAGGAGGACAAGAGATTAGTGATCCTCATCAAGAATTTGTGGTGCTTTGGATTGTGTGGAAGGGTGTGGGAGATCATATGGTTTATAATTATTGTAGAATCCCAAAACACTGAAAGGTCCTTAGATTCAAATTTGTTGTAATTATAAGACCTTGCTAATGAGCGAAGGATTGTTCTGGGTTGTTTAATGTTCTCCAATCCTGCAAGCACAGGAAGTTAGTTGATTTCCTTCGAGGTCATAGTGCACCTCCATAACACTTGTCACTCTTGGGTTTCCTTTAGAATCACTTCCAAATAATAATGAATATATTTGTCTCCTTCATAACCATTGGTTGAACTACCCTTCCTAAAATTATATTTTCTAGTTTCTTACTTCTTTTGGATTTCTCCTTTTAAGCACCTTGTTATATGTCTTATTGTGAATTATTTCCTTAATCCAATTATGTTCTTCCACCTTGAGATCAAATATTTTTCAGGATGAGAGATGCTTGGTGAGAATGGTTTCAGTCATTAAATCCCATGCTTGAGAGACTATTTTACTTGGCATAGTTTCTTCTTGTTGCAAGATGGATTTCTTACTGGCCAACCATAGTTGGCAAATAAGAAACAAGGGTAGATATTTCTAGGCTAGTTTTAGGAGGCTTGTTCCTGAAGGATCTTGGGTAATTCTTCTTCCAAGTGAGGAAGGTGTCCTTGTAGCTTCGAGGTGGCTCCACTGACTTTAGAAGGTCCACCCAGGCAAATTGCCAAGTGTTTTGAGAAAATTTGCAATCAAAGAAGAGATGTGGAATAAAATCTTCCTCATTTTTACTAAAGGGGCATCTTCTTGGTCCTTATATCCCTCGTTTTCTCAAGTTTTTAGTACTTAATATTTTCCCATGGGATAGATTCTAGAAAAATATCTTGATATTTGAAGGGTGTCACTCTTCCAAATGGATGTCCAGATTGCTAATTCTGGCCATTGGTGTTTGGATTCCAAAAGCAAGTTGCAACCTTTTCTTATTATGTATTCTCCAATCCCTAGCCCCCAACCTCCAATGTCTCTAGCACTGTTGTTGTGAGGTGCGCCTCCCTAATATTTTGAATGAGTTTTTTCCACTGTTCTTCAAGAGGGTTAGGCATTGTATTTCTATCCCATTCAAAGATATCATATAAAGTTGACAAATGATTATTGTCTATCCAACTTCTTATTTCTTGCAGATCTAGATTTTTTTTTCCCTTGGGCGCAGATCTAGATTTTTATTAAGGGGTTGATTTCCATTTATCTTGTCCTATTACACTATGATTTTGGTGTCATTACCCAAGGTCATTGTATCAATTTAGTTGAAACAGTGCATAGATTCCATATAGGTGATTCCCTTATTTATGGAATTGATCTGTCCAACTAGTGATAGAAAATATTTTTTGGAAAAGGCCATTTTCCACCATGCAACCTTTATTGAAACTAGACACCAAATAATTTTGCATTCAATGGCCCGACTCATCAATTTGAACTCCTTAATTGCAGGATATCTGTGTTCTTTTGTGGTTGTGACAATGACCCAATTGACAAGGTGGAAACATTTGGCATTGCTCTTGCCTCATTGCCACAAGAATTTTCTTATGGCTTCTTCTAATTGTGAAGAGATTCCAACAGGGGATAGTAGTGTTGAGCGTTTGATATAAGGGGAGAGAAGATATGACATAGCTGATGGGAATGAGTCACTCCGTCGGATTAAGCCATTGTGTCCCCCACTCCTGCATCATTTTTTGAATATTTTGAGAAACCTTGCTCTAGTTTATTATTTTGGATTGTCCTAAATAAATCGGGATGACCAAATATATGAAGGAAGACTAGTGGTGAATTGGTTTGAAATCTAGAATTCCAACTATGTTGTCCATCAATATATTAGAGAATTTCATCCATATATGCTTTGATTTCTCTTGTTAATGTTTCTTCCTCATGCATTCACATATATATCTAGGATTCCTTTAAACGATTTAGCTACGATACTGAATGTTCCTCCTAATAGAAGCATATAATGTGCAAATTGGGAATGATTGATTTCCTTCATGCCTCAAACTATGGAAATGCCTTGAAAGGTTCCAGATAATTTTTTAGTTTCTAGTTTCCTTTTCAAAGTGTTAGCTATAATGATATATAAGAGAGCAGAGAGGTGAAAACCTTGCCACAATCCTCAATTGATCTAGAAGAAAGATGTAGGTCGCCCATTGAAAAGAAAGGCGGTTTAGGGATTTTCAATGCATGCTTTGATCCAGTTAATAATTTTTTTAGAAAAAATAACTTTCATTAAAACATAAAATATGAAATAGTGATGTATCTTGTCAAAGGTGTTGGTTATATCCATTTTAATGATCATGCCCTCGTTTTGTCTACTCTTACTAGAATGTATGGCCTATTGAAAAATAATGAAATTATCTAGAATTTGGCACTGTTGTATGAACCGTCCTTGGTTTTCAGATATTATGCAGGGAAGAATTGTTTTCAATCTGTTAGCTAAGATATTTCTAAGAATATTGTATGAGGCATTGCGGAGGACATGCTTAGCACATATTGGATTTGAAATAGTTTTAATTGGTGAAGTAGGCCAAAGCAGGTCAAATAGATCAGATGAAATGAGATCAAGCATTTATCCAAATGACTAGCAACACTTTATAGTTTCAGGGGCACACACCTTGAACGCTTGGCATTTAACGAACAATAGAAAATAGAGTAAAAAGGACAAATATATGAACACATAAACTCACAGTGTGATGTTTTATATATCCAACCAGATGACATCTAGATACAAGACAATGTCTAGGATCAGAATAATAGGATTTGAATAAATATTACAAAACTCAGGCAATTAAACACTAAAGGTTTACTGCAAATTAGATCTGAATTTGTACGACAGTCTATGCAGTGCAAAAGACAATCTATCTATTCAAATAAGAAGAAATAGGGGAAAATACAAAAGAGGTATAGTCAAGCTAACGAAGCTATCGATATCCTACCACAAAGCGTTGCAGGTTCTATAGCACAATTTCCAGTCTTCACATTAATCTTCCAGACTCTGCCTACTCAAACCACTCTACTTTCTTCCACCTTTCTATTTCTATCTCTATTTTCTTCCACCTTTCTAGTTCTATTTCCCTATTTTTATAGATCTCATTACATTATAACATTTAGTTCTAGATCCCCAAAGAAAGGATTGAACTCTATCCTCGAAGATTACAACAATATCAAATTGATTTTTATGATATTTTACAATTTAAAATGTAAAATCTTCATTGCACTTGAGATCCTAAAAAATAGGAGATCTTGTTCACTTTGACTATGACTCTATATTCTCATGCCAACAAAACATTAGCACTCAACAACCTTGGAATCTTCCACTTCTAAACATTTTACAATTTACAATTTATTAGACCTTAAAGACTTACACAAAGTCGAAAATGCCAATTTAAATCAAAACTGCAACCTACAGGAAATTCTGTAGCGCCTGTCATCTACAGGCAGTTCTATAGCGTAGACAGTTCCGTAGCGCCTATCTGTTTTAATATAAGCATTTTATATACAAGAAGTTCTATAATGCCTGTGCATTTTTAACATAAGCGATGCTACAAAATGTTGCATGAATTCATGTGGAGATCCTTGCTTGGAAATATGAAACAAAGTATCAAGTGATGCCTTGAATGAGGATTTGCTGTGTTTAAACATTGTTACTTTGCCTAGAATCCTAGGATCAATTATTCATCTTTTGAAAATGATCAATTATTTTTCCATATGCTTAGCGAGGTGGATTTTGTGCTAACATTGGCTCCGACTAGGGATAACACTTCCCTGTGAGGTGCTAAGAATTGTAGACCTGTTCCTTATCCATCTCTACAACAATCCATCCACTGCAAACCAACATGCTTTGTATACAAACTGGAAACTGAAACCATTCTACATACCGAGAACATACCATGGATTGAAAAACCAATTATCCTTGAAAAATCAGTTAAGAGAGTTAACTAAGTGATAACAAAGAATATCTAGTTAACTAAGTGTTATTGTATGAAGACATTTATGTTAAACTAAAAGGCGACACTTGAGTTGTGACACTTTCATGACGCCACTTAATTTATCAACCTAACTAAGTGGGAAAGCTTTTAGTTAAGGGGTGAGTTCATCCTAAGACTCAGTTTAGTGAGTTAATGCATTGCATGAGAAGTGGGGTGCTCTTCTTCATGCAAGATTGATACATCCAGAAGGAGAGCGAGTTCATCATGAAGTCAGAAGATAAAAATAGAAGTCGATGCATGTGAATAATATATAAATATGTTATACATGAGTGATGAAATCAATGTGAAGAGAATTCTCTTCTCCCTTGAAGGAAATGGCTTCTATTTGTGTAGGGTATTATTTTAAGTCTCTCTTCTTTATCTTTCTCTTGCTCTGCAATTGCACCGGGGGTGCTTGATGTAAAATAAATTCTCTATTATCTATCAATATACTAAGGAAGGTTTTGTTGGGGTTTTCTCCCTCAAGTCATAGAGGGTTTCCCCAAGGTAAATTCATGTGTCGAATGTGATTGCTTATGTGTATGATTTTTATTTGATTTCAAGTACTATTGCATTTCCGAATTAAAGATAAGAAAAATTAACAAAGATAATATCAATCTCTTTCTTCTGAAATTTTGAAAATGAAACAGAGAAAGACTGCAAACTATTTACATTGCCTTTCTCAAATTCTGGTTCATAACAATCATATACTGGATCTGAATCTTCATGGACCATAAGTTCGTTGCTCTTATGAAACTACTGATTAATATTTGTAGAAAAAAGGTGAGATTCTTGTTCTTGACCCTCGACACCACTTTCATCAAACAAAGGAAGATTACTGTTGGTTAAAGTTCGAGAATTCTGCTCAAAATCCTCATGGATGATGGTTTCTGAATAAGATTTTGTAACATAAATCTGTTGAAAAGAAAGCTAGTTTTCATGATTAAAAATTAGAATTTGCACACCTTCATTACAAACATATTCTTCTTCACAAGGATAATCTTCTTGGGCAGAAAAATCTTTAACATCCTCCAACACAACATGATTATCATGAAAATTAAAAGGTATCATTATATTTTCATCTATTCCAAAAGGAGAAACATCACGCTCAATGAAAGTTTCTGCTGGACTATTCCTTCATAGTTAACACTCTGAATTTTATTATTGTGACAATGATGCAACAATTCAAATTCTTCACAACATTCTTCATAAAGAAACTCAGCAGAAAAAGTTCTTTTATAATAAGAATGGAATGCAACATGAAACTCTTTCAACGAAGAAATGTTGGATTGAGGTAAGGATCTACACCATTCTCGAGCTTTCCCTTCCAATGAATACTGAAACATCTTCATTAAAACATCTTTATGAAAAATGTCCATCTTATGCATATACTCATGAAAATCCAACAAATGCTCAGCAGGGATTCCCCAATCTTCTCCCTTAAACCCCAGAAGAGAATTTTTCCATTGATCTCTGTTAGGCATAGGATTGGGAAAACCAGGTATATTAGAAAAATAAAAAATTGAATACCTTAGCTATAATAGCCTCCATACGAGCATCAAATGATTTAGACATTCTGGAGTAGTGAAGTCGCCTATGGAATCTTTGATCATGGAGTCTCCAGGTGAATGATGCAGTCACTTTCCAATGTCTGATCTTTTTTCACCATCTAAAATCAGATCTAACCACTTACAACATAATCGAAGGAAAATATTTCACTTCCATCCCTAGCAACAATGCCAAAAGGCGTTAACACTAAAATATGTCCTCTGACTGCAAGAAGGACATGCTTAGCACATCTCGGATTTGGAATAGTTTTAATTGGTGAAGTAGGTCAAAGCAGGTCAACATGAAAGGAGTATATTGTATGAAAAATCAAGCATTTATCCAAATGATTAGCAACACTTTATAGTTTCATGGGCACACACCTTGAAATCTTGTCATTTAATGAACAATAGAAAATAGAGGAAAAATGACAAAGATATGAACACGTAAACTCAGTGTGATGTTTTATATATCCAACTAGATGACATCTGGATACAAGATAGTGTCTAGGATCATAATAATAGTATTTGGATAAAGATTACAAAATCCGGGCAATTAAACAATAAAAGTTGATTGAAAATTAGATCTGAATTTGTATGACAACCTATGCAGTGCAAAAGAAAATCTATGTATTCAAATAAGAATAAATATGGGAAAATAAAAAAGAGGTATAGTCAAGCTAACAAATCTATCGATCTTTGAGCAAAAAGCATTGCAGGTTCTATAGCATAATTTCCAGTCTTCACATTAATCTTCTAGACTCTGCCTAGTCAAACCACTCTGCTTCCTTCCACCTTTCTATTTATCTTTCCCTATTTTTATAGATCTCATTACCTCATAACATTAAGTTCTAGATCCCCAAAGAAAGGATCGAACTCTATCCTCAAAGATTACAACAATATCAAATTGATTTTTATGAGATTTTACAATTTAAAATGTAAAATCTTCATTGAACTTCAGATCCTAAAAAATAGGATATCTTGTTCACTTTGACTATGAATCTATCTTCTCATGCCAACAAAACATTAGCATTCAACAACCTTGGAACCTTCAACTTCTAGACATTTTACAATTTATTAGACCTTACAGACTTATAAAAAGTAAAAAAATCCAATTTAAATCAAAACTGCAACCTGCAGGCAATTCTGTAGCATCTGTCATCTACAGGTAGTTCTGTAGCGCAAACAGTTATGTAGTGCTTGTCTGTTTTAACATAAGCATGTCATCTATAGGCATTTCTGTAGTGCCTGTGCAGTTTTAACATAAGTGATGCTACAGAATATTGCATGAATTCCTGTGGCGATCCTTGCTTGGAAATATGAAACAAAGTATTAACCGATTCCTTGAATGAGGATTTTCTTTGATTAAACATTGTTACTCTGTCTGGAATCCTAGGATCAATTATTCATCTTTTGCAAATGATGAATTATTTTCCGATATGCTTTTCGAGGTGGATTTAGTGTTGACATGTCCAATTTAGCATCTTGAGCTAGATATGCTTTAATTATGTAGCAACATGCTCTTATAAAATGATATAGTGAAGTCGTTAGAGCTCATAACTTTGTCTAGATCTAGGTCCAAAATTACTTCAATCATTTCTACCTTTGTGATGTCCTTCTCCAATGTTGAGTTATCTTCATTTGTTATCAACCTCAAGGTCCATTGTAACATTACCTTGACAGATTCTGGGTTCATGTCATTTTCCACCCAATATAGAGCCTTAAATGAGCATAATATTCATTATTTATTGCTTCAAAAGTTCTAAATTTTTTCCCTTACTCATTGTGTATTTTAGATACATTGTGCTTTCTCCATCCCTTGGCTTGCATGTGAATGAAGTTTGTATTTTTGTCTCGGTTTTTGGAGAGCCAAAGAATGCAACATTTGAGGCACCAATGTTCCTCTTCATCTTGGAAGGCCTGGTGGAGTTTCCTATATATCCTCCTCTCCTTGATTTGAGTCCACTAGGTTATCTCCTATGTAACACCCCATTTTTCACCCCAAGATGTAAATATGATGTAAGTATGTAAAGGCTAGAATCCATATATGAATGGTCAAGGATGACTAAATACATTGTAAATATGTACATTTTCTTTTTAATAGAAAAATTGTCGACAACTACAAGTGAAGAAGGACGAAGAAGAGATGGGGGGATATGAATCCACAAGTGGGGGAAGTGAGAGGGGATAAGGGGTGATGAACCTAGTTGAATTTAACTATGCCTTACCTTCATTAAATTTTTTAACCCAAAGTCCCTTAACCATAGTTATGAGGGTCACTTTAATTAATCATGGGATACTTATCTTATTTGATTATTAATAGGGAAAAGTGGCCTCTTCTGGGGATGCCATGTGTCAAGACAAAACCATGCATATATAATTTTAGAAACTCATTTAATTAATCATCATTCATTCCAACAAATAGAGAGGAAGAGCATACATGCCATGGTATTTTTGGTTGGTAAACTAATATAGGAAGATCAGTTTTCTAAATCTAATAGTTGAGCCCACTGCAATAAAGAACAACCTGGATACCCTGATAAAATGATACCCTAGATTAGGGAACCTGGCCCATAGCGTGACATCCCTGGAGCCTTGCCATAGAGACTTCTTGACTGGTCTATAGTGGATCACCAGAAAGGGAAGGGGAAAACCCGATGGATTACAATGCAGAGAAGGGGGTACCTTACCTAGTTTTGTGTAGGCTGATGGGAAATGAGTGAGGGGTTGGGGATAGTTGTGGATGGGGTTACCTGACCACTTAGGTAGAGGATAGGTGCCCTTGGGTGAGGACCACTCTGTGAGGAATGGGGATATAAATTGAAGAGGAAGAAGTTGAAAATTTCCCCTTGTGGACTGATAGCTACAGCCAGGGGATGGAATCTATCAAAGAAAGAGATGGCTTGACAACGTTCCTACGACTGGGAGGAACATCCTTAGTTTGCAGTTGGTTGGTGGACATTTAAAATCCAAGCGCCAAACATGTTTATAATTCCATGGAGTTTATTTTTGTTGTGTTTGCTCTAGTTATTGTTTTAGTATTGTTTTGTGTATGATTCTTGAGCATGGTTTGAATGCATTTGTGGTAGTAATAATTCCATACATAAGGATGAATGTTTTAGTTAACCGATAGTTATGTAAGTGTATTATACTCCACTGCTAAAAATTAAATATATAGCCAAACATTGGGAACCAAAGTTTGAATTTGGCATCAATGATAGATTTGGTATGTGGAATTGAGTACCCCGTGGTCTCAACAATTTAAAGAGGCTACTGGGTATGTGACATCCTAACTTTCCATTGGTTATTGTAAGTATTCAAGCTATTGTTGTGTCTTCTTTCTTTCTAGCAATGAATTTGTGAAGTTTTTTTTTTCCAATCGTTGAGAGCCTTCTTCGTAGCTTTAATATTGGATTCCCAAATGAAGGAGAGCCTTCAAATTTTAATTTCCATGTTTTTACAATGATGTCATATGATCACTAATCTTGTATCTAGACCAGGTTAAATATGAAGGGAAATGGTCCATAGTTACACCTTAGAAAATGTGCAAAGAGATGGGCTTATGATATAATATTTTTGAGGAAAGGATTTAAGTGTTAACTTCCAAATATTCTTCCAATAATTCTATGCTAAATAGAAAACGATCCAAGCATGAAACAATGTGACTAATACTCATCCTTTTGTTTGAACATGTGTATCTCCCTTGCTTGATTTTGATGTTAATGAGGTCCCAATCTACTATTATATCTTCCACTTGTTCTTTGACTTGATTTCGAACTCAGATGCCCCAAATTTTTTCCCTTGCATTTAGAACCATGTTGAAATCCCCTATGATAATAAAGTTCTCAATCCCTATTTGGTCTTTCATCTCTTCTATAGAAGAAAAAAATTCCTACCTTTCTCGGTGATGCATGGAAATGTTTCCGCCTTAACCCACACGTGAACGTGAGAAAAATAGCAACGCACTAAGATCGGTCTTGGGGTAGGTCAAAACGTTGGGTGAAGCTGTCACCACAACACTTGAATCCTCTGTTTAGGCCAACTCCTCAACAAATCTAAGGGAGGTAGACCCTAAAAAATACTAAGGATAGTGGCTTCAGAAAAATCAACTTATGAGTTAATGAAAACTAAGCAATTAATCTAGCAGTATATTTGACAAGTAAATCAAATGTGCAATCACAAGATCAAGTAAATTAAATATTACAAATTGTATCCAATAAATACTAGAGCTTCATCCATTTGGTTAAAGGAGATATGATTGCAAAACTTGAAATAAATTGCAAGCTAAACTATGGATTAATTTACCAGTTGAAGAGAAAACTTATCTAGTTACTAGAAAGGAGAAGGAGAGTCAAATCGTGAACTTGCTGGAGAGAGGAATGAATTTCTTGTTAAATGGAGGAACAAAAAGGAAAATGAGTTGTTATTATTGGATTATTAAAGGTAAAGGGGGGTTTCCAATATACACAAGGTACATGGAAATGAGTTCAGGTTCAGTGATGTCGAATGTGGTACTAGTGATGAAGAAGGGTACTAGATCAGAGTCGTTCGGGATGTCCAACACAGTACACCAAATGAGGGTGTAGCCCGAAGAGTCTCGATCAATGGTCACCGGACCCTAATATGCTGCCTCAACCACAGTTTTACCCACATAATGAAAATTTCTTGTGGATCTTTATAGACGCCATAATGCATCTCCAGGTAAGATTAATTTACGTTTATTTAATTTGAAATGCTCAAAATGTTACTTTGGAAGATTTAATCACAATATTGCAACATGCATGAATAAAATAAGTAAAGTATACTAGCATGTAATGGAAAAAAATGAAACTAAACTAGTAGGATGCCTAAGTTAATAGGTGAAATGGTGCATGTATGCAATGGAAAGATGAAAAATTGACTCATGAAAATAAAAGGAGGTAGTGAGAAACTTAGTAATTAAAATCACTAAGTTTCACTGAGTTGCTAGTCCCTTTTGAGGCTACCTTAGATTCTTAACGGTGGTCCTTATGGCTAGTGGTCAAGATTTTACAATGTGGATTATACTGCTAACTTTGCCGACTTGGTGTTTTCTGTCCAAAAATCAATGAAAGAAAAGTTTGGGATAGCGGTATAAAATGTGGGGAAAATTGCCCCTTTGTCGCTTCGAATGATGGCTTTCATCTGCAAAGTCATAATACAACTAAGACCAATTGTTAGGGTGGTTAGTATGGTGAATCTAGGAAAATGTAAGTGTCCATAAAATATAAATTTATGGCTATCACAAGAGGTAAGTGAGCTAAAAGTGATCAAAATTTCCAAATAAATGCTTTAGGGTGACTTTTGATGACATGCAACAACTTGCACTAAGATGCAAAATGAAAAAGTAAGAAATATATATGTGCATGTGATTGTTTTGGACATGCACAAACATGCATGTATCTTTCAATAACATGCACGAACATGCAATGCTTTTCCTAGATATGCTCTTAAGATATTCAACTGCTTATTAACGAGATCTATGCATGCAAATACATCTACTTAAAATTTCCTTGAAAAAATGTAGATTAATGCATGCACAAAATAAATAAAGACGGAGTATTTGTTTTTGTATTTGGATGGTTAAGAAAAACTTAGAGAGAAAGAGAGTTGTGCTTTATCACAAATTTGGTCATTGGAGTCACCGAACGACCCTGGGGGTTTTGATTTCTTTAAAATATGATTGAGAGGAATAGGTTGCTTGGGCTAACCTAAGGCTACTAAACTGATGAGACAACTTGCACAAGTCAGTTCTAAACATATACAAGGAGAGGGAGACCGTCCTTGGTTTCTTCTTCTATGTGCACGACCTATAGGGAAAGCGTTAATATAGCACAATTTGAACAAAGGTAAATGTGCTAAATTTAACTTCCTTCACTATAAATCAACAATAGATATATACTAGAAAACTATGAAGCAAGATACTACTCAATGGGGTAGTAATACCCTTCCAATGACCACAATAGAATTATAAATACATGCATAAAAAAACAAGATACATATTACCTCAACAGAAACATGAAAAACAACCTACGCCACACAACAATGAGCCATGCCACAACTAGACTTATTCAAATACTTGGTCTCCAATAGAGACAATACTACAACAATCTCAAGGCCAAATAATAACCAACACAAATGAGAGAGGAAGAGCTTCTTTAAATAGGAAAATACAATATTTGGATATTATCCATGCATGGAAGGAGAATACAACATATCAAATGGAGATCCTAAGGAAAAGTGATGAGAGAGTGCCACATGAGGGAGTTAACTCTAATTCCATGAGAGTGCACCACATTTGGAGTTAATCCCAAGGAAAACTAGGATATGATGCTCTACCTTAGGGAGGAGAAACCAATGCAAGGAGAGTGTGCCACCTTAGGGAGGAGAAACCAATGCAAGGAGAGTGTGACACATTTGGGAGGAGAAACCAATGCAAGGATAGTGTGCCACCCTTGGGAGGAGAAAACAATGCTAACAAAGAGAGAAGGTGTCACATCTTGGAGTTGACTCATTAGTTAGGTGAGGGCACCACCTAACTACTCTAGATGAGGGAAAACACATGAATGAGGGGGAGCTACAACGTTTTGATGGGGGAGGTGCTAGGGGGCTTATCCTAGCCCAAAAACACGGTCATAAATTTATGTTTAGGGGGGTGATACACCTTTTTGATCCCAGTAGAGATTCAACATGAGAATGGGCATATTCTAGGACTATTCCCTTTTTAATAATTGACCCTTAACTTGCTATTACAAAGTTTTTTTTGACATTTTTACCCCCCAAGGGACCTGAAAGGTCATACATTTTGCTAGGGACATGGTATCTGACTCAAATTTTAGCATTAGACTCTAAGGGATTATCCTACTAGCCCGAGGAACCAATATTATAACATACTTTTCCTTTGTAGGCGTGAGTGAAAAAAACTGGATAAACTCTGATCACTAGGATCTGAGTTCATGTTAGTGAAGAAAAAAATACAAAGTATGCATAATACAAATGAATTAGTTGAGCTACCCTTTTTACACATGTAATGGATATCAAAATTTTACAAACAACCTCCTATGACCATGACAAAGGAAGTGCAAAATACAATTAGGCAAAAGACTGCCTGATTTGGATGAGGAACTGAAAGGTCCATGGCTAATGTCTTCTGTCTGTTGATCATAATGTGCAATATTAGTGGTAACAATTGGCTCCTACATGGGGATGTTTGCTTGATATTTGGAAAGTGGATGTGAAATCCAGAATCTCCAACCCGTGACTTGTAAAAACATTTCAACTTCAAAGGAAAAGAATTAGTAGCACATGTTCATATAGAATCCATCAAAATAAAATACCAGCTGCATAAAAAAAAATAATGAAACTAACTGATAGAGGAAACTATCAATCATAAGTACTAAAATGAAATAACTTAAATTAATGCCCATGCTAAGGAGGTTATTTATCCTATGCTATTCTATTGCATAAAATGAAGAAATTTTTTAGGTGAAATCATAAAGCCATTGTATCCACCTCAACATTTGATCAATGTTAAAGCTTCTCCCCTTGTGTTTGGTTACTAGACAAAACAAGGACACATCAATCATCATATGCAAACTTATTGAAATATTCATGATGGAAGGGTAGGATAGGAGATCATGAGCATGTACAATATTATCAAACTCGTGTCAAGAATGACAAGTCTCACCACAAGATTATTCTATCCAACATTGGATAGGGCTTGCAACAACATTTGGATCACAAGGAAACCAACAAAAACCCTCACATTCATCCAAAAGGGTAAGGATTCTCGGATGAAAAAATATCTATAATAATATTAGCACTAGGCTGCTCCAAATCATGAAAAAAATCTGCATGTGAAGATAACGACTAAAAATGACCCTCCATGGGTTGCATCAAATTTGTCTTACCAGTGAAAGTGAACTGTTGTCCCAAGTTTGCATCATCAGTACTTGTACATGGTTGGAAATGATCATAGAAATAGTTTGAATGTGCCTCTTCCAAAACAGGATGTCCAAAGGCTTTAAAATCAACACTCCCTTTGGATATATCACAAATGGGTTTTTCTAAATATTTCCAATGATTGTCATCCAAATCCTTATAAAAAGTATGGGAGTCCTCATCAATAGTAACATACCCTTGGTTGCCCGTATCCTCATCAGAATTAGAAGCACAAACATGCTCACAATTATCATTCTCAGAAGGATCAGTTTCAAAACTATGAAAAGGGTGTTGGAAATATTGTTTTCATTGATTTCAAAGGCAAGGGGAGACTACATATGTCCAATATAAATATTGCAAGATGGAGATTGTTGGAAATATTATTTTGGATTTTTGATGCTCAGTTTTGATACCCTATATTTGAAGGAAGTTTTATGTTATATACCTAGCTCAAATGGGAGTATCGGTTACATGGTTGGAAATATTATTTCGAGACCTTTCCAATGGTATATGGAACTCCCTATAACTCCAAAGGAATGAGGAGATATGAAAAGATTCGTAAAGTCATCCAAGCCAAAATTTTAGGTCGGCCTTGACAGGATATTGAACAATGTTATGTTGGCCCAAAAAGTTATAGAAGGAGGTGCCCCTCATCTGTTCATTCATTCATCCACTCATGGAGATCTAAAAAAGGTGCCCCTTGTGGAAGATGAAGGTCTTCTAGGGGTTGAAGATGGATTTTGCAATGTTTGCAGGGTTTAGAAAATATTCTTGATGATATTCTCTTGAAGGTTTTTTCTTAGGGTTTTTAAGGTTCTATGGGGAAGAGAAGACACACCTTGTGTAGAGGAAGGGAAATTTTCTTGCAGGTTCTTCTTTGGATGAGGCTAATATAGAAGGTGATTGTGCTATATTTTGGAGTTGACTTGAAGGTGATCGTATGACATAATTAGGGATAATTATGGTGTAGATCGAAGGCAAATTTTGGATTATATTATGGTGCATTTGTAGAAAGAGGTGTACTTGTCTATTGGAAGAGTGTAGTTTGGAATAGGGTCAAAATACTGAAGGAAGTACAAGTAAAATCAAAAGAAACAACAATAGCAACAACAACAGGAGATTGGTGTCTCCAGTAGGTAGGTGCCTACATGTTACTGAGTTGGTGCTCAGTTGAGGAGATTGGTGTCTCCATTAGGTTAGTGCCTACATATTGTTGAGTCCGTGCTCATTTTAGGGGATTGGTGTCTCCATTAGGTTAGTGCCTACAAACTTTGTAACAATAGGTTGGTGCCTACATGAATTTACAAAGATAAGTTTTTGTGATTTTCTCTCGAAAGCGTTTCCATGTTAAATTCTGTGTACTGTGATTTGAGTTTATGTGTGCTTACTATTTCAAAGTAAATGAATTATTTATGAATGGTTAAAATAATAAAAAGTAGCTTATATTGATTCACTCCGCCTCTCAGTATAACCATAATCTCAACAAAGGGGACAAGCTTACCAAACCCTTATCACCATGAGGAGAACAAATAGGAGCATAAACATGCACCTCAAAAACTTCATCATGAGCTTCTGCAAGGGATTCTTTCTTTGAAATTTGACATGAATTCTTAGGTAGGAGTGCGATAGTATCCTCAATGATATTTTAATTCTTTATTTCTTCTTTCCAATCAAGATGTGCTTTGTCTCTATTAGGAATGCATGTAATAAAATATTTAATAACATTCTCAATCTTGTCCTTTTCTTCAGAAGGCCAATCATGGAGAAATTCTTGAAGAAAATTTCCTTTGAAGATATTTATTTGCAACCGAAATCCTCAAAACAATCGAGAGAATCATCCTCTAAAGTACATAAAAATTCCCTCATCAAATCATCTTCATGAAAAATATTGGAATCGGTCACAATTTTGATGAAGGATGCAATGTGAAGGTCATCCGATTCACCATACCCATGAAATGCATGAGTGAAATCAAACACTATATATGGATCATGTACTTCATTTGGGAATCAAGGGATGCCTGAAAAGTCATAATGAGGTAATTCCTTTTCTATCTAAGGATCATGATCTTTAACTTTGGAATCCATCTGAAAATGAGGTTATAAATATGAAAATGCACTATATTCATACCTCATACCAAACCATTACATTGGATTCATAAAAAATGAGCTTCAAAGAGTTTTCAAGGTGTCACACGTTCTCATCTCTACACACAACAAATCTTCAAAATTTGTAAGGAACAAGGGTTTCATCCCTTCATGGAGTCACCATGTGAGAAAAAATGCAATAATATTCTCTCAGAAAGTTTATTTTTTGTTAGAAAATTTTAAAAATTAGTGGAGTCGCCACATGAAATATAAAAATATCTAAAAATCATGCAAGCACATGGGAGTGGACAAATAACTATATTTTATTCCTTCTCCATCCTAACTATTACAATGAAAGTTCAACCCCTTATAACTACTATCTGAGATTTTCGAAGATTGCTAAGATTAGAAAATTATCACATGACTCTAAAACTGACCAATAACTAAAAGCTAACTAGAGAGACACTAGTTGTCAACTAGATTTTTTGATTAGGTGCATGCATTAAGAGATAACTGATAATTACAAATTTAAAAAATCCCACAAAAACAATGAAACCCCAATTTGAGGCATTATATGAAGGAATTTGGCCTCATAAAAGTGTCGAAAAAAGTTTTATTATAAGGATCCCATCGATCACTGTAGTGAACTCTTTGAGACACAAATTCCTATTAAATTTGAGTGCAAACGGATAAACGAGTCAAAAGTTATGACCCTCGGAAATCCCTGCATGATTTTTTTTTTAAAATTTCAGCCAACTTAAATCCCTACATCATTCTCCTCTAGTTGAAAATAACGCAACCCATGCAAGTTATTGTCTTCAAACTTCCGCCACTTAACAAGATCTAGATCCAACAACTCCCCCTCTGTAATCCATGTACTCTCTGCTAGTGCTAAGTCTTCCCACTGGACCAAATATCGGTTGTGTTGGCCTTGATGAGTATGGAGGGTCTTCTTATCTAGGATATGTGCATTATTTTCCTTTTCCTTACTCAGAGTGGTCTGTTTCCAATCCACCTCTGCCTCACTGTCATCACCCAGGTCATCCCCATGGAAGATGTATAAATCAGGAACATTAAACATAGGGGAAATATCAATATCAGCTGGTAAATCGACCTTATAAGCACCGTCGTTAATTTTCTTGAGAATATTGCAAGGACCAATTTTCTTATAATTCAATTTGTGGTAGGTCCCTCTAGGAAACCACTCTTTCTGTAAATTAAACCATCACCAAATTAATCACTTTCATTGAATACCTGATGTCATCGGTGAGAATATTTTATAATTTTTTTCTACTAGTTACTGGGCTGCAGCTTTTGTCTCACTTGTTGCTACAAATGTTGAATGTGTTCTACAAATGCTTCCCCATCATCACTGATTCTATCCCCAAGTGGTAGCTGCACCAAATCTAGGAAACCCATAGGATTTCTACCCTAAACAAATTGAAATGGAGATTTACCTGTAGATCTACTCAATGATCTATTGTAGGAAAATTCTGCTTGAGGTAAAGCCAAACCTCACTGTTTGGGCTTCTCTCCAACAATGCTCCACAACATGTTTTCCAAAATCCAATTTAATACCTCGGTTTTCCCATATGTTTGAGGGTGATAGGAACTACTAAAATGTAATTTAGTCCCCATTTTATTCCATAAAGTATGCCAAAAGTGACCCAAGAACTGAGTATCTCTATCAAAGGTAATAGTTTTTGGAACACCATGCAATCTAACAATTTCTGAAAAAAACAATTCTGCCACCTTTGATGCATCACTAGTTTTCTTGCAAGCAATGAAATGAGCCATTTTAGAGAACCTATCAACAACCAAAAAAATAAAATCATTACCTCATTGTGTGTTTGGGAGCCCCGACACAAGGTCCATGCTTAGATATGTCCATGGGTCTGTGGGAACTAGTAGTGGCATGTACAACCTTGTATTCCGTGAATGTCCTTTAGCCATTTGACAAATCCTACACCGTACCACATACCTAGATATACCCTTTTTCATCTTCAGCCAGTAATACTTATCTTCAAGTAAGGCTATCGTCTTATCCTTTCCAAAATATCCCACCAAGCCACTACTGTGAAGTTCTCTGATAATATTTTCTCTCATGGAACCAATTGGAATGCATAGTTGTTTTCCTTTGAAGAGGTATCCATCTTGCATAAATATTCACCCTAAATAAGATCCATGTTCCCGACGATTGGATTCTTCAATTGTTCTACAATATCCCTAGAATCGTTCCCAGACGCATAGATATCCTTCAATGCAACAAACCCATTTACTTGATTTTCCATGGTTATGAAAAGAAAAGTGTGTTGACTCAAAGAATCTACAACCTGATTTTGCCTTCCTGATTTATTCTTCAGAACAAAGGTGTAGCCTTGTAAGAAAGAGACCCATTTTTCATGTCTACTGTTCAATTTATTTTGCGTGTATACATATTTTATTGCAATGCGATTGGTCAAACAAAGGTGTAGCCTTGTAAGAAAGAGACCCATTTTTCATGTCTACTGTTCAATTTATTTTGGGTGTTTACATATTTTATTGCAATGCCATTGGTAAATAGCACAAAATCTTTTGGCACTAAATAATTCCTCCAATGTTGCAATGCTTTCACAATTGCATAAAATTCTACATCATATGTGGAGTACTTCTTTCTTACCTCATTCAACTTTTTTCTAAAAAATGCAATTGGTCTACCTGCTTGGCTAAGTATAGCTCCAATGCCTACACGTGAGGCATCATAGTCTACCTCAAACACTTTATCAAAATATGGTAAGGCTAAAACAGGTGCCTTAGTTACCTTCTTCTTTAGAAACTTAAAACTTTCCTTAGCTTCATTGGTCCACTTGAATGTTGTGCCTTTGGTGCAATTTGTTATGGGTGCTACAATACTGCTAAAATTTTGAATAAATTTCTGGTAAAAGGTGGTTAGACCATTAAAACTTCTTACCTCTGTTACGCTCCTAGGACTAGGCCACTCCAAAATTGCTCTGACCTTCTCTGAATCCATCTTGACTCCTTTTGCTAAGATGACAAAACCCAAAAATATCAAACTTTCTTGTAGGAACCTGCATTTCTTCAAGTTTGCATAAAGTTGATGTTTTATCAACACATCTAATATAATCTTTAAATGATTCAAGTGATCTTCTTTGTTGTTACTAAAAATTAGAATGTCATCAAAATAAATGACAACAAACTTACCAATATAAGGTCGAAGCACAACATTAACCAACCGCATGAAGCTACTAGGTGCATTGGACAACCCGAATTGCATCACCATCCATTCATATAGTCCATCCCTATCTTGAAGGAAGTTTTCCATTCATCCCCTTAGCGAATCCATATCTGGTGGTACCCACTTCACAAATCAATTTTTCTAAAATACTTAGCTCCAACTAGCACATCCATCATATCGTCCAAGCATGGTATAGGAAACCGATATTTGATGGTAATTTTATTGATTGCTCTACCATCTGTGCACAAGGCTCCATGTATTATCTTTTTTGGATTCAACAATGCTGGTGCAACACAAGGACTCATGCTTTATCTTACCACACATTTATTTATACGCTCTATTACTTGTCGATTCATCTCTTCATGTTGTGTAGGAATCATCCTATAGAATACCTAATCAGGCAAAGATGATCCTGGGATTAGATCAATGAGATGTTGAATATCCCTCTTTTGTGGAAGACCATCAGGTAGTTCATTAGGGATAACATCAACATATTATTCTAGTACCTTGGCCACTTCAGTCAGTATTTTTATGTCTTCCTCGACTCCTTTTTGCACTACTAATGCATAGCATAATCCTGTTGCATTCATTTCTTTAACAAGATCTCTTTATGACAACATATTCTTAGCTTTCCCTACATCCTTAAGGGGCAATAAGACAACTTTTGATCCATCCTTCCAAAAGGTGTAGGTATTATTTTCTCCATCACGCATGACCATTTTGTCATATTTCCAAAGGCCTCCCAAATAACCGATGACATGCATCCATTGGAATGACATCACACCATAATTCATTTTTATAAGTCTTACCGATGGAAAACTTGTTCAAACATCTTTTATTAATGGTAACTTCATTCCCTTTTTTGAATCATGTATTTCAGTAAGGATGGGTATATGTTTCACAACATAATTTCAACTTGTCTACCATCTATTTGGAAATAATCTTCTCACAACTACCACTATCAACAATAACTTGACATACCTTTCTCCCGAAAGTGCACCTAGTTTGAAAAATATTTGTCCGAAGCCACAAATATTCATTTTCACTACGCTGTCTTTGCTCTTTTTCGGGAATCACCATTGATCTCTGTATCATGATATTCTCCCCCATATCAGGTGGGACTTCAGATTCAACTCCTTCTTCATTCTCAACTTGGACCAAGTTTAAATTAGGATATTGTCCTTGCTTTAGCTCTTGCATGTTATAACTTGAGCACTCGAATGATCGATGACCCTCTACACCACACCTAAAACACATATAAGGTCTTCCTCTGCCACCACCTTAACCTCTACCCCTATGGAATCATCTTCCTCATAGTTGATTCAGGTTATCTTGTCGAGTATCCTCTACTTTCTCAACTCGTTGGTATGATTCACCTCTACCATGGTTAAAGCCTCCCCGTGAGGTAGATGTAACCCTCCTTTCTCCTCTATTCTCTTGAGAAAATTATCGGTTTTTTTTTTCCTCATCCTTTTGTTAGGATTTTCCTATACTCCATCCTAGACCTACCAGCGTTTCAGTTATTTTCATTATCAGTCTTGCATGCATTGCATGCATCCGCATGTTGCCCAGTCATCAGGTTGACACCTCCAGCACCTAGTCCCTAGTCTTCCAGCACTCGGGAGCTTATTTCCACTCATATTGAGCCCTCCTAGCCAGTGATGCGCCCACTTCTCACCCACCACTTGAGAAGGGCGCCTTTTCTCACCTACCCCTCCTATTGTACTTCAGTTAGTTGAGTTATCATCAGTTCCTTCCTTGATTTAAGGCTCGACTGACTCTCAACTGACTGTATCACTCCGATGGACCTCTGATGGACCTCCGATGAGACTTGACTACCCATTTTGACTCCAGATAGCTCCTCATGCGCCCTCCACTGAGCCTCCTTCATTTAGTTAGTGCCTCCATATGCCAGTTACACCTACCACACTCAGTTAGACTCAGTTTGACTGATGGTTGACAGTTACTTGTGCATTGATGACTCCACCGATGATGAGATAAGACTTCTAGTTGTGCTTGATGACACTCCACTGATTTTGGATCTATCCATGTAGGCTAATTCGAATCACACCTAGTGTATTCGAATCTTGAGCATTGTATATTTATTGTTTCATTATTCAGATTAATGTAAGATGTGTAATTATTCTGCCTCTATCTGAGTTCCATTGGATCTATGTTTTGCTGCACTATACTTCTTCTATTTTCCTAAATTATTTCATTGTGAGGTTTACATCATCTCTTTGTATCCACTGTAAGGATTTCTACATGGTATCAAAGCCATTTGAGAGTATATTCTACCTCCATTATTGAGAGTTTTTTGCAAGTAATTCGAAGTTCCAGCAGTTGCATCCTTCCATTCGCTCCATCAGTTAAGATGAGCAATTCGAATGATCATCTCTCTCCTAGAATTCTCACCCCTTTCAATTATTTTGATTGGAAGGCTGACACGGAAGTGTTATTGAGAAATAAATCTCTATATAGAGTAACAATGGGGAAAGAAGCCGAACCACATGCAGCTGTGGAGAAAGCCAAATATCTAAATCAATTAGATGCATCTTTTGGTTACATGTGCATTTATATTTCTAGAGATCTACTATTTCATTTCGAAGGGTTGAAGACCCCAAAAGAGGTATGGAAGAAATTAGAGGGTCTCTTTGGCAAACAAGATGAACTAAGAGGCCATGCTCTGGAAAATGAATTGATTTCCCTACAACCAAGTGATTTTGAGAGCATTCAACAATTCTTCTCGAAATTTAAATACTTGGTTATGCAATGCAAGCAGTGTGGCATTGAGAAAAAGGATGAGCAATTGGTGTCTCCATTCTGAGTAAGCTAGGATCTCCATTTTCTGTCTTTGTATCTACTGTAATATCCCGAATTTTGGACTAATTGTTTTATGATGTTATATTGGGCCACGGCCCCAACACCTATGATGTATTCTTTTGTAGACTGACATATTGGGCATGGACACTGACTGAATTTCATTATTTGATTATATACTGGGCAAGGAAGCCCCAATGTTTTGATATGGGTACAAAACCCTAATATCCTAAGTTGACCTTTTTATTACATATTGTGCAGTGATGTGAATGACATAATTGACTTATGTGGTGTGATGAGCGTGGACTCAGAAACACACAAATTACTTACGTACTGGGAGAAAGCCCCGAGGTACCTAGATGAATGTTTATGTACTGGGAGTAAGCCCTGATGTACACTGAGTGTTGGGCATAAGCCCTGGAGCACTCCAAGCTTGAAAGAAAATGAATATCGGATCCGAGGCCACTTAAATAATCTAGATGTGCCTCACAACCACATTCTAGCTGTAGTGTTGAGCAGAGGCTCTGGAATTGCACTAGCGTAACGCCCATGTGAGAGTGTTGAGTTAAAAGGCTCTGAAGAGCACTCAGGGTTACTAGATCTCAAGTGTTGAGTCTGAAGGATTCTAAATAGCACTTAAGAGTCTTATCACAACTATTCGAATTGATTAAATAAATCTTATTATCATCAAGTACTGCGGGAACTACCATGTTAAAATGAGGGAATTTGACATGCAAAGGGAGAGACTAGAGGTGCCTATCCTAGCTTACCGAGACCGTCCAAAGAAGTGGACCCTATCCTTAAAAAGATTAAAAACAAGTATCATGTGAAGATACATAAAAGACAAAACCACCACTTAAAGCATAAATTAACTAATAGTAGTTTCCTATGGTTAACATGCATAAAAGCCTCAAGGCTAAGGTTATTATTAATAACTTTAAAAATAATGTTGGTTTTATTTATTTATAAAATATATTTATTTTATATAGTTATGCATTTAATTAATAAATCAATGATGCATTAATTATTTAATTGAAATATAAACTTTGTTATTACAATTATGAAAAGGCTTAAATCAGAAGCACTCTAGTTAAACAAGTTGAAAAGTCATGGTTCCAAAAGAACTAGTGATTAATTAAACAAATATTCTTTTGAAAATTAAGTTATTTAATGTAAAGAAACCAATTATTCCAATAGTCCTAATTCAAGATTTCCCCTACATAAAGAGGATAGGCCCCAAAGTTTGGGGATCATCTTTTTATATAATTCTCTTATGAAACAAAAGAGAACTTCTCTGCTCCAAGAAGTGAAGCATTCCCACATCAATTTCTAGATCTGAATCAGCTATGAACCTAGGACCTCTATCTCTCAGTTTGCATGTCAGAACCAGCTCGGGAGGATCCATACTGAACCAGGAATGGTTGTAGGATCATGGTTGGGAGGAACGTGGTAGTCCCAAAGTTATCTGGTTCCAGGATCAATTGTCCGGTCAGTTAAAAATTCAGCAGTTTTCCACTAATTATTTGACTGAGTGTGCAGGTCATTACAGTCAGGAGCAAGCTATAGAAATAAGCAGGTATGCAAAACTTACAAGACCTTCAAACAAATTATTTTCAGAATTTAAATTTATGTCAGTATTGTTCTCATTATCAGTATTAATTCAAGATTCTGCCTAGAATCCAATGGCGTTGTCTAGCAGGTCTAGCCCAGCTAGCCTTTGCTAGACAACATATATATGTCGAAAACACTTTCCCTTAGTATTATTAAAATGTTTAATTCTTATCCCATTATCTGTAGGGTAGATTCAATTTTATTTAATGGATCTCTTTTACTCTATAATTATTGCAAACATTATCCTAGATGTTTCATTTCATTCCTTTAACTTTTTCAAACTCAGACATTGCATTTCTTTTTACAACTGAATGTTATTTTGTAGAAACCCCAACGTAGCTTTTCAAGAAACGAGACCACACTTTCAAACGCAACAGTTCAGTTATCAATGAATTATTACAGTCTTCAAACACATCGAATTTCTAGCCAAGAGATACAAAAACAAAATCCATATAAGACTTTTGGAGTGTTCTGTTATTTACCACATGACCCACAGTATAACCTCTTCCAAAACAAGGAACATGAACGATATTACTTTCTCTACGCTTCACTAAACATTACGATTTCTGGAAGTAACAATAAAACGATTTTTGTTCATCTCAAAGTACCAAGACAGGTCAGAGGGTTGAATCCATCTTTAAAATTTTAAGCAAACCCTTTCTACTTCTTTTACAAACACCAGAAGACGTATCCAAACTAGTTAAGAAACCAAATCTTTGCATTTACACAGACTTCTATTTATTTCAGGGTCACGATTCATCAATACCAACGCAATCACAATAAACCAGCTAGGGTCTTAGAACTCAGATTTTATTCATCCATTGTCTTTATACACTTACATTGCAAATACGTAAACATCAAACCCAGAAAACCACAGGATGGAACAATAGTGAAAGCGAAAATTATAGAAATGCATGCAGTCCCAGCATAGGGTTAAATACAAATCCCAATAGTAAAACGCAGGTATTTCCAGGGTGGTGCAGACCCAGAACAATACATACACAGCTAACATCCGCTTACACATTTAGAATCTTCCATAAGGTTCAAATGGCAGAGATAGAGTACCGTATTTTTCTCCACAAAAAAAAAGAGTATTTACATATGAACTCCAGGTCCAGCCAAATGGAGACCTCCAGGCCTCATTCCAACTAACGAGCCAAAGGCTCCATGAAGCCTCCAAATTAATGATTCAAACAATACCATGTCACGACTACGAGAGGAAGGAGCATGTTGGATATGATTGGGCATACCATTACGTCGTATGGCCTGGCCATATTTAGCAAGCCACGCCAAAGTGCATGCCTTTCCTCACCTGTCACACAACAATCAACTCGGATTAACCTTGAAAATTACAAATAACCAGACTTTCAAATTGAAACAGAAAAGAGGAAGGATGAAACTATCACTTGAGATTTGTAATAGGGGAGTTGCATTCTTTCATCATTTTCGCAACTCCATGGTGCCAGGACCATGAGCATAGCTCAGGTCCGGCACGAAACCCTCCTCTAGGAAGAAACGAAAAAACAGAGAAAAACCAGGGAGAATGAAAACACAGTGTGACCATACCAGTCCTAAACCCCAAAGACCTCAAAAAGTGTCCAATCCCACTGGGCTCACCTTACGTATGAACCAAGGGGCAGTTAATGTCCACCAACTCAACATTAATAAACCTGGAAAAACCCCTAAGCGCCATAGTGTATGTAATCCATACTCCATAGTTTGGCACAACGAATTATAAATATGATCATCATAACCCTTGTAACCATAGTTTTGGGTGTTAGGTCCTCCACTTTTTAATGTCATTACACTTTGCAAAAACCATGACTTTTACTCTTGTGGTGGAGCTCGAACAAGGAATAGACCTCCCATAGTCGCACCTGTACAAAGAAAGCATAGAATAGATACATTAGCAAAAATGCTAAGTAAGACCAGAACCTTCCAAGGCCACCCTTACCTCTCGGCAGTCCTGCGGGGGTTTAATTATTTTCCCTTTTCTGTTACAACCATCGATGCCCCTTCATGGGCCTTATGTTCATCAACGTGAGTCCGATTTCACCTGAGGTAACATTGAGACATTTATTTTTATGCAGGTGAAACTATAAAATAGTGAGCAGGAAGTTCCCTTAAGATAATACGCTAGTTTGACGTAAAGACCATAGAATTACCGTAATCATTGTTTATCACTTCCACAAAACCAACAAGACTCACAACCAAGTAAGATTATGATTTTAGAGAAACTTAAGCCTAGCAAGAATACCGTAAACAATTACCAATGCATATCATCTTCAGTGCTGAAGTTAATTTTATGAATATTTGTCATATTAGGCAGGTTAGCAAGTAGAAGTAATTTTTTTATTTTATTTTACTATTTATGGGACATTACATATACCTTCCACTCTGTGCGAACTTCAATCCCTGGATGGAAGATTCCAACCTTAGAAGTCTTTATTGCAGCCCTCATTCAAGAAGAGGACAAATTGATTCAAATGGGTGCCATCAAGGCCTCCAAAGATCTAGCTCTTCTAGCTGGAGAAGCTAGTAGGGCGAATGTGAAATTGAGGCAAAAAGACAAGGATAAGAAGTCATCTAAATCCAAGTTGAATGATAATTCAAGTCCATCAAAAGGAGCCTCCAGCTCCAAGAAGGACAAACATAAGAGATCTGAATGTCCCTACTGCAAGAGAGGATACCATCCTGAGAAAGCTTGCATGCACAAGAAAATAGACCTACTAACCAAGCTTCTTGAACAGAACAAAATTGCTATTCCAAAGGATGCAAAGATGTCTGATTCTAGAAGTGGATCTGATGGTCATGAGGATTGCCATGCATTGATGGATGGTTTTTCACAATCAAAGGCCCTCCTCATAGATTCTGGATCCTCCAACCACATGGTTTCCTATGAAGAATCATTTTCCTCCTTAGATCTCAAAGATGGGCCTACTATTCACATGGGAGACAACTCTCAGATCTCTGCCAAAGGATTGGGTACAGTACATATGGAGCATGGCAAGTTCAAGAATGTTCTATTCGTTCCCTCCTTGACAACAAATTTGTTGTCTGTATATCATATGACTCACACCGGATCACCTAAGAAGGTGACTTTTGGTCTCGACACAGTTGAGATTACAGAGATCTCTACTGGGAAGACTATAGCGAAAGGGTTTGCAAATCATGCCTCCAAGGCATATGAGTTCTCTCATTTTCTACCCTTCTCTCTTCCTACTCCTTTGGAATCTGATGAAGATTCAAGTGACTCTTCTTCTATTGAAGATGAAGATGAAGATCTTGATGTTGAGATCGAAGTTCAAGAACATTCAGATCTAGAACCAACGCATGTTCTCAATCCAGAGCCAAGGCCAATATGGGCTCACACAGTCCTTGCAACTACTGAGAACACATTTGAGGATTCCTTTGATTACAGAACTACTAGACTTCAACATCATGCCAACCTTGCATTGTGCCATCTACCTCTCCATGAGAGATGCAGCATGATGGTGGGATTCTCTCTTCCATCCCTTGGGAAGACTCATCATGATCCATTCGTTCCAGTTGCAGAAAGTATTCCTGAAAGACTTGCTTCATCCAATATATCTTCTACACAGTGGGAGGCACATCAGAAGACCAGATCTAGATCTCGCACCTGCTTTG
Organism: Larix kaempferi; assembly: GCA_027924585.1. Classification (NCBI taxonomy): domain Eukaryota; kingdom Viridiplantae; phylum Streptophyta; class Pinopsida; order Pinales; family Pinaceae; genus Larix; species Larix kaempferi. The sequence goes on from BSBM01001754.1 coordinate 6,051,051, forward strand.
GCATCCTCCAGAGAATCAACTTGCCAAGTTTTTTGCAAAAGTTTTCACTAATGAAAGCTTCTTTCTTTTCTGCTTAGTATGATGGTTCTTGAGTTATTTACTATTCTTTTGAGGGGGGGTATTTTTCCCATGAGGTTTTCCCCATTTCCTCAGTTTATGGACAGTTCTTATTTTATCATTTATTTGATTGTATGGGTGACCTTTGGTCCTAGTTACCAGGACCTAGGATGGATTAAGGGGGGGTGTTAGAATTTTCCTATACTCCATCCTAGTCCTACCAGCCTTTCAGTTATTTTCATTATCAGTCTTGCATGCATCTCTGCATGCAGCATGCATTGCATGCATCCGCATGTTGCCTAGTCATTAGGTTGACACCTCCAGCACCTAGTCCCTAGTCTTCTAGCACTCGGGAGCTTATTTCCACTCAGATTGAGCCCTCCTAGCTAGTGATGCACCCACTTCTCACCCACCACCTTAGAAGGGCACCTTTTCTCACCTACCACTCCTGTTGTACTTCAGTCAGTTGAGTTATCATCAGTTCCTTCCTTGATTTAAGGCCCGACTGACTCTCAACTGACTGTATCACTCCGATGGACCTTCGATGAGACTTGACTGCCCATTCTGACTCCAGATAGCTCCTCATGCACCCTCCACTGAGCCTCCTTCATTCAGTTAGTGCCTCCATGTGCCAGTTAAACCTACCACACTCAGTTAGACTCAGTTTGACTGATGGTTGACAGTTACTTGTGCATTGATGACTCCACCGATGATGAGATAAGACTTCTAGTTGTGCTTGATGACACTCCATTGATTTTGGATCTATCCATGTAGGCTAATTCGAATCACACCTAGTGTATTCGAATCCTGAGCATTGTATATTTACTGTTTCATTATTCAGATTAATGTAAGATGTGTAATTATTCTGTCTCTATCTGAGTTCCATTGGATCTATGTTCTGCTGCACTATACTTCTTCTATTTTCCTAAATTCTTTCATTGTGAGGTTTACATCATCTCTTTGGATCCACTGTAAGGATTTCTACACCTTTAAGGCTAATTGGTATGCCTCTTCCACATTGTGAACCCTATGCATGCTTAATTCATCTTGAATAGAAAATTTCAAACAATTCACATACCTTGCAGCCGGTTTCTCATTAGTTTCTTGGTGATCCACACGAATGGAAAACTAATAAAACTCGATTGTGAGTTCCTCCATGGTGGACAAGTTTTGCTTCAAGTTCTGAAATCTACGAAAAAGAGTATGTGCATAGTTCAAAGGAAAAACATTTTCTCGCAATTTTTTCTCCATCTTATTCCAGGTCTTAATTTTGTCTTTTCTTGTTTTTTTTCTATCCTTCTACACATGATCCCACCAGATCGTGGTATGACCCTTCAACTTGGTGCAAGCAAATTTTACCTTCTTTTCCTTTTTCATAAGATTCCATTCAATTTTTTTTTCCATGGCATTCATCCAATCTATTAACTCCTATGGTTTAAGACTCCCTGCTTATTTTGAAAGTTCCATTTTGATCCCATCATTTCTCCCTTCTAGAGACCTAAGCATCCTTTCTTTAAAAGTCATGTGCCCTAATTGTTCTTCTTCATGTTATATATGCTGATCTGCATCTCCTTGGTCTATTTCCTCATCAAACACTTCTCTTTGTATTATTCTATGACTAGAAACACGTTTGTAAGACCTGCTACTTGCCTTTGGAGGTTTTGCATATCTCTACACATCTGAGCAAGACTTGCTCTTCCTCTTCCTCTCCCAACCATCTTCCTGCTCTGATACCAGATGATGTAGCCAATAAAATTTGATTCATTCATGAGACCTAAAAACAATGCAATCACATGAGAGTGGAATAGTAACTATCTTTTTTTCCTTCTCCATCCTAACTATTACAATGAAAGTTCAACCCCTTATAACTACTATCTGAGATTTTCGAAAATTCTCACATCACTCTAAAACTGACCAATACCTAAAATCTAACTAGAGTGACACTAGTTTTCAACTCGCTTTTCTGATTAGGTGTATAAACTAAGATATAACTGATAATTACAAATTTAAAAAACTGGCAAAAACACTAAAATCCCAATTTGAGGCATTATATGAAGGAATTTGGACCCATAAAAGTGTCGAAAAAGGTTCGATTAGAAGGATCTCATCATTCATTGTAGTGAAATCTTCTAGATGCAACTTCCTATTAAATTTGATCCCAAATGGATAAACGAGTCAAAAGTGATGACCCTTAGAAATCCTTGCATTATTATTATTATTATTTTTAAATTTTAGCCCACGGAAATCCCTGCATCAAAACCATTACAATGGATTCATAAAAAATGAGCTTCAAATATTTTTCAAGGTGTCACATGTGCTCATCTCTACACACAAAAAATCTTCAAAATTTGTAAGGAACAAGGGTTTCATTCCTTCATGGAGTCACCATGTGAGAACAAAAATGCAATAATGATTTCTCATAAAGTTTTTTTTTGTAAATTATTTGTTAATTTTTTTTTTAAATTAGTGGTCACCATATGAAATATAAAAAGATCCAATTTATTAGATTCATAAAACAAAGTAAAAAATCAAGAGGAAACAAGGTTGTTAATTTCAAAGTGATAAAATATTTTATCCTCCGCAACGACACCAAATTGTTTCCTCCTTAACCCGCATGTGAACGTGAGAAAAATATTAACTCACTGAGAGTTACCTTGAGGGAAACTCAATGAGTTGAGTGTAACTGTAACCACAACACTTGACTCCTCTATTTATTCCAACTCCTGAACAAAGGCAAGGGAGGTAGACCCTAAAATTATACTAAGGATGGTTGCTTTGGAAAAACCATCTTACGAGTTAATGAAAACTAAGAAATTAATCCAACATTATACCTGATCAATAAATCAAATGCATAATCACGAGATCAAGTAAATAAAAGCTTAAAACATGTATATAATAAAGACCAGTGATTCATCCATTTGGAAAAAGGAGATATGATTGCAAAACTCAAAATAACTTGCAAGCTAAACTATGGATTAATTTACGAATAGAAGGGGAAAGTTATATCATTACTAGAAAGCAGAAGTAGAGTCAAATTGTGAAATCATTGTAGCGAGGATTGACTTGCTGTTAAATGGAGGAACAGAAAGGAAAATGAGTTCTTATTAGTGGATTATTAAAGGGAAAGGGGGTTTCTGATATACACAAGGTACATTGAAACGAGCCTGGGTTCAATGATGTCAAATGTGGTACTACATGAAGAGGGGTACTATATCGGTTTCACTACGCATGTGCAATACAATACACCAAATGAGGATGTATCTCAATGAGTCCCAATCAATGGTCACTACCTAACATGCTCCCTCAACCGCAAGTTTACCCATGTAATGACAATATTTTGTGGATCTTTATAGATGCCAGAATGCATCTCTAGGGAAGATTGATTTACGTAATTTGATGTGAAGTACTCAAAATGTTACTTTTGAAGAGTTAATCATAGTATTACAACATGCATGAATAAAATAAGTAGAGTAAACTAGCATGCAATGGAAAAAATTGAAACTAACCTAGAAGGATGCCTACGTTAATAGGTCAATGAACAAGTGCATGCACGCAATGGACAAATGCAAAAATGACATAGAAAGAAAAGGAGGAAACGAGAAACTTAGTGATTAAAATCACTAAGTTTGAATGAGCTGCTAGTCCCTTTTGAGACTACATGCTTACTGCTGGTCCTTATGGACAACAATCAAAATTTTACAATGCATATTATACTACTTCCTTTGAGGACTGCGTGTTCGTTGTCCAAAAATTAGAGAAAGATTTTTTTTGGAAAGCGGTATAAAATGTGGGAAAAATTGCCCCTTTGTCACTTTGGATGATGGCTTTCACCTGCCATGTTAGAATACTACTAAGACCAATTGTTAGGGGGGTTAGTATGGCGGATCTGGGCAGACGTAGGTGTCCGTAAAATACAAATTTATGTTTTTCCTAAGAGTGGGAAACAAGCTAAAAGTGAACAAAATTTCCAAATAATTATTTAGGGAGAGTTTTGATGACATACAACAACATGCACAAACATGCAAGGTGAAAAAGTAAGAAATCTATGTGTGCATGTGATGGTTTTGGACATGCACGAACATGCATGCATATTTCGATAACATGCATGAACATGCAATATTGCTTTTCCTCGATCCACTCTTAAGACATTCAACTGCTTATCAACAAGATCTATGCATGCAAATACATCTACTTAGAATTTCCTTGAAAAACTGTAGATTAATGCATGCACAGAATAAATAAAGAGGAAGTAATTTTCTTTGTATTTGGATGGTTAAGAAAAACTTAGAGAGAAAGAGAGTTGTACCTTATCACAAATTTGGGCAGTGGAGCCACCAAGGAATGACCCTGAGGGATTTGGTTTCTTGGAAAGATGGCAGAGAGGAAGAGGTTTCTTGTGCTAACCTAAGGCTACTCAACAGATGGGACAACTTGCACATGTTAGTTGTAATCATATACAAGGAGAGAGAGAACCTCCTTGGATTCTTCTTCTATGGGAGCTACCTACAGGGAAAGCGTTAATATAGCACAATCTAAACAAAGGTGTAGATGATAAAATTAACTTCCTTCACTACACCTCAATAGTATATCTATGCTAGCTATCAAAACTATGAAGCAAGATACTACTCAATGGGGGTATTACTAGTAATACCCTTACATTGACCACAATAGAATTAGAAATACATGCATAAAACAACAAGATACATGTTACCTCCATAGAAGCATGGACATCAAGCTATGCCACATAACAATGAGCCACACCACAACTAGCCTCTAAATACTTTCTTTATTATTAAAATACTTGGTCTCCAATAGAGACAATACTGCAACAATTTCAAAGCCAAATAATGACCAACACGAATGTGAGAGGAATAGCCTCTTTAAATAGGAAAATACCACATTGGGATCTTCTCCATGCATGGAAGGAAAGGACTCAATATAAAATGGAGATCCCAATTCAAAGTGATGAGAGGGTACCACATGAGGGAGTTAACTTCGATTCCATGGAGTGCACCACATCTGGAGTTAATCCCAAGGAAAACTAGGAGCGAATGCACCACTTGACGGAGGAGAAACCAATGCAAGGAGAGTGTGCCACCTTTGGGAGGAGAAACCAATGCTAACAAATAGAGAAGGTGCCACATCTTGGAGATGACTCATTAGTTAGGTGAGGGTGCCACCTTACTCCCCTGGATGAGGGAAAACCCATGAATGAGGGGGAAGCTACACCTTTTTTAGGGGGAAGGTTCTAGGGGGTTGATCTTAGCTTGAAAAAATTGTCATAAACTTTTATTTAGGTGGGAAATACACCTTTTTGATCCCACTGGAGATTCAACATGAGAAGGGGCATATTCTAGGAATATTCCCTTTTTATAATTGACCCCTTTAAACCCTTATTATATATTTTTTTGACATTTTACCCCCCTAAGGGTCCTATGAGGTCATAACTTTTTCCAGGGACATGGTAACTGACTCAGATTTTATCAGACTCTAAGGACTTAGAAACCAATCTGAGGCACTTGTATTATAACATACTTTGGTTTTAGAGGTGTGAGTGAAAAAACCTAGATAATCTCTGATCACTAGGATCTAAGTTCATTTAGTTGAAAAAAACACTCCAAACTAGCCATAATACAAATGAATCACTTGGGATAGCCCTTTAACACATGTAATGGATGTCAAAATTTTACAAACAACCTTCTTTGACCATGATAAAGGAAGTGCAAAATACAATTGGGCAGAAGACTGCTTGTTCTGGATGAGGAACTAAAAGGTCCTCGACAGCGTCTTCTGTCTATTGATCATCCCATGAAATTTGGGTGGTAACAATTGGCTACTACATGGGGATGTGTGCTTGATCTATGGAAAGCGGACGAGAAATCTAGAATCTCCAACCCGTGACTTGTAAAAATATTTCAACTTGATAGGGAAACCTTTAGTAGCACATATTATTCATATTAAAGCCATCAAAATAAAATACTAGTGCATATAAAAAAATGAAACTAACTAACAATGGAAACGATCAATCCTAAGTACTAAAATGAAATAAATGAAATTAATGCCCATGCTAAGCAACTTATTTATCATACACTATTCTATTGCATGTGATGAAGCAATTTTTTAGGTGAAATCATAAAGCCAATATAACCACTTCAACATTTTATCAATGTCAAAGCTTCTCCCCTTGTGTTTAGTTACCATCCAAAACAAGGACACATTAATCATCATATGCAAACTTGCTGAAATGTTCATGATGGAATGGTAGAATAGGAGATCATGAGCATGTACAATATCATCAAACTCGTGTTAGGAATGGAAATTCTCCCTGCAAGCTTCTTCTATCCAACATTGGATAGGGCTTGCAAAAACATCAGTATCAAGAGGGAACCAACAAAAACCCTCACATTCATCCAAAAGAGTAAGGTTGTTCGGTTGAAAACTCTATTTAATAATATTAGTGTTGGGGTTTATTATGTGTTAAATAATTCCAATATTTAAATTGTCAACCCGAGGAGGGAGCTTATGAGATGCGATCACTATATGTGCAGGATTGAAGGCTTAAACTATCCTAAGCTAACTAAAGATTCCATTGTGCTAACATGCAACTATATGACTTTAAACTACTTGCATGACTTTCATAATTATTCTATCTATGAAAAATAGAAAACTGATTAACCAATGAAGCAAATAGAAAACTTAATAAAGATGTTTAATTGAACTGTATTTGATTATGGAAACAAGTAAAAAAATTGATAAAGATATTTATTATTAATCCAAATTTTAAACCATGAACATCTTCGTTATTTGTATGAATGGAAACTAATCCTATGATAATTAGATGAAACTATCAAAAACTAAAACAACTTAAGAAATGAAATTATTAACTATTACTTGGAAAACAAACTATCTAGAAACAAGACTAATAAATTCTGAACAGTAACTAATTAGCAGATCAAATTAAAGAACTGAAGTTTGGAAGAAGGTTGAGAAGAAATTTTCAAGAAGAAAGTAGGAGAAAGAAGGAAATAATAACAAGACTTAATTAAGAACTTTAAGTAACATGAAATAAACTTTAAATTACATCTAAAACTGTTAAGGAGGAGTAAGAAGAATGATGATTGAGAGGCAGAAGAAATTAGATTTTGAAGAAGGCCTAAAACAATGCAGAAAGTAAACAGGTTTGAATGACGATCCGAACGCCTGTCTGAATGGCGGTCCGAATGACAATTCGAATGGAGGAAAATGAGTTAAAGTGAGGAAAAGGAAGAATTTGGATGATTTAATTACCAGCTGGCTTTATGCAAATGATCCTACAGTGCACAGGAAGCAATAGATGATTATGTAGAAGCTAAACTAATAAGAAGTTATCTATTCTAACCATTATCTAAGAGAGGAACTATTTCTATTGGAGCAAAATGATGGAAGATAGAAGTCACGTACAACGACAAAGGAATGATTTCTATGAGAAGTAGGGAGAAGGTTAAGATGGAAGAAGAGAAAGAGTTAACCTACATCAAAATAGAAGAAAAACTAACAGAAGAGAAAAGAAAGAAGCTAATACTAACTATGGAAGAATTTGGAAGCAATATCTAACTACAAATGATGGAAGAAGGACTGAAAGCAAACTGTTGGTCGACCATGTCCTAATTCAGAAGAAGAGAGATTATATTAACAACAGGATATTAATTACATAGGAATGAGGATGACCTACACAGGAAAAACGAATTAGATTACACACACAGGAAATAAACTAGTTAATTGCAAGAAAATAAATGCAGAAAAAGATAACAAAACCTCTGGTTGATGAGGCGCCCTTCCCATCAATCAGAGGGGAAACTAAATCATCTTAATTGACTATCAACAAAGCATCAATGAACTGCTACTTCCATTAACTAAGAAAATTACAGTGTTTACAAAGAACAACCTATCTATCTCTGTCTATCTTCGTATGGATCCTCTATGTCTGCTGCGTTTCCCCAAAGGAGGCGTCTATTTATAAGTTACAAATGGTGAGAGGGTCGACAGAGTCGACCTCTCTAATAAAAGTGTTTAAATGATTGTAACTGTTGGTTTAATTGATACATGCCAATGCAAGGAGTGTTCTTCAGACTTTGATGAAGTTGATTCCTTCACAGGGCAGCTACATTGTCGATCTACCCAGCTCCTCGGAGTCAATCCCATCCAATGCGAACAACTGAGCATTGGTTTCCTCAAAACGTGAGCAGAAGCACATGCTAGAGCATCGACGTGGGCACATGAGTTACGTTGGCAGACTGAGCATGGGCGTGGGAGTTATGTCGGCCAACTGAATGTGAACAGGCTGGACTCCTTCCAGAACGACGGCGTGTAAGAGCGTGAACAGGTGCGAATGATCCTCAGCCGAACGAGCAGAAGAATCGGAGCATGGGGGTGTTGACGTGGATGAGAAGTGTGCCGTCAAGCTTGGACGGCCTAGGGATGAATCTTCCAGAACCAAATCTCCTTAACCGTGCCCAATGCGTGGCAAACAGAACCCATGTGCCCCTTTTTGCATTTAACGGTATGAGATGTGTGAACCATGGATTTCGCAGGCTGAACGAAGGCCTGAATGATGAGCTGAACGCGTTTTAACTTAACACATAAGCACACAGTCTGAATGAAGGGTCATTTGAGAAACTCAACCTGCAAATTAAAACATAAATACCAATTATGCCCATAAAATGTCACTTTAACATAAATAAATCATGATAAATATCAACAAGATTTGCATAGTAAGTAAATATGTACATACCTGGACTGTTTGATGGGATGAATGGCAAAATAAAACAACTTAATATAGCAAAAATGATAGAAATAACACCATTTCGAGTAGATTAGATGATAAAAAATGGTGACAAAATGGACGTCAACACTCCCCCAAACCGAAGATATGCTAGGTCCCATTGAGCAAAGAGAAAAAGAAATAAGGAAGAAGTGGACGCGGTTGGATGGACTCGGAAAGGATGAGAGCGAGCAGAGTGATGGTGAGGATCAAGTAGGGGTCAGTTTTTCAAACAAGGTCCAATTGAATGTGTAAAAAAAATCATGAGACGGAAATTTGGCACGTTTAAACGATCACGCCATTATTTAGAATTTTTGAAACGTGTACCATAATAAAGATATGTGCGTTAATGAACTCATGTAGTTTGTGAAATATTCAACCATTTCCAACGTAAACTTTGGACAGGTTGAAAGAAAATTTTCATCATAGGATTATAACATAGTGCAAAATAAAATGACGGTTGCACATAACTTAATGAAAAGTTAAAACCATATGATAACTACATAATAATTCTGAAAATCGCAATAATGCATGATTAATCGATTCATTGGGTGAAGTCGAGATGAATTAAAGGAATGCGATCGTGTGCAGAGATGATATTTGATTAACCCCTGATATGGTTGATCAATAAAATTTCAAAATTTAACTACCTTAGCACACTTAATCATGATGTTATAAGCTATGGTTTCATTTAGATCATCATTCATTTGATTCATTCAACCCTTCATACAGACGATTTGTCTGTATAAGATGTGCTTGCTAGATCTAATTGCTGCTGATTATGCAGAAAATTTCTAAGGCTTCCAGCACACAAAAAGATGATGTAAACCTGCTTTTTTGAAATTTTTAGTCGCTCTTCTTTGTTCAACATGGATCAAAATAGTTTTTTTTCTCTTCTGTTACTTGCATTATTACTAAAACAATTGATTATTGTATAAGCACTTTTTAATTGTATTATAAGTAAACAAAAAAATAGAAGCAATTCTGAATCCTAGTAAACATATACAATAGAAATAATTTTGAATCCTCCCCCAAACCGAAGGAATGGCACGTCCTCAGGCCATTAATACTGAGTTGTATGCTTCTTATGTAAACATTCTAGATCAACATGAATTAGCAGGAAATCCTAAGAAAAACATCATTATTCTAACAACTAGAACTTTCTGAGAAAAAGATGTATTCATGATATGATCAAAACAATATCATACTAAGTCAGATTCTTCAATACATGCAAATTCATCAGTTTATGCTCATGAAGACCACATAAAGAATAATAGTGTAAGAGATACGAAAAATGCCATAGGAAAACTAGTTGTCCATGACTCATTGTAAAGATCTCGTCATCCAAAGAATATAGATAAGGTTCACCATAAAGTTTGTGAGATCTACTATAATTATGGGTCCCATTTCTAGGATAATCATATCCTAGGTATTTGTTTGAATTAGATGAGAGGGTCCAAGTCCAACTTACATCCATTATCTAATGACAATATAAATAATCGGCCTAAACATATGTTTGTATACTCAGGTTTTTATGAGCTATGTGAATAGCAATGCATTAACCAAACCTCTTCACCCGATATTGACCCGCTTCCAGCAGGCCTGTTCAGTACCCCGACGGGTTTATCTTGGTACCATGCAAGCATAGCCCTGCTGCCAGCGATCCTATTCAGTACCCCGACAGGTTTAATTGCACTTACCGAACTTCCTTGTTGAATATTTTACTTAGCATGGACCCACTGCCAGCGAGCCTGTTCAGTACTCCGGCGAGTTTGCTTTGTATAATGATATATATATATATATATATATATATATATATATATATATATATATATATATATATATTGTAAAGAAGCCGGTTGGCACTAGAGTGTGCTAAACCTGCTAAACACATAATTCAATATTTTAGCATGAACCTTATGAGCAACTTTATTTATAATGGCCTAAATCATGTCAAAAGATAATAACTTAAAGTTGTTCTTTGACTTCATAGTCTATCTTCTTCATAAAGGGTAAGTAATGTTCCCCACAAAATAGAAAATATCACCCACTTTTAGGATACCTTTTAAAGGTGCTTTAGAGACAAGTTTTTATAATGAGTCCAAGATCAACTAGGATTCCATAGGTGTAAGATAGAGTTTTGTGGAGATCATAATAATTAAAGTAGGTCTTCGAGTAACTGATATAATAAGAAATATGCATGTGTGATGTAAGATTGCTTTGGTTTAGTCATTAACGTGATCTTATTCTTAGTTCTTTTATTTTAAAGGAAAAATAGAAAGTGAAGTTGTATGAATATCTAAAACTAACTAACCACATACAACTTTTTATTTATATACATACTATCCTATGCTATCTAAAAGAACGAAAAACCTTTTATTCAAGTGTAAGAAATTTTCCAATGTAACCATGTGCGAAGCAAAATGAAAAACATACCTATATCCACATATGAAAAATTTAAAGCAGTGATTCCCTGGATGTGGAGAATCAATCGAATTACTTGCTTTTGCAACAGAAGGTGTTGAATGAAGGAATGGTATTGTGTCCTCATTACCTCTTGGAACCATATTTCGATGTAATCCTGATACTCACCTTCCTTCCTTATGTCCTGCATATCCCTTCCTCTTGGTTGATTGATTTCAGAAGTATGCATAGGATCTGCCAGCTTGCATGTAGAGAGTTCTTTAATTTTTGATTTCTCTCCTTTGGATGTAGTTCCCAAGTTATCAATTTCCTTTGCAATTTGGCAAGGAACATCTTTTTGTGGCTCCTGGGGCTTTGGTATGTTTGTTGTGTCAGGAGAGGTAGATAAACTCTTAACTGCTATCAGGATGTGTTCTACCTGATAAGAAGAATTCCCAACTGCTGCTAGGATTTGAGAGAGATTTCTCATACTGATGGTCACCTCGGAATCCATTTTGTTGGTTGATAGATCTTACTTCACACATGGATTAGTCCCCGGGGTTCTTACAGCAATAATTTTTTTTATGTGTTTTTAAAATACTTTCTATCACTAAAACAAATTTGCGAACTAAACTTACTGAAATAATAACACACTTGAAAAGAAAGAAGGCAAACTTTACAAAAATAAATTGTGGAAAATTAAACACTCAGACGTACAGAAAGGAAATCACACTTGTACGGAAAGGAACAACAAGGATTTGGGGCAACCCACTAAAGTGGATGCGTCAGGCTATTACACTATGGAAAATCGTAGTGAGGTCGTCTTTGCATCTTACCATTTCCCCTCCCCCTTGCTGTGTAATGTAAAAGAAACCTATCTACCCCTATCTACCTAGAATCCAATCCCTTTAGCACCTCCCCAACAATGGCGCCAAAATGTTGGGGTTTATTATGTGTTAAATAATTCCAATATTTAAATTGTCAACTCAAGGAGGGAGCTTATGAGATGCAATCACTATATGTGCAGGATTGAAGGCTTAAACTATCCTAAGCTAACTAAAGATTCCATTGTGCTAACATGCAACTATATGACTTTAAACTACTTGCATGACTTTCATAATTATTCTATCTATGAAAAATAGGAAACTGATTAACCAATGAAGCAAATAGAAAACTTAATAAAGATGTTTAATTGAACTGTATTTGATTATGGAAACAAGTAGAAAACTTGATAAATATATTTATTATTAATCCAAATCTTAAACCATGAACATCTTCATTATTTGTATGAATGGAAACTAATCCTATGATAATTAGATGAAACTATCAAAAACTAAAACAACTTAAGAAATGGAATTATTAACTATTACTTGGAAAACAAACTATCTAGAAACAAGACTAATAAATTCTGAATAGTAACTAATTAGCAGATCAGATTGAAGAACTGAAGTTTGGAAGAAGGTTGAGAAGAAAGTTTCAAGAAGAAAGTAGGAGAAAGAAGGAAATAATAACAAGACTTAATTAAGAACTTTAAGTAACATGAAATAAACTTTAAATTACATCTAAAACTGTTAAGGAGGAGTAAGAAGAATGATGATTGAGAGGCAAAAGAAATTAGATTTTGAAGAAGGCCTAAAACAATGCAGAAAGTAAACAGGTCCGAATGACGATCCGAACACCTGTCTGAATGGCGGTCCGATTGACAATCCGAATGGAGGAAAATGAGTTAAAGTGAGGAAAAGGAAGAATTTGGATGATTTAATTACCAGCTGGCTTTATGCAAATGATCCTATAGTGCACAGGAAGCAATAGATGATTATGTAGAAGCTAAACTAATAAGAAGCTATCTATTCTAACCATTATTTAAGAGAGGAATTATTTCTATTGGAGCAAAATTATGGAAGCTAGAAGTCACGTACAGCGACAGAGGAATGATTTCTATGAGAATTAGGAAGAAGGTTAAGATGGAAGAAGAGAAAGAGTTAACCTACAACAAAATAGAAGGAAAACTAACATAAGAGAAGAGAAAGAAGCTAATACTAACTATGGAAGAATTTGGAAGCAATATCTAACTACAAATGATGGAAGAAGGACTGGAAGCAAACTATTGGTCGACCATTTCCTAATTCAGAAGAAGAGAGATTATATTAACAGCAGAATATTAATTACAGAGGAATGAGGATGACCTACACAGGAAAAACGAATTAGATTACACACACAAGAAATAAACTAGTTAATTGCAAGAAAAGAAATGCAGAAAAAGATAACAAAAGCTCTGGTTGGTGAGGGGCCCTTCCCAGCAATCAGAGGGGAAACTAAATCATCTTAAATGATTGTCAGCAGAGCATCAACAAACTGCTACTTCCATTAACTGAGAAAATTACAGTGTTTACAAAGAACAACCTATCTATCTCTGTCTATCTCCGTATGGATCCTCTATGTCTGCTGCATTTCTCCAACGGAGGCGTCTATTTATAAGTTACAAATGGTGAGAGGGTCTACTGAGTTGACCTCTCTAATAATAAAAGTGTTTAAATGATTGTAACTGTTGGTTTAATTGATACATGCCAACGCAAGGAGTGTTCTTCAGACTTTGACGGAGTTGATTCCTTCACAGGGCAGCTACAACGTCGAACTACCCAGCTCCTCGTCGTCAATCCCATCCAATGTGAACAGCTGAGCATTCGTTTCCTCAAAATGTGAGCAGATGCACATGCTAGAGCGTTGACGTGGGCACATGAGTTACGTTGGAAGACTGAGCATGGGCATGGGAGTTATGTCGGCCAACTGAATGTGAACAGGATGGACTCCTTCCAGAACGACGACGTGCAAGAGTGTGAACAGGTGCGAATGATACTCGACCGAACGAGCATAAGAATCAGAGCGTGGGGGTGTTGACGTGGATGAGAAGTGTGGTGTCGAGCTTGGACGGCCTAGGGATGAATCTTCCAGAACCAAAGGTCCTTAATCGTGCCCAATGCATGGAAAACAGAACCCACGTGCCCCTTTTTGCATTTAACGGTCTGAGATGTGTTAGCCATGGATTTCACAGGCTGAACGAAGGGCCGAATGATGAGCTGAATGCGTTTTAACTTAACACATAACCACGCGGTCTGAATGAAGGGTCATTTGAGAAACGTAGCCTGCAAATTAAAACATAAATACCAATTATGCCCATAAAATGTCACTTTAACATAAATAAATCATGATATAACGAAATATCAACAAGATTTGCATAGTAAGTAAATATGTGCATACCTGGACTGTTTGATGGGCGGAATGGAAAAATAAAACAACTTACTATAGTAAAAATGATAGAAATAACGCCATTTCGAGTAGATTAGATGATAAAAAATGGTGACAAAATGGACGTCAACAATTAGCACTAGGATGCTCCAAATCATAATTTTTTTTTTGCATATGACGATAACGGTTGAAAATGACCCTCCACGGATTGCATCAAATCTGTCTTACCAGTGAAAGTGAACTGTTGTCCCAATTCCGTATCATTAGAACTTGTACATGTTTGGAAATAATAATAGGAAAGTTTGAATGTGTCTCTTCCAAACAAAGATATCAAAATGAAAAATCAACACTCCCTTCTCTGGATATATCACAAATGGCTGTTTCTAAATATGTCCAATGATTGTCATCCAAATATTTATAAAAAATATGGGAGTCCTCATCAATAGTAACATACCCTTGGCTGCCCCTATCCTCATCAGAAATAGAAGCACAATCTTGCTCACAATTATCATCCTTAAAAAGGATCGATTTCAAAAATATGAAAAGGGAACAGGCTTACCAAGACCTCATCACCATTAAGAGAACAAAGAGGAGCATCAACATGCATCTCACAAACCTCATCATGAATTTATTCATGAACTTCTGCAAGGGATTATTTCTCTAAAATTTGACATGTATTCTTAGGTAGGAGTGCCATAATATCCTCAATGACCTTTTCACTCTTGCTTTATTCTTTTGAACTATGACATGCTATATCTTTATTAGGAATGCTAGTAATAAAAGCTTCAATAACATTCTCAATCTTGTCATTCTCTTTAGAAGGCCAATCATGGATAAATTTCTTGAAGAAATTTACCATTCAAGAGATTTCTTTTCAACCAAAGTCGTGAAACCAATCTAGATCATTATCCTCTAAAGTACTTAAAAATACCCTCATCAAATCATCTTCATGAAAAATATTGAAATTGGTCACAATTTTGATGAAGTATTCAATGTGAAGGCCATCCTATTCACCCTACCCATGAAATTCAAGGGTGAAATCAAACACTAAATACAGATTATAGCCTTCATTTGGACATCCATGGATGCTTGAAAAGTCAATATGAGGGAATGCATTTTCTATCCAAGGATCATGATCTTTAACTTTGGAATCCATCTGAAAATGAGGTTATAAATATAAAAATGCACTATATTCATACCTCATACCAAACCATTACAGTGGAGTCATAAAAAATGAGCTTCAAAGAGTTTTTAAGGTGTCCCATGTGTTCATATCTACACACACAAATATTCAAAACTTGTAAGGAACAAGGGTTTCATCCCTTCATGGAGTTCCCATGCTAGAAAAAAAATGCAACTATAATATCTCAAAAAGTCTCTTTTTGTAAATTATTTGTTAGAAAATTGAAAAAAATAGTGGAGTTGCTTGTTGAAATATAAAAATATATAGTCTATTACATTCAACAAACAAAGTAAAAAATCAAGAGGAGACAAGGTCGTTAATTCTAGGGTGCTAAAAATATTTTATCTTCGAAAACGACATTAAAATGTTGCTGCCTTGACCCACACATGAATGTGAGAAAAATCTCAACTCACCAAGAGCATCCTTTGGGGAAAGTCAACGAGTTGGGTGCAAATGCCACCACAACACTCAAGTCCTCTATTTAGGCCAACTCCTAAACAAAGCCAAAGGAGGTAGAACCTAACAAAATACTATAGATGGTTGCTTTGGAAAAAGAAACTTAGGAGCAAATGGAAACTAAGCAATTAATGTATCAGTATATCTGACAAGTAAATCAGATGTGCAATCACAATATTAAGTAAATCAAAGCTTACAACATGTAAATTATATATACTCCATTTGGGAAAATGAGACATGATTGCGAAACTCTAAATAACTTGCAAGCTAAACTATGAATTAATTTACTAGCAAAAGGGGAAATTTATCTAATTACTAGAACGCAGGAGTAGAGTCAAATTGTGAACTCATTGGAATGAGGATTGGATTTCTTGTTAAATGGAGGAATTAAAAAGGAAAATGCATTTATTTTAGTGGATTATTAAAGCGAAAGGGGGTTTTCGATATACAAAAGGTACATGGAAATGAGTTTGGGTTTAGTGATGTCAAATGTGGTACTACACGAGGAGGGGTACTAGATCGGAGTCCTTGAGGATGTCCAACGTAGTACACCAAACGAGGGTGTATCATGACGAGTCCCGATCAACAATCACTACCTAATAATCTCCCTCAACCATAGGTTTACCCATGTAATGACAATATCCCATGGATATTTATAGACGTCGGAATGTGTCTCCAATGAATATTAATTTACATTAATTTAATGTGAAGTGTTCAAATGTTACTTTGGAAGAGTTAGTCACAGTATTACAACATGCATGAATAAAATAAGTAGTGTATACTAGCATGCAATGGAAAAAAATGAAACTAAAATAGCAAGATGCCTAAGTTAATAGGTGAATTGGTGCATGTATGCAATGGACAAATGAAAAAATTGACATGGAAAGAAAAGGAGGCTGTGATAAAATTAGTGATTAAAATCAGTAAGTTTGACTGAGTTGCTAGTCCCTTTTGAGGTTTCCTTAGATGCTTACTTCTGGTCCATATGGCCAACAATCAAAATTTTACAATGTAGGTTATACTGCTACCTTTGGGGACTGCGTGTTCACTATCTAAAAATAAATGAAAGAAATTTTTTGGATAGCAGTATAAAATGTTGGAAAATTTGCCTCTTTGTTGCGTCAGATGATGGATTTCACCTGTAAAGTCATAATACAACTAAGACCAATTGTTAGGGGGGTTAGTAGGGAGAATCTGGGTGGATGTAAGTATCTGTAACATACAAATTTACGGTTGTCCCAAGAATGGGAAGCAAACTAAAAGTGATAAAAAATGCCAAATAAATGCTTTAGGGAGACTTTTAATGACATGCAACAACATGCACTAACATGCAAAGTGAAAAAGTAAGAAATCTATTTGTGCATGCGAATATTTTGGACATGTATAGAGATGCATGTATCTTTCGATAACATGCATGAACATGCAATGCTTTTCTTGTATCTACTCTTAATATATTCAATTGCTTATCAATGAGATATATGCATGCAAATACATCTACTTAGAATTTCCTTGAAAAAATGTAGATTAATGCATGCATGGAATAAATAAAGATGAAGTATTTTTCTTTATATTTGGATGGTTAAGAAAATTTAGAGAGAAAGAGAGCTGTGCTTTTCCTAAATCTACTCTTAAGATATTCAACTGGTTATCAATGAGATATATGCATGCAAATACATCTACTTAGAATTTCCTTGAAAAAAATTAGATTAATGCATGCACAATGTTTGCACTGGAATTTGTACTTAGACTACAGAAGTGCAAAGCTAGAACATCCAAAATAAAATATGCCAAAGGTTGAATTTTTTATAAGATGTGAAGGAATTATTCGAGAATAGGGCAGTGAGGTACAACAAAATAATCAATAACATATGATCATTAAATCGGTAACTAGGTTTTGGGATCAGGTGAAACATGTCCAAAATATAAACATAAACCAGTTTGAGAAGCTAATGCTTGAGAGATCATAAACATAAAAACATTCTAGATATGAACTTTAGGAAAATACACAAACTCAAAATCACTTTAGGATAAACACTTTATCAGAAAATGAAATGATGAGCAAGGTGATCAAACTCATCATTAACTAGGTTTTGGGATTAGGTGAAACATGTCCAAAATATAAACATAAACCAGTTTGAGAAGCTAATGCTTGAGAGATCATAAACATAAAAACATTCTAGATATGAACTTTAGGAAAGTACACAAACTCAAAAGCACTTTAGGATAAACACTTTATCAGAAAATGAAATGATGAGCAAGGTGATCAAACTGATCATTAACTTTTACTAAGATAATGGATCAAACATGGCTTATATATTATATATGTCATTCCAAAATACAGTCTCCAATGTACTTACAGAGAATCAGTCATATGTCTTGATGCAGCAACTCGATATCATCTAACCCTGTTCTAGAAAAAACCACCTCCCCTACTACGACTATTATTCTCCTTTTTATAATTACATGAGGGCTTCATAAAAGTAGTTAACAGATCCACTATTTAAGGATCGAATATGTTAAGAGTTTTACAAAATAAAGAAATTTCTAAAAATAAAAATTGACTCCTTGAAAATATGACTTTCGAGTACATCTAGATGTGTCATCTCAAAATTTGATTGACAGGTGTATGAATATCATTGCTTTAAATCTGGTGAGCTGCTTCTATCATTATTGTAAGTCCATCTAATGCCTGTGATCTGTTTAGAAGTCGAGCATGTTTTTCCTCCATCACATGAACTCTTTTTTGTAATTCTGTGTTTTTCTTTGCTAACTCTTCATTCTGCGTTTGTACATTTTTCTTTATTTTTAACACTTCTTTTGCAGCTGCTATTAATTCCTAATAGTGGCCATTGACTTCTTCTAAGTCTTCCCTTAACCTTTTGTTATCTTGCATCAGCTTGTCATTTGAATCATTTAGGTACTCATGAACTTGGCCATTGACTTCTTCTAAGTCTTCCCAATCTCAAAATTCTGAATTCCTTTTTATTCATGGACCTCATAATTCTTTTCAATCAATTCGGAAAGATTTTGTTATTCTTCTTTGTATCTTCAAAGGCTTGTTCTAAACTATGTTCCACTTTTCTGATTTTAGGGTCTTCTTCACTTGAAGAGTCTTCAATTGTAGTTATCTCATCTTTTTCAAATCTAGGATCAAGAATCCTTCTCATATTCATTCTTAACCTATTTCTGGATTTGGTTTTAGGCCTCCACTTAGAATTTGAGGTTCTGAGAAAGAATTGACAGGAGCTTCAATGTTAGAAGAAGGAGTCATACCTTCTTCCATTACCTTTTATTTGGTGACATTAGGAGTGTCTGGAGCAGATGTAATATCTTCATTTCGTGAAACCAGGGGCCTTTCTTTCCGTGGATGCTCTCGAACTAGTTCCTCTTTTAAATCAAACTTTTTTGCTGAACTTGCTTCTTCATACATATTTCTCTTCGGTCTTTTTGAAGTGCTTGGTTCTTTCTGAATTCAACGTCCTCCTTGAGACATATTTTGTTTACTAACATAGGTCTCTGTTTCTTCTTGATTTTAAATTTTCTCGGGTTCAAAAACTGTCCAAAGAAGGAAATGATGCCAATAACGATTTTTCTTCCTGAGTACTGTTGACACCAGTAATTTGACCAATCCATGATGGAAAATAGATTAGATTGTATGATCAATATGAATCTTCACTCTAGTTTCCATTTTGATAAGGCTCTTTAGCAAGTAGAAGGGTAAATTCAGTTTTGTATGTCCATTTATATGTAAGAGGAACTTCAAATGATATTTGTATACCGTAGAAAATATTGCCCCACAGGTCATATAACGCTGTACTACCCCCAAAAATTCTCTCCACTCCTGCTTAACACTGTTCAGATGTATACCCTTGCTCCAGTCTGAGGATTCGAACCCAGGAACCAGATATAAACTCAAATCAACTTGAAATGGAAGTTTTTTAAACCAACAATCTGTTGATGTATTTGTAACTTCGGAAGATATTCACTTGTATATTACATTTGTACTTTATTGTATATCCAACAGGGATGTATTATTCCTCTGATTGGAAGTGTCGTCATTTGTATTTGCAAGTGTCGCAAGTTACGTTGTAAGTGTCGTCATTTGTATTGATGGGTTATTAGACCATCAGTGTGGGGTCGGCCCTAGTTAGGTCATGTGGTTGGGTTATTAGACTTCATTACCAAGTCGGCCCTGTTGGTTTATTGGCAGGTCAAGTCAATGTATAAATAGAGGGTGTGCCTCTCTCATTCAATTCATTCACTCA
Source organism: Larix kaempferi (assembly GCA_027924585.1). Taxonomy (NCBI): domain Eukaryota; kingdom Viridiplantae; phylum Streptophyta; class Pinopsida; order Pinales; family Pinaceae; genus Larix; species Larix kaempferi. The sequence continues at coordinate 6,071,461 of BSBM01001754.1, forward strand.
CTTCTCAAGCTCGCATAGCTAAGAGAGAAAGTGGCGCACAAGTGGAGGAGGAGGAGTGTCTGCTAGAGACATCTCTTTGGGTTTGATCATTGTGATCTTGGTTTGTGGCTTATTCTATCTCTAAGGAAGTTGCGGGGTTTTTCACCTTCTTGGTTTTCCCCAAGGAAACTCTATGTCTATTGTCTCTTGTGTTTATGATTGATATGCTGTACATGTTATTTTCTTAGTGATCCTAGATAATATTGAATGAAATTATCGAAAAATTAACATGGTATCAGAGTTGACCTAAGAAGAAGGCACTATGCAGCTGCGGAACCTAGGGATTCTTAATTTTTGGGTTTCTATCCATAGATCATCAAAGGCAGGAGGCTAGATTGACTCTCCTAGCAAGGGTGCATATTTCCGTCGAGACATAATTCAATTTTGAGCATTTTAGGTTTTTGGCCTGTCACTTCTGCAGGAAATTAGGGTTTCGAAAAAAGTTAGAATTTTTGGAATCTGAGACCACGGCTGGAAGCTCCTCTGAAAAGTAGAAATTTAGAGCACAAGATCGAACTTTTTTGTTGGGTGAAGCTCCGGGAAAATCAAAACCTAGTTTAGGGTCCTGTCTAGTGAATCCAGAAGTTTCAAAGGCAATTTTGAGGGGTCAAATTTTGCAGATCTCAAAATCAGAGTATACCAGCTTGACCAGCTCAGCAGGGCGCATCTTTCTATCCTTTCATACGTTTCAAATTCAAAGTTTTAATTTTTAGGGTTTCTCTGATAAACCCTAATCCAGCTCCAGATCCAGTTTTCAGCAAATTGAGTGGTAAGACCTAAATATTTCTATTTCCATTTGAAGTACTCTTAAGATGTCTCACCACACCAAGATTGAGGATAATATTGAAGGGGCTGATAATTTATGAGCCTGGAAGTATAGGATTGGGTTAATCCTAGAAGAGAATGAGTTGGACACTTACATAAGTGAAGAGGTTTCAGTTCCAGAGGGAGATGAGGCTAAAGCCTCACACAAGAAGAACTTGGTCCAAAGCCAAGAGAATCATTGTTGATTCTATTAAGGACCATCTCATACCCCATGTGTCTTCCCTAAAGACACCTAAGGATATTTTTGATTCTTTGACTAAGTTGTTTGAAGGTAAGAACATAAATCAGAAGATGACTCTGCGGAATCAATTGAAAGAGGTAAAGTTCCAGACTGTAGAGACCATCCAATCCTACTTTACTAAGGTCTCTCAAATCAAAGAAAAACTTGAAGCAATGGATGAAGTAGTGGATAATGGAGAAATAGTCATGACCACTTTGAATGGCCTACCTAGGTCATGGGACTCCTTCATCCAAGGTATTTGTGCAAGAAAGAAGTTGATCTCTTTCAGTAGACTATGGGAGGAATGTTCTCAAGAAGAAGCTAGGCTTTTAGCTCGAGAAGAAAAGATGGGAAGTGAAGATCAAGCTCTCACAGATCACACCAAAAGAAGCAAGCCCAAGAGGGAGCCATCTCATCACAAGAAATATTTCCACAAACATCAAAGAGATAAGAAAGATCTGAGATGCTTCACATGTAATGAGAAGGGACACTTTGCTGCAGATTGTCCCAAGAACAAAAAGGGATTCAACAACAACAAGAAGAGGTATCATGCTCATGCTACCGAGGATGATGAACCTACCAGGAAGAAGGCTAAGGTAGAAAGTGAATACTCTTCAAGTGACGATGAATATGTTCTAATTTCTGCTCTCACAGGTACCGTTACACATGGGTGTAATGTTTGGCTTATTGATAGTGGGGATTCTAAACATATGGCGGGATTCAAAGAATCTCTTATAGACCTATCTGAACATGAGTCACCTCATAAGGTGAAACTTGGGGATGACTATCAATACCCTATAAAAGGAAGTGGTGAAGCCTCTTACAAGCTAGACTCTAGGAAGTCTTTAAAGATGCAAGATGTTCTATACGTACCTGGACTCAAGAAGAATCTTCTCTCCATATCATCTTTGGATGCAAAAGGGATGACAGTTGCATTTGTGGATGGCCAAGTACTTATTTGGCCTAAAGGTAAGACCATTGATGATGCAGTAGTGATTGGAGAGTAAGAGGGAGGATTGTACAAATTGAAGGGACAACCTGAACATGCCATGGTACATGAATCCATGGAGACAAGTGAACTTTGGCATAGAATACTTGCTCATGTGCACTATAGGGCACTACCAATTGCAAGTAAAGCAGTAGAAGCTCTTCCTGAAATCCAGTAAAAGCATGAAGGTGTTTGCAAAGGATGTGAAAAAGGAAAGAACACAAAGAATGCATTTCCAAGTAGCGAAAGCAAAGCAAAAGGGATCTTGGAGATTATCCACTCTGATGTATATGGACCAATGTCATCTAGTTCTTTGAGTGGGTATGTGTACTATGTTTCTTTCATTGATGATTTCTCTAGGAAGACCTGGGTTTATTTATTGAAGAACAAAGATGAAGTGTTTGATAAGTTCAAGGACTTCAAAGCCTTGATAGAAAATCAAACTGATAAGAAGATCAATATCTTTAGATCCGACAATGGAGGAGAATTCACCTCAGGTGAATTCAAGAAACTATGCAGTGATTCAGGGATTAAGAGGGAGTTAACCACTCCATACAATCCACAACATAATGGGGTTGCAGAAAGTAAGAAGAGAACAATCATGGAAGCAGCTCGAGCAATGTTTCATGACCAAGATCTTCCCATGCACCTATGGGAAGAAGTAGCTAGGACAGCTGTATATGTACAAAACAGAACACCACACAAGATACTTGATAATAAAACACTAGAATAAGTTTTCTCTGGTAAGATACCAGAAGTTAGCCATCTCAGAATATTTGGCTGTCCAGTATTCAAACATGTTCCAAAAGAAAAGAGGACAAAACTAGATCCTTCAGGAAAGAACGATATATTTGTGGGGTACAGTGAAAGCTCAAAGGCATACAGAAACTACTTTCCAGGGTTTAAGAAGATTGACATCAACAGGGATGTGACTTTTGATGAAAAATCAGCTTACATCAAACAAGGAAGACACTTGCTGAAGACTATGAAGAACCAAGGATACCCACAGCACAAGACATCACCATGAATGAAGCAATACCAGAAGTGGATCGTGAAATAGAAGATCCAAAAGAACCTGTAGATCCACCCCATGAGAAGAACTCTCATAAGAGGAAACCTGCATGGGCTAGAGAGCTCATTCAAGATGCAGAAAGATATGGTATTCCAGAAGAGGAACATAGAGAAAGGAAAAGGACAAGATCTCACACCAGCTATGTTGCCTTACTCTATGACATTATGAACAAAGAACCTTCCAGTTATGAAGAAGCATCGGAAAAGAAAGAATGGAAGGATGCCATGGTCGAGGAATACCAGTTGATCATGAAGAATGATGTTTGGGATGTAGTCCCAAGACCAAATGGGAAGTCTGTTGTGACTTCCAAGTGGATCTGTAAGATCAAGCATGCTACAGATGGTAGCATAGAGAAATACAAGGCAAGGTTTGTATCTCGTGGCTTCTCCCAGAAAGAGGGAATAGATTATGAAGAGACTTTTGCTCCTGTAGCCAGGTACACTTCCATCAGAATAGTACTTGCTCTGGATGCAGTGATGAAGTGGAAGATACACTAGATGGATGTCAAGACAACTTTCTTGAATGGTGTAGTCGAAGAGGGAGTGTATGTGGAGCAGCCACTCGGTTTTGGGACACATGATAGGGAGTCATATGTGTGCAGGTTTAAGAAAGACTTGTGTGGATTGAAGCAAGATCCTAGGACTTGGTATGGTAGGATAGACAACTTTCTATCCAGTTTGGGCTTTACCAAGAGTAAAGCAGATTCCAACCTTTACTACAAGGTTGAGGAAGGAAATCCAGTGATACTACTATTATATGTGGATGACCTGTTTGTTACCGGTGAGGATAGATTGATTGCCGATACAATGAGGAAGCTTGCTGTTGAGTTCGAGATGAAGGACTTGGGGATGATGCACTACTTTGTAGGCATGGAGGTGTGGCAGAGCGCAGATGGAATCTTCCTTGGACAAGGGAAGTATGCAGTAGAGATCTTGAAGCGGTTCGGGATGATGGATTGCAAGGCCATGACCACACCTATGGCATCGAACCTGAAGCTTCTGTGTCATGCTTCATCTGATTCGGTTGATGTCACAGTGTATCGTCAAATGATTGGGTCCTTGATGTACCTGACAAACATGAGACCGGATATTTGCTTTGCGGTGAACACATTGAGCCAATTCCTGACGGATCCGAGAGGTGTTCACCTAGTTGCTGCAAAGCATATTCTAAGGTACCTGAAGGGTACAATTGATTATGGGCTCAAGTATGATGCGAATCAAAAGTTTAACCTGGAGGGTTATGTTGATTCATATTGGGTAGAAAGTGCTGCAGATAGGAAGAGCACTTCGGGATGCTGCTTCAGTATGGGATCAGGTGTGATCTCTTTGTTTAGTAGGAAGCAATCCTGCGTGGAACTGAGTACAGCCGAAGCAGAGTATGTTGCAGCTTGTTCAGCCAGTTGTGAGGCAGTATGGCTTAGGAAGCTACTGTATGAGTTATTTGATCTCCTGTTGGATGCTACCTATATCTATTGTGACAACCAGAGTTGTGTGAAGTTGTTCGAGAACCCGGTGTTCCATGACAGGTCGAAGCATATCGAGATCAAATATCACTATGTCAGGGATATGGTGCAGAGAGGAGCAGTGAAGCTCCTGTATGTTGTGACATATGTGTAGACCAAACCACTAGCCAAAGTGAAGTTCGAGTACTTTAGAGAGAGGCTTGGTGTTATTTATATAGAAGACACTTCGAGGAAGAAGTGATGGGACACATTTGCAGGAGCCATTCCAAGCATGGTGGTAGGAGGATCCTTCCCATGGCTGTGGATGTAAGCACTGTATGATGAGCATCAGGACGATGCTTCGGTTACTGCTATGTATGATGATCAGGATGATCATGTGTGATGAGCATCAGGAAGATGCTCTAGATGATATGCATCAGGATGATGTTGTGACGATGATCAGGATGATCATGCGATGATGATATGCATAAGGATGATGCTGTGACGATGATCAGGATGATCATGCGATGATGATATGCATCGGGATGATGTTGTGACGATGACCAGGATGATCATGCGATGATGATGTGCATCAGGATGATGTACTGTATGATGATGATCAGGATGATCATGAGTATTAGGATGATACTGTGTGCGAGGATGATTAGGTTGATCTTGAGTATCAGGATGGTACTCTCTGGCCATGGACAGGTTGTGCAAGGGTAGCATGTAATACGTCCTGGAGATCTGGACAGGTTGTGCTAGTCACGTAAAAGGCCTCAGATGCTCTTTGGAGATACTGCTGGCTAAGACACTCTTTTAAGGTTTTGCTAGACCACATGTAATACGTCCTGGAGATCCGGATAGGTTGTGTTAGTCACGTAAAAGGCCTTGGATTCTCTTTAGAGATATTGCTGGGAAAGACACTCTTTTAAGGTTTTGTGGGGACCACATGTAATACATCCTAGAGATCTGGATAGGTTGTGCTAGTCACGTAAAAGGCCTCGGATGCTCTTTAGAGATCTTGCTAGTCAAGATACTCTTTTAAGGTTTTGTGGTGGGGGTCACATGTAATACGTCCTGGAGATCCGGACAGGTTGTGCTAGTCACGTAAAAGGCCTCGAATGCTCTTTAGAGATCTTTCTAGGCAAGACACTCTTTTAAGGTTTTGTGACAGTCACATGTAAAAGATCATGGGAGATCCGATAGGTTGAGCTGTGTGCTCGTAAAAGGCTTGGGATGCTCTTTCGAGGTTTTGTTGACATACGTAATTAGTCCTAAGATTCCACAGGATGGCTAGCTCACAGAGATGATGAAGACCTAGAGGAGGCTAGGTCTACAACCAGCATGAAAAAGGGTTGGCTCTGTAGAACTTCCTATGATGAGAAGAATTCAGAGATATACCAGTGATCGAGATGTTGAGTACAACAACTGTGATGATGATGATGCTCTGTGATCCAGTGATGATGATCCTGCTCCAGAATTGAAGACTTGCGCCAATATGTATTGATGACCTGTGTCTAGAGAATACCTTCCTAGTTAAGAGGGAGTGTTGATGTATTTGTAACTTCGGAAGATATTCACTTGTATATTACATTTGTACTTTATTGTATATCCAATAGAGATGTATTATTCCTCTCATTGGAAGTGTCGTCATTTGTATTTGCAAGTGTCGCAAGTTACATTGTAAGTGTCGTCATTTGTATTGATGGGTTATTAGAACACCAGTGTGGGGTCGGCCCCAGTTAGGTCATGTGGTTGGGTTATTAGACTTCATTAGCAAGTCTTCCATGTTGGTTTATTGGCAGGTCAAGTCAATGTATAAATAGAGGGTGTGCCTCTCTCATTCAATTCATTCACTCACTTCTCAAGCTCGCATAGCTAAGAGAGAAAGTGGCGCACAAGTGGAGGAGGAGGAGTATCTGCTAGAGACATCTCTTTGGGTTTGAACATTGTGATCTTGGTTTGTGACTTATTGTATCTCTGAGGAAGTTGTGGGGTTTTTCACCTTCTTGGTTTTCCCCGAGGAAACTCCGTGTCTATTGTCTCTTGTGTTTATGGTTGATATGTTGTACATGTTATTCTCTTAGTGATCCTAGATAATATTGAATGAAATTATCAAAAAATTAACATGATCTCCTTCAATTGGAAGTCCTGTTGCTTCAGGGATTAAGTCCTCGGTCAATTAAAACTTCAGGGTTTGGAACTGAATTAATGAGTCTGATTAATTCTGTGCAAATGACCGAGTAACTTCAGTATTATAATATTTAATTCTTTCAAAGAAAGAATACCAACCAACACTTTTGAAAAGCTTTGCACATTTAGGAAATTATTTTTCCATTCAGTGTTGACTAACGCGAACCTGCGCAACTTACCCCTCTTATTCATGTTATTTGCTGCTGGACACCTGCTAAGTCTGAATCTTCTGAAATGAACTCACACCACACTGATGAACAGATGTCCCGATTCTTCTATGCCAACAAAATCGTGAAATTAGGGTAAACCATTGATCTTTGATTTCGATGCATATGGTGTTTAATTATGAGCTTGACAGATGTTCCATCATTCATGACTCAAATCTCAGGAAAATATTTCATTTAAAACCATGTATGATTTTAATATAGGCATCAAACCACTAACTTCAATGATTCAACATTCCCGCAGCGCTAGTATGTCTAAGTTTCATTGATTACGCTGTCGGAATACATCAATTCACACTAACCAACAGAACATATATAAATCTTTATAAAATGAGTTAGAAATAATATTAAAGCATACATTTGGAGACTGAAAAGAAAGATTTAATAATTATAAGCCAATGTTTAAGTTAGTTAAGTGAAAATATATAAAGAAATAAATTGGTTAAAACAAAAGGGTCTAAATAGTATGGCTAAAATGAGAAAGAGTGAACAAAAATAGAAAGCAAAACAAGAAATAAAAAATAAAACCAGGGGTATAATTCCAGTACTAACATCTGGCTCCGAATGGGAGATGGAGTCCTCCCTATGAGGCTCCAAGAACATGCAGATTAGTGCCTTTTGGAATTAGAACTGGAATCATTCTGTTACCATTCTGAACTTGAAATTGAAACTATATACCATTCCATTAGGCTGGAGTCTTATTTAATAAAAACCAATACTCACCGATATATACAATGAATGAGAGGACTAAAAACTTCAGCAGATATAAAAATGTTTAAGGAACCTCCCATTGACTGGGGTTGAAAGTTTCTCACTTTCTAGGTTTTGCAGCATAAAAATATTATTTCCCAAAATTTTTGAAAATTTGAAAGGTCCCAACCACAAATTGTCAAATTTCACATGTTTTCCTTTTTCATCTCCGCGTGCATCCCATTTGAGTACCATATCACCCAAAGGAAAGGTATATTCTTTAACTCTTTTGTCAAACTTTTCCTTTACCTTATTCATGTATGTTTGTGCTCTTTCTGCCAATGCTTCTCTTTCTTGCTGTAATTCAATCAATAGAAAAATTATCCTCTGAATTTCATTTGTCTCCTCCTCGCTATCCTGAAATAATTTCATTACTGGAATACCCAACTGAATAGGAAAAACAGTATCAGTTCCATAAATAATCTAAAAAGGAGACAATCCTATTGCTTTTTTAGTGGTTATTCGATCTGCCCAAAGAGCATATTTCAACATGGTGTCCCAAGATATTTTATTCTGAGATAACATATTCTTAATACTGTTAATGATAGTCTTATTTGTCAATTCTTCCAGCCCATTTACTTGAGGATAATAGGGTGTAGAATGTTTAAGTATAATACCATTTTTCTCACAAAAATCAGTCATAGATTTAGATTTAAAGGCCTGAGCATTATCAGTCAGTAGTTTTATTGGACAACCAAATCTGCTTAAAATATTTTCTTTTATGAAATTGATAATAACCTTATCAGTTGCATTTCTAGTGGGAATTGCCTCTACCCACTTAGTGAAGAAATCAGTGGTTGTTACTATCCATTTATGCTGTCCACTTGAAGGAGGATTAATTTCTCCTATGAAATCTAATCCTCATTGCTAAAATGGAGCATCTATTGCAACGAGTTTTAATGGTAAGTACTAAAGCTTTTGTTTACCTGCAAACTTTTGACATTGCATACAAGCTTTGACTTGAGTATACACATCTGAGAACAAGGTAGGCCAATAATACCCTACTCTCAAAATCTTAAAGGATGTAGCTTTCCAATACTTATGACCCCCACAAGCACCTTCATGCGATTCTGAAATGACCCAATCCATTTCATAATTTTTCGAACATCTGAGAAATATCCCTCCTGGATCTCTCCAATACAACAGTTGATTAACAAGACAATATTTAGTAGCTTTGAGCTTTAATGATCTGCATTATTTTTTATTTAGATGAGAAGGACATTGCATATATAGGAGAAAATACACTATATCATCATACCAAGAAGATTCGACATATTTGTCTAGAATATGTTCTTTATTTTGCTTTGTCTGCAACTCATCTTGTGTTGATTGATTTGCTACCAAATAAAGGCCCAAAGCTTCACAATTAGAATCAGCCAAAAGTCTTTCCAAATCTTGTCCTTTGACCAATTTAGTAGGCCTGATTACAACATCATACTCCATGATTTTAGCTATACAACGTCCCCTTTTTCCTTCACTGTCAGGCTGTACCAAAATCTCTTTGACTGCAGTGTTAGGTACATAAGCTATGATTTTAGAATGCAGAATATAAATTCTAGAAAAAATTCAAAGCCTTGACCAATGTGTAAGCCTATTTTTCCAATATATTGTACTTCAGTTCAGAATCCCTCAAGGTCTTACTAAAGAAATCAATGGGTTGTTCTAGTCCTTCTGAATTTTTTTGTAAAAGAACAGTTGCTATGGTGTCTTGAGAGGAAAAATAAAATGTCACAAATTCTTTTGAGAAATTTGGACTTACCAACACTGGATCTTCTGTGAGAGCTTGTTTAATTTTTTCAAATGTTAATCTGGCCTCAACTGTCCATTTTACTTCCTGATATTTTTTCAACATTGTTGTTATTTGCTTTATGGTCTCTGCAAAATTAAGAATGAACCACCTTAAGAAGTTTATCTTTCCAACAAAATATTGAACATCCTTTTTACTTCTTAGAATACTGATTTTAAGAATAGCTTTGACACGTTCAGGATCTATTTTGATTCCATCTGCTGAAACTATATGGCCTAAAAGTCTTCCTTATTGTATAACAAAGTGAGATTTCTTAGGGTTTAAGGACAATTCATATTTTCTGCATTTCAAGAATGTTTGCTTAAGACGTTTAAGATGGGATTCACCAGAGTTAGAAAAAACTATAATATCATCCAAATAAATCACCACAAAATTTTCTCTTTCTCCAACAAAATCTATATCCATAGCTCTCTGAAAGGTTGCACCTGCATTCATAAGACCAAAAGGCATTTTTTCATACATGAAAGTTCCCCATGGAGTAGTAAAAGCTGTTTTTTCCCTATCATCTGGATGCATGACAATTTGATTATAACCCGAGAATCCATCATTCATTGATATTCTTTGAGCACCCACCACTTTCTGTAAAATCTGTTCAATCTTGGGCAATGGATATAATTATCTTTAAGTGAAGACCTATTTAGATTATGAAAATCCACACACAGCCTGATTTCACCATTTTTCTTACGTACTGGTACTAAATTGGCTACCCAAGAAGAATATCTGAGAGGTACTATAATATTTGCATCTAACAACTTTTTAACCTCTTTTTTAATAACTGGTTGCAATGCTGGATTGATTCTTCTTAGTTTCTGTCTAAAGGGTTTAGTATTTGGCTTCAATGGAACCTTGTGTTGGATTAGGCTAGTGTTATAAGTATTCAAATATTCATAAGACCAAGCAAAGATATCAACAAATTTATATACCTACTTCTTTCTTCATTTGAAAGTGCTTTAGATATTTTAACCATTTTAGGTTGATCCACATAACCAATATTACAACTTAAGACATTCTTTTCTAAGGATTGTGTAGTAGGCTTCAATAAAGTGTCATCTTTGGAAAACATTCTTTCAAGAGGAACCAGGCCTTTTGGAATAAAATTCCCTTTTAATTCAATTATTTTGTGATCAACAATTGAATTTTAAGAATATGGAGCATTATCATCAAACTCATCATCCCGATCTTGATCAATCAATGAAGTGGAAAACTCACCAGTCAATTCCATTTTTTTTTTAATTTCTTGATCATCATGAAACACCTTCCATTGCTTGATGTTGTCTGGAACTGAAGGTCTGTATTTAACTTCAATGCGATATTTTAGTTGAGTTTGTTTCGGAATTCTAAAATAAGTGGCTTCCAAAGTCAAAGAGTCTGTTGTTTGGTTATTATCTCTAGGAATATGTTACAACGTAATTGTCCACCTTGTGAGCATCAGCATTCTTTGGCCTATAGGATCCATTTCACTGACTCAGATCCACTTTATATCCTTCAGACATACTATTTCCTCATTTTTCCTCTTACTCGCTTGTTGCATCATTATAGCAAGCGTATCCACGAGTTGCATCACTATAGCCCGCGGGTAGCATGTAAAATGGTAAAAATCACTAGTTAATTACTTTTTACTCCCAAAAAGCGGTTGTTGGGTGACCTTTGACCCTCCATCTGCCCAAGTAACGCATTGATGTGTCCTTTCACCTACCTTTGGGAGGACTATATATTGAGCACATATGGCTTATGGACGGGAGGAGAAAGAAGAGCAAGAGAACTCTAGTGGATTTTTGCCCTATCTTGAGTCTACACTCATTGATCCTTGTAGTTGTGAACCCCTTTATGTTCACCTTCCAAACTCCTACCATAGTTTGAGTTTTCCATTCATGGAGGATTGAAGTGGTGGAGGCACAAGTGGATTGATCCAGATCTTGGTTCAGATTGGTTGCCGGCAAGAGGTTGTATCACATTGTACTTCTTCTTGTTTGTTAATAGAAATACTCATATTCTCGTCCATTAATGTTGTAAATGTTGTTTATCTTACATTGGGTTGCATTAACTTGTTATATCATGGACTGTTGCTATTGATAATGTTAATGTCATTTATATATTATATGTACTTGTTGTATATTGGCTGTCAAGACTAATTTGCAGATTCAAGTGCACGGATTGAAAGCTCCAACGGGGATCTACATCAAACGTTTGGATCGAGGTTGGTTACATTCTCCATTAGCTTAGCATTGTCATTTATAATAGCATAGTTATGAGAATTGAGTTAATTTCTGGTAGTCAGCTATCTGTAGTGGTCTCCCAAGCCATAGTGAGTTTTCTCCAACACAGAAATGGCGACTCCGTTGGGGAAAACATCCATGTTTGGGAATTGTTTTGAGCATTAGTCCATAATTAAAGTTGCCGTTTGTCGAAGCTCTGTGTCACTGATTGGCCGTTAAGATACACTATAGAAAAATTGCTTTTCCTGAGCCATTAGACTCTTTGTTTTCCCATTTTCCTTTCCTCAACTGCAGGCTAGCTTAGCTCTGCCCGCATATACCCGCCTCTGTTTACACTGCTGCTCGCGGGTACCCATAGGTATTCCTTCGACAGTAGTGTACAACTCCGGCTTTTGTTGGTTTATGAACTTTGGTTGTTGTTGGGTTGGCTTTGGATGATCCTGAGTCTTTGTTGGCCTGTTTCTTGACTGTTTCATGCCTTGGTTGTGACAAGAACTCTTCTTTTCTCTTGGTTGAGCCTTGTTGGTTTTTTATCCATCTTTGGATTTAGCCTTGTTGGTTTTTTCCTTTTGAGCTCATTCTTGTGGCTGGGTCTTACTGTTTGGGATCTGCTGGGTTGTCTTAGTGATCTTCTCGGCACTTCAGTGACTAAATAGTAGGATTTTGCTTGCATTTTTCATTTCTTTATATTGAAAAATACAAAAAAATACATATAGTTTTGCATTTTCCTTTTGTTTATAAGAGAAAATACAATATTTTTTTTACTTTCATGTACTGCATCTTGCATTGAGTGCTTGCTGCTTTCATTTAGGTTTTGATTGTGCATCGAAAATATAAAAGGATTGCATTTTTATTTTGAAATTGTTGGGTTGATTTTGCATGTTAGTGACATTGTTTTATTGGATAGATGAGTCTAGGATTGGAGTATTTTGCATGCTATTGAGTCATACACATCACTAGTTTCACGACCATATCCTTTGAGTAACCATATCCATTAAAATTAGCGCTTAATCTTAAAATTGATTAGACCGATTTTATTTATAGGGTACACCAACTAGCATAGGTTTAGAGTCTTGGAATAGATCATTGTGAGTTAACAATCCAAGACTACTAGACGAAACATTAGGTGTCTGACCAGGGAGTGGAGGAATCCATGGTATATATTGGTGTTCTCAGGAAGCTCTACTCAAACCAGAGTTAAGCACGAGGTCACGGGAGGTTGGTTGAAGGGATATCCCTCTGATACCGGTTGGACGTGGGAGATATTTCCAGGGTTTGTTCGTATCTAGGGGTACCAGAGGTTCGTCCTCTTGTGCTTCGGGCTTAGCTACGCTGCCCATATGATGGATCCCACCTACAATTGTCCCCCTGAGCATTGGTTATATTGCAGTGACCATAGTTTCCTTACCTAGGTATCGCATAGGGTACTTGTAGTGGTTATGCTATTTGTGTCCTGAGTCAGATAGGGATTGGACAACACAGTTGTGTTTGTACAGTGGACTTGACCTTGTGCACGCAGTGAAGCCTGGGTGTCTCTATAACTGATTCTGTTACCTCCGACTATAGTTTGGGAGTTTCAAGCCTCTCCTAGGCGAGACATACCGGCTCTAGTGTCGGGAGATCATTTAGCCACTCTGTTTGTTTTCTCTTGGTTGTAGTTTCTCTAGGTGTGTGCTTTTGATTTACTGTTTTTGATCAATAGTTTTCCATAGGATACGTTGTGATTTGATATTCTCTTCTGAGATATCATGGCACAGAGTCCTACTCTCCGTCATTCCCGTCGGTTAGCTGGTTTAAAACCGGCCGAGTTTTCACGTCGTGCTGCTCGGGGACACCGACGGCCTCCCTCTGGATCTTCGGATTCTTACGAGACATACATAGCCGAAATTATGACGGCTGCACATTCCGACACGGATGACATCCCCACGATTCCATTGGATGGAGTCGAACATACTTTAGACACCCCCACACCTCGTGAGGCCTGGGGGGGTGATCCACCTGAGACTCAACCTGGTTCTATTTGGCTGAATCCACTTGAGAAAGATCCATTCGATCCTTCGAATATGGATAATTATCTTTATGGGATGCCTACCTTACCTGAAGATGAAGACGAAGATCCTGCCATCAATGTTAACCCATTCTCATATAGTATGCCCGGTTTCAGCACAATTGATCCTCCCATTACTTTTGGTAGTCATGCTGGCACTAGTCATGGTGTTAGCAACACTGCACCCACTGGGGGTAATACCCTTGCCGGGGGCACCATGTTGTCCACTCACGCACATAATATGAGGATTGGTCATAATCCCCCTAACAATGCTAATGTTGGAAGAAGACCACCTCCTAGGACTACCCAACCCAATAGGAACATTGTTCGAAGCACGACTCACCATCCACCACCTAACACACATATCGCTACCCGTCATCCCAGGACCACTTTTGCAAATGTTAATGCTCCTCCTAACTATAAGGGTGGACAAGTACCACACACTTTTGCATCCACCACCGCTACTAGTAATGCTAATGTAGGAGGTGGGAATATATCTTATCCTCATGATTATAACGCCACCATTCCTGCTACTAGTAACACCAATGTTGGGGTTGGGAATACTTCTCATGCTTTGGGTAACCACACGACTGCTCATGCTAATCCTAATGCTGGGGGGGGGAACATACCTCACCATTATGGTCATTACAACTCAGTTCCCGCTACGAATAGTACGTATATGCCTCATACTTATGGTGGCAACCCTTACTACAACAAAGTTGGTGCTGGCCACCAGTACAACCCACCACCCCAATATGGTGCCCAAAACACGCACATACCTGCTTACTCTCATATGGGTCAGGCAGGAGGAGGTCATCAATCCTATGGCCATGGTCAAGCTTATGGTCCGCCAGGTCCTCATTATCAGCTGTTTAATGCTCATGGTCAAGATTTTGGTCCACTTTATAATCCAGCTCTGTTCAACCAACCTTTTATGGGAGCTTATAATCAAGATTGCCAGCCGCAGCTCCCGTTCCTTGAACGTTTGAATCTTACGGATCTTTCCAAGCTCACGCATGATCCGGTGTGTCACGACCCTAGTTGGCCCCCGGTCCCTAACAAGCTCCCTTCGGACATTCCTAAGTTTGAGGGGAAAGGTGGTGAGGATCCGGGTGATCATGTCAGAACGTTTCACCTTTGGTGCTCCTCCAACTCATTGAATCATGATTCCGTTAGATTACGACTATTTCAATGCACCCTCATGGGGGCAGCTGTGAAATGGTATGTGGAGTTTCCTGGGAACACCTATAGGGGATTCAACGAGATTGCTTTGGTTTTCTTGGACCATTTCCAGTTGCCAGTTCGTTATGATACTGAAACTGAATTGTTGTCTACCTTCCGTCAGAATAAGGCCACACATATTTTTGACCACGTTCAAGAGTGGCGTCGGCGGAAGCGATTAGTGAAAGCCAACATTCCTCCAGAGTTTCTATTGGAATGGTTCCTTAAGTCTCTACTCCCATACATTGCTAAAGATGTTTCGATGTCTGGCATTGTGACTGAGGAACAAGCCATCTTGAAAGTCCAGCAGTTAGACCTACGATACTCTCAGTCTAGCATTTTATATGACATTATTCCTGACGCACCGAGAACACGAAATGAGCCTACGTCAGTTCTTGGACCACATTCCTGTGGCATCGTGGGATCCGCAAGCACTTTCCCTATAGACTTGGTAGCTAATCAAATGCAAAATTTGTCACTAAACCAGTCTACTCCCGGACAGGTTCACACCTTGTCCACTTCCACTCCGTCGTCTGATGTACACAATGTGCAATCAACAAAACCGTCAAGTAACCAACAACCTGGTGGTAAGAAAAAGGGGAGAAACAACGATAGGGGTGGGAACAATGGAAGTAACAATAATAGCAATCATAATACCCCTCATAAAGAGAATGCCAACCCTCCTCGGGAAGGAAAAAATGTTGGTGAGGATCGTAAACCTAGGCGTAAGGTGAAATTCCCTTGCAAGCTATGTGGGGAAGATCATCTTACTCACTTATGTCCTCGAATTGTAGAAGCATCGAAGCATTTGGCACAGAGCCCAGCTGTGTTGAAGGATCCCCTTCCTCATCATCAAAACATGGCTTCACATGCTCCCACCACTGGTTATGGACCTACTAAGACGGCAGTAGCTTCTTCCAATACTAGTGGTTATGGATGTGTGAACATGGTTCAATCGAAGGTTTGTGTTGCTACTCGTCAACGTGATTATGGTGCACCACAACCTAATATGGTTCAATTGAGAATCCCTCTAATATGCCGCGGATACTGAAAGGTGTTCTCAAGCGCTCTACGCATAATCCTAATGCTCGAGCCACCTAGAACTACTCCATTGTAGAAGATTTGGGCCAAACTCTGTGTGCCATGTCGGCTTTTGAAGTTTTGCAGGCCTGTCCTTCTCAGAAGCATGCCCTTTTGAGTGCATTAGGAGTTCAGGATGGGGGGAATCCTAGTGTTATCAAGTTCGATACTACTGATGAAAAACCTCTCTTACCTTACCACGTGGCTTTTCAAATCCAGGTGGTGTGCCTTAAGAGTTTTGTCAAACGTACTATGGTTGATGAAGGTGCTTCCACGCTAGTAATGTCGTTAACTTGTTGGAAATCTCTTGGCTCTCCTCCTCTACTCGCGTCTAGAACCATGCTCACTACATTCGACGGTCGGTCTTTTAAGCCGCATGGAATTATCCCTTCCCTTGTTGTCTGCTTGGGAGGTAAGTTTTTTCCTATTGAAGTCGAGGTGGTTGATCCACCCATCGACTACAACCTTTTACTAGGTCAGAATTGGATGTACGCTATGAAGGCTATCGCATCCATTGTATTCAGAGTTATCTGCTTTCCCCATGAAGGCAAGATTGTGACCATCAATCAGCTGGATTTCATTAACACTCCTTCCACAGCATCCTCAGGATCCATAGTCCTGCAAGTTACTAATTCTCAGCCAGAAACTGGGAACATAGGTGTTGGTATGTACCCTTCATTGATGGGAACTTATAGTATTTCAGCACCTGTGAACTTTATCGGAACCATTTCCGACGATACATCTCCTCCTTTGCATAATATGCCATTCCGGACTTCCTATTGTACTGATCCATGGACTTTACTGTCCACGAGTCCTACGTCTGGAGACATTACACACGTCGGGATGTCTGTGCCCTTGTCTGTAGCTAAGCTTGCTTACGATTATATTCAACAAGCCACTGCAGAACCAGATCTCTCTTCTTCCCAGATAGTTGAAGAAGATCCCGTTACACTGCCAATTTGGACAGCTAACTCATCTTGTTCACACGATTGCCTTGATGATACTTTTCCATCTGATGAAGCTATTATGGAGGCCATGTGTGGTAATGAGAGGCCTTGGGAGGATATGCATCATCGCTCTTATTTCCTTCCCAACCTCAAGCTCACTGAGCAAGAAGAGTTTAGGATGACTCTAGCAGAGATGGTTGGTCACCCTGTGGTTCTTTTGGAGTCGCATGATGTTTTTGTGGAGGGGAATATGGCCAATATTTCTCCAACCATGTCGATCAACATCTCTCATACTCCCAGAAAGGTGGAGAATGTCTACATCGGTGCTGATTGCACTCCTGAGGAGATTGCTATTTACATTGAATTGTTTACAGAAATCTGGGAAGCTTTCGCCTGGTCATATGAGGAGATGCCAGGAATAGACCCCCGCATTGTTGAACATGAGATTAGAATGTATCCTAATGCTAAACTGGTTCGACAACGCTTGCTTGTTGTGAACCCTAGGAAGGCAGCTGCTATCAAGGAAGAGGTGGAGAAACTGCTTAAAGCTGGTTTCATCTACCCCGTTCCCCTTACTGAATGGGTGTCAAACCCCGTTCCTGTCGATAAGAAGTAGGGAACAATCCGTGTATGCACTGATTTTAGAGATTTGAACCGTGCATGTCTGAAAGACAACTTGCCCACGCCATTCATTGATCAGATCTTGGATGCCTATGCGGGAAATGATATTTTTTCATTCATGGACGGCTTCTTAAACCAGTGGACCAACATAAGACGGAATTCATCTATCCATGGGGAACGTTTGCATATCAGAAAATTCCCTTTGGCCTTAAAAACGCCGGATCTACGTTTCAGCGAGCCGGAGCTACGTTTCAGCGAGCCATGACCTACGCCTTTCACGATCTTAAGAAGATTATGGAGGTTTTCTTGGATGATCTTGCTGTCCATTCTCGCAAGAGAGCGGACCCCCCCAAGCACCTCCATATGATTCTTGAACGATGTATACACTACAAAATTCGATTGAATCCCAATAAATGCATCTTCGCTGTCAGGATGGGTCGCAATACTTCAGTTGCCTCCTCCACGTAATTTGTTACAACTTCAAAGCCTCCAAGGGAGAGCTACTTTTCTGCGGTGATTTGTAGTCAATTATGCTAATATTACCAAAGGTTTCACGCGCTTATGGAAGAAAGACACACCTTTTATCTAGGATGAGCGAGCCCAGTAGTCTTTTGAAGCCTTTAAGAAATATTTGGTATCTACCCCTGTGCATAGTCCACCAGACTTCGCACGAGATTTTATCCTTTATGTGGCCGCGTCTCAAGAGACGATTGGCATGGTCTTGGTTCAGGTTGATGACACGCTCATCGAGCATGTTATCTATTACCTCAGTCAAAATCTACTAGACACTGAACTAAGATATACTCATGTAGAAAAGCTGGCACTTGCAACTGTCCATGTAGTCCAGCAGTTGCAACATTACATTTTGCTTAGAACAACCACAGTAGTAGCTCACATCAATCCATTTCAGTTCGTGCTATCACAACGTCTTATAGGGGGGAAGTATAATAAATGGATTGTAATCCTTCAGGAGTTCGATCTCGATTTTGCTTCGGCGAAATCAGTGAAATCGTTAGTGTTTGCTGAGCTTATGTCGGACCTCCCAAGACTTGATGAGGACATCATTCATGAAGATTCCTTTGTGGATGAGCACTTATTTCTTATCTCGTCCGAGGACCCTTGGTATGGGGATGTCATTGTATATCTCCAAACTTTGAAGTTTCCTCAGCATTATTCACGAGATGAGCGACGGCATGTGAAACATGACGTTAAAGACTATACCATCATCGGTGACATGTTGTATCACCGAGGAAAAGATTCCATTCTCCGTCGTTGCTTAACTCATGAAGAAGCGGAGCAGGTGCTTAATGATTGCCATGTAGGGGCATGTGGCGGTCACTTATCCGGGCTTGCTACAGCCCAACATATTATGCGAGCTCGTTATTTGAGGCCTTCCATATTTAAGGACTGCGTTAATGCTGTGAAGAGATGTCACCCTTGCCAGGTGCTTTCTTGGAACATACGCTCGCATCCATTGCTCCTTCACCTGGTCGTCACCGTCGGTCCCTTAACTAAGTGGGGGGTGGACTTCATGGATTGCAAACCAGCTTCAGCTGGGGGGCATCACCATATTATAGTGGCCGTGGACTATTTTTCCAAATGGGCTGAGGCCATGCCTACCGTAAAAGCCAACGGTGCTACTACAACCCATTTCGTGTTCAATAAGATTATCACTCGGTTCGGTATCCCGAAAGATATTGTCACTGACCATGGCAGTCACTTTCAAAATAAGATGATGGAGGATTTGTCTCTCACGCTTGGGTTTCGTCTAGAACACTCGTCGTCCTACTATCCCCAAGAAAATGGTAAAGTTGAAGCAGTCAATAAGTCTTTGAAGACCATTCTCCAACGTACCATCCAACAAAGAAAGAACAATTGGCACATCATGTTATATCCTGCTTTGTGGGCGTATCGAACCGCAGTCAAGACTGCCACCGGATTCTCACCGTTCTAGCTAGTTCACGGTGTGGAGTCACTTTTACCAATTGAATGCAAAATCCCTTCACTTAAACTGGCCATAGAGCTCCTCCATGATACGACAGATATTGAGCAATGTTTAATCCACCTTGAGCAACTTGACGAGCAACGTTGAGATGCCGCTATGGCCATAGATGCCAACAAATGTCGTGTCAAGGTTCAGTATGATAGGTCTGTCCGTCCCCGGCAGTATGCTGAAGGTGACTTGGTCCTCTTATATGACCAAGCTAAAGAACCCTGGGGGCAGGAAAGTTCAACCCCATGTGGCATGGTCCTTACATCGTGAGGCATGTCCTGGAAAAAGGAGCTTATGAGTTAGAAGACTATGAGGGGACTATCTTGAAGGAGCCTAGAAATGGGATCTACCTCAAGCGGTATTACGCTTGAACCTCTGGTTCAGGATAATACTTTGTATACTATTGCATAGTTGTTTCTGTACATAGTTTATCTTATCTTTTGGTTTTTGGGTCTGTTGATTAGCTTCCGTTTGATTGACAGATGTCAGTGGGATATCCTACGTTCTTAGGATTCGCAGATGGTGCTAGCCGTCGTACGCAGCAGCTTGCTTCTGCTGTCTAGGTTATTTTCTCACCTGAACACCTAGTTGTGTCCTCAGGAGGTGCTTGTCTTGGTCCTACATCTAACAATGTGGCTGAGTATAGTGTCGTCATTGAGCTACTTTGGGATGCTATTTCACATGGTGTCCAGTCTTTAGAAGTCCGCCTGGATTCACAAATAGTTGTGTCTCAGTTGAATGTTCAGTACCCTGTGCGAGATGTTAGTTTTTTAGAATTTACTTCAATCTGATCTAGGATCTTAACTGAGAGAACAACATGTACAACATATCTATAGCATATCAATCATGGACACAATAATGCAAGCACACAAGAGACACAGAGTTTACTTGGGGAAAACCATAAAGGTGAAAAACCCCAATAACTTCCTCAGAGATAGATAGAGCAATGATACAACCCAAGCATAAGAGATAGACATCTCCTAGCAGCAGCTTCTCCTCCTCCACAAGTGCGCCACTCTCCAAAGAGTGTGTGTGAGAATATAATGATCAAATAGAGTGCCTCCCGCACTCTATTTATACTTGACTTGACTTGCCTAATAACCTTTACTAGGTCGACCTTAACTTAACCACATAACATAATGCTGACTAGGCCGACCCCCAATAGGGTGGTCTAATAACCCTTTGACCCACATGGCCGACCCCCAATAGGGTGGTCTAATAACCCTTTGACCCACATGACTTATACAGGGCCGACCCCAACAAGGTGGTCTAATAACCTATCAAGTATAAGTTATGACACTTACAATATAAATGACGACACTTTCGTATAGAGGAATAATAACATCTCTATAGGAATACAAACACTTCCGTATAGAGGAATATAACATCTCTATAGGAATACAATATACATATATGTGAAATAAATTCCAAAGTTACATATACATCAACACTCCCTCTTAACTAGGAAGGTATTTCTCGACACAGGCCTTCTAGCACAAGTCTTCTTCTCTGGATCATCGTCACTAGATAATCTTCATCGTCACTGCTGCTGCTATCTCAATCAATCTCTGAATCTACTCATCATAGGAAGTTCTATAGAGCCAGTACTTTTTCATACTGGATGTAGGCCCACCACCTGCAGGTCTTCATCATCACTTGCCATACTGTGGAATACTCAAGACTTATTACGTGAGTCACAAAACCTCGAAAGAGAATCCCAGGTTGTTATGAGCACACAGCTCTACCTGTTGGATCTCCCAAGGCTAGTATTATATGTGACTGTCACAAAACCTTAAAAGAGTCTCTTGACTAGCAAGAACCTTAAAGAGCATCTGAGGCCTTTTTCATCCTGTCCAGATCTCCAAGACTTATTACATGTGACCCCCACCACAAAACCTTAAAAGAGTGTCTTGCCAAGCAAGAACCCTAAAGAGCATATGAGGCCTTTTTCATCCTGTCCAGATCTCCATGACTTATTACATGTGGTCATGGCAAAACCTCGAAAGAGCATCCCAAGACTAATTATGAGCACACAGCTCAACCTATTGGATCTCCTAGGGCTAGGATTATATGCCATAGGAAAAAACCTCGAAAGAGCATTTGCTAGATCTCCCATGGAGCTATTATATGCCAGTGACAAAACCTAGCAAGAGAATCTGCAAACCTCCCAGGGCTAGGATTATATGTCCTCCAAAGCAAAACCTCGAAAGAGCATTTACCAGATATCCTAGGGCCAGTATTACATGCCATAGGAAAAACCTCGAAAGACTATCTGCAAACCTCCCAGGTCTAAGATTATATGCTTATCTGCACAACCTGTTCCATGGCCACAGAGTATCAACCTGATACTCACCATACATCATCCTGATGTACACATGATCATCCTGATCATCATCACTGCATGTCATCTGGAGCAACATCTTGAAGCTCGTCATCCATGATCATCCTGATCATACAATGCATCCACCTGATGCATACACAGTATTTGCCTGATACATATGATCATGCATGATCTACCTGATCATACAATGTATCCACCTGATACATATACAAATACATGATCCACCTAATCATACATGATACATATCAACATACATGATCTACCTGGTCATACAATGTATCCACCTCATACATATACAGATACATACACATGATCCAACTGATCATATCCAGCATCAACATGATGTGTACATGCATATTCATATAAATGATCCAACTTATCATATCCAGCATCCAACATGATGCATACATACATATACCTATAAATGATCCAACTGATCATATCCAACATCCAACATGATGTGTACAGCCATGGAAGGATCCTCCTCTCACCATGCTCAGAATGGCTTCAGCAAATGTCTCCATCACTTCTTCCTTGAAGTGTCATTGATCTGAAGGACACCAAGCCTCTCACTGAAGTACTCGAACTTCACTCTGGCTAGTGGTTTCATCAGCACATTTGCAATCTGCTCATCTGTCGCAACATACAGGAGATTCATTGCTCCTCTCTACACCATATCCCTGATATAGTGATATTTGATCTCAATGTGTTTCGACCTGTCTTGGAACACCGGGTTCTCAGACAGCTTCACACAACTCTGGTTGTCACAAAAGATACCAGTATCCTCCAGCGAGGGATCAAATAACTCAGACAGTAGCTTCCGAAGCCATACTGCCTCACAACTAGCTAAACAAGCTGCAACATACTTTACTTCAGCTGTACTCAGTGCTACGCAGGACTGCTTCCTGCTAAACTAAGAGATCACACCTGATCCCATACTGAAGCAACACCCAGAAGTGCTCTTTCTATCTGCAGCACTACCTGCCCAGTCCGAATCAACATAACCCTGTAGGTTAAAATTTTGATTCGCATCATACTTGAGCCCATAGTCAACCGTACCCTTCAGGTACCTCAGAATATGCTTTACAACAACCAGGTGAACACCTCCGGGATCCGTCAGGAACTGGCTCAATGTGTTCACCACAAAGCAAATATATGGTCTCGTATTCGTCAGGTACATCAAGGACCCAATCATTTGACGATACATCATGACATCAACCGGATCAAATGAAGCATCACACAGAAGCTTCAGGTTTGATGCCATAGGTGTGGCCATGGTCTTGTAGTCCATGATCCCGAACCTCTTCAAGATCTCTACTGCATACTTCCCTTTTCCAAGGAAGATTCCATCTGCACTCTGCCACACCTCTATGCCTAGAAAGTAGTGCATCATCTCCAAGTTCTTCATCTCGAACTCGGCAGCAAGCTTCTGTTGTGTGACGACAATCAATCTATCCTCACCTGTAACAAACAGGTCATCCACATACAAAAGTAGTATCACTGGATTTCCTTCCTCAACCTTGTAGTAAAGGTTGGAATCCACTTTACTCTTGGTAAAGCCCAAACTGGATAGAAAGCCATCTATCCTGCCATACTAGGTCCTGGATTCCTGTTTCAAACCATACTGGGATTTCTTCAGTTTGCACACATGTCACTCTCGGTCATGTGTCTCAAACCCGAGCGGCCGCTCCACATACACTTCCTCTTCAACTACACCATTCAAGAAAGCTGTCTTGACATCCATATGGTGTATCTTCCATTTCATCACTGCAGCCAGAGCAAGTGCCGATCTGATGGAAGTGTATCTGGCTACAGGAGCAAAAGTCTATTCCCTTTTTTTGAGAGAAGCCACGAGCTACAAACCTTGCTTTGTATTTCTCCATGATACCATCTGTAGCATGCTTGATTTTATAGATCCACTTGGAAGTAACAACAGACTTCCCTTCTGGTTTTGGGACTGCATCCCAACCATCATTCTTCATGATCGACTAGTACTCCTCGAACATGGCATTCTTTCCGAATCCTGGGAACTTCAATATTTTTAATATCTTCAATAGATAACTTTGTTGTTGAACAAATGTTGTAGTCCTTCTTTTGTAGGTGATGGTATACGATCTTTCCTACAAAACAAGTTAAATTGCATGATTAGAAAACATCTCATTGTTTTCAGAACAAATTCTTATACATAAATAAATATGTCATACAGTCATGCAATTATCTTAGCCAATGCTTCAATACAATATTTATCCATATACCGTAACTTTCTAGATGCCTTCCAATCTCTACCAGAACATTGCTAAGAGTGTGCACAACTCCCAACATGTCAGCAAAGAGGTTTCATTCTAGATAAGTAGCAATGGAATGTTGTACAGTGCCATAGGCCACTTACCCATGTATATTAGTAGTATATTGTTCATCAATGCAACTATTCTAATATGCACAACCTAATTCTAGGAACATCAGTATATACATTATTGAACAACATTATTTAAAAAAAAATATGTAAGAAATGACAATTCAAATACTTATCTTTGTTTGGTTGTTGGGTGGACTCCCTGTTGATCTTTGCAACTCCATTCTGATGTGGATTGTGAGAAGTGGTCGACTCCCTTTGAATATCTGCATCCTTGCAGAAACTACTGGAGTGTGCTCCCTCTTGATCTTTGCTTCCCGGATTACCTGTCCTTGAACTTATATCCATCCTTGATCACTATGCATGCTTACAAGTATCATTATTGTGATATCCTCGAGATCTCATACATAATCATACATTTATTAGTATATTCTCAATACTATCAAAACACAATAATCTTAAGCATGTATAGTCATGATCATTTCAAACAGAAATAATAAGCATTAGTATTCAAGGACTCTTATGGTTAGTCATATCATAAATTAAAGTAAGAAACATAATATGCTTACACCCGTGATTACTCAAACCTATACTTTCATGACTCTTCTGGTTAGTCATATCATCAATTAAGGTAAGAAACATAATATGCATACAGCCATGATTATTCAAACCTATGAATAATCACTATCAATCATGCCATGTATACTTATATAAGAGATTCTAACACAAGGTAGGATTCTAACTTGATATGGGAAAAACATACCTGGATTAATATGTTAGCTGGTTATTGTCTAACATACCCACATGATGTCTTCTTGTTCTCTTAAGTGACTTGTGCTAGTAACCTGCATATCTCATAGGTTAACCAAGTTATACATACCTCGTAAGTACATCTTCTATGTGATCCATGGCAATGGATGAACCTTTGTCTTCATGCCACCATGGTCATATGTTCTTGGACTAGAACATGATTTGTCTTTCTTGATGTACCTTTCATGTTAGTTGACAACATCAACCTCATACAACATCACAATGCATTAGTACAATCATAAGTGTCAGAAAACCCTAATCAATGAATATCTTCTATCATGCATTCATAATTTTATTAAGGTGATACGACAAGTCTAAAATTAACCAAGATTGTACTAACCGTAATAATATGAAGATAAACATACCATAAACTTAATTATGAACAGAATTCGAAACATATCTATATGTGTCATACCTGTTGAGATTGCTTGTAATCTTCTTATGTAAGGCCTCAGCCTCATCTCCCTCTGAAACATGAATTTCTTTACTTATGCAGGTGACCAATCCATTCTCTTCTAGGATTAACCCAATCCACTTGATTTGCAGGAACTAGATTAGGGTTTGTCAGAGAAACCATAAAAATTCAAACTTCTGAAAGGATAGAAAGATGCGCCTTGATGAGCTGATCAAGCCAGTATATTCAGAATTTGAAAAATGCAAAGTTTCACCCCTCAAATTTGCCTTTGAAACTTTTGGATTCACTTGACATGACCCCGAACTAGGGTTTGATAAAGCCCACCCTTCTGCCCAATCAAAAGGTTCGATCCAAAGCTCTAATCTTCTATTTTTCTGAGGAGCTTCCAGCCATGGTCACAGATTTCAAAAATTGCCATTTTTGCAGAAGCCCTAATTTTCCACTTTTCCGGTCAAAGTCTTGAACTAGGGTCTGATCAAGCCCGACCTTCTGCCCAACCAAAAATTCCATCTTTCTTTGAAACCCTAAATTTCGGAAGCCATGAATGAAGGTGCTCAAAAATTAATTCTGTTTTGACAGAAATATGTACCTGATTGTTTCTAATGTAACTCTGAACTTTCCAATCCATAGGGTCTGAAACTTCTACCTATGCTATCCCGATTTTTCATCTTTCCAACCCCATCAGTCTGACCTCAATTGGATTTTTTGAGAGAGAGTTATTCCAAGTGTCGCAACATGACCTGTTTATGGGATAAAACAGGAGAGAGAACTTGTATGGCATTCCACGTGTCACTAGTTCCATTTCGGCCTCTGAAAAATTTACCTGAGAAAGTGCAGTCCGTGCACTACCTGTCACTTTTTACGAAATTTCATTTGGAGCTTTCTAGCCCAAGTTATGACCTTTTTACCTAGGTCACCTGTTTATGACTAAGATCTGGAAGAGGCAGAAACCCTATATTGTACAGATCATAAAACACAAAGTACAACAAATTAGAAGTTTTCCTTTGGACACAAGGTACATGGGGATCTGATCTTCGACTTGTAAAAGTTTCAGATCCAAATTTTTTTCCAAAATGGATTTATAGCGAAAGTGCTACGATGACTAGTTTTTTCTATATCAAGCCCTAGCATCGTAAGTGCAACAAGTGTCATACATGCCATACCATGCCTTCTTTCAGGCTAGCTCTGATACCATGTTAGTTTTTCAGAATTTACTTCAATCTGATCTAGGATATTAACTAATAGAATAACATGTACAACATATCTACAGCATATCAATCATGGACACAATAATGCAAGCACACAAGAGACATAGAGTTTACTTGGGGAAAACCATAAAGGTGAAAAACCCCAATAAATTCCTCATAGATAGATAGAGCAATGATACAACCCAATCATAATATATAGACATCTCCTAGCAGCAGCTTCTCCTACTCCACAAGTGCGCCACTCTCCAAAGAGTGTGTGTGAGAATAGAATGATCAAATAGAGTGCCTCCCGCACTCTATTTATACTTGACTTGACTTGCCTAATAACCTTTACTAGGTTGGCCTTAACTTAACCACATAACATAATGCTGACTGGGCCAACCCCCAATAGGGTGGTATAATAACCCTTTGACCCACATGGCCGACCCCCAATAGGGTGGTCTAATAACCCTTTGACCCACATGACTTATACAGGGCCGACCCCAACAAGGTGGTCTAATAACCCGTCAAGTATAAGTTATGGCACTTACAATATAAATGACGACACTTCCGTATAGAGGAATAATAACATATCTATAGGAATACAATATACACATATGTGAAATACATTCCGAAGTTACATATACATCAACACGAGATCCTATGTTACTTCGGAAATTCCTAAGGGTAAGACTCTTGAAACGACATTTTGTTTCAATTACATACATATATGTTCCGAGAAGTGTTAATCATATATCTGATGCATACGCTAACTATGTATTAGATTGGCATTTGTCACATTCACCATGAAGCACACAAATGAAAGAGACATTCATACATTTGTACATACACACATTTAGTAGAACCGATAACCAAAGTTTTTTTTATAAATATGCCCAAAAATGGTAGTGTCATACAAAACTGGAGCCCGTAGCCCTCAAAAATATACATATCGATACAAAAATGAGAACCTGGGATATCTACTCCCTTCGAGGAGGCCTAGTTTCCACCTCGACAGGATGTGTCTCATAGAAATAGTGAACTGCATTGGCTACCCGCTGCAGTAACCGCACCAAGTCACCAGGAACCCCCACTACTTGGCGCTGCATGGCCTCAGGTAGTCGCGCCACCTCTATCTGTGGAACCCTGGAAACCATCCATGATAGGTTGCACCGCAAGGTCTGTAGAGTGTGCCCTACTGCAGCATCACCTGCCTCATCACCACTACTCCAACGACCATGTCTCGGGAAGCCATCGGGTCTCACTGGGCCTTTGTCTGCGAGCAAACAGTCAACCATTAGCATATGATACTACCACCAAAAAGATTTTTGCATTTCATCTATAATAAAAAATCCATAAAAATTTAATAACACAAAACCTAAAAAGAGTACTCACCAATGTCTTCGAACGCTGCGTCTGGTGGGAGTGGCATGTCCCGATCCTGGCAGAAATCTATCCCTGCATAGGGGTAGTCCTCTATGGCAATGACTTTTCGGTCCCACCAACGAAAGAACTCCTCAGTATATGGTGACGCTAGACGGCCACCACCCTGTCGTGTCAAGATCTCAGCCCACCGGGTCAGGGCTGGATCGTGGATACTATGAGGAGGGACATCCACCCTCGGACTAAGCCCCGAGACTCTCTCAAAGAAGAAGTTGCATAGGATACTTCCATACCCGAAGTTTTTTTCCTTCCCTTCTTTGCATTCTGTCAGTTGTGTCTTCATAGACACCAGCAGTGTGGTACACCAATCAAATACTATAGGCTGCATGCATTGTGATGCACAGAACATCACCATCTTGGACGCCTGGTGCAGAGCTTTGGATCTAGTGATCCGCACTAAGGTATCCACAATGATCTTCATGCTCAGATCTACTATGGCATTGATGGGAACCTGACTTCCCACCGCTCGTGTGTTTGCGGGACAATACCGTGCTATGTAATCCTGGATGGTGATCCCACCACCCATGGTACGAGACCGAAGACTGACCACCTCACCTCGACGGGAAAAATCGGTAATAAAGTAGATGTCTTCCACTTCCAGTGTGAGGATTTTCCCATTGAGACTGAAGTTCTGTGCATCAACATCCCAATAATCGATCAACCGATGGAGTAGTAGGTTTTGGGCCCTCGAACCCCCTATACTCCAGAATTTATATAACCCGCATGCTTGCAATGCCTGCTGTGCTTGCACATCGTTGCGCACGGCCTCATCTACTTGGTCATGCTCCCTCTCCCTCCACTCTAGAACCATCATGGAGTGAGAAACAACAAATATTTTGGTCAAATTCTTTTGCAAAATAATATTCACGGCTATACCCGTGGGCTACTTTGTATACAGGGGCGGGTACCCATGGTCAACCTTTGCATTGACTACGAGTATCGTGCCCTACCCATGACCCGCATAGTGATAGTCCACGGGTAGCGTCGAAGCCATTTAGGGCTTGGCCAAACTAAAAATTCCACCGCTGAAAACTAAAATGAAAGCATTGAAATGAAAGGTATGAATGAGACTACCAACCTGCTCTGGACGGTTCGATGAACGGTTGCTTGTAGCTCCTAGGATCGACAATTGAACTTTCAAGTGAAAACTAACCACAAAGCTTCAAATGGGTGAATAGTAAAAATGAATTGTAAATTGTAATTTCTCATTACTATTTATAATTTTCAGGAACCACTTGTCTATAGTTTTTACCGTTTTATGCCGTTATGGACTAATATAATGTCTTGGATTAGTATTTTTTAATCAGATTTCTTCGGCGAAAGTTGTTTTGGACCATTTCACACCTATGGAAGGTACGTTTCACACCCGTTATATAGGTTAGATGCAATTTCCATGTGCATTATGGATTCGACCTGTTGACCACTTTCATAAACCCTAGGTGCGACCCCACTTCGTAACTGACACGGAACCTTCACACTGCTATAGAAGTGTCGTTATGTGGCGGTAGGGATTTTCTGAACATGGGTATCCTAGTTAGAACCCCTTTGTGCATTCTGGTGCCCATGCCGTTGTTTGTCCTTAGGATTGGGAGTCCTTTGTAGTTATGCCATGACATTGCGATAAAGACTCGTACTCTACTTTGTCTTATGCTGGCCATCTCCCTTAAGGACTCCCCTTAGTTATATCATGTTGTGATTGCATTGCATCATCCTGCTTGATGCTTGAGCCTTGTACCGGCTCCCGCTTAATTAGTTGTTAGCTTGGTACCTGAGCACTTTTCCCTGTCGAGCCCTGCAGAGCTTATATTTTCCCTTCACAATTTGATGACCTTTTGACCCTGAGGGAACACACCCTCGAGTGTCCACATCCTGCATGCACTTCTTTGCATTGATCATAGGTATGTTCCACTGCTTGGGACTAGTCTGCTCGCTATTTGACACTCATTCCCTCACTTGTTGTACTATAAGCAATTTTATTATTTTTCAAGCTTTCCCCAAATATGAAAAAGACCAAAAAAATCAAATATTCCAAAACGCCAGACGGGATTATGGTTACTACTTCTTGTTGGCAGCTGTCGTATCACCTTTGAACAGAGCATTCATTCCACTCCATACACTATGAGTCAGGACTATAGTTGGACCTTAGGAGCTGTAATTGTTTCTCCGTTTCTCCACCGATTGGTTAAGCTTCCAGTCATTATTGAGCCCTTTGTGATGCCTCCTGCATCGCACAGTCTATATCGAATCTATGCTGCCTACATCTATCCATCTGCTCATGCTCTTGTTCAAAGGAAGTCCTGAAACCAGTGTCGACCACTCCTCATATCTCTTGACTATTGCATGTCGGCCATCCTTATTGAGTCAGTCCGTTTCACTTGAGATCTTCCAAATCTTTCAGCGTAGTTGGTACCTCGTGCTGGTTGATGGGGGATGCCTTAATGCCCTCCTTTCAGCGAGTCTCATTCCATCGACTTCAACCCATTTATTCCAGGACTTGAGGTTATGAGTTCGGTTGAGTACCTTGAGGCTTGCAGTCATTAGTGGCAGGTTTTCTCACCATTGATAGTTTTGGGAATACATCAATGTCCCCTGATTGATGGATTCATCCTAGTGTTCGAATTCAACTCATTTATTCACACTCCGATGATTGTGCTCTCTGCCTTGATGCCCATTTTCATTATTGGTGGGTCATATCGCGTCTGTTAACGATATACATCATTGACCGGTAATCAGACGATGTCACATTAGGTTCGAATTCAACTCCTTTATTCACTTGATGGGACTTGCACCGTCGAAGACTTGTGTAGAAGACCCCAGGCGATCGTGGCATTCAGTATGCTACCTATGACTTTGACTTTACATATGAGATATCACCTCTCAGATATCAACAATTTGTGCCTCCAGTTTGCACCAGTTGTTTCCTTTTCAGCAGGAGACCATATCTTACTGTAGAGGGATCATGGCTATGATCACTTATGACATATATCCATTATGTACTGCCTATTCATGGCCATTGTATCAGATTGTTGTACTATACCGACATGTATTCAGAGATACTATTGTACTATGACGAGTGAGCTTCTCTTTCCACTTGTGTTTCCATCACTCCACTTCTGATTTTTATAATGTATTTCGGCCATCGCAGCATCAGTCTCTGACCTCACACATTAGGGGGCATTTGTTACAACGTAATTGTCCACCTTGTGAGCATCAACATTCTTTGGCCTGTAGGATCCATTTCACTGACTCAGATCC
Organism: Larix kaempferi; assembly: GCA_027924585.1. NCBI lineage: Eukaryota > Viridiplantae > Streptophyta > Pinopsida > Pinales > Pinaceae > Larix > Larix kaempferi. The sequence continues at coordinate 6,102,952 of BSBM01001754.1, forward strand.
ACTTTATATCTTTCAGACATACTATTTCCTCATTTTTCCTCTTACCCGCTTGTTGCATCATTATAGCAAGCGTACCCGCGAGTTGCATCACTATGGCCTGCGGGTAGCATGTAAAATGGTAAAAATCACTAGTAAATTACTTTTTACTCCCAAAAAGCGGTTATTGGGTGACCTTTGACCCTCCATTTGCCCAAGTAACGCCTCGATGTGTCCTTTCACCTACCTTTGGGAGGACTATATATTGAGCACATATGGCTTATGGACGGGAGGAGAAAGAAGAGCAAGAGAACTCGAGTGGATTTTTGCCCTATCTTGAGTCTACACTCATTGATCCTTGTAGTTGTGAACCCCTTTATGTTCACCTTCCAAACTCCTACCATAGTTTGAGTTTTCCATTCATGGAGGATTGAAGTGGTGGAGGCACAAGTGGATTGGTCCAGATCTTGGTTCATATTGGTTGTCAGAAAGAGGTTGTATCACATTGTACTTCTTCTTGTTTGTTAATAGAAATACTCATATTCTCATCCATTAATGTTGTAAATGTTGCTTATCTTACATTGGGTTGCATTTACTTGTTATATCATGGACCATTGCTATTGATGATGTTAATGTCATTTATATATTATATGTACTTGTTGTATATTGGTTGTCAAGACTATTTTGCAGATTCAAGTGCACGGATTGAAAGCTCCAACGGGGATCTACATCAAATGTTTGGATCGAGGTTGGTAACATTCTCCATTAGCTTAGCATTGTCATTTATAATAGCATAGTTCTGAGAATTGAGTTAATTTCTGGTAGTCAGCTGTCTGTAGTGGTCTCCCAAGCCATAGTGAGTTTTCTCCAACACAAAATAAATGATATATTAAATGCTAGAAAGAAATTATCCACCAGATCCCATACCTCATTTCTGTAAACTTTCAACAACTCTCGTTTTACCTAATAAATATTCTTCACTTGCCGAACCACTAACTCAGAGTCGCCAAAAACAACCAGCTATTGAATTCTCAGATCTTTTGCAGCTCTTAGACCAAGAATCAATGCTTCATATTCAGCTGTACTGTTGGTTTTCTAAAATTCTAATTTACACATCAAACATATAATCTCACCTCCTGGAGAAACTAGAATATTTCCTGCCCCTGCTCCTTCTTTGGGTGATGAAACATCAAAATACATCTTCCATAAACTGTCATGATTTTCAATATTGTGTTAAACTTGTACTTCTTTTTCAACTTGCAAAATACCACCTGTATCATTATTATTCAAGTGCAACATACAAGATCCCATATCTTCTTCAATAACATAAATTGGGTGATTTGTTGTATTATCATTGTCACTTACCAAATAAGCCAGCTGCATTTCTCTGTATAACCTTCTGTGTTCTCCACTAAACACTAGGATAGTAGCATAAGAAAGGTGCATCTACAAAGTACCTCCTATTCTCTTTTCCTAGGATCTTGATTGCAACATACCAAATTTAGGTGCAATATCAGCAATGACCACGTCCATAATGGTACTTTTCATTGGTAATTGTGTAATATTGAAAACAAGATATTTAATAACTCCCAAACACTTGACTGCTCTTGAATCAAAATAAAACAGGTCATGCTAGGGTTTGGTAATGCTTAAACCTAGGGATTCCATGATAGCTTTGGTCATGAGATTGTGGGAAGCACTGAAATCTAATAAGCAATTATGTAACATATTTTCATGGATTGTTAAAGTAATGTAGAAAGGTGGAGGAAAATATGTTTTATTTTTAGTTTTCTCAAGAGAGGAAGGACCAAAAGAAATAGTGGGATGTTCATCTTGCAAGTTAACAACATCAGAAGGGATTTGACTGGTTTGTGAATTCAAAATTTTAAGAGCAGGATCCCTATATGAGTGTGTTTTCATCAATTCTGTTAATGGGACAGGAATTTTGACCTTACTAAGCTCATATTCAAAATTGAATCCTTAGATATTCTTACTAGTTTCTTCAACCTCTACGAGCTTGTTTTTACTGACCTTCTGATTCTGCTTCTTTTCCATAGAAGAATCAGGCAACTGCTTGACATGAGCAACTACTTTCTTCTTAGGAAGTTGAGAAACTTGTTTAGCACCAGATCTTAAATTGTAGGATTTCTTAGGATTTGGTTGATAAACATTAGTTGAACATATAGGACTGAGATCATTCTGCTGATATGAATCTAGATCAAAATACATAGAATCTTGATAATGAGTTTTAGTAAGAAAACCTTCAGATGATTCCTCTCCCAGATGATTAATGTTCTGATCTAGATCTTCAAATTCTAATTCCTCGACCTCTTCAGCTTCATCTAGTAAGTTATTTTGGAAAGGAGGTTGTATTCTCTGATCATCATTATTTCTCCTTTCTCTTTGATCATCGTTATTCCTTCTTTCTCTAGGTAAAAACCTAGGAACAAAAGGGCGTTTGAACTGATTTGGATTTGGATTATCTCCCTTTTGGACAAGTCTGTTTTGAGTTTTATTTTCAATTTCCAATCTACTGATTTTTGAAGACAAATTCTTGATTAGCTCGGTCATTTCATCCATTCTACTTTCTGATGTTTTTGCTCCAAAAGTTGATGGTACTATTTCATTTTTCTTTTTCTTATCATCCTCATGATATTCTGATTTAGCCTTAAGCTTGTCTGCTACCATAAAATTTGATTCTACCTCCAAAGCTACTTCCTGCATGTGTGCAAGAGTCATAGATCTTCTCTCTCTCAATAATAAAGAAAACTCAACATCAAAATAATTTGCATAAGTAATTTTTACAGATGTCTCAGTAGGCTTAATTTCTGCAGGAATTTTACTATACATTTTGTTGAAACATTTGGTGAAGTCAGTGACTATCTCACCTTCTTTCCTTTTCAGTGACCCAAACTCAGTTATATAGTAGAGGTAATATTTGGTGTCTCCCCATTGTCTCATGAAATCTTCTTCTAAAGCTGTGATTCCATTTATAGAATTTGCTGGAAATTCTCTAAACCATTTTCTCACTTCTCCATCTAGGCTTTAAACAAAAACCCACATCCAAACATCCTCATGTTTGATATTATGATTATGAGCATAACTAAAATAGGCATTCCAATGTTCTTCTGCTGTGACATCACCTTGTCCATTAAATCTTGGGAGATATTTATGATAATCACCTCTAGGAAGAGCATTGAGACGTTAAGGTAAAACTAATGGGGCATATCTGGAATCTACTATGGCTTCCATTCTATCTGGGGGATGACCAACCATTTTTGGAGTAATCAAAGTTTGTGGAGAAAGTGGTGATTTATCCACAAATTGACTAATCGAGACTTTACTTGTGAGAGGAGTATAAGGTGATAACTGAGACTTTAAATGCTGAAATTTCAGAAGTTCTTCTTTTATTTTTGTGGATGACAAGGGATTTGTATAGAATTCAAAATAATCAACTCGATTAGTGGGAATCCAACTTTCTAACTGAGGAGTTGTAATATGTAAATATTGTTTCCTTTCTTCTTCAAAAGTTGACAAGTTTAAAGAAGAAATATTTTGTTTGAACTCACCTGAAATTTTTGGAGCTAAAGAATACTGAAATCTTCCCGATGATGAAAAACCAAGTTTTTGTCTGGCTTCTCTCAAAATATATTATGGATATGGAATCCTTGAATGTAATGGAGATGTAGGATTTCCCCCGGTTCCAATCCTCTTGGGAGCCATAATTACTTTTTGAAGGATAGGTGAAAATCTAGTCTACAAAACTGTACTGATTTTGTTCACCTTCAAAACCAATTCTAAGGATCTCAATACCCAAGGAAGATTAATACTTTTGTCTCTCCATCCCTAGCAACGGTGCCAAAATATGTTTTCACTGGAATTTGCACTTAGACTACAGAAGTGCAAAGTCAGAACATCCAAAATAAAATATGCCAAAGGTTGAATTTTTTATAAGATGTGAAGGAATTATTCGAGAATAGGGTAGTGAGGTATAACAGAATAATCAATAACATATGATCATTAAATCAGTAACTAGGTTTGGGGATCAGGTGAAAGATGTCCAAAATATAAACATAAACCAGTCTGAGAAGCTAATGCTTGAGAGATCATACACATAAACAAATTCTAGATATGAACTTTAGAAAAGTACACAAACTCAAAATCACTTTAGGATAAACACTTTATCATAAAATGAAATGATGAGCAAGGTGATCAAAATGATCAATAAATCTTACTAAGATAATGGATCAAACATGGCTTATATATTATATATGTCATTCCAAAATACATTCTCCATTGTACTTACAGAGAATCAATCATATGTCCTGATGCAACAACTTGATACAATCTAACCTTGTTATAGAAAAAACCACCTCCCCTACTACTTCTATTATTCTCCTTTTTATAATTACATGAGGGATTCAAAAAATTAGTTAACAGATCCACTATTTAAGGATTGAATCTGTTAAGAGGTTTACAAAATAAAGAACTTTCTAAAAATAAAAACTGACTCCTCGAAAATATGACTTTCGAGTACATCTAGATGTGTCATCTCAAAATTTGATTGACAGGTGTATGACTATCATTGATTTAAATATGGTGAGCTTCTTCTGCCAATATTGTAAGTACATATAATGCCTGGGATATTTTTAGAAGTCGAGCATGTTCTGCCTCCATCACTTGAACTTTGTTTTGTAATTCTGTGTTTTTCTTTTCTAACTCTTCATTCTTCCTTTGTACATTTTTCTTTCTTTTTAACACTTCTTTTGCAGCTGCTATTAGTTCTTGATAGTGGCCATTGAATTCTTCTAAGTATTCCCCTAACCTTCTATTAGCTTGCATCATCTTGTCATTTGAATCATTTAGGTACTCATTCTGTGTCTTATAATGTTGTAGGGATTTCTTAAGAACTTCAATCTCTGATCCTATTTTCATTGGCATCTTATGCACAGGGTCTTTTTCATCATCCAAACCTGGAGAAACTTCAATTTTCTCTTCAATAAGAACATCTTCATGAGTTTCAAATAATTCTTCTATCCTTTTTACATTTTCCTATTATGCTTGAGCTTCTAGTTGAATAGATCTTGAGCTTGATCCAATCTCAAAATTCTGAATTCCTTTTTCTTCATGGACCTCATAATGGTTTTCAATCAATTCTGGAAATCTTTTTTTATTCTTCTCTGTATCTTCAAAGGCTTGTTCTAAACTATGTTCCACTTTTCTGATTTTAGGGTCTTATTCACTTAAAGAGTCTTCAATTGTAGTTATCTCATCTTTTTCAAATACAGGATCAAGAATCCTTCTCATATTCATTCTTAACCTATTTCTGGCTCTGGTTTTAAGCCTCCACTTATAAATTTGAAGTTCTGAGAAATAATTTACAGGAGCTTCAATGTTAGAAGGAGTCATACCTTCTTCCATTACCTTTTCTTTTGTGACATTAGGAGTGTTTACAACAGATGTAATGTCTTCATTTCATGAAACCAGGGGCCTTTATTCCTGTGGATGCTCTCGAACTGGTTCCTCTTTTAAATCAAACTTTTTTGCTTAACTTGCTTCTTCATCCATCTTTCTCTTCGGTCATTTTGAAGTGCTTGGTTCTTTCTGAATTCGGCGTCCTCCTTGAGAGATATTTTGTTTACTAACATAGGTCTCTATTTCTTCTTGGTTTTCAATTTTCTCAAGTTCGAAACCTGACCAAAAAAGGAAATGCTTCCAAGAACGATTTTTATTCCTGTGTACTGTTGACACCAGCAATTTGACCAATCCATGATGGAAAACAGATTGGCTTGTATGATCAATATGAATCTTCACTCTGGTTTCCATTTTGATAAGGATCTTTATCAAGTAGAAGGGTAAATCTAGTTTTGGCTATCCATTTATATGTAAGATGAACTTGAAATGATATCTGTATATCGTAGCAAATATTCCCTCGCAGGTAATATAACATTGTACTATCCCCAAAAATTCTCTCCACTCCTGCTTAACATTGTTCAAATGTATACCCTTGCTCCAGTATAAGGATTCGAACCCAGGAAATAGATATAAACTCAAATCAACTTCAAATGGAAGTTTTTTAAACCAACGATCTCCTTCAACAGGAAGTCCCATTGCTTCAATGATTAAGTCCTCGGTCAATTCAAACTTCAGGGTTTGGAACTGAATTAACGGGTTTGAGTAATTCTTTGCAAACGACTGAGTAACTTCAGTATTATAATATTTAATTATTTCAAAGAAAGACTACCAATCAACACTTTTGAAAATCTCTACACATTCAGGAAATTGTTCTTCCCATTCGGTGTTGACCGGCTCGAACTTGCACATCTTACCACTCTTCTTCATGTTATTTGCTGCCAGACACCTGCTAAGTTTGAATATTCTGAAATGAACTCACACCACACTGATGAACATATGTCCCGATTCTTCTATGCTAGCAAAATCATGAAATTAGGGTAAACCCTTGATCTTTGATTTCGATGCATATGGTGTTTAATTATGAGCTTGATAGATGTTCCATCGTTCCTGACTCAAATCTCGGGGAAAATATTTCATTTAAAACCATGTATGATTTTAAGATAGGCACCGAAACACTAAATTCAATGATTCAACATTCTCGCAGCGCCAACATGTCTAAGTTTCATTGATTACGCTGCCAGAATACATCAAATCACACTAACCAACAAAACATGTATAAATATTTATAAAATGAGTTAGAAATAATATTAAAGCATACATTTGGAGACTGAAAAGGAAGATTTAATAATTATAAGCCAATGTTTAAGTTTATTAAGTGAAAATATATAAAGAAATAAATTGGTTAAAACAAAAGGGTCTAAATAGTATGGCTAAAATGAGAAAGAGTGAACAAAAATAGAAAGGAAAACAAGAAATAAAAAATAAAACCAGGGGTATAATTCCAGTACTACCACACAGAATAAATAAAGAGGGATTAATTTTCTTTGTATTTGGATGGTTAAGAAAAACTTAGAGAGAAAGAGAGTTGCGCCTTATCACAAATTTGGGCAGTGGAGTCACCAAGAAACGAGCCCGAGGGCCTTGCTTTCTTGAAAATATGTCTGAGAGGAAGATGTTTCTTGGGATAACCTTAGGCTACTCAATAGATGGGACAATATACATAAGTTAGTTCTAAACATATACAATGAGAGATCCTCCTTGACTTCTTCTTTTATGGGTGCGACCTACATGGAAAGAGTTAATATAGCATAATCCGAACAAAGTTAAAGATTCTAAAATTGACTTCCTTCACTATAACTCAACAATAGATCTATGCTAGAAAAACTATGAAGAAATATACTACTCAAAGGGGTAGTAATACCCTTCCAATGACCACAATAAAATTAGAAATACATGCATAAAAGAAAACGATACATCTTACCTCCATAGAAGCATGAAAAGAAAGCTACGCCACACAACACTGAGATACACCACAACTAGCTTTCAAAGCCTTTATTTATTATTCAAATACTTGGTATCCAATAGAAACAATACTACACCAATATCAAAGCCAAATAATAACTAACATGAATGAGAGAGGAAGAGCCTCTTTGAATAGGAAAATACGAAATTGGGATATTCTCCATGCATGGAAGGAGAAGACACCATCTCAAATGGATATCAAAAGGAAAAGTGATGAGAGAGTGCCACTTGATGGAGTTAACTCCAATGCCATGAGAATGCTCCACATATAGAGTTAATACCAAGGAAAACTAGGAGAGAATGCACCACCTTAGGGATGTGAAACCAATGAAAGAAGAGTGCACCACCTTTGGGTGGATGAAACCAATGCTAACAAACAGAGAAGGTGCTACATCTTGGATATGAATCATTAGTTAGGTGAGGGGGGAACCTTACTTCCTTGGATGAGTGAATACACATGACTGAGGGGGAAGGCGCTATGGGGATTATCTTATCCCCAAAACATGGGCATTAATTTGGATTTATGGGGGCACTAATTTTTTTTTTATCCACTGGAGCTTCAACATGAGATGGGAATATTTTATGAATATTCCCTTTTTAATAATTTACTCCCTTAACCCATTATTACATATTTTTTTGACTCCCTTAACCCCACAAGGGACCTAAAATGTCATAAATTTTGTTAGGGACATGGTAACTAACTCAAATTTTGACATTAAACTCTAAGGACTTAGATACTAGCCTAAGGAACTTGTATTATAACATACTTTGGGTTTGGAGGTGCGAGTGAAGAAACTTGGATAATCTCTGATCCCTAAGATGATGGATCTAATTACACCCAGGTGAAAAAAATACTCCAAAGTAGCCATAATACAAATGACTCACTTGAACTATCCCCTTTACACATGTAATGGATGCCAAAATTTTACAAACTGTGATATTTTACAGGATAGATCACACAGCCAGAGTAAACCTCACAAATCTCTCTCAATAATTGCAGAGAAGAAGAAGAATTGAATCAATATTCACTCATAAAATAAAAAATGGTAAAATCTGCAGTATAATCATACATCAGCTGTAAGCTAGCACTGTGAAACTGAATACAAACTCAATACAATCAAATGAATTCAAATACACCTAAGGTCATTCGTATTCTCCTCAATGTGTGGCTTGGACAGCATTGGAGACATCACCCAATCAATGGTAGTAGTCACAAATAGTCAAATATTAGTCAAATGAGTTTAACTGAGTCTAACTGATGCATGTGGCACTAATCTAGGGAAGGATACTCCAAGGTGGGCACATGAGAGACTGTCAGTAGTAAAGTGGCACTCCGATATAGACAACTGGAAGCTACATGTAGTTAAACTGAGAAATCAATGGATAAACTGTGCAATCAATGCAAGAACTGGCTGTTGGAATCCAAGAGTGTGTAGTAGGGCGCATTTGGCATCCAGGTGAGGAAACAAGGTGCACTAGGTAGGTAGGATGGCTACTGAGGGATAAAAACGGGCTCCTAGGGGCTGAAAATAATCTTTAGGTACTGGGGAGACTACCATATTGATGACTAGATGCATGCAAAACATGCAAATATATAATAATGGTGAGAATATTCCAACACCCCCCTGCAAGCCAGACTATGAGGAAACACATAACTGAAAACTAGTAGGGCCTTAGTAACTGAGACCAAAGGTCACCCTGTACAACAATCTAAATAAATAAAGTGAGGAAAGAGGGAAAAACCAGTGGGAAGAAAGCCCCCCCTCAAGATAGACTGTAGAAGGTAATCAATCATGTACATCACTCACCCCAAAAGGTAAGTGGACTTCTCCACCAAAGAAGTATTTAACGGAAAGAAATGGATCAATGTGAGAAGGATGAAACCTTCCATTCTGAAAATCAGACCTGGTTCTCCTTTGATCAAGTGGATCTCCCACAAGATCACCAGAAGATCTAAGAGTAGTGGCTGCCCATCTAGGAAGAGGAGGATCTGCAGGTTGTAGATAATCAGGTTCTTGTGGATCTGGATCTTCCATTCGCTCATATTCACTGTTAGGTGCTAGATATTCAGCTCCTTGTGGATCTGGATCTAGCATTCGCTCTTCATCATCTTCACTTTCAGATTCCATGAGATGAAGCTTCGCTCTCTTGCTCATCAAGCAGTGGTGGTGTGGTAGGAAAGCTCTCTTGCCCAACAAGATGACCATCATGCAGTGGCCATTCCTCAAACTGTACACTCCTATCAAGGAATGTTTTCATAGTATAAGGATCAAGAAGCTTGTAGGCCTTTGCACTCAAGGAATAACCCACCAGTATACACTCTCTGCTTTGTGGATCTAGGGATTTCATTTTCTCTATTGGAATCCTTTCACATGCTCCGGATCCAAACACTCTGAGATGGGATACATCAGGTTTGTAACCCATCCATGCTTCAAAAGGATTCATATCTTTGATTCCTTTGTGAGGAACTTGTTCTGAAGGTAGGCAACATAGTTGATGGCTTCTGCCCAAAGACTAGGGTGCAACCCTTTTGACTTTAGCATGCAGGTTGCCATCTCTTTTAATGTCCTGTTCTTTTGCTCTGAAACACCATTCTACTGTGGTGTGTAGGGAACAATATGCTGTATCTCTATGCCTTCATCTACACAAAAGGATTGGAAGTCACTCTTGACATACTCTCCTCCATTATCAGTGAGGAGGGCCTTGATCTTTCTATCTGAAAATATTTCTGCTGAAGATGTGATAAACTTAAAGTGTCCAAACACTTCTGATTTTAATCTGAGAAAGTATACCCATGTAAATCTTGAATAATCATCAATAAAAGTAAGAATATACCTTTCCTTGTTCAAAGATAGATCTGGAAATGGCCCTGAAACATCACTATGAATCAGATCTAGAGGTTGAGAGGCTCTCCTTGCCTTCCCTTTCTCAAACTTCTTTCTGGATGCTTTCCCATCAAGCAACCCTTACAGTTTCCCTTGGCAAACTTGATTTTGGGTAGTACTTCAACCATATCTTGAGTGTGCATATTTTGCAGGCACTTGTAGTTGAGATGCCCAAATCTTTCATGCCATAGCCTACTCACTTCATTTGCATGTGTGTGAAGAGAAGACTATTTAGAGAGAGGTAGAAAGTGAGAGAAATCATAGAGTTTCGACTTGTGTTTTGCAACACCTTTTGCAATGATATTTCCTGATACCATGTCTTGTATTTTGACCTCATTTGGAGAGAAGATCACTCTCTTGGGCTCTCCAGTATGGGTCATTTGGTAGACTGCAAGTAGATTGGAAATAAGTGTAGGAACATAGAGCACATCTGAGAAGTACCCATGATCAAGGTTGATCCTTCCAATTCCCTCAAAGGAGACCTCAGAATCATTCCCCAACATGATTGAAGGGCCAACCGTGCATTCGAAACCATAAAAGAGATATTTGGAGGAAGACATGTGTCTTGATGCTCCTGAATCTACGATGAAGGGGGACTCTCTTGATGCACCTTTCATGAGAGCATGGCATCTCTCCTTGTCCTCATATCTTGAAGATTCAGCTTCTTTCTTCCTAGCACATGCAAGTAGTGGAATGTTATTCTTTTCAAGTAGTTGAGCCATTAGATCTATTGTCTTCTTCATACATATGCTCTCAGGATGAAATCCTCTATTGCAATAGGTACATTTGTATTTCTCCTTGTGAGATTGCTTACCCTTCTTGTAATTTGAAGCCCCTTCTAACTGATAGGGAGCCTCCTTTTGCTTCTGCTTCTGCTCATTCGACTTTCTGTATTTTTATTTTTGCTTGCCTTTAACATTCACTCTCTTCACTTCAGTAGCTGCAAGTGCTGAATCCATCTTGTGTTTAATCATTCCCATATGAACCAACTTCTCCTTCTCTTGTGTGAGAGACTAGATGAAGTATTCAAGAGTGGGAAACTTCCATTTTGGGATGGATAGCTTCTCTAACTGGAAGGTAGAGACAAATACTGAGTAATCAAGGCCCAATTTTGATAGAATGTCTAGGATTAGCTACTTCTCTTCTTTCTCTATTCCATATCTCTTCAATTGTTAAATCAAAATTTTAAACTTAGTAAGAAACTCAGTGATAGAGTCGAAACTGCAAGGGTTGAGTGAGATAAGCTCATTTTCCAACTTGTGACCTTTCAAGTCATCTTTATGTCCAAGAAGAGATTCAAGCTTGTCCCAAACTTCTTTAGGAGTAGTAAGATCAATGACATGAAAATGGAGGTCTTCGGAAATGTCGAGGAGTAGCAGTCCTAACTACTTCATCAAGTTTATCCAGGTACTTTGATTTCTCAACTGCACCAGTGGGTTCAACTGCAGCCCCATTCAATACTCCAGAAAGACTTTTGGACTTCATGAATATGTCCATCTTGTCTTTTCATTCGAAATAATTGAAGGAGTTCAATTTTAGATCCATGATAGTTGTTGAATTCAAATTGAAGATGAATTCAAATGATGGAATGAACCTGGAAAAAAATGAAATTGTTGATGGATATTTGCTGCAAATTGAGGGAACACTTCCTTAGGACAATGAGCACATGTGATTGGATCCTTCACACTTGTCTAGACCTCACTGGATTGCTCTAGTGAATTCAAGACAGTTGCACCAGGAATTGCTGTGGAAATCCAGAGGCTTCTGGTGCTCAATTAAAGATAGCTGCTCAATGAATTGCTACAACTGCTGCAATTCGAATAGATGACTCCAGCTCTGATACCATGTGATATTTTACAGGATAGATCACAAAGCTAGAGTAAACCTCACAAATATTAATCAAGAATTGCAGAGAAGAAGAAGAAGAAGAATTGAATCAATATTCACTCATAAACTCAGAAATGGTAAAATATGCAATATAATCATACATCAGCTGTAAGCTAGAACTGTGAAGCTGAATACAAAATCAGTACAATCAAATGAATTCGAATACGCCTAAGGTCATTCGAATTCTCCTCAATGTGTGGCATGGAAAGCATTGGAGACATCACCCAATCAGTGGTAGTAGTCACAAATAGTCAAATATTAGTCAAATGAGTCCAAATGAGTCTAACTGATGCATGTGGCACTAATCTAGGGAAGGAGATTCCAAGGTGGGCTCATGAGAGACTGTTAGTAGTTAAGTGGCACTCCGATATAGACAACTGGAAGCTACATGAAGTTAAACTGAGCAACCAATGCATAAACTGTGCAATCAATGCAAGAAGTGACTGTGTGAATCCAAGAGTGTGTAGTAGGGCGCATTTTTCATCTAGGTGAGGAAAACAAGGCGCACTAGGAAGGTAGGAGGGATAAAAAAAGGCTCCAAGGGGATGAAAATAATCTCTAGGTACTGGGGAGACTACCATACTGATGACTGGATACATGTAGAATGCATGCAAAGCATACAAATATATAATGATGGTGAGAATATTCCAACACAAACAACCTCCTTTGACCATGACAAAGGAAGTGCAATATACAACTAGGTAGAATACTACATGATCTGGATGAGGAACTGAAAGGTCCCTAGATGGTGTCTTATGTCTGTTGATCATCCTATGTAAACTGGGAGGTTATAGGGAGCATAAAAGTTAAAAAATTTATAATGCTTACTTGATAGTCTATATATCATATTTGTATAGAACCAATGTATGGAATATTGGGCTTGAATTAATTCAAGAATATATTTGTTCCACATTGTGTATAGTCCACCTAAACCTCCTTGAGAACTTACCGCAATGCCTTCTCAATCCCTATAGTTCTTTGTTCCTTCTAGTATCATATTGACCTCTTGAAAATTTATCTCTTGGATTAAGAGGATTGTAGGGTGTTTTGATTTTAAAATGTCCCTCATAGCTTCTATTTTGGTTTCTCTTCCTAGTCCTCTGTTATTCCAAGAGACCATAATCATTATTTACCTTGGTATTTTAGGTTTGCCTCTTGATTCATAAACTAGTTATATTCTGGGATTTTGAGCAAGATGTTCTTACTTTCTCCGCAGAGCATAGTATTTATGGAGGATTGAAGGCTCAAATTATTTTCCTTGTTTGATACTTCTTCTCTTTTCTCCTTATACAATTTTCTTCCTAATTTCTTAGGAAGGTGTTCTTCCTTTGGTTCCTCCTCTTCAATAGATTGAAAATTTTTCGTTGAGGCTACATTCTAGGTTAGGTGCTATATTTTTAGGGGATGTATTGAAATCCATAGATTGGCCTGGGGGAGGGGGATGGATTGTATAACAAAGTAGGGACAAAAAAGTGACATTAAAGGAGGACGTGTAAAAAGATGAGGGTTCAATTACAACTTACAAAATTTTAGAAAAAAGGGGAGTATATATGGGACACAATTTCCAAGTGGCACTCTAGGATGAAATAGGAACATTCGAAGATGTTAAGGGATCAATTGAGGGATGGGATAGAGATGGAGAGGGACCTTCATATTAAGAAAGATCATTGTACTTATTGATGGTGGAGGGTTTATAGTTTGAAGCCTAAGGTACTGAAGGGGCATTTAGATTGTTACCTTGATGCAGGTCGGATAGGAAAAATCCAATCCAACCCGCTTACCCCAGGAATATTATGATTCTAAAGTTAATAGAATCACCAAACTTAGCCAAAAACCAGCTAAGTCTTTCTTCAAATGCGGGCCTCACTTGCCAAAAATGCCTTCCGCAATTATCTTCTTCCTGCAACTACCTTTCCGCAATTACCTTCCCACAACGACCTTTTCACAATTGCCTTGCGAAAGCGCCTTCCTTCCACAATTGCGGGCGAGATTTCCAATTTCCTTCTGCAAACAGCTCCCACAATCGGTGTCTACAACGCTCCCTTCCACAATTGCTTTCCTTCCGCAATTGCAGAGTGCCTTCCACAACTTTCCCGAAACATACTTCCACAACAGGCTTCTGCAAACTATCTCCTGCAAAGTTCCTTTCGCAGCTTCTTACGACCATTGGATCGCCAAAGGTTCCTTCCGCAGCTTCTGTGGGCCGTTGGATCTACGATCAATAGTGGAATTGAACCCTTGTGCTAAATCCACATCCACTCAGCCGTTAACTCCCGATCTCCTTCCTTCTGCGGAGCACTGTACAAACCATCGATTGCTTCACAACTTCGATCTCATCCATCGATTGGCTACCAATGCGGAACACTTAACTTAGACTTTGCGGAACTCTATCTCCCGCGCACGTCCACTTCATGGATCTTTCCCCGTCGTCGATCTTCCGTATCTCCTTTTATATGGACCGTCTGAATTCTCTTAAATGAACTGACTGCAACTCTACATCGATTTTGTGTTGATCGATCAGAGGATCGATCAATCGACCTCAACTATCCTCCACCAGACTTGATCTCCTTCATATGGTTTGTACATCACTTCTTGAACAAAATAGGGCTTCATTTCAACTTCACCCAATTCAACTTCACCGCGCATTCCAGTTTAACCCTACAACTTCACCTCTCACGCAGCTCTGCAACACAACGCATGGATCCTTCCAGTGATCGATGGCTCAAGGGTTAACTTTGCAAACTAGAAAATTTTATCAAACACTCACGCACAGAGATCGGTTAGATGTCTTCTGCAACATTCCATATTCAAAAACCCTAATTCCAAGCTACAACATACACACAGATCTGTCCGTCATTAACATAGATCATCAATCATACACATACAGAGATAATTGTTCCTCCATCTACAATTCAGACATAACTCATTCATTAACACAGAGAAAGGCACAACTGTCTTTTATTCATGCAACATCAGAAACCTGTACATTCACATTGATCCAGAACCTACATTCTGATCTTCATAGGTCTGATATCTTCCTGTTCAACTCTATTGGCCATATTTACATTGTTTGGACACCTCTTCATGCCTCGTAGGCTTACAATATATACATAAGGATTCATGAACCCAATTCTGGTTCAGATCCCACAAACTCTCAACAATCTGCTAACTTCCTGCTAACTAATTCTAATTAAGGCAAACTCTCAATCCTATCGTATGAATCTCTCATGAGAGCCCTTGAGATTCATCGAATGCTTCCATCATATGTGGATTTAGTTACATAGATCACTAAATGACTCACTCAATTACTCAACTAACTAATGACTCATCTAAATGACTCATCATCCATCTAGAAGCACATAAAACATAGGTTTATTTACAATATTTCATTCAAAGAACTATTAACTCGGAAAATGAAGACCCCTTCTAGTTCTGATCCAAACATTGGACTTGGAATTGGATGGAGAGAAGGATTCTCCTGCATCAGACTCCCCAGGAAGAAATAAATATGACCTCCAGGTTATAACCTTTAATCTTCAGTATTCCTGGATCCCATACTTCATGCTAAAGCTTCTCAGTTTCTTCATGGATGTCCACTTGTCTTCTTGCTGACTGTAACTCTCCTGGCTTCCAAAATTTCTGCTGCAATGCTCCACTAGCCTTGCTTCTGCAATATTCTTCTGTTACTCGCCTTCTACTACTGCTTCATTTCTTTGCTCTGCTGATGTAGATATTCCTCTTCTCCTCATGTCTTCTCTGAGACACCTTCACCATCAACATCCTCATTTCTTCAATCTCCATGTCTAGTCTATCCTTTGGATGGTACACCTGTTTGCTGTGAACTTGTTGCTGTCCTTTTCTCAGCTGCATCAGAATTTTAAAATTCTTACCTTGTTCCTCCTGAACATACATCATCTCATAGATGTTCAAGACATTTAAATGTCTTCTTTCTTGCTTCCCTATAACATAAATACTGTTATCTCCCAACTAAAATGTATTGCTACTGCTATCTACTGGTTGTTGTATCTCTTTTTCAACTATGCCATTGTTATATGGCACTCCAATCGGCTTGTCCAAATCTCCTTGAGACATCACTTCTTCTCTTCTACTTTTGTTGCATAACAACTTCCAATGGTTGTCTTTATCCAAGTAGCAACTCATTTATGAGTTCTTTCTGCCACAAAAAGTCAATATAAAAAATGTACTCTTCATCATACTTGACTTCAAGACTTCATCAATGATATTTCTTGCAACCACACGCAAATAATCCTATTTAAAAATATAAAGTCCTTTGGTCCTCTCTGTTGCTTGTAGCACCAAATCTTCACATTGTTCCGAACTTTTCAAAAATTTATTGATACCTCGTCCATGTCTCTCTTCAGAATATTTCTCTTCAATTTCTCTTTGATTCTCTTCATGAGCCAAATCTGCAGTAACAATTTCCTCTATGTATCTCAACAATCTCTTCATTCAATGCTGTATGTTTTTCCCATTGGCTATCTTTATGAGACCATGTTGCCTCATCCTCGATCTTCAGAAAAAACTTCCGGCTTTTTCCTCCTTCAAGGATGTAAGAATATATCATTTATTTTTCTTCCTTCACCTCTTTAAGTGACTGTCCATCTTCATTGTCCTTGAATACATACTCAGTAAGTAACTCCTCTACTTCAGTCATCTCTTCCAACAGCTTCATTTCTTCACCAATATCTATTTCTCATATAGTTTGAGCTACATGATGCATACAATATTTATCGTCTTTTACAAAAGGATCATGTTATGCTGCTATGATTTTGAAAATCATTTATCTTCCACCTTCATCTTCTCTAATAGTCTAAGATGACTGTTCAGTTTCTTCCTTCATAAACACACACCAAAGTGTTCTTCAATACCTATAGTCATACACAAACCATTAGCTTTAAAAACATAAGACTCCTCATCTGAAGCCTCAACCATATCATCTTCATGTGGTTTTGAACTTATCAGAGAGTTCAAAAATTCATCAATAATCTCTGCTTCATCATACTCATTCACATATTCTCCAAGCAAAGGACCATGTTCTGGTTCACAATATGAAACTTCCATCTCAGACTCAGCTGTCCTGAGTTCTTCCTTCAATCTGTCAGACATATCTTTCTCTAAATTCACCTGCAATGAATGCCATTTCAATTTCTTCTTCTTCATTATCAAACCATATCTCTGGTCTTATTTTTGTAGAATCTTCTCTAAATGAATCAATTGCAATCCTATGTCAACTAATTCTCTATCATACTCTTCTTGATTCATCCTATTGATGTCTTCTGCCTTGGAATCTTTTGTTTGTTTGTTTGTTTGTGTGGATTTCCTTTGAACCTCTGCAATGACCGTCAGTAGTCATTATCTCCATCTCCTCTTTCTCTTGCTCTGTGAACTTCATCTTGTTCACTTGTGGACTGCTCCCAAGCCTTCATTCATCAAGTCTTCATATCTACTACTATACCTTAACAAGCTATCTCTCCTTGAGCTTGTCCTTTTGGTACCCTTGGTTCCTTCTCCTCTAGAGCCTCTTGAGCAATTTCCTCTGCTCCTCTTGGATTCTACAGATCCAATTCTTCTTTGAGAACATTCAACTTGTCCTATTCTTGTCCAACCTCTGTTGGATCCTTAGGTTCTACCACTGCTCCTCTTTTCTAAGAGTTCACAAACTCTTCATCAAGAACACAATTATCCTTGATAAAACTTCTCTAGCTTTCACTGCTGCTATCAAAACTTTCCTGTTTGTTTCAAAAAATTCTTATAACCATATTTAGAACAAAATATGAATCAGTCCATACCTTTAAGACTCTTCCACTTGTACATTTGGCTGGAACATCTCCCATGTTTGCAATTATTTCTCCACTGTTATTTGTAATCATAAAATGAAAACAAAAATACCATTACCTCATTCCAAGAGAAAACTATGCTCTGATATCCTTCCGATGCACGCAGAGTCTAGATCTGAGCTTTGATACCAAATGATGCAGGTGGGATAGGAAAAATCCAATCCAACCCGCTTACCCCAAGAATAGGATGATTCTAAAGTTAATAGAATCACCAAACTTAGCCAAAAACCAGCTAAGTCTTTCTTAAAATGCGGACCTCACTTTCCAAAAATCCCTTCCACAATTTTCTTCTTCCCGCAACTGCCTTTCTGCAATTACCTTCATGTAGCAACCTTTCCACAATTGCCTTGTGGAACTGCCTTCCTTCTGCAATTGCGGGTGAGATTTCCAGTTTCCTTCCGAAAATAGCTCCCGCAATTGGTGTCTGCAATTCTCCCTTCCACGATTGATTTCCTTCCTCAATTGCGGAGCACCTTCCAAAACTTTCCTGAAACGAACTTCCGCAAACTATCTCCCGTAAAGTTCCTTCCGCAGCTTCTTAGGACTGTTGGATCACCAAAGGTTCCTTCTGTAGCTTCTGTGGGCTGTTTGATTTACGATCAATGGTGGACTTGAACCCTTGCGCTAACTCCGCATCCACTCGGACGTTAACTCCCGAACTCCTTCCTTCTGCGGAACACTGTACGAACCGTCGATTCCTTCATGGCTTTGATCTCATTTGTCGATCGGCTACCATTGCAGAACACTTAACTTAGACTTTTCCTAACTCTATCTCCCGTGCACGTCCACTTCACGGATCTTTCTCCGTCGTCGATCTGCCTTCTCTCCTTTGATCTGGACAGTCTGAATTTTGTTAAAAGAACCGGCTGTAACTCTACGTCGATTCTCTGTTGATTTATCATAATATTGATCAATCAACTTCGGCCGTCCTCCACCAAACTTGATCTCCTTCATACAGTATGTACATCACTTCTTGAACATAATAGGGCTTCAATTCGACTTCACCCAATTCAAATTCACCTTGCGTTTCAGTTTAACCCTGCAACTGCACCTCTCACGCAGCTGTGCAACCTTCCAGTGATCGATGGCTCAAGTGTTAACTTTGCAGACTAGAACAATTTCTCAAACACTCACACACAGAGAACGGTTAGACGTCTTCTGCAACATTCCATGTTCAAAAACTCTAATTCCAAGCTACGACATACACATAGATCTGTTAGTCATTAACATAGATCATCAATCATACACATACATAGATAACTATTCCTCCATCTACAATTCAGACATAGTTCATTCATTAACACAGAGAAAGGCACAACTGTCTTTTATTTATGCAACCATCAGAAAGATGTATATTTGCATTGATCTAGAACCTGCGTTTTGATCTTCATAGGTCTGATATATTCCCGTTCATTTCTATTGGCCATATTTACATGGTTTGGCCACCTCTTCATGCCTCGTGAGATTACAATATATACAGAAGGATCCATGAACCCAATTCTGGTTCAGATCCCACAAAATCTCAACAATCTTCTAACTTCCTGCTAACTAATTCTAATTAAGGAAAACTCTCAATCCTATCCTATGAATCGCTCATGAGAGCCCTTGAGCTTCATCGAATGCTGCCATCATATGTGGATTTAGTTACAAAGATCACTAAATGACTGACTCAATGCATCTCCTAACTAATGACTCATCTAAATGACTCATCATCCATCTAGAAGCACATAAAACATAGGTTTATTTACAATATTTCATTCAAAGAACTATTAAAT
Source organism: Larix kaempferi (assembly GCA_027924585.1). NCBI lineage: Eukaryota > Viridiplantae > Streptophyta > Pinopsida > Pinales > Pinaceae > Larix > Larix kaempferi. Next base: position 6,122,770 of record BSBM01001754.1, read on the forward strand.
CAGAAAATGAAGACCCCTTCTAGGTCTGATCCAAACACTGGACTTGGACTTAGATGGAGAGCAAGATGCTCCTGCATCATACCTATTTTGTTTTTTACCACTTTCCATTGTTCCTCCTTGTCTTGTTGTTCTAGAGAGGGTGTTATTTTATGAAATCCATTTTGAAATGCCCATATTCATGGCATTGCATTTTAAGGGAAGTTTCTTATAATCTACCTTTTGAATATGGCTCCAGTTGTCGAAGTTGATCATGATAACTTTAGCATACCTTTCTCGATATCTACTTCTATGCATATTCAAGCACATAAAAACATACCAGTTTGGTTCATATTTGTCTATGTAGTTGCCAAGAGACTTTTCCAATTGTTCAAAGAGAATCATCATTCTGTCAAAGAAGGGGTAAATGCCAAAATTTGACCCATATTGGTATTGCTGAAGAAACATCAATTTATACATCAAAATATGGAGACCGTTTATTCATATACATTCCTCCCGAGCCCATGAAATATGGCGCATTTTTGAAGATGAGATCCTTGTCTTCCTTTATGTTGAAGAGAAAGGAATAGAAACATTGGCCACAAATATAATAGGAGAGTCAACCTTTAATCATCACCATCCATTTCTTCTGCATCCATATGTCCATCGACTTTGGGGAAGGCTAGATTCCTATAAATTAGCTCCTTTTGGATCCGTACTCGGGAGGGAAACAATAAAGCACCAATGTTGCTAGGGTGCCAAAGGGTGAGGGCTAGTGAGAGCATGCAGAGCAATTGAGAAAATTAATCTACAACATCCTAATTTAACTTTTGTTTCTTCACTTTGAAAATTTACTTTAACCTACCTACTCATTTATATATTTGTTGTTTCCCCCTTTTTTTCTAAAAACATAAGCTAATAGTTCTACATTGAAAGTGTTTCTTTTATTTCCAAGGAAACCTGATGCAGGAGCATCCTTGGGTTTGGGAAATCAACATCATACCAAAAATATTTAGTTTCGTTAATAGTTGTAGGAGGAAATAAATGGCTACGGAAACCTGTTGCAAATACGTTTGGTCTCGGAAATTCTTTAGTGGCGACAAAATGTTTTGGTTGCGGAAAGTCTGTAGCAGCTGCAGAAAGTCCCGGTTGCAGAAAGTCTATTTGTTGCAGAAAGTCTGTTTAACTGCGGAAAGTCTGTTTGGATGCATAAAGTTTTTCTACTGTGGAAATTCTGTAGATTACAGTTCATGACTACATAATACACAGATTTTGCATCAGATCACATCTACACGTGGAGTGAGGTGGCATAATCAAGGCTAAGAAAATGAGTTGGACAAGATTCATTTGTGGAATTGTTTGGAAGAGGAACAGTTGAAACCATCCACCTCCCCATGGGAAAATGAAGAGGCACACATGAAATAATAAAAAGGGTAATTTCGAAGGAGAACAGTTCAGTTTTGGAGCAATTTGAAGGCAACAAGGAAGGGCAGTGTTGGCTCTGCAGTTGGGACGTAGTTTAGCCTTTTTCAGCTAGTTTCAACAGCAGCCAAAGGGAGTCAATTTAGATCGCTAAATAAGGTTAAATTTAGATTGGCAATTCATTTCTGTTGTAAGCAAAGTACATAAAATTGTTATTTTATGTTTTTCTTGTATGTGGAATGATGAATGTAAATAAAGAAAGCATTACACTATTGCTCTAAAATTTTTGTCGGTTCAAATTTAGTGATTCTATTGCATGGCTGAAATTTTTGTTCTCTGTTATTTAATTAATAAAGGGTCATAGCTATGCACTCGATGGGAAGTGGAAACCTGTAAGCCTCTTGAAGAGAGTTGCAGGCTACATGACTGCATCAAGTGGTATCATATCTAGTTTCAACTCTAGGTTGTGAAGACTGAAAAAAAAAACAGTAGAACAAAGGTTTAGTTCTGCCATAGAGAAGAATTATGGAGTGATCAAAGATCTATCTAGCTCCCGTTGAATTGGTTCCGTGAGAAATTATTCCTTTTAGAGATTGTGGTTGTGTGAGACTTGAGTGAAGGTTGTTTCAACAAGTATGATTGTTGGAAGGGGAGGTTGTGGGAGATAGCGTTTGCAACCTCCGCTTTGTAAATAGTAGTCTAGATTTAAGACTACGAGGTGAGCGTGTGAAGAGACATCCACAAAGAGGAACAACCTTGAGAGGCATGAGGAGAAAAGGTAACTACAGAACTAGCAGATCGAAAGAATTTAGACAATCAAGAATGATTGTGGAGAAGATTGGAAAACAATAGAAGTCTACAAGTGACAATTTGCAGAGAAGGAAAAATAACAATTTTGCAGTTTGATGGCAGGAGTGGGTAAGAAAGGAACCCCAAGAGATGATGAAATGACTAGAATAAGAGAATTGATGGACATGGTCGACAACATAGCAATAATACCTCAGAAAAAGAAGATGGTAGAGGATAATAGGCTAGAGAAGTATTGGATAGATTTCTTAAAAGGAAGACTAGATGCTTTGGAAAGAAAGTCAAGGAGGAATCTTGTACATTTGGCTTCTGAAGGTCAAGAAAAGTATGGGAATAAAAAAATACAACAGTTTGCATTGGAGAATGTGGGAGGTCGGTATGCAAAACCCCCAAGGATTGAATAGGTCAAGAAGGATGAAGAAAACTCCAGTTTGAGCCTTAGTGAAAGTGATATAAAGAAAGATGGATGACCTGCGATTGTATGTTGTCCTGAAGAAGAAGAAAATGAGGAAGAATGTGTACTAGAGATGCCAAGCATATTGGAGGAAGAGGCATGGAGACCAGAAGCTTAGATAGAAACTCAAGAAGTCCCTATATCATGTGATGGTTTTTCTTGTTTTTGCAGGTGTAAAAGAAAGTAATGAAGAGGATGACCTTGCAGGCCACGAGGTTGATAATAATACAATCGAAGAGGACATTAAGAGAGATGATATTTCATATCCTAGGAGGGAGGAAGATACCTGAAAGGATGCTGTTGAAGATAACCTTACAAGTTATGAAGATTCAGATGATAGGGAGAAAATTACTGTCCAAGAGTGCCCAAGTGAAGAGATTGAGTTCAAATTTGTTGGAGTACAAGGGGAGATAGAGAAAGAATTTGCAGCAGAATGTTGGATTCCAAGTTATGAAAATGGTGTTGAAAAGGACCTTAAATACCTTGTCGATGATAGAATTAGAAACTAAATTGTCCATGAGGAGAATGGGAATTGTAACCATGTGGAAGATGAACTCCAGGAGGATGAAGCAGATAACCATCCGCAACTTGGAAACGTAAATGTGATAAGATTCAACACTATAAAGAATACCTCAAAAGAATTTGAAGAATACCCATTGCAACAAGGAAATTGGAGAGTGCAACAATTGAAGGAATGAGCAGGTGATGAAGATGAAGGCATGTTCAAATTTGAAGACATTATCCAAAGAAATGTTTTTCCAAGAATGCTTGTTGTTGAAGGTATGTCTTCAATATCGTTGTCTGATTTGATAGCATGTGATGGAGAAAAAAATAATGTTGCATTGGAAGCTGGGACTTGGAGAAGAAAGAAACAGAGATGGAAATATTATGAGAGGATGGAACACATAGATGGTATACTTAAGAACAACAATATCGAGTTGGGTGAAAAGAATGCAACAACATTTGAAATTATTGAGTGGATAATAGATTTGCTAGATTGGAATCAGCGTGAGGATGTTACCAGTGTTTTGGGAAAGTGTCTATCTCCGAGGAGGAAAGAAAAGTGGAAGAAGAATCAGCTTTAGAAAAGGAAAATTACAACAACAAAACAAATCCTGGATGGTTGTAGCATGCCATGGGGATAAGAACTATTGTTTTCCATACCATATTTGATATTATATTTGTAGGTGCATAGAAAGCATGTGAAGGTACACATGGAAAGAGAGGATTCCATGGACACTCATGGTAAATGCGAAGATGGAGATGATGTGAGAATTCATATTCTCATAGAAGAAGCACAAGATGGACAGGACATGTTTGTTTCAAAGGAAATGAAAGCACATCAGCCTAATGAATGGGAAATTCCAGATCTCTTAAAGGATACTAATATACGAGTGAGAAGAACCAATGAGGAAGCACGACATTATGAAGGATTGATCATGGATGAAAGAGATATGTTTGAATTCGGTTGTACGTGGAAACTCAATGTTGAAAGATTTATGTTGAAGGTAGAAGAACATAGTGGGTTTGTTGTAGATGTATTTATTAAAGAAGCACATTGTGAGGTCGACACGATAAGAGTGAGTCGTAGGGAAATTTTAAGGGGCGAAATTTCGCCAATTGGCTATTTTTTGGGCTTTTTTTCAAAAAATAAATTCGCTATTTGGTCATTTTTAGTCTCTAATATCGCCTATATTTACATAAAATATGTTTTTTTTATCATAATATTCATCAAAATTTACAAGTATTAGTAGTAAATTGTATGTTTCATACTTAATATTTGCCTACTAATCTATATATATGTTTTTTTGAATCCAAAATAATCGCCTAGAATACTATACTTAAGTATACTTTTATCATCTAGCTCGCACGGGTGTGGCTCATTGGCGGTTCACTTGATATGAAGTCACATGTTGTAAATTGGCGGTCACGAGTTCAAATCACACCCGGATTTACTCGTGTCCCATGCTTGCGGGGTGTGTGGGGCACCTAGGGGTATAGTGGTAGCGAGATTGGATCCCTGGACCCCGTGTCACGCGAGTACCAGCCCAGTCTCCAGTTTCCGATTCTCCTAGCACAAAAAAAAGTATACTTTTATCATCCTTAAAAAATACCCTGATCTGAGTGACTGAGAAGATGACAACCCAGCTGGTCCTTACTTTGGGTTTCTCCATTGGAATGAGAGATTTCCTAAGAAGTATGAACACCATGCTAGAGATGAACGTGTTGATGAACAACGAACAAGCAACAACTATGAGGCACGTATACAATTATGAGATTGAATTAGTATGTGTATTATTTTTCTTCCGAGATTTGTACATAATTTGTGTGCAAAGAATGTATTGGAAGGTGTGGCTGAAGAATCTCATCTTCAAGAGAAATTTTGTGTAGTGGTTATACAAATGAGGTCTAGCGAAGGAAAGGAGCAGGTAAGGGATCTTTTACTTGCAGAAAGGGATGAGGAAAGTCTCCAAGTTTATTTGGAGGTAAGATACTTTATTCTAATGCTGGAGAGGAATCCCGAAGTTGTAAGGTCTGAGCATGTGTTTGGAATGGTGTTGCATATGGATGATGAGCATGTTGTAGAAGGAATGCCTAAATACATCATAAATGATGTGGTTTTGGAAGGATTTCCAAATCCCAGTACTATAATGGTTGGTTGTTTTGCATGAACTACAATGGGCTGGAAGGTTGAATGTGTGAAGGATGATGAATCCTTGAATATTGTTGCCAAGGAATCCATGGAGATGGAAGACACACACCTTATCTTCAGCGTAGCAGAATATATCAAGTAAGTGGAATCTAGACTTAATGATAGGAGTTGTGAGAGGGATCAAATTTTGATGAAAGTCTATTGTCAGATTGGGGGATGTGTGGCAGAAAGGAAGGCTACAAATGCCCTTAGAAGATTTCCTTTGGTAATAGAGTGGACCTTGTATTATGTGCAAATGGTATCTAACATGCTAGTAGATACAGAGGATTGTACAAATGGCGATGGAGAGAATGTTGTTCATAAGGACCTACAGGAAGAAGAGGCAAATGTGGATCCTCATGTGAAACATAATGCATTTGGAAGTGACCAAATCAGTCCGAGAAATGGGAGAGCATGGCCCTAAATATGAAAATGGAATTTGAACCACATGATACATTTGAAAAAAATGTTGAGGAAGGTAAATCCTTTGCAATGAATATTTTTATTGTTGAGTAGCGGAATGGAATGCTGGATTTGGGAACACCTTTTATTGTGAAGTCGAATTTTGATTTGGAGTTGGTGTATGATATTGACACCCTGAGTTTTAAAGACATGCAAAATAGATTTCTGGAGGATGTTGGTCTTTATGGTAATGACATAAGTGTTGCATTCCAAGAGAAGAACGCAGAGGACGAACAACCTGTCTTGCTGATCATATTACAACGGGAGGATGGGGAGGTAGTATGCCCTGTTGGGCATGGATTTTTGGAGAATGTAATCCCTACTGAGCATGAGTCCTTGCAGAGTGTAAGCCCCGTTGGGTTTGTAGAGAAGTTGTGGAAAAGAGGAAAAATAAACAAAGGGGGGACTTTTCCTGAACTCGTTGAGCATGATTCTCAATGTTTCTTACCAAGGGTGTCTGATCCAGGAGCATATTTGGGTTTAGGCAATCAACATCACACCAAAAATATTTAGTTTGGTTAATAGTTGTAGGAGGAAATAAAAGGCTACAGAAACCTATTGCGAATCCGTTTGGCTGCGGAAAGTATGTAGTGGTGACATAAAGTTTTGGTTGCAGAAAGTCTATAGTGGCTACATAAAGTCTCGGTTTCAGAAAGTTTGTTTGTTGCGGAAAGTCTGTTCGGCTATGGAAAGTCTGTTCTGTTGTGGAAATTTTGTTCGGTTGCGGAAAGCCTATAGATTACAGTCCGCGATTACAGAATACGCGGATTTTGGATAAGATCATATCTACACGTGGAGTGAGGTGGCATAATCAAGGCTGAGCAAATGAGTTGGACGAGATTCATTGGTGAGATTGTTTGGAACAGGAATGGCTGCAACCATCCACCTCCCAATGGGAAAATGAAGAGGCACACAAGAAATAATAAAAAAGGGAATTTCGAAGGAGAACAGTTCAATTTTGGAGCAGTTTGAAGGTAGTAAGGAAGGGCATTGTTGGCTCTGTAGTTGGGACGTAGTTCATCCTGTTTCAGCTCGGTTCAACATCAGAAAAAGCAAGTCGGTTTTGATTGCTACAGAAGGTAAATTCATATTAGCAATTGATTTCTGTTGTAAGCAAAGTACATAAAACTGTTATTTTCTGTTTGCCTTGTATGTGGACTGATAAATGGAAATAAAGAAAGCATTAGACATCTGCTTTGAAATTTCTGTTGGTTCAATTTTAGTGATTCTATTACATTGTTGGAATTTCTGTTCTTTGTTATTTAATTAAGAAAGGGTCACAACTTTGCACCTGATAGGCAGTGGAAACCTGTAAGCCTATTGAAGAGAGTTGCAGGCTACAGGACTCATCAAAATCATTATGGGGAAACTCAAGGGACGATTCTCCACATTTATGGATGACATCCCTCGCAAACCTATTGGCATGGAATAGTGTGCTTTTCCATGGGGATCTAAACTGTTCATCTATTGATATAGAATTAGCAAAATACATAACAACATAAACGGTAATCAATTAAGCTAACTCCTTGAATTGAAAGTGATGAATTTTTACCATAAATTTATAATTTGTTTTTGAAAACATTTCTTTTCAAAACTCAAATTTTCAAAAATATCTTTGTAGGCATTTTTCCAAATTATTCATTAGATATTCTTATCTTGATTTTTTTTTTAAAATCCCTTTTGAAGCACTTTAAAAGGATAGTAAGTAGGAAGAATGATCACTACAAGATGAAATAATTTCTATTAGCAAGCTAAAAGGTCAACTTGAATAGGTCGTAACTCTTTTACTATTGTTCATAAAATATATTAAAACCATGTTTTGGAAAGTTCTTTGCGTTTTCTTTCTAGTGATACACGCTGCACTTGAATATGATATCCTACTAGAAAGGTATGGCCTATATAACACGAGCCATTTTTCACATATTGCATGAAATCATTGATTTGATAAGACAATTCACATTTTCTAATGTGTAGTAGGGAGACTACCGCTGTAAATGTTTGATATAATGTAATAATGATAAAGTGGCATATCTATAGAATAGAGATATAATTGTTAACTGCACATATATGACAAAATGATTGGGGCACTTATACATTAACCATGTAGAGTACACTTAAAAAAATTATTAAAAATTTAATAATTGGACATAGTTTTTTGAAAATATCTTTATTAAAAAATAAAATACATATAAGTGGAATTTTTTTATTTATTCAAATAAAGTGAAGCTCTTGAGACTTAAATGATCCCGTTAAGATTTTTAATAAAACTTATTAATTTAATTAATTATTTTTAAATGTAAAGTGAATTAGAATAATGATATAATGAAATATCTTAAATAACTAAAACAATTATGTTATCCTCTTGCATTCAAAAATATAAGCTTATAACAATTATGCATACATGAATTTATTTCTATTATAAAATCATTATGTTTAGACATATAATATAATAATAAATTAAAATTTGAATAACATTTCAAGTTAATAATCAATAATGGTGCCAAATTTAATTAAATTCTCAGGAGTTTTGAATTTGGGTCTCTATAAATGTATATACAACCTTTAATGCATGGGTGGCTAGCTAAATATTGATGACTAAGAATTTTTACAATACAATCTAACTTGACTCGATTAATGTCCAGGTTTATAGGGTATGGTTATAAATCACATAAGTTAATAATGATTTTGATTATGTAAATTTTTGGCACGTTTGAAGGAAACTAAATTACAAATCATATATATTATCGTATTGAGTAATTATAAAAGAAGTTAGAGTACATGTATGGATTCGTTACTATTCCTTGGAATTGTTTAACTTCTTGCTCTATTTTTGAAATTGTCTAGGATGGAAAACTTTGTTTTCAAGCTTAGAGACCCCTTTGATAAGGTGGATTATGCCTTGCATAAAAACAAAGATGCCAACGTAGCAAATGGTGTGACCCATGAAAAAAGAAAATAAAAAACCCAAAAATAAATATATTAAATTCGTGTTTTAAAAAAAACAGGAAATTATGAAAGAATTAATTGAGATTACCATATGGACATAAACAAATCTTCTAAAATATAACTATATTAAGTCTAAGACAACAATTATTAAATTTGAAGGGATACCCTTAATTTCAAGTTGAATGACATATTTTCATCCAACTCTTTCATAATTAAATGTTTCACAAATAATTGTACTTCAATTAACAAGCATAAACTAGTACTCAATTCAAAAATATATATTCTAAATAAAATATACTCCCAATTTTTTATAATGTTAAAAATTAATAAACAATCGAATCAATAAGTTGCAATTTCGATAGAAGGTAATAATATGTATACTTTGTAATTTCATATATATATTTTTAATGGTTTAGATGGACATTAAAAGTAAAAAAAATCATAAACATTAAGCCATACAAAGTGTTAAAATATTAAATATGACAATTATAAAGCTTCAAACACAAATTCATAATGAAACATTTTTACAGGCACACATATAAGAGGATTTATTCTATGTATATATATGATACATAAGCACTACATGTGAATTCATATCTTGATTGTGTCATAATCATTCCTAACCATGGGATTCATATTTGGTGTAGATCTCATTAAAAAAAAAATTGTATTAAACTTGAGGCATTTTTTGAAGGGTGATAATTCTATCAAAACACACTATAAAAGACATGAAAAGAGGCTACTTGATTTATATGGATTTAAAAATGCAATGCCCTATATCTTGACAGTCGTTAATTAAAAACTTTAATGTGAATTAGCTTAGCATTGTATTTGCTTATTATCTGTTTGCCGAAGATAGATTGATTAAGATGATTGTTCTGTGCACACGTGGACTCCCTTGAGGTTGTATGGTAAATGGAGTTTACTGTTTAATTTATTAATGGCAATGTATATGTTACTTCTTATTGAACACGCAAATCGAATATAGAATATCCATATGTGGAATGCTAATTTAGTTGTTTGTAAAAGTAATTACATGATTATTTGTAAATGTTGTATTAGTGATATGGATTAACACTTGAAAGAGTTGGGTATGGCTATATATATGTTTCATGCTAATGATGAACTATTCCACATGTTGATTGGCTATGAGATAGGCGGATTCCTATATCACCAAGGGGCACGAGATGTATTGGACATCAGGAGTATAATGATGTTATATCAAATTTCATGCTATTTAATTGAGAATTCCAATATTTCTATGACTTGTGGGTGAGTGTGAGTTTTGATAGGAATTGTGACTTTCCCAAGGTGGTTATTCAATGACGAGACCCCTTAGAACAGTGATGGCATAGTATGGTTGATGTATGGTGTTGACCCTAGTACTATTAGGGGGGGTGGAGGCATTTCCCACTGTTTATCCCCCGAAACCTAGAGTCGTGGGAGGGTTGTGCTACACACACTCCCCTAGATGTGTGATGACGACTAGCGGATGCCTGCTGGGGAAGCTTGGTCGATGTAGTCGACCGACACTTCCGCTTATGAGTTCTATATGTGGTTAGGTCATGTAGTCGACACCATAGTATATTGCAGCAGAGGACGGGATGGTGAGGTCAGGAGATGTAAGTAGTGATGATTAGGGGGTTGGATTACTGATGGGATGGATGGTACCCATGATGGATTGGATGGTGTTCTTGATTGTTATTAACCATCATGATTATATGCTTGATTTCATCATTATGTTTATCTAATTTTGTCTTATTGTTTTTATATGAATGATTATGAGTGATGAATGATGCAGTGTTTAATTGTTCTTCTATATGTTGTTTGCGAGCATGTAATAATGATCTATTAGGAGCATTAAATGTGATTATTAGTACACACGCTTAAGACGCGTGCACTGGCCATGCATACGTCAATTCGTGAGTACATTACTATGATTGGTCTATCAATGAATAAATTAATATGATTATATTAGCTATTAGTAACTTGGTTGATGAATTGATGAAAGCATTACTTGTGTGTTGAAAGTATGAGTTTGTTGACTTGTTTAATATGATTTAGATTTATATAAATTGATTGGATTATTAAATAACATATATAATTATATACATATAATATACAATATGTCATAATATAATATAGTATATGAAAATATCTTATTTGACTTATGAATGAAAGGATAGTATAAATAAATGGATAGATAGGATTTGCACAAATGTTTAGAAAATAGTTGTCATAGTTGCATTAAGATGGAAGCATGACAAGTGAGACTTTGCATCCATGTTTATTACTAGCTATTGCCCCCAAAAGGTGCAATAATATGCCGAAGGTTGTTGTTAAGATCCCGAAATCGTTTAAAAGGGAAACTAAAATCGAAAAAGTGTTTTGGAAAAAAAAACCTCCAAAAAAGTGCATGGACTAAAGTATTCCAATGGTATGGATTTAGCCATTGATGTGAACTAATAAATTTTTGGGTTCATTTGTATTTTTTTATTATTAGTTAACGCACTCATAAATTTTTTGTTAGTTGGTTAATGGAGTTTATCTCTCACACACAAGGCATGAAGTTTTAGTGGGATCACTAGCTTCATTAAAACTTTAGTAGGAAAACTTTAGACAATAACTAAAATGTAAAGCTATCGATACTTGATAAAAATGATATCTTGTCTCTTAATTATTGGTATCATTGCTCTTAATTATTTATGTTTTAGGATTGTACTTGAATTTTTTAATATGTTTTGGTATAAGTTGTATACAAAAACTAAATGTTTTTACAACTTTTAATCAAACATATTCTTCTAGGAAAAACGTTATTAACAATAGTTATAATAGAAGATAATCTTTCATCATTTCCTTGACAACCAACACATTCCTAAAAACTAACCTTTACCATTTATATGTGAAATGAAGCTCCCTCACATAAAAAAAGTAAACACGTCATTCCACAACAAAAATGGATAAAGGGTTATACTATTGATGAAAAGCATACATGTTTTAAATCTCAGCAACAGTCATGAATGCATCGTAAAAAAATGGATAAAGGGATGAATGAAGGGTTATATTATTGATGAGAACCAAACCTGTTTTTAATCTCGGGAGCCATAGTCATGAATGCATCATAAAAAAAATGATAAGGGATGAATGAAGGATTATACTATTGATGAGAACCAAACTTGCTTTTTCTCAGCAGCAACAACCATGAATGCATCATAACAAAAATGGATAGAGGCTTATTAATGAGTAAAAACACACTTATTTTTAATCTTAGTATCCATAGCCATGAATGCATCCTCGAAATTTGTGACGTTTTGGCACTTGTCTCTCAAAATGTAATCCCAATTTCATTTGGAAGCGCATAGCAGTTAAATGCAATGACTTCTAGTCCAAAAGTGCATAACATTGAATGCGATTATTGGTACTGAATGTGATTGCTATATTTTATTTAAATAAAAAATACAAGCAAAGACTATAACTTGGTCAAGCCATCAATTAAAGCACAACATATTAGTGCAAGACATTTGTAGAAATCCTTCAACATCAAACATACAGAATCTTGATATATTTCCACATAATCCATAGATATATTTGGATTTCACTCTAAATCAACAGGCCTTTAGAACTTTTCTAAACACAAAGGGTGTGTCTAAGTCACATTGAAAATCACATATTAAAATGACTAGGACTTTCTCTGCTCTAACAATTTTGTAGAACTGTGAATCTGAGACACTTTAAGCATGGTGGATCCTTAGATATGCATTGGATCCTTTATGCATCTAATTACAAAATGGATAGAGCATGGGTCTGTATGTGATTCAATCTAGATCTATAAAATTCATAGGTAATAATATTCAAAGTGACAATAAACTGCATCCAAGTAGGGTCGTGTAAGACTCTCCCATGACAACTCTGCTTCTCCATGCATTGTGATTGATATGAGAAAGAGGGTGACGTGTGGTAGATATTGGTTGGAGGGAGGGACAACGAAAACTTCACAGTGTTTTTGTGTAAGATTTTGTTGACAACTCTGCTTCTCCATGAAGTCTAATTTAGAATTAGTATCAAACTCTAAAAAAATAAATTTGCACATGTATAATACCTACTGGAGGTTCTGTAAGATTTGGTTGACAACCCTACTTCTCCATGAAATCTAATTTAGAATTAGTATCACACTCTAAAAACAAAAATTGCACATGTATAATACCTATTTTTATATATGTCATGGTCAGCCATATTGTATCCAAAATTTATTGTTTAATTAAATGGCATATCTATATCCACCTTTTATACATCTCAGTGTCCATATCATGTATCCTGATAAATTAGATTCCCTTCAAGGCAATGTTTCCATCATCACGAAAACTACATTTCCTATGAATATCCCAGGGAAAAACAATGAGCTCATATAATACATTTTACATTAGATGGATACAACACTTTCATTTAAAGGATACCATTTTTGGATACTCTTGTTAACACCATGATTTTTCAATGAGATAATCATTTTGGGCACAAAAACAAGGTCTAGATTTGCTGAATGGTACAACCCAAATGTCTATAGATGTTATTCATGTTCTCTACCTAATAAAACTAAATATGGATGGGCCTTCAATATCACAAAAAGAATCCAAGTGTACTATATGTTAAAACCAATTTTTCATCTTCATCTTGGTGAAGAAAATGATAAAATGTGTACCCCACAACTTGATCCAAAGTATAGGAAGTAGATCTATCGTACTTGTTCAACCTCAACATTCCTAGCTAGAATATATTAGGAACATCAGGGTTCAAGAGGAATAGATGGACATAAGAATTGAGGTAAACTTCTTTGCTCCTCACTACAACCATCCTAGAGTCTCTTGTATAACCACCGATGCCCATAAACATGCCTTTGTAGGCATGTCTCAGCAGGGCATAGAAATTAAGGAACACTAAAATTTCCTTTTTATTTGTATTTGTTTTACTCATTGCATGGTAATGAGGTTGAGTGAGATGCAAATAACAAATCCCTCTGCCATATCGCATTTCCAGGAGGATGAATTGATTCACTAAATACAGTCCTGAATCTTAGGCTAACAAGGTTTGAGTCTATCCTGTATTGATCTATGATAGGAGAAATTTTTATAGTCGTTCTCTTGGCCCCAATTTCTTCAATCATCCCCGACATTACAAAGGAGAAACACACATGAAACACAGGGGAGAAAACCCCAAATGGGAATACACGTGACAGTTGGAGGGTGCAGACTTCAAGGCGAAAGGGTGGAGAACTCAATGGTGGTCAATCATCAAAGGGGAATATACACAACTTTCTCTACACATTATATAGATTATATCTTTGGAGCTTATATAAGATATAGGTCATTTGTTATGGAAAATGGCAAATGCCTTGTCTTTAAGGAATAATGTTGTACACGGTTGATGGATCATATTCCTTTATTTAAAAGACTTATAAAGTTAACTCCTACAGGGATTACTACATAGATGATACATTTTAAAACAACATTCTCTCCTTAAGCAATGTAGAATTGGCAAGCTAAAATTTAGATTTGCTTCAGACTTCTTTATCCAAATGCAAATAAGAAGAAGACTATTTCAAAGATCATTTTGAGACAGATAATTACAAAAAATTCAGTGGATCAAATTCCTTGTTAAATACTTTTTCTAATATTAAAAAACTAGAGGGAAAAACAAAACAAACAAAGACAGATAATTACAAAAAATTCAGTGGATCAAATTCCTTGTTAAATATTTTTCCTGATATTAAAAAACTAGAGGGAAAAACAAAACAAACAGAGGAATCATAATCCTTCACTTCGATAGTTTTCAATCAGTTAACAATTTACACAGCAGTTCAACTTCTCAGTCATTCATTATTATTATTTTAGATTTTAAGTTTGAACCATATCCATCAGAAACGAAAATACAAGGTTCTTTCTTTGAGTAATTTAGGTAATTTACCTAGAAGTTATTTGACCAAGGGCTTCCACCAAGACCAGTAGAAAACATGGCATTCAATAAGAAGCTCTGCATGAATTTTCATAGTAGGATGCATATCTTTTGCAAAACTCTCTACACATTTGAGCGCTTCCATAAAAGGATTGTCTCTGTGTGGAGTGATATGCAAAGAAGTCACATTTCAAAATAAACTAAGCGAGAGGGTTGATGGAGAGAATCCAAACGCAAGACAGAATCCGAGTGCGAAGTAGAAATAACCTTGAATTTTTGTTCCTTATTGATAGTGTCACACCCTAAAAATGGCAAACCTAAATTCTGAACATGTTGCACCAATACACAATCTTTTCCCAATGGACTGAATGCATAAAACTCAGTACACAAACTTTCCCAATGGAATGAATGCATAAAACCATTGTAATTGCTAGTATAAATAAGTAGAACCACCTCAATGTATAAAATATGAAATTAAACACAACACCATATGTGTCCCTAATTTTAATCTAATTACAGAAAAGAAGAAAATTTATTATAGTGCTTTAGCTTACTACATGTCACTCTCTTAACCCTTCCAGATAAGAAATGTAAACTCTGGATCAGAGCCTTGGAATTACAGGTACTTGTTATCAAGGAAGACTTACAACTAAAAATGGCAGCAAATTTTGAACTTATCGGACAGATAAGGCATGTCAGGCTAAACTCCAATTTCACAAAATCGAGTAAGGTGCATGTAATAACATCATTACTACAAACAAAATCACGTGAGAATTCAAGAAAAAACTTCACTAATATGTCGATGCTCTGAATCTCTTGGTGTTGATCTAAAACACAAGCAATTCAATTAACCAAGGTGACCTCAATAGCTCTATGGGTGTAGGATGTAAATTTGTCTTGAAGTTCCCGCCATTATGAGTTATGTACCTGCATTAAATAATGAAACCACATGATTAAGTCTAAAACCGATAATACTTTGAAATGAATGCCATGCTTAAAGCATTTCAGATCATTTCAAGAAACATATAGTTACAATGTAACTATAACAATAGGAGTTTGAGTATCTACATTTTCTATGGTATTTGCTTCACCCCAACATGCTCTCTCAAAAGCAGAAACTTTTAACACACATATTCAAACATGTATCAATAATGTTTTGTTTCCCATGCTGGTCAAGGGGTTTTGCTGATTCAACTTCTCTTGTGTCCCATTCCAAAGAATCTTTTTTCTTTGAACGCAACAAGCAAAAATTTTGCAGGTTCTTAGGCATATAAACATGCACTATACACCATCGAGTATGAGAGACATCAATTTCAAGGTCCTAGAGAATGTCAACATTCCAATTGAAATCATAATCTCCAAAATAGAGCAATCTTTTATTTGCTTAGTGATGCAAAATAAACAAGTTTGGAGGAAAAGATCCAAATAGATAGGTTTTAAGCTCTTGTTATTAGTAACTTAAACTATATTTTATAATGTGAAAAATATAGTTTCACCGCGGTCCCCAGTGGTCTCTGGTTCAACCATACCACCGACCTTTCTCTTCATCGTTTCATCTAGCTGAAGCATGACAAGCACTCCCACCACTTCCTCGTAGGCAATGCATCCTTCTTCATCCCCGTTTTCCCTCAGTACGCCAGTGAGAACCGCATTCCCATCCTCATTTGAGATACGAAAGGAATTCCGGACATTAGCCTCTTGAGCCTTCGCACAGCCTGGATCCGGGTCATTCAACTGTATTCGATTTCCTAAAAAGAGCCACCTAATGATATGGGTATTTGTAGGTATTTTCTAGGTGGGGATGTGCTCGACACCCTTGGTGCATGGGCCAGGATGAGGCGGAGAAGGGTGTGATTGGTTATGGGATCCTTGGTGACTAGGGGCAAGGCAGAAGAGGTGAAGCCGTGCAGGACACTAGTTAACACATTAGAAGAAACATGTAACTTCAGAAACACAAAAGAGATGTGGTTGTTGGACGAGTAGCTTTCGGATTTTTACATGTGTAGAATTTGTATTTGATGGAGGGACGATGAGTTGAAAACTGTGCCCAGAAAATCGCCCTCAGAAAGAATGCCTTCGACATAAATATTTTAATTATTTAAATCAAATTTCTATTTTTTGGAGAAAATGAATTTATTGATTGATGATTATTATTTATGGGAATTTATTGATGGATGAGGAAGATGATGAGGAGTTTTGATATAAATATGAGATTTGAGAGTGGAAGGAAGGAGGTTCTTTTTCTCTTGAAGATTATTTTGGTGAGAGTATTATAGGAAGGAGAATTTTGGGTATTTTGGGGTATGAGAAGTTTTGAAGAGTTGGAAGAATTTGAAAACTCTTGGAAGATTTGATACATAGCCTACTAGTGCATCATTGTTCTGTTCTCTGGGGGCTCGGGCACAGAGGGCTAGGAGGCCATTTGGATGGGACCATTAAGATGGCTTCCTGGGGCTAGGGAGCTGGCTAGGCCCCTAGTTGGCTGGGAGGTAAAACCATGGTTCCGCTTTGGGCAATGAAGGGGGGAGCTACTCGAGGAGAAGATGAAGGCTTGCTCAGTTTGGACTTCGTCACCATTCTTATATAGAGGTATTTTTCTTGTGAATTTAAGTTGTTTATATGTTTTTGCAAACTCTTTATATGCTGCTATGGTTACATGATGCTTATAGGCTGTTCAGTCATACAATTAAGAAATCCACCATTTGTGGTTGTATTAATACTATTATGCATTTCTAGAATGAAAATATAATAGATGCTTATTTAGATTAAAATTCTTAATGCCCTTGAGAGGCATTACAAAAAACATACATATCTAACATGATTGCATCTATTATTTATTATTTAAGCTAAGGGTTTTATGATTATTTGGTGTTTTCTAAGATCCATAAAAACACAAAGCTAAAGTAAATTACTCATTAAGACCATTGGGTATGATATTCTTATCGAGGATATGATTGCTCACTTTATCTCTCAACCCATGCAAAAATGCATGACAAAGTGGATGTTATAGCATAATCCATAATGCATAGATATTAAGATGATACCAATAGTTACGTTACCTTCTCCATATCTTTCTTAAGAATCCCACCTCGGCATAAAAAATGTTGCTCCAAGAATGAAGGATATAAAGGGTACATCTAATTGGTATTAGGTTCTAGATGAGGCAGAGGGAAGATAGATAGTCACACTGATGCCAATGTCACTAGAATCAATGTCAAGAATAAAGTGAGAGTTTGATTAATGAATATGCATATAATTGACTAAAGGGGAATCATTAGAGGAGTGAGGATATGATGATGCAAAAAAATTAATCCACAAAATCACAATTCTCACTACTGTAATCTTAATTCCAAGATGCCTTATGTTGACAATGTCCATTTTCTATAGGTTCATATCTAAACTTACTCAATAACATATAACTTATAAATTTTCATTGAGTTCAATACACAAAAATCATCCCAAACAAAAATCATTAATATAGTTTTGTGTGAAACAAATAAAAAATACGCATTATCTTTACAATCAGCTTGACCAAGACTACACAAGATTGGTAGATTAATGAGAGCTTTCATTCAAGTATTAATTACGTGTTTTGTTCTCTTAAGTATATATTGTAATAATGTGGATGCCAATAACTACATACTAAGTTGCTGAGAACCCAATGAATGTACTCAAGTAATAATCAAATATTAAATGTCAATGCCATAACCATGACACGACTTATAACATGTAAACACATAACATTATGAATCTGACAAAATCATTATGAATCAACGTGTTAGTTACTTTTAAAGAGATGAAATATGTGAACATGAAGAAAGAGAGATGACCTCATTTCCTTGGGTTCACTCAGTGTCTATTGCTTGCTCTTCAAAATTGTCATTGAATGACACAATTCCAATTAATATTGCCAATAAGTTTCAATGCCATTACAATTAACCCATAAACCCTTACTATTTGTTTTGGTGTTTTGTAGAGTCAAGAGTAGAAGCAAAGATAACAAAAGAAACGATAATATGTGAGTGTGGGACTTGAACACATTAATTATGGACATTAAATGCAATGCCAATTCTCATATTAATAATGATTGAAAATCCTCATAATGCAAGAATTCAAGTGGGGATTTAGAAAAACAAGTTGTCCAAGCTTCTTTGAGAATCGTTCAATAAGTGACACTTCAATTGTGTATATTCCATTACAGTGGTAATATTATCCGGGTCTAGCTATGTGATGGATTTAATATTGTTGAAATGTACAATTTATTAGGGAACATGTGAGAACTAATGAGAATAGATATTATTTTAGTCTTTGGATGATAAAGCCAAGTAATGGGAATTGAATCTTGCTCATTATTCACAATCATCCTCATATAATATGCGAGGTACAATACGCATTCAACAATCAAGATTTGGACATCAATAAATTGATGGATTATTAAAAATGTGAGTTATGACCATTTTTTCGAAATTTCAAAATATTTGTTATCATTTTTAAAAAATTTACATTTCTTTTAAAATATTTTTTAAATTACCCTTTTAAGATAAACTTAAACCCTTCAGAAGGACTAGAAAAAACTAACCTATGACAAACATATGGCAATCTTCATATGGCAATCTTCTTGACAAAGAAACACCAACTTTATAAATTACAAATGATATTAAAAACATAATATCAGACTTCATACTTCTTAATGACAATGAGATTGACTCTCTTCTCAAGGACAATATTGGGTCATTATAACAATAGTCCCTTATATATATATATAAATTTTGAATTTATCATATTTCTTAACAATAAGGATGACTCTGTTATCAAGGACAATGTGGGGTCATTATGAGAATAGTCTCTTTTATATATATATATATATATATAAAAATTTTGAAAAATCAAAATATGTTAAAAAATATATGCTATATATATATATATAAATTTTGAAAAATCAAAATATGTTAAAAAATATATGCTTTATATTTTTAAATATCGGATATTAACTTTATAACATTTTCAAAATTTATATATTATATATTTATAATTAAAATAACATCGAAAGACGTATAAAATTTTTTTTGTTTAAAAAATTCGAATTTGACATAGGCAAGTTTAGATAATGATATGTAAAACCAATATGATTATTAAATAAAATAAAATAAGCTTATAAAAAATATAAAAAATATAAAAAATACATCATTATCATATTTATAACCTTTCACCATATAAATATTTTATATTGTTTATTATTATCATAATATAATTGAAAATATAAAATAAAAATAATATAAAAAGTTACATAATATAATATTTATAATTTTTTTCAAATAATTGATTTAAAATATTTTATAAAAATTATTAATCAATATTTAAAAAATTAAGATAATTAATTTATAAATTTTTTTCTTTATGAAAATGATCATCTTTCTTAATGAAATTTCTGTCTGATAATTAAGAATAAAAAATAAAGATAATTTCATACTATTAATAATATTTTTTTTTACATAGAAAAAAACATATTCTTTTCATTTATATTGAAATCTAGAATACATTGGTGCATCTCCATATTTACTTAGTATTCATTGTTTATATATTAAAAACTGCTTCATAATTTTCTTTATACTTAGTATTCATAATTAATAACCTATAATCTAAATCAATTTCTTTTGAAAAATAAAATTGATGCAGTTAATAATAATTAATAAAAAACTTTTATTTGAAAAATAAATGATTATAATTTATTTTGTTTACATCTCCATATTTACCTAGTATTCATTGTTTATATATTAAAAACTGCTTCATAATTTCCTCTCTACTTAGTATTCATAATTAATAACCTATAACCTAAGTCAATTTCTTTTGAAAAATAAAATTGATGCGGTTAATGATAATTAATTAGAAACTTTTATTTGGAAAATAAAATGATTATAATTTATTTAAAATTTTATTTGGAAAATAAAAATTATTATAATTTATTGTTCTTGAATTTAGTAGTTAAGACTTTGATAAAAGAAGATTTGTTTGGATTCATAAACACTAAAAGAAATAGAAAACACCTTTTATATTGGTTAAAGTTTTATTTTATTTTTTAAATATTTTTTTTTATAATTTAAAATAGATATAAATTTAGTTATTTTTTAAGTTTATGCACATTTTAAATAGTTATGTTTAAGATATTTATCTTTTAAGTTTATGTATATTTTAATAAGTTATCAATATATGTGGAGAATAATAACTAGGTAGGGAAGATACAGTTTCATTGAAAACTATTCAGGTTAGATTTAATTGATACATATATATTATCATAATGATGACGATGCTTGCTAACATTCATTGAGATCAATGACTTAGAATGTTAGGAAGGTTGTTGATATTGTTACAAATATTTTGAAATTGAGATTTAATGTGGATATGAACATGACATTTTAAGAGAAAATGATTTTCATCTTACACCTTAGTATTACAAAGATGACAAATTCTTTCATTTCATGTTTTTTGCAAATTGATTCAATTCGATTACTTTGAACCTTAAAATATAATCATCAATTCCTTATTAAACAAATTGACAATCCATACATTTTTATGAACTTAAAATTGACTATAAAGTTGTATTTTGGATTGACGAACGTAAAGAAGAAAATCAACATTGCTAAAATAAATACAAACTCTTACGAGCTCCATAGTGAAACATGGCATTGAACAATTCCTAAAATGTCATGGGATGAAAGAATTTGTCATCTTCGTGACACTAAGAAGGTTGAAGATGAAAAACACTCCCTTATAATGTTTTACATACATCCACATCAAATTGTAATTTTAAGATATATGTTATAATACTAACTTTCCTAACTTTATAACCCATCAAAATTATGGTGACATAGAAATGCTTCTCTTAAATCTTTTGAGCACATAAATACAATTCTAAATCAATTCCTTATTTTTCTTAAGGTTTAAAAAACCAAAATTAGTTTTAGTAGACATTAATAATAATAATCATCATAATATTAAATTTTTTTTATGATTGCATAATTATATTATTTTAGAAATAATAAAAAATATACATTTATATCTTATTTAAAAATTCACAATTTATTGATTATAAAAATTTGTAATTAACACTCTATACATATGAACATAAAATTCACAAAATTCACAATTTATTTATTTGTGTAAATGTAAAGTGATATGAACATAAAATTCACAAAATTCACAATTTATTTATTTGTGTAAATGTAAAGTGATTTGTATTGTTAATTTGTTTGAAATAAAAGATTCAATATTAAATTTCAACATTCAATATTGATGTAGATATGCAATCGACTTTTCATTATATATAAAAAATATTTGAAATATTATTTGTATAAATGTAAAGTGATGTATATTGTTAATTTGTTTAAAATGAAAGATTCAACATCAAATTTCAACATTCAATATTGATGTAGATATGTAATCGACTTTTCATTATACATAAAATAAATTTTGAAATATTATTCTAAAAATATTTAAAAAACTATATAGCAATATAAATGATATAAATGTTTGTTTTAGTAATATTTAGAATGTGGCATAACAATTTAAACATTGCAATAAATTTTATCTAAATATTAATATAATTATATAAACATAAAATTGATATAAATTAAATTTTAATATTTTTTTGAAAGATAATTTTGTTAAATAGTTTTTAGAATATTTTGATGGAGGGCAACTAAATAATGAGACACAATAGTGTAGGATTCTATATGAATAAAATCAAAAACCTTATGATAAACTCTACCTTAAAAATTGCATCTAAACTAATTGAATTAACCTACTAAGCGAAAATAATAAAATTATATATAATAGAAAATGATATGTTTATATTTTATTCATTTATCATAAGTTTTGAAAACATAACCATTGTACTTACATAAAAGTATTAACATTATGTTATGGTTTATAATTAATATTTATGTTTTTCTATATTGTAGACCGTTATCTAAAAAAGTAACATATCTTAGTTTAATTTATCTATAGCCATATGCATAATATTTTAATCAGTTGTTCATTTTTAGATTGTCTAGTATGCATCTGGTTACTTATTTTCTTGTTTTTGTTCAGGTAAGTGTTACTTATTTTCTTGTTTTTGTTCATGTAGGAAATGTTTACTGAAGATAATTGATGTATTTGGTGCTATGTTTGCATTTCTAAATCTATTAGTTATCCCGTTTATAATTTTGGAATATGTGTATTATATTAGTTGCATTTATCTATTGCATCTCAAAACACCCTAAACAGTGGATTAGGTCACAACCAATGAAACCTCAAAATCATAATAGCTACCATGATAGAATCCAGATGGGTTCTTTATTCCTAACTATGTCAAGTCTAATTGGGACTTTTCACTAGGGATAAACCCTACTATTTGTGAAGGACAATTCCACCCTATCAATAGTTTTTGGCAGTGGGAGGGCTTGATGACAAGCATACACACGTGGAGTTATTTATTTTAGAAATATGCTATAAATAGCCTATGGATCCTCTCCATACCCTTGCATGGGATCATATTTTAGTCTTTCAATGTCATCACACGCTATCCCACAACAAACAATAGATATATTTGCCTAAAGTTAAATTTGATGGTGAAGGAGAAACCTCTACATTTAGGCATCTCGATAGATTTAACCTGGGATGCCAATATTTTATATTATTTCAAGGAAATGAAGTATGCAAGTTGTTTTCCATCACATTCGAAGAAAAAATCCAAGCATGGTATAGGGCGTTACTCACCAAGTCTATTCATAGTCAGAATAAATTTATGGAAGTTTTCTTAGTTGCTCATGCTAAGTATCAATTTGAATAACTTTGTTATCAATTGCAAGAAGTTTGTAAAGACAACACTGAGTTTGATGACAAACTGATTTTGGGGATCACATAGATTTATTATATGTTTCAAAACAATGTAAAATCATCTAGGAAAGAATTCATTGACTAGTATTCACATATTATTTTTATTCCTAAAGAAGAGGAGTTGTTAACAAACTGTGAACAAGGTTCAATTTATCAATTTTATTTTTATTTCCGTCTAGACCTCCAAAACAAGAATTCTTATCCTTTGGCGAACAAGGTAATCTAGAAAGCATTGTTCCATGAAACATGCATGTACAAGAACTCAAGTAGGAGGATAATAAAGGTTCTAACATACAAAAATATACCATATGGTGTTCTAATTCAAGAAATCATGTTGTAGTCTTGGACTGTATATAAAAAATAGATTCTATTATCCAAATAGAGAATGACCAAGATGAGGTGTACACAAATAAGTATGTGGATGGTTCAATCAACTATATTGCTAGAGTCTAGGAACCCCAAGATTCCCAGATACTTTTACCTACCCTTGTTGAGGAAGATACCTTGAGGGAGAATTCCAAATGTCTTATTCAACTTATTCATCATTCCTTTATTATAAAATCAAAGTACCCCTTGAAGGAAAAATGTTAGAGTTTGTTTCAATTCATATTTACAATCAGAATAGGGAGGTTGGACATAAACATGTTTTGTGAATCTCATGGGTAATGGTGGTACAACAACCAATGGTAAATTAAGACATCTTTATTATGGAATAAACCAGTTAATATTATGAAGAAATATCTCTATTCAAAACTCCTAAACACAATAAAGGAATTAGTTCATCTACAATAACAAATCCTATTGATTTTCCAATCTCATGTAATCTATAGTTTAATTTCATAAATAAGACAAAAGGGAATATTCCAAAAATTGAATCTTGGTTTATATTTAATAAAAAATTCATTTCGGTAATTCTTTAAACTTAGATGGTGTGCACACTAAGGTTGTTGAATATATATGAACTAATAACCTCAAACATCATGAGAATAATGGAGACAATACTATCGGTATTGATTCCTTTTGTGGAATATGTTCATATTCTCTCAGTCTATGAAAATTTCTATGCTCTCTACCCAGATCTTTTTGCTAACATCCAATTACATGGAAATTTACTAGATTACTTTGTAATTATTGTTGGGATGAAATGCAAAGCGATGATGAATTATAGTTTGTGAATATTGAAGATATTTTTTTCAAAGGAGCATAAATTCAAACTTACCAATCACAAAGAAAATCAAAAGGCTCAAGATTATTCAATCCCAGATCAACAAAAATTATAGTCAAGCTCATATTAACAAAAACTATACTCATGAAGTTGACTCATCCATAATGCATAAACTTGAGAATTTATTGTTGACCCACAACCTACAATTTGAGGTCAAAGAAGCAAATGAAGTAGAGGTTGTTTATGATATCCCTATGGCTTATGATAACATCTATGTAATAGAGGTGGATCTGAGCATATTCATGTCATTTACTGTGGATTTATGTCATTCATTCAGTCATGTTCAACCTTCAAAAACATCTGCAATTTTTGAGCTTCTGGTACATAATTTGATCATGAGAGACATTAATTATCTTGTTTTATCATGGATTATGAGACACTCAATGATATTTCAGAACCTCAGGAGGAAAAAACACTAATATCTCAACCAATTTTCATAAATAACAAAATGAATTATATGTTGACCAAAGAATAATTTTCTATGAGCATCACCTCAGAACACCCAATCAAGTGCCATGCGAAGGTACCTCACTCACCTTTGGATTATTTTGAAACAATCAAAGGTCACCAAAATGGTTTTCACGATGTTATCGAGACATGGTTAGAATTATCTTTTTATTAAATGTTTCCATGAAGCTGTAAGTATTTATTACTTCTTGCTATGATTAAATTTTCTAATTCTTTAATTTTTTCAACTTTGCATTCCACTACACACCAATCATATGTACCCATGCATAACCATGATACCCCTATGGGTTTGTATCTCCTTTGATGGTTACATTGGTTCTATGATTTCACATAACATTCCTTGAGCCATTGTAGGTCATGATAGAAATAACACAGTTAATTTGTTTTCTTAAAAGAATACATTCTCATGAATAATTTCAATTTAGTTTTTCTTTTCTTTAAAGAGAACACTTCACTCACGTTTGTTCCTTAAGAACATCAGTATATAAAAATAGGAATTTTGGTTTTCAATTGATTTGCTTTATTATTAGTACATTTTTCTCATAGAGATCATTGTTTTAGCTACTTTTACCCGATAAACTAGTTTGAACAACATAGAAATCACTCTGCTTTGTCTTCGATTTTGAAGTTGGATCCGGCCATGTTTTTTTTTCAATCTAATATAACAACCATGTAAAGGAACAAATTAATAGGAAGTTGGTATATAAATCTCCTTATTGTTCCCTAATCCCAACAACTGGAAATTGGCAAACACATAATCATATTAACAACATCCATGCATGTATGGATTTTTTTAATGAAGGTGCTTAATTTCTATTGAGTATAAAAATGTTGAATATTGAAGAGAGTCCTTGATGTATTTCAAGAAAGTCATAGATATATATATATTTTTGTACTAGGGGGATCGACAACTAGGATGGGGTTGGTACTTGCATGACATGGGGTCCACAGATCCAATTCTGTCCACTATCACTATACCCCTAGGTACACCCACACAACCCGCAAGCATTTGGAAAGGGTAAGTCGGGGTGATTTGAACTCATGACCTCTATTTAAAACATTTCATTCATATCAAGCGAATTTCCGGCTGAGCTACACTCCTGGGGATAAGAAAATCATAAATATAATGTTAATATAAATCGATGTATTTTAATCAAATATTTCAATGGATGCATGATTTTAATTTTTTTGTGTTGAATTAGATTTTCTAAGCTCATGGGAAGAAGAGAATAGAAAAATGACTCCTTAACTACTCTTCATCAAGAAACCAATAAATCCCCCCAGATGGGGTGTCACCAAGGAAAATAGGTTGGTGTTATGGTGATGTGACTAGTAGAGAGCATGGAGAGAAGCTCTAGGAATGGGAGGCTTCAATTCCTATCCCTTCCATGTAGGTGAGAGTGTGCATTGCATATACGCCATCCCCTTAAGTTTAATGGTGAAATGGTGAGGCACAGAGAAACCGCCATAAGGAGGATCAAACGATTTATGCACCTTGATTGAAATATTAAACACCATCCTAAGAAAAAAATCTTCATTCGCATTGGCATGCCTTCGGATGGGAGTGGAAGGATCTGGGTTAACACTTTGTTGACCATCAGTGCAACTTCTTTAGTCATGGTGAGAGAGCATCTGCATGCTTCTAGCCATCAGGGGGGGCTACCATTGAGGTCGCTCGTTGGAGGGTTGTGGAATGGCCAATCTCCTAACTTTAATGATGGACGTGTTCTATGATATTAGGAATTACATTCCAGGCTTTGGATAAGAATCACAAATAAAGGCTTAGGATCTTGCGCGTTGGGTTCAAGGGATTATTGAATGGTGCGCAGACATTGTCAAGGTGCTAAATATTCCTCTCCCACATTTTGAGGTGGGGGTGCTGCCTGAGAATGCTCTCCCAAATCCAGAAGCTCCTCCTACACCAGATTCCACTACGCCAAATTCGGCTTCTGGTGATAGTGGAAAAAGGACCGAAAATTGAAGTTATGGATGTGCCTGCAACAATCGAAATGAAGGTGAAGCCCAAGATAATTATTCTTGAGAGAAATGTAGAAAAAGAGGAGAAGGATGGAAAGGAGGTGGATCCTCCATTGCGATGTCGATGTTTGGACACTGGTCCATCTATGAATATTTAACAATGACGTGTGCCTCCAAGCTTGAATGACGGGTTATGCAATGTAGCTCTACTTTCCTTTTTGATTTCCTAGTATGTTGATACAAACCGTTACACCAAAACCCTGAGGTGTTAGTGAAGGCCGTCCATTAGGATCTTAACATCCCACCATGCTCCACAGTCCAGACTCTGGGCTGGATGTGCGCCCGTACGGTGGTCTCCCCTTTGCACCGTACGAGCCTCGGGAGAACACTGCAATGCCGACGTTGCCACCCGCTTTGTGACTTGAACCTGGGTGGAGGCTCTGATACCAAATGATACAAACCGTTACACCAAAACCCCGAGGTGTTAGTGAAGGCCGTCCATTAGGATCTTAACATCTGTTACCTTATGGATATCTATTTTATATTTGAAAATCTATGGGATATTTCAAGATTGTTCAATGTTCCTTTTTGTAGCAATGTGGAGGCAAAGAGTAAGCAAGGTCTGTGTATCTTGATAGAGGCAATTTCAAGTCATATTTCTTTTATAGAAAATTTCAGTCAAACTTGATGTAATTTGATATGGGCTGATTGTAGACTTTTTTGGTCTTCTGGATTGGGAAAATTATACTTCTTGAACTCCTAGGGCCACATCATTGCTTGTACTTGTAAATTTTGTATTATGTAATATAAGAATTAGCTTACAAAAAAGAAGAAGAAACCAATAAATCTTTAAATTTCATTAACTATTGAGACCTATTTACCTATGATTTCAAAGATGATAAGGCAATGGAAGGTTTGCGGGATTAATATAATATGTATTCTATGTCTTGTAATGGTTATGCAAGATCAACACATGCCAGAGACAAGTTTTTGGAAAATTTGAAAGAAGATGAAAATTTGGTTGAGAGCATGGCTTTGTACAAGGAAATTTCAAAATCCTAAAATATAAGAGATAAAATAATCCCAATATAATTGTAAAAATCATACAACTCACTTTCTTGTTTGAGGAATTCCATCTATATTTTAGAATAATTAGGACCTAGGAAAGAAACACTTCCCCAACCTTAACCCTTCATTATGAACAATAAGGAAATGGACAAGGTAGCACATTAGTCATTAAATTACAATTTTGAATCTGACCAACATGGTAATCACTTTCATGACTTGGTGGAGTTATGGATAGAATTATCATGGTATTTGTTGTAATTTGTGGGATTACATGGGGTTACCAATAGTGCATCAATCATAAATATAAGCATACATTGCACACATAATCATACATGCATATGAGAGTACATGAATTAGATTAATGGATACCCGAGGAAAAAGTATATTTATTTATCGAAGTAGGACAATGATGTACACATGAATTTTTATTTTCCTTGGATCACCAGTCTGTTATATATTTGATACATACAGTTATTCAGTTACAGTTTATTAATTGTTCATTCGGTTTTCCTAACCGACAAGACTAACTAATACGACCACATGTTAGTAGGTTGGGAGGGCCTAGTCAGCTGGCTGACTAGGATCCTCCAACATCTCCCCCACCCTAAAACATTTCTTCGTCTCGAAGAGACTCGAGAGATATAAAATTTAGAGACAAAATTTAGAAATTGGTGCTATTATTTCTGCTGCGACATGGATGTTTCACCCAGAGGGGTACAATCAACACAAGATTCAACAATTGTTAGGGAAGAGAGAACAAGGAGATCTTGGAAGTAATCCCATTCTAATAAGACGACTTTTATGTTTGTTGTTATGTTGGTTAACTGTGAAAGCTGGAGAATCTAGATATGTATTGGTTCATTGAATATCTTCTTCATGTCGTGGCCACGTGCTTGTATATAAAGCTTAGCAGATCTCATTAGGTGGTAGATAAGTTGAGTGAGGTGACTGACTTCCTCTTGAGATTTCTTCGCTTTCTCAAGCCATTGGTACTCATTTCGGAGAAGCTGGTCTTGTCGTTGTTTTTCCATGTGAATCCTTTCTTCTAGTGCTTGAGCCGCTTTTGCGGTGGTCAACTGGTTCTGCTTACGAAGTTCTAATCTAGTATTCTACTGTTTTTGGATATATATGCAGAATCTACCATAATAAGAGTACTAGTTGTTTAAGACAATAGATGCATTGGTTGCTTGTGGTTCATATTCTTTTAACTTAGCATCACACTCTATAAATGCTTTGAAGTATTCTGCAAGGAGGAAACCTATTTCATCTTGTTTCTTATGGAGTAGTTGTTCTTGATTTTTGCCATATTTTTCTAGGAAAAACTCGAATAAGGATTTGATTTTGTCGATTGGTTTCTCTGGGAGAAGCTCTGGAAACTATCCGATACTTTGTTGGTATTTTTTAGTGCAGATATTCTATGTTTATTTTTGTTCTTCCTTGATCATTTTAATATTTTTGGATTCATCTTTCCATCTTTTGTTGCATTCTGCAGTGGCTACTTTAATAAAATTGTTAATATTTTCTGAGATTGAGGATGGTGAAAGGGTAATTGTTTTTGCTTCTTGTCCTTCTGCTGGTCGGACCGTGAAGGCAATATTTGGAAACTTCTTATTCTTCTTGTCTTTCTTGAATGGATTCTTGGGATCTTTGGTGGATCTTGGAGCTGTTTGAGGGGTAGTAGACATATTTGCAGTCGATGTGATTAGGGAAATAGAAGTCATAATTGTTGAGGATGAGGGAGGTACTGGTGATGATGGGGGTTCTGATGATGACGATAAAGGCGAGGACGATGGTGTATGGGACATAGATGGTATAGGTGACACTGACGGTGGATCGAAATTCAAGTTTGAAGGTGACTTAGTGGTAGAGGAGGTCACTGGTAAAGGCATCGACATGGTTTATAATGTGTTCAATTGCACGAATGACTAAGGAGGATATGTATAGGTAGCCAATGGTGTTATGGGATCCAAAAGGGGCAGTTGTAGTGGAGGTATATGATCAAAGAGGGCATTAAATTTGCATATAGAAGAGGAGAGACTCGAGGGGGAAAGTGGAGAACTTGTAGTGACGGGAGAGGAAATCATTATAGGTGACAATGAGGTGGTAATGACAGTTGATTCAATTGGTGTCAGCATCGGTATTGATGCAACAAGAGAATTTGAGTGAGGTGTAGGTAGAGGAAGGGGTACACTCAAAGTGATGGTTGAGGCTATACTTGTTCTCAAATGGGTATACATAATTGGTCGTGAGACATGTGGTTGAATTACATATTTTATAGAGGGTAATTTTACTTTGCTTGGGGTTTGAACTTTTCTGATTGATGGTTCTGGAGGTTTTTCTAACTGAGGTGTGCTAGCTGGTTTTCTAGAAGGACTCGTGGAAATGTTGTGGATATATTGTGCTACAAATTGACGAAATTCATGTGTATTTGTAAAGTGATCAAAGTCCACGGAGGATACCTATTGTTGATTCTTCTTCGACTGGAGCTAGTAATGGCAGCGGTGAGTCGTCTGATAGGTCAATTTAATCCTTTGAATATTTGTAAGTCTGAGATTTATTTTGAAGTGGGAATGACATGATATCGGGAACTGTTGTGGTAGTTGGAAACAACAACTTCTTTTGTTGGAAATCCTTCTGAATCTACTGATCGATAGTTACATTGTTCATTATAGCTTCGACCAGAACATGCTGAGCTTGATCTCTAATCTATTCAATATCATCTTCTGTGGGATCGAGCAATAAATTTATTTTTATGGAAGTTTGCCTGGTTTCTTTGTCTTTGAGGTTGCGTTGGTACACAAAGATCTTGTGAGCGACTTTGGAATTTTTTCTTTTAGTCATGGTTTCTAAAAGTTAGGCTGTTCTCCATCCTTGGTGAGTGGTTCTTTCTCCTCTGTTTCAGTTGCGTTGTCTGCGAACTCAGTGACTGGTTATGTGCTTGTAGTGGTGACTGGTATAAGTGATAAAGGGTTAACTGGTTCTTCTACTGCACAAAATTATGTAAGGTATAATTCCACTTCTCTTTGTTCTTCTAGTTCTCCTTCTAACAAAGGTTCAATAAGATCCATATGTTGTACTGTGGCTAGGGTCGGTATGGTGTATACAATGTTTGATTGGTTTTCCAAATCAATGAATAAATCGAGAATATTATGATAAAAATCCAGTTCTTTTGCATCTCCTCCCGTGCCCTGATTGTACCATACTTTTGTGCAGTCAAGGAAGAGTTCAATGTGTGCTTCGGGAGTAGGAAACGATGAATGTGTTATGGTACTCTCCATGTTGTGCATCTATTTTTAATATCTTGGAACTAGTGTTCCAATAATTTTTTTCTTTGTTCAATTTAAACGATGGCCCTTTTCCTGCAAATGCCTGAAAGTTCCGCATAAGGGGTTGGTAAATACTGGGAAACTCTATTTTTTTGACTGGGGTAATTTTTTCCATTACCATCCAGATTAGTAACGACGGAAACCTGATGACGTGCGTGGAATCCTAACATTTCGCATAGTTTTATTTCACTAATTGAGATAAAATGGTTGTCCCAATTGAAAATTCTTGCATTAGTTGCAACTTGTTTTACCGCTTCCAGCGTGTCCAGCCTCAAGTTAGATGGCCGACCCGAAATCGTTAAGCATAATGATATTATAATGGAATCCCACTTGTAATTTTCATATTGAACTTTGCTAATGATTAACCCTTTTGAATTCTTTCTGGTGGATGATCATGCAAAGTCCTCCACTAAGGATTGTGCGTTGCTGGTCAGTGGAAATATTGGTCCTTTACTTGAGAAGCCTTCAATTGCACCAATGAGTGAATATGTGATAGGGATGGTCACGTCTATCCATATTTTCCTGTCATGGTATCTGCTAACAAGGAATTTTGCAATTATTTCTCTTTACCCGTCAAATGATGCTAACAAGGTGCATTGAAGTATTGTCAAATTGTTGTTGTTCTAAGCTTATGAGCAGGCTCTATCCATTTCTTGTCTCGAATTACCCATTTCCTGAATTCTGCATAGTGCTTCCCCCAATTTGGTTCGTCGAGCTTTGCTTTTTGAATTCTATGTATTTTGGCTTTAAGCCAGGGGCGTCATGGCGGATTCTTCTTGCAGCATTTTGGCTCGCAGTTCAACGGCTTTGGACCTTGTTCATGCGGTGGCTTTCTTCGGTTCCATGGCTAGTTCTTTAACAGGAAGGGTGAGCATAAATTCTTTGTGAATTGCTTGCTCTTGTTTGCACTGTGCTATGAAGTATGAGCATGAGTCTTCAAGTGAAATTATAGGTGTGGCAAGTTGCAGTGCTTTGGAGTGGGTGGGTGAGCACATTAAATTTGAATTTTGCGGGTTACAACTCACTCGTACGTGTGGTAAAACTTCCAAGATAATTTTTCTCCATACATAGGGCGGTGTGCATGGTAGTCATTGTGTTTCTCAATTCTCCCGTTGGTATTTTACTCTATATCTTATGTCGTATTTCTTTAGTCAGCTAGGTGATTCTTTGGTCGATCGCTTCCATGAGTACATCCTTGTATCTTTGTTCTTTAATTCGACACTATAAGAAAGTCAGATTCTTTGAGAGTGATGTCCTTTTTCGTTCCCACACTCTGCCTCTTCTATCCAGCTCGCTCCCATCTTTTTCTTCCTTGCACCCACTCTGCTAGAGAAATTCATGTCTTAGTGCTTTTTATATTTTTTTTCTAGGTTAGTTATGTAACATATTTTTTAATTATAACTTAAAATTAATTAACTTTTACTAATTCTAACAAAACTATGACACGACGTTCGACTAGTGATGATACTTCCACTAGTCGACGTCATGCTTTTTTAAAAGTCAATAGAGATTTAGTTGTGCCCCATTCATGATCCTTTTGAAGACACAACCTTGTAGGGTTTTTAGTTTAACTGATCCATTGTTGTTGGTTTCTTTCACTATGTATGTTCCTAGCCATCCAGTCTCAAGCTTTTTCGGTTTTCCTTTTATCCGACTATTATATAATAGTACTAAGTTTCTAATGGAGATGTCTTTAATTTTGATATTTCGGTCGTGCCAAGCTTTGTGCTGCGTCTTTTTAACTTATTAATGATGTATGTCAATCATTTTCTCCTCTTACAACTTTTGTAAGCCAAAGAATCTGTCCTGAGTTGCTTGAAGGATGTCGAGATGCAATACTTGAGAAATAGTTGGCACTTGTTTAAAATGTAAAGGGGCGACTGCTTCTTGACCATAAACAAGCTTAAATGGTGCTTGACCCTTTGATATTTTGTAGGTTGTTCTATATACCCATAGTATCGCCACGAGAAGGGTAATTTTTAGGGATTCTAATCATAGACTCAAGTGTAGTATTCTAGGCGATTATTTTGGATTGGAATATATATATATATATATATATATATATATATATATATATAGATATATATATATATATATATATATATATATAGATATATATATAGATAGGTAGGCGAATATTAAATATGAAACATACAATTTACTCTTGAAACTTGTAAATTTGGGTGAATATTATGATAAAAAAACATATTTTATGTAAATATAGAGGATATTAGAGACTAAAAATGACCAAATAGAGAATTTAATTTTTGAAAAAAAGCCCCCAAAATTTCCAATTGGCGAAGTTTCACCCCTAAAACTTTCCCTGGCCACGGGGATTTTGTCGTCCCAATCGTCTTTGCCAATGTTGAAAATCTTTGTTAACCCTTTGGTCAGTGTTTTGTTAAATGAATTGACTGCTCCATTCGATTGCGGATGGTAGGATGTACTTTTATGATGGTCTATCATGAATTCTTTCGTTAAAACATTAATATAGTTTTATTAATAAAATGCATGCCTTGATCACTGATGAGTGTTAACGGGCACCCAAATATTGTAATTATATTTTCATATATAAATTGGGATACAAATTCACTAGTGCAGGATTCGATTGGTTCTGCTTCTTCCCATTTTGTTACATACTCTACTACAGTAATAATGTATCACACACAAGTCTGATGACCGAGTTTTGGAAATGGTCCGACAAAATCAACTACCCATATTTCAAATGTAAGGCTGGGATTAACATATATTAATGGAATTTCATGTCGTCTAAGCGGCCAACCCATCCTTTGACATTTTTCTCACTTAACCACATATGTTTTGCAGTCCCTATTAAGTGATGGCCACAATAATCCAGATTGTAATATTTTTCTAGCAATGCTGTTGGTGTGAAAATGGCCTCCTCGGGCCACATGAGTGTGCTTCTTCTATGATATCTTGTCGTTCATGCTCAAGTGTACATAGACGAATTATGTCGTCAGGACCAAGCTTGTATAAGTACCCATTGATTAGTGTGTACACTGTAAGGTGCTACTTTCATTGCTAAGATATTTTTCTTTTTCTCTGATGTTCCTCGAGGCGCCTGGCCTTCTTGTAGGAATTATGCGATATCTTCTAATTATTTTGTTACAAATTCTACGCTAAAAAGGTGTGTATCGAGTAGTTCATCGTCGATGACGATTGGGTCTTCTCTGATTCCAATGCGCGATAAGTGGTCGGGACCGACATTCCAATTCCTTTGTTGGACTATGATTTCAAATTCGAATTCTTGAAATAACAAGAGCCAACGAAATATATGACCATGGTGGAGTGGTTTATTCACCAGATATTTAAGAGCTTGATGGTCTGTATAAAATACAAATGGATTATCTAATAAATAATATCGGTATTTATATAGTGCAAATATCATTCTGAATCCTTAATGTTCAATCATGGAATAGTTTCTTTCAACTTTATTCAGTTTTTGACTAATGTATGCATTAGGGTGATCGAATCCGTCGTATCCAGGTTGTGTTAATATTGATCCGACTGTGAGGCCTGAGGCATCAATATGGATGTGGAGCTTCTTCGACCAGTAATGAAATTTAGTATTGGAGCTTCAACTAGTTTTCTTTTAAGAAATTTGAAAGATTCTTTACATTTCAAAGCCCAAAAGAATTCAACCTATATTATGAGTAATTCTTCCAAAGGAAATGTAATGTTAGAATAATGTCGGATAAAATTCCTGTAATATCTAGTATGTCCAAGAAAAATTCTAACTTGCTTGGGATTTACTGGAGGTTATAAGTCAAGGATGATTTTTTTTTTTAGCTAGGTCCACTTTTATGCCATCATTGCATACGACATGGCCCAATAGTATTCCTATTGGTGTGGAAAATATGCTTTTCTTTATATTTAAGGATAATTGTATTTGTATAATCCTTTCTAGCATTAGCAGAAGCCACTATATGTGTTCTTTGAGCATTGAATATATGGTCCAGTTGTCAAAGTAGACATCCATTGTTTTATATAAAAATTATTGGAAGGATTTTATAACTATTTTGGAAAAGGCAACATGGTCTTTCTTTAAGCCAAACGACATTACTCTTTTGACAAATGATCCAAATTCACAGAAAAATGTAGTATTATGTTGGCTTTCCTTCGCAATGGGAACCTGGTTATATCCGAAAAATCCATCAATGAACAAATAACATTCATTCCCAACAACTTCATTCATGATTTCGTCGGCAAAGGGTGTTGGGAAAGGGTCTATGAGGGTTACTTTATTGACACCTTAGAACTCGACACAAACGTGGAGTCTTTTTGGGTAATGTTTCTTTGGCTGGAAATACAAGGGTCTGGTCCACTCGGATTGAATCATTGGGTATATTATTCCTGCATTTAACATATTTTCAATTTCTTTCTTGACTATATAAATTTATGCTTGTTGACAGGTTTAATGTCAGGCATTATGTCAATTTTCATTTGTCCCATTTTTTGTACCAGTCCTTTCAAATATTTGTAGTCTGGAGAAAATACATCTTGGTATTATTTAAGCAGATTAGTTATTTATGAGGTTTGTTTCTCTAACCAGTAGTCACCTATCTTTGTCAATTTTGTTGATCCATAAGTAGATATGTCAGCTTCTTTTGTCTTAATTTCAGCGTCCATCCATTCTGGTGCTCTTGATTTGTTAATCGATCGTTCACCTTCTTTAAATTATGTAAAAGCTGGGGGAAACTCCTTGTCGTCATCTTCATTCTCTTTTTCTTTGGTGGAAATTTTAAAAATCATTTTTACTTGTTGGATTACTCGCGGGTGATCTTTTTTCCATCGTAATATCTTCCCGTAAGTATGCCCATTCTCCATTTCCATTCGAGTCATCGCTTGGTCTGACTATTTCTGTTTAACATAAGTTTATTTACAGTCTGTGATTGGTCGGACGCTTTGGTTGTCTTCTTGTTTTGTCGGTTTAATGAATTGGTGTAATTCTTGCACTGCTTCTTGAAGGCATTCTTCTGTAGGTGAAAATGATAAATCTTTAATAAAATTTTCCTTGAGAGTTTTCCAATTAAATGTTTCCCTTGTTTCTTCTTCCATCTTATACCATTTGTTAGGTAAATGATATAATGTATTTGGAAACAAGTGTGGCCAGATTCTTTCATCTATGTATCTGGCTTGTTTCCATTCTTTTTCACAATTTTCGATATGTACAATATGGTCTAGTCCTTGTACAAATTTCAAAATTTCCAATTGAGTGCTAATTTTCTTCCTCCAAACCTTTCAATGAAGTATGTCGATGTGGTCTTCCATGTCTACAGTCATGACTGATGGGTGTACCACCATCGAGTTGCTTTCCCAGTGAATGTTTCGACTAAACTTTGCAACTGTCCTTGCTCACTGATGGTTTTAGATACTTCCTCTACATGAAGTACTGGTGACTTGCATTCATTGAACCTCAAAGGGGCCAGAGTCATTGGTTCACTCTTTGTATGTATAAGAGTTGGATATTATTTTTCTCTTTTTTTTCAAATATCTTTAGAATTATAGTTATTGTGAAGCATTGTTGTGTTGGTCGTCGAGGGATAAATTTGACCATCCAACATTCTCTTGCATGTTTTTCATAATTTTCAATTTGCTAGTTGTATGGTTATGAGTCGAAATTTTGTTTCATGGACATAGGAGAACCTAGGTGAATTTCACCAAACTAATTTGGTTCTATTGAATCTTCGTTACCTTCCATGACTTGGTATAATTGCCTTATATCTCTATCATTATCTTCTGGTTCTTCCCAAGGTTTTCCTTTTTCCTTGAGATGGATTGATAGGTACTATGACCTTTTTTCCTTCTCTTTTCATTTTTTTCTATATTTTTTTAAAGAAATAGAATCTTTCTTTTTCTGGCCGTAAGGGTGACCGAATAATGTTGGGAAGGATTTGGATCCTTCTCTTGGGTCGATGATTTCAAAATCAATATGTGTGCTAATACCCATAATTTTGGTATTAACATTTTTCCATACACCAATGGGTTCGATCAACCCTTGGTCAACAAGTTTAAGATAGACTCCTGACTCTACTAGTCATGGTTGACCCAAGCTTTCCCATGTCGACCTCATCATTATATTGGATTGTGACCCAAATTCAAGGACGACTTGTGAAATGCAAAACCATTTGACTTCGAGGTCAACAAGGGGGTCAATATCAATTTTTTCATTTTGATTTAAATTGCAAATATTTTTGGTGATCCTTTCATTCACTGAGTTGTTTTTGATAAGATACATTATATTGATTAGTCGTGCAACAAATTCCTCCTTTGTTATAAGTTGCAGTAACTCATTACGTGTTTTTTTTATGGATTCTCTAGTATTTTCTTCATACATGATTTCCACAAATATTTTTGTAGCATTGTTAAATATTTCTTTTTGCTTCAACGGGTTAGGATAGTTATCTTCCTTTCTTTGTATTCTTGTGACATGGGGGTTATCCCCTCCAATCATTGTACCTTGTCTAGTGATTACTTGCAAATTTTTAGTGTTTAATGCTTCATGTTTAGGAACACTAGACAAGAGATTAAAATTCCTTTCATTATTAAGTGCTTCTAACATGATGGGGAACTCTTCTAAATTATGCTCCCCTACACCACATTTTGTACAAAATTTGAGGTCTGTTTTATCTTTCCATGGACAGTCGGGACTCAAATGTTCTTCACTATAGTAGATGAAGCAACATGGTTTTCCTCGAACTGGTGGGAGGTATCCTCGATTGTTGTATCTTCAACGACTGTTGTATTCGCCTCATCGGTTGTTTCCATTATTGTACTGGTTGTTGTTGCAGGAGTCTCGACCTTTCTGTTCAACCGTTTGTGTCTAGTACACTGTATGATAATTTGCATTAGTATTTAAGTTCTTGATACATTCTATAGTCAAATGTTGCATCAACCGACATATTCCACACCATTTTGGTTTTACATTGTCAGCATTATAGGGGTGGTATGTCATTGAATGAGGTTAAAACCTTTCAAATGTTGCAAAAATAACTCTTTTGTGTCGTCTAGAAATTACTTGGTTCATGCTCTTCTGGAAATATTCTCAGGTTTTATTCGAGTTGTTTCATTTCTCTTTGGTATGTGTTTCGATCGTCATGGTGCCTTCTTCACTCGTCGTAGGGGAAATTGTCTCTGGAGTGGACTTCCCTTGAGCATGTGGTACACCATAGACTATTATGGTTCATGGTAAGATGCTAAAGTGATATTTGTATTGTTTCAATCTTTTCTTCCTGCCATCTATCGACAGGTCCTGTTGAGTAGTATGCATTCAAATTGACTCTTAGAGCTTTCTTTAAGACGTCGTCATATGTTTGTTGATGTATTTGTAACTTTGGAATGTATTTCATATATGTATATTGTATTCCTATAGAGATGTTATTATTCCTCTATATGGAAGTGTTTGTATTCCTATAGAGATGTTATTATTCCTCTATACGAAAGTGTCGTCATTTATATTGTAAGTGTCGTAACTTATACTTGATGGGTTATTAGACCACCTTGTTGGGGTTGGCCCTGTATAAGTCATGTGGGTTAAAGGGTTATTAGACCACCCTATTGGGGGTCGACCCTGTCAGCATTATGTTATGTGGTTAAGTTAAGGCCGACCTAGTAAAGGTTATTAGGCAAGTCAAGTCAAGTATAAATAGAGTGAGGGAGGCACTCTATTTGATCATTCACTTTCTCACCCTTACACTCATTGGAGAGTGGTGCACTAGTGGAGGAGGAGAAGCTGCTACTAGGAGTATATCTCTTATGCTTGTGTTGTATCATTTCTCTATCTATCTCTGAGGAAGTTGTGGGGTTTTTCACCTTTATGGTTTTCCCCAGTGAAACTTTGTGTGTCTATTGTCTCTTGTGTGCTTGCATTATTGTGTCCATGATTGATATGATGTAGATATGCTATACATGTTGTTCTCTCAGTTAAGATCCTAGATAATATTGAAGTAAATTATGAAAAACTAACATGGTATTAGAGCTAGCCTGAAAGAAGGCATGGTATGGCATTTATGGCACTTGTTGCACTTGTGAAGCTAGGGCTTGATATATAAAAACCAGTCATCGTAGAAATTTCTCTATAAATTCATTTTGGAAAAGTTTCAAGATCTGAAAATCTTACAAGTCGAAGATAAGATCCCCATGTACCTTGTGTCCGAAGGAGAGCCTATAATTCGTTGTACTTTCATATTTATGATCTGTACAATATAGGGTTTCTGCCTCTTCCAGATCTCAGTCATAAACAGGTGACCTAGGAAAAAAGGTCACAACTTGGGCTAGGAAGATCCAAATGAAATTTCATAAAAATTGGCAGGTAGGGCACGGACTATACTTTCACAGGTAAGATTTTCAGAGGCCGAAATTCAACCAGTGATACGTGGCACTCCGTACAAGTTCGCTCTCCTGTTTTATCCCATAAACAGGTCACGTTGCGACACTTGGCATAACTATCTCTTAGAGAATCCATTTGAGTTCAGACCTATGGGGTTGGAAAGATATCAGGTCAGGATACCATAGGTAGAATTTTTAGATCCTATAGATCTGAAATTTTGGAGTTACACCAGAAACAATCAGGTGCATATTTCTTTCAAAACAGAATTGGATTTCAGAGCACCTTCATTCATGGCTACGGGAATTTAGGGTTTCAGATAAAGTTGGAATTTTTGTAATCGGAGAGCATGGCTAGATTCTCCTCATCAAAATAGAAATTTAGAGACCAAGATCGAATTTTTTGGTTGGGCAGAAGGTCGGGATTGATCAAACCCTAGTTCGGGACTTTGATCAGAAAGGTGAAAAATTAGGGCTTCTGCAAAAATGGGAATTTTTGAAATCTGTGACCATAGCTGGATGTTCCTTGGAAAAATAAAAGTTTAGAGATTTGGATCAAACTATTTGGTTGGGTGAAGCTCTGGGAAAATCAAACCCTAATTCAGGGTCCTCCCTAGTGAATTGGGAAGATTGAAAAACAAGTTTGAGGGGTGAAACTTTGCAGTTTTCAAATTCTGAGTATACCAGGTTGATTAGATCATCAAGGTGCATCTTTCTATCCTTTCAAAAGTTTGAAATTCAAAGTTTTAGTTTTTAGGGTTTCTTTGACAAGTCCCAATCTAGCTCCAGATCCAGTTTCAACAAATCAAAGTGGATTTGGTTAATCCTAGAAGAGAGTGGATTGGTCACCTGCATAAGTGAAGAAGTTCCTATTTCAGAGGGAGATGAGGCTAAGGCCTTACATAAGAAGATTACAAGCAATCTCAACTTGTATGACTTATCCAAGTATGTTTTGAGATCTGTTCATGATTAAGTTTATGGTATGTTTGTCTTCATTAAGGTTAGTACAATCTTGATTAACTTTAGACTTGTCGTATCACCTTAATAAAATTATGAATGCAGATATTCATTGACTAGGGTTTTGACACTTATGATTGTACTAATGCATTGTGGTGTTGTATGAGGTTGATGTTGTCCGCTAACATGAAAGGTACATCAAGAAAGACAAATCATGTTCTAGTTCAAGAACATATGACCATGGTGACATGAAGATAAAGATTCATCCATTGTCATGGATCACATAGAAGCTCTACTTACGAGGTATGTATAATTTGGTTCTACAATGATTAACCTATGAGATATGCAGGTTACTAGCACAAGTCATTGAAGAGAACAAGAAGACATTGCTAGACATAACTAGCAAATGTGATAACCATGTATGTTTTTCCTATATCAAGTTAGAATCCCACCTTGTGTTAGGATCTTATACTGTTGTATGGTTGATAATGATTATTCATGAAGTTAGAAATGTAAGTAATCAAGGGTTTATGCATATTATGTCCCTTACCTTGATTAATGATATGACTAACCAGAAAATTCCTTTGGTCAAATAAGAATATGCATGAGTAAAAGAAGTATTCCCTGAAACCTAGAATACTAATGTTTATTATCTGTGTTTGAAATGATCATGACTATACATGTTTAAGATTATTGTGTTTTGATAGTATTGAGATTATACTAATGAATGTATGAGATCTCGAGGATAACACAATAATGATACTAGTAAGCATGCATAGTGATCAAGGATGGATATAAGTTCAAAGGACAGGTAATCCAGGAAGCAAAGATCAAGAGGGAGCACACTCCAGTAGTTCCTGCAAGGAAGAAAATATTGAGAGGGAGTCCACCCCACAACCAAACAAAGATAAGTATTTGAATTGTCATTTCTTGCATACTTGTTTGTTTAAATAATATTGTTCAATGATGTTCCTAGACTTAGGGTGTGTATTATGCATATTAGAATAATTGCATTAATGAACAAGTATACTACTAATATGCATGTGATGGGTAAGTGGCCTATGGCACTGTACAACATTCCATTGCTACTTATCTAGAATGAAACCTCTTTGCTGACATGTTGGGAGTTGTGCACACTCTTAACAATGTTCTGGTAGAGATTGGAAGGCATCTAGAAAGTTACAGGATATGGATAAATGTTGTATTGAAGCATTGGCTAAGATAATTGCATGACTATATGACATATGCCTTTATGTATAAGACTTTGTTCTGTAAACGATGAGAAGTTTCTAGTCATGCAATTGAATTTGACTTGTAGGAAAGATCGTGTACAATCACCTACGAAAGAAGGACTACAACATTTGTTCCAGCAAACAAAATTCAAAGAAAACTATCTATTGAAGATATTGAAGAATCTGAAGTTCCTAGGATTCGGGATGCAGTAATGGAAGAATGCCATGATCAAGGAATACCAGTTGATCATGAAAGAATGATGTTTGGGATGTGGTCCCAAGACCTGAAGGGAAGTATGTTGTGACTTCCAAGTGGATCTATAAGATCAAGCATGCTACAGATGGTAGCATAGAGAAATACAAAGCAAGGTTTGTAGCTCGTGGCTTCTGCCAGAAAGAGGGAATAGACTATGAAGAGACTTTTTCTCCTGTAGCCATATACACTTCCATCAGATCAGTACTTGCTCTGGCTGCAGTGATGAAGTGGAAGATACACCAGATGGATGCCAAGACAGCCTTCTTGAATGGTGTAGTCGAGGAGGAAGTGTATGTGGAGCAGCCACTTGGTTTTGAGACACATGACAGGAAGTCATATGTGTGCAGGTTGAAGAAAGCCTTGTATGGCTTGAAGCAAGCTCATAGGACTTGGTATGGTGTAGGATAGACAAATTTCTATCCAGTTTGGGCTTTACCAAGAGTAAAGCAGATTCCAACCTTTACTACAAGGTTTAGGAAGGAAATCCAGTGATACTACTCTTGTATGTGGATGACCTGTTTGTTACCGGTGATGGTAGATTGATTGTTGACATGAAGAGGAATCTTGCTGCCAAGTTCGAGATAAAGGACTTGGGGATGATGCACTATTTCCTAAGCATGGAGGTGTGGCAGAGTGTAGATGGAATCTTCCTTGGACAAGGGAAGTATGCAGTAGAAATCCTGAAGAGGTTTGGGATGATGGACTGCAAGGCCATGGCCACACCTATGGCATCGAACCTAAAGCTTCTGTGTGATGCTTCGTCTGATCCGGTTGATGTCATGGTGTATCGTCAGATGATTGGGTCCTTGATGTACCTGACGAACACGAGACCATATATTTGCTTTGCGGTGAACACATTGAGATAGTTCCTGACGGATCCGAGAGGTGTTCACCTGGTTGCTGTAAAGCATATTCTGAGGTACCTGAAGGGTACAATTGACTATGGGCTCAAGTATGATGCGAATCAAAAGTTTAACCTACAGGGTTATGTTGATTCATATTTGGTAGGCAATGTTGCAGATAGGAAGAGCACTTTTGGATGTTGTTTCAGTATGGGATCAGGTGTGATCTCTTGGTTTAGCAGGAAGCAGTCCTGTGTAGCACTGAGTACAGCCGAAGCAGAGTATGTTTTAGCTTGTTCGGCTAGTTGTGGGGAAGTATGGCTGAGGAAGCTACTGTCTGAGTTATTTGATCTCTCGTTGGATGCTACTAGTATCTTTTGTGACAACCAGAGTTGTATGAAGCTGTCTGAGAACCCAATGTTCCATGACAGGTCGAAGCACATTGAGATCAAATATCACTATATCATGGATATGGTGCATAGAGGAGCAATGAAGCTCCTGTATGTTGCGTTGGATGAGCAGGTTGCAGATGTGTTGACAAAACCACTAGCCAGAGTGAAGTTTGAATACTTCATATGGAGGCTTGGTGTTCTTCAGATTGACGACACTTTGAGGAAGAAGTGATGGACACATTTGTAGGAGCCATTCCGACCATGGCGAGAGGAGGATCCTTCCCATGGCTGTGGATGTAAGCGTTGTGTGATGAGCATCAGGATGATGCTTTAGTTACTGCTTTGTATATGCATCTGTTGGATGCTTTGTATGATCATGTATATGTATATGCATCATGTTGGATGCTTGGTATGTTCAGTTGGATCATGTATATGTATGTGCATCATGTTGGATTCTTGGTATGATCAGTTGGATCATGTATATGTATATGCATCATGTTGGATGCTTGGTATGATCAGTTGGATCATGTATATGTATATGCATCATGTTGGATGCTTGATATGATCAGGTGGATCATGTATTTGTATATGTATTAAGTGGATACATTGTATGATCAGGTGGATCATGTATGTGATATGCATCAGGTAGATGCATGATATGTATCAGGTGGATACATTGTATGATCAGGTGG
Source organism: Larix kaempferi (assembly GCA_027924585.1). Lineage (NCBI taxonomy): Eukaryota > Viridiplantae > Streptophyta > Pinopsida > Pinales > Pinaceae > Larix > Larix kaempferi. The sequence goes on from BSBM01001754.1 coordinate 6,167,133, forward strand.
ATCATGTATGTGATATGTATCAGGTAGATACTTGGTATGCATCAAGTGGATGCATTGTATGATCGGGATGATCATAGGTGACAAGCTTCAGGATGTTGCTCCATATGATATGCATCAGGACGATGACCAGGATGATCACGTATGATGAGTATCAGAACGATGCTCTAGATGATATGCATCAGGACTATGCAGTGATGATGATTAGGATGATCACGTATGATGAGTATCAAGATGATGCTCTAGATGATATGCATCAGGAAGGTGCAGTGACGATGATCAGGATGATCATGTATGATGAGTATTAGGATGATACTCTGGATGATGTACATCAGGATGATGTACTATGTGATGATGATCAGTATGATCATGAGCATCAAGGATGATGCTTCGTGTGATGATGATCAGTTGGATCATGAGTATCAGGTTCATACTTGGAGGTCAGAGATGATATGTGGCAGGTTGTGCAAGTAGCATGTAATCAGTCCTAAGAGATCCGATAGGTTGAGCTGTGTGCTCGTAATCAGTCCTGGGATGAGGTATTGCTATGGAGACATGTAATCAATCCTGGAGATCCGAGAGGTTGAGCTGTGTGCTCGTAATAAGTCCTGGGATTCTCTTTAGAGATCTTGCCGGTCGTGTTACGACACATAAATGTTCTTGGGATGCTCTTTAAAGGTATTGTCTATTCACATGTAATCAGTCCTGGAGATTCGAGAGGTTGAGATGTGTGCTCGTAATAAGTCCTGGGATGCTCTTTGGAGATCTTGCCGGTCATGCTGCGGCACATAAATGTTCCTAGGATGCTCTTTAAAGGTCTTGTGAAGGGGATGCATGTAATCAGTCCTGGGAGATCTTACCGGTCGTGCTTAGGCACATAAATGCTCTCGGGATGCTCTTGTCAGGTATTGCATCAGCACATAGATCAGTCCTAGGAGACCACCTCTATCAGACCATTCGCACAAATGATGAAGACCTACAGGTGGTGGGCCTACATCCAGTGTGAAAAAGGACTGGCTCTGTAGAACTTCCTATGACGAGTAGTTCAGAGATTGATTTAGATAGCAGCAGCAGTGACGATGACGATGATTCGATGTCGATGATCCAGTGACGATGATCCAGAGAAGAAGAATTGTGCTAGAAGACCTGTGTCGAGAAATACCTTCCTAGTTAAGAGGGAGTGTTGATGTATATGTAACTTCAGAATGTATTTCATATATGTATATTGTATTCCTATAGAGATGTTATTATTCCTCTATACAGAAGTGTTTGTATTCCTATAGAGATGTTATTATTCCTCTATACGAAAGTGTCGTCATTTATATTGTAAGTGTCGTAACTTATACTTGATGGGTTATTAGACCACCTTGTTGGGGTTAGCCTTGTATAATTCATGTGGGTTAAAGGGTTATTAGACCACCCTATTGGGGGTCGGCCTTGTCAGCATTATGTTATGTGGTTAAGTTAAGGCCGACCTAGTAAAGGTTATTAGGCAAGTCAAGTGAAGTATAAATAGAGTGCGGGAGGCACTCTATTTGATCATTAACTTTCTCACTCTTACACTCATTGGAGAGTGGCGCACTAGTGGAGGAGGAGAAGTTGCTGCTAGGAGTATATCTCTTATTCTTGGGTTGTATCATTGCTCTATCTATCTCTGAGGAAGTTGTGCGATTTTTCACCTTTATGGTTTTCCCCAGTGAAACCCTGTGTGTCTATTGTCTCTTGTGTGCTTGCATTATTGTGTCCATGATTGAGATGTTGTAAATATGCTGTACATGTTGTTCTCTCAGTTAAGATCCTAGATCAGATTGAAGTAAATTTTGAAAAACTAACAATGTTGTGTATTGGTGTAGTAGTAGTGGCATCTTGATTCAAGGTTGCATACCAACAACAAAGAATTGGATTACGATAACTTGGTCCATTTTTTATGGCATCTGGCTTGGGAGATTCTTGAATATTATACCATATTCTCGTACAGTTTCTCCTATTCGTTGCTTGATTTCTTTTAGTTTATGTCCAACTAGATGCTTGGTATCATCTATTTAAAAAAATTCTAAGAAGCTATCTTTTATTTGTTGTTTCATCTTGGGACCTTTCTTCCATGAGATTCATGTAGCAGGCGAGAGATCTATTTCAGAGTCCTCCTGCAAACTGTGAAATTTGTTGGTTCTCATTATTGATGAGGTTAGCTTGCCAAAGGGATTCAATACAAACCAGTGTTTCTTGGGGTATCCATCCCCTTCAAAGATAGGAGTATTTACCAGGATCCGATAAGCCATGTTGACTAAACTGAAATTTTTTCTTTGTCTTTTAATATTTATTAAAGCATAATGACTGTATGACTTACTTACTATTTGGAATTCACTGATGACTTCTTGTGTCTATGATTTGTACCACAAAAATGTACTTCTTCTACATACTCTTTGTTACTAGGTCGTATCTTCGACAAGCTGGTCGCTTTGATCAATAATGTTGATGGAAGGGGGGTACTTCCACGTGATCTGAATAGAATAAGTTAGATGAGTGTATTCCGAACTTGGGTGTGAAGGTAATCCAATTACAATGTGAGGGTCGTTGAATCATCCACTGATCTGTAATTTGTCCACAGTGATCTATTTGATTCCGTATGTTGTTGTCGCTCGGTCGTAGTCCCATGTCATGCTCGACAATTTGTCTAATGGTTGGACTAGTCATCATTATCATTGGTATATACTCGACAGGGTTTGAGGCATCTAGGATTGCAATGCGCAAAGATTTCGGGGTTAGCACCATTGCGTGCAACCGTTATATTGATGTTGGCACCTCACTGTCTCTCTCTTCTGGTTGAATTTCCCTCGAATCAGCTAGGCCTTTTGGTTTCTTGACCATCTCAATCGTTTTTTCTTTAGAATTATTTTTTCATGCAAAGAACTTGCAATATCTCTCAACTTATCTCGTCAGTTGTACCTTTTTTCTGTTTCTAATCTTTGAATTTTTGTTATTTGTTTATGAGTGGTTGGGCACTTATTTCGTCAGAGCGGACTTCACTTCTTGCAGGGTTTAATTCTTGTATTTTTTTGTCGACTAACATCATTTTTTTATTCATATCACATGGTCGGAGACCCCCCCATTTCCGACTTGACTCTTACTATTCATTGGAGGTGGGTTCAACAATGAGTTTTATTTACTTAGAAAGTATTCCCACTCGTGTTCTTTTCAAAATGTTCCCACTCCTTTTGATTTTGTTCCCAATTTGACGAGGCAAGCACGTCTAACAAAGGTCGTGGCTCGACTATGTGACCAACTCCATTTTCAATTAATAATTTATATAGCAGACTCAATATTGAGCAGAGAAATCCTTCATGAAGGTTGGTGTAAAATTTTCATTGGACTTGGTTGACTAATGATCTTTCTTCCATATCTTGTTCTTCACAAAAATATTCGCATATCTTTTCGAGCTACTCATACATATTTTTTCTTCCTCCGTTATAGATCCTTTGCGTTAAGAGTCTTTCATTCTGGGCATCCAAATTGGCCATGAACAACCTCGAGGAATTTATTTATCTCATGAGGAACAACTTCTATAAATTGTTCATGGGATTCAGTGAAGAAATTTTCTTGAGCCTATGCAAGCGTTAGTATGTTCCTTCTGGCATATTTTTGTATGTAATTTGTAATCTTATGGTTCCACCAGACTCTAATTTGCCTCTCACTCACCATATGTATGAATGCTTCATGTCCCAGGTCAGTACTACTAGCAACATAACCAATGTTGTAATCTATGGGATTACATGGGGTTACCAGTAGTGCATCAATCATAAATATAAGCATACATTGCACACAATCATACATACATAGGAGAGTACAAGAATTAGAGTAATGGAGACCCATAGAAAAAGTATCTTTATTTATCAAAGCAAGTCAATCATGCACAAAATAATCTCTCTTTTCCTTGGCTCACCATCCTACTATACATTTCATACATACAATTATTTAGTTACAGTTTCTTAACTGGTCAATCGGTTGTTGTAACTGAGACGACTAACTGAGTCGACCACATATCAGTAGGTCGATAGGACCTAGTCGATTGGCCAAATAGGTTCCTCCAACAATATTCAAATCCTTTGCACCACCCCATATTCTTCACCAGAAATAAGATGCTTACTTCCCTAAATATTTCAATAAGACATCATTCACCTTACCACTCTTTCATGCCCATGCTTCACTCTGAAATCCTAATAGAGAAGGCCATCCTATGATGTTTTCACTGGGTTTATGGTTTTAAATAGTGTTGAATGTATTGATGTAGGTTAGGGGAGGAGTAGAATCGATATATTTCTTTACTTCCTTATGTTTAATTTAATAGAGTCAATTTTTTACTCATATTTAATATTGACATAACTAACTTTCCCTCACAACCATTGGATTATACAAAATTGTATTCATTTAATTCACACTTCTTCATTTTATTAGCATAAGTATCTATTCTCTATTTCTTCCAGTCACTTGGGTTAGTTGTAGGAAATTTGAAGTTTGGATTTCATTTTCTTTCTCTAAACATATTTTGGTATGTGGAGCGTAAGTTATTTATATCTTTAATTACATGATCTCTTGCTCACCTGTGATCTAATATACAAGGTCTTTGTAATGTCTCTTTCCAATAATTTGTCATTAACATTGTTTGGTTGCATAATTAAAATGGGTCATATCCTTATCAAATATCAATTTCCTTCCAAATTACAACCCATGGTAATATTACGCAAGGATTGTAAATTGCGTCAATCATTCCCAAAATTGATTCCATACAAGAACCATGAAAAATTTTAGATGCAAAGTTTTGGGAAGAATTGTGAAGCTTCATTGATGACTGACATGTGTGGGAAATGACATGTGAAGAATTAACTAGCATTTACACATATCAAATTGACCCCTTACTATGGAATAATATTTGTTACTTTTAATATTAGGTGGATCAATGTACTTGTGTGCTAGTGATACCAGCCTAGACACAAAGAAATTCTCTAAAGATACAATCAACATATACACCTCACATATGCCTTTAGCACAAGCATGCACAAAATCATCAAAGGAAATCCGAGGTTAAGTATGAGAGGTCAGTGAACATCTATAACTGAACTTGAAATGAACTAGCTCAGGTAATTTCCGACCTTCATAAAGTCAAGTGAGTTAGTATCATATAAGGTATGTGTATGATGCTAGGATCATTCACTGAGGATAGAACTGAGAGTTCATGGATGGATTTTTTTTACTTTAAATAAAGTTGATTCACCAAATTGCCAGCTACTATTACAAACATGTTACAGAACAATTTTAAATACTTCAAATGCAAATGATTTCATTCCTTCGATACAAATGAGTCTTTCACGTATAATTTTTCAAACGTATTAATTTGTACATATGCATTTATAATTTTTTTAACAAATGTTATATAATAATGATGAGTTTTACATTTTTTATAACTTTTCACCTTGCTAACAACTCGCATGTGTACATGGGATTGACGGTTTCCTTTAAGGGATGTTGATCTAGATTATTTGGAGAATGAAATGAAGGAATAAACATAAAAATGTTTGTAGGAAATCATAGTAATACAATAAAACCCAAATTCTATTAATGGATGGAATGGAGAGACATTATAAACTACAAAGCAATACAAACTATCTTAGATGGTGGTAGTTTGTCTCTAAAGAGAGATGTGTTGACTACACTCATTCGCAAGGGATGATTACAAAAGATACCTCAAAGGGCCTTTATAATAATCATAAAGAGGAAAAAACCCTAACATCCAAAAATATAAGCCTAGGAGATGAAGGGCCAAAAGGATTTGTGGGATCCGAGGTGGCTAGTTGGTATGTCAACTTCCTGGGGGCACAAATTTTTCATATGATCTCTATTGAAGGTGCTCGACATCTCGTTAGAAAGAATAAACCGATAATTAAAACTTTTGACTAGGACAAAGGGATTCCATGGCAACCTTTGGTCCCCTAATTGGCCAAAAAACATAATTTAGGGCCTCAAAACAACCCCAGAAGTTTGGGACCCGAAAAACCATATAAAATTTCCAAGAATATGGAGAACCATTATAGCTCAATGGAATATGTGGATGGCCACCAATATCCACCTAGATCTGTGCCCCCCTCCCCCCTTCCCCCATTAGGGAGCAATGGTCCCCATTGCATCAAGTTCGTCCATCAGACAAGGAAAATTTTGTTGAATTTGACTCCTGGTGAAGAAGTTGCTCTGCTTTGACGACTCGATACAGTTGGATGTTCTATTGGTGAGTGCCCTTCATCTCATTGTCCATGATCCAGTCAACTGTATCCTTCTTAATGTAGTCAGGATTGAGTTATGTAGGGTCCAAGTGCTTGGCTACCTTTGAGGTGTTCAAGAGAGGTGGAAAATATGGTTGAAGTAGATCCACATTAAATACATGTTGCAATCAGAGGAAAGGGGGAATACTTATCTCAAAATAAATCTCACCCATATCCTTATTGAAGGTGTATGGCCCATATCGAAGTGGGTGGATCTTTTGATGGGGCACTCTTACTGTGAATGTAACTAGAACTTATTTCCAACCTGAAACTTATGTGGAACTCAATGCTGGTCATGTCACTACTTATACTTGGCATTTGATTTCTGCAAGATATCATGAGCTTGTTGTTGGATGTGTTGGATTCGCTCAACAAATTTCGCTGCCTGATTAGTCTTAGTTTGAGCATGGGAGGGCTCTTCCTATGTATATGCAATGGGTAGTGCTACATTAATTGGGGCTAATGAATGGAACCCCAAATATACCTCAAAAGGGTTGTGGCTGATAGAGTTGTGAAGGGATTTTTTGTAGTTATGTTGAACATGAGGAATGCTCTCATCCCAAGTGTGGGGATATTTGGAGTTGTACATTCTCAGGATAAAAATGTATGTGATAGTATATGCATATATACAATTTCTCTTTGTAAAATGATTTGGATTATTTACACTCATTCCTTATCCTCTATCCCCTTGCTTGATGTTGTGACATACCTTGGTTAATGTGTTATTTCTATCTTAAGTAGATCCACCTCAAGTGGATGAGTAGCTACTTTGAAATGATAACTTTGATAGGAACAGAACCTTAGTGTTGCTCATTTTATAATGATGTAGAGCTAACTAGTAAAAATGGTGACCTCATAATGCTGGTGGTATCATAAGTTGATGATATTGATTTGAAGGTATTGATGATCTTGATGATGTTCACGATTTGATGATATTGAGTTGATGGTATTGATGATATTGATTATGTTTTTGATCTAATGGTAATGGTTTGAAAATACATTAATGATTTAATGATATTGTTAAGTCAAAGTAGAAAAGCTAGAGAACTGGGCACACCTAAGGTGATCAAAGTTGACTACATTTTCTTTTTTTTCATGGGAGCTGGTTATTATTTGGATCATATATTGATGATCCTATGGACTGGTTTATCAACAAAAACTTGAAATGATATAATTTCTTAATATATGCCTAATGGTGCTCCAATGCTCTAACAATGTATGCCAAGACCACCTCTTCTTGGGATTCATTGTTCTTCACTTATGTAATTCTTTGGTGCTCTAGATCCTAACATCTAACCCCTTTCCCTACCATCTAATGCCCTTACTCAATCGATACCAACCCATATTCCCACCCCCTAGTGTGGATCCTCTCTTTTCTACACTTTCCCTTCTTATCCACTCCCTTATGCCCTTCTCTCCCTCGCACATATTTTTTTTTAAATATTAAAAAGAACACCATAAAAATAAAACATAAACTATATAGAAACTTAAAGAAACAATCTCCCTCACACATATTTTCTTTTTAAATATTAAAAAGAACACCATAAAAATAAAACATAAACTATATAGAAACTTAAAGAAAACAATAAAATAGAGATAAAAGAATATTATAAAAATGGTTTTCCCCCGTTTCCCTTTCTCTTTTCCACACACCGGCCTTCATCAATGCAGCCATCGAGGGACAACCATATCTCAGCACCTTTCAGTTGCAACGTGGCTAAGGCCACCTCCCTCACCCCCTTTTCTAGCCACACATAATCTTTTCTACTGGGAACATGGTTGTTAGAGGGCCCTCTCTCTAGAGATCCAATGCAAAGCATATAGTGACTAATGAAAGGGATCCCACTAATTGTAGAAGGAAAAAAATTCCTTGAAGATGCCCTCTGCCCATAGACTTGATGTAGTCTTTGACAAGAGCCCCTCCCCATGTTGATCAAAAATTAATTATATATAAATATATATAGAGACCCCTTACCCATCTCCTCTTTGTTTTAAATTGGAAATGTGATGATATCACTCCATTTTACCATGCTTAATATTGAAGTTATCCTCCACAAATTATGTAGCCCAAGTACAATAGGGATTGAAAAGAAAATTAATGCTTGTTAACCATATTAGTATTAATATTGTGTTATACTCCCCAGATACATGTCTTTAACACATGCATCAAATGTGATAAATATGTTATTTGTCATTTTTTTTTTGGGATTTTTGGTACTAAGTATGACTACCCTACATTTATTTAGAAAATTGTAGTATCAATCTTCATTTGAAATTGATAAAATAAAATATGCACTTCAACATTATTTAGAAAATTATAGTATTAATCTTCATTTGAAATTCATAAAATAGCTAACTTTTGGAGTTCATAATATCATCCTCCCCTAGGCCATTTAAAGTGACATGTGAATAACCAATATTTAAAAAACACGAATTTCAATCTTGTTAATTTATACCCTAAGTGGTCTCATGATTAAACATCATTTAATACACGTTTGGTTACATGTTGTATGGACACTTGCAACAACATCATTGTTTACACTAACAACTCTCATAACATCGTTGTTGGACACAGCCTCAAAAGGCAACGCTTTGATATCAACTTTATTATATGCTTTTATGTTGCAAGCGAACCCTAAAATCGACCTTATTGCATCGTTTGAAGTTGTGAAAAATGTAATGATTTGATTAGATTATCTATATCATGGTCTAGATATGTGTTTACAAAAATACTTGTATGTGTATAAACCTTGAAACTATTTTGTGATCGTGATCTTATAAGCTCATGGTATTTCATGACGTAAATAACTTAGGTAGTTTTACTTTGAGGATTTATGAGATTTATATTGGGAAGCTAATTAGTAGAGTATATGATCTATATATGTTTGGAGTGCTAAATGAGTGATGTACACTGTCAATTTCAAAACCAGCGAATGGATGGCATGAAGTAAACCGAACTAGCATTGAAAAAATCACGGTGAAGCGGGAGATCGAACAAAAGGAACATTACAACGGTTAATATTATATTATTATTATTATTACATGTACTGCCTTATTTATTTGCGACGGGCATACCTATGTTCACAGGAAATTGCAGACATGTATTCAAGTGGCAGTGAACGTGCATGTCCTTCTATTCCACTTGGACACGTGAAATGATGTCCCGCTGACGTGGAGGGGATCGGCGGGTGGATGATGGAGGCAGAATGAGGGTGTCGTCTTCTCTGTTCCTCATCACCTCACGGACTTCATTTCTGTCCATCCTGAAAGCGGCACTCACCACTTCCTCCGGCATTGCCTTCAATACTGATTCCCTTCCCGCCAGCGACGACCGCAAAGACCTGCATTCATATAATTGCATTTCAATTAGCAGTCACGCTATTTCGAATGCTACAATATCAAAATGGCTACATTAATTATTTGGTATGCTATTACTCACACGTCTGATGTTGTGAACGTTATCCACTCCAACCCCTCGTCTCCTGCTTGCTTCATCACTGCGTGGAATTGGGGAATCACGAGGAACTGACCTTCTCTCACACGCCCATCAAACAGCCTCCTCCCTTGGTCTCCCACCACCTCAATTCTCCCCTCCCCTCTCGTCACGTACATTATGCCATGCGCGTTCATCCTCCACGAAGGAACACACGATGCTCTCTGCAATGAATCACTCCTTAGATATTTCAATACAATCACGTTATATATATAAAACTGAATCGGAATAAAAAGCAGCTATTACTTACCGGGCGGAGAATAACCCTCTCGGCTCCTAATCCCAAATACCTGAGTAGAGGAAGTTTGAAGCGGTTCACTATATTCATTCGTCCCCCATCTCTTACGTAGATATCAGCATCCTCGGGATTGTCGGCATTGTGCTTTACACGCAGCGGGCACACAACCTCTTCAACACCATTCTCATTCTCATTCTCATTCGCAGATGAATTATTATATTCATGCAAGCCATGATCCCTCTCTCTCTCGTAAGGAGAGGGATATCGAGATTGGGATCGAGATCGAGGGCCGGGTATGGTGAGTCGTCGGCCACGTTCAACCCTCGCAAAGAGTCGTGATTGCTGATTCTGTTGAAGCTTCCTTGCTGTTTCTAACTCCACGCCCAATGCTTCAGCCAAAGTGCGCGTGTTAAACCCTGCAAAAATGTTGGCCCCAATTCCTCTTTCTTCTCCCTCTCCCTCCTCACGACGAGGACTACGAGAGGACGACCCTGGCCCAGCCAGAGAGAAGGGCTGTACAATATGTATACATCTCTACACCGTCAGTCACCTCTTATAAAAGAAACGAAAGAATTTAAAGATTATTATTAGTTAATTGGTCGGGATGCTTACGCGGTAACGCCTGCGGCCGAGCTGATTATGAGGGCTGGCTGTGTCGGCAATGGCTACGAGTTGGAGAGGCTCGTTGCCATCATTATACCACCAGTGGACTGCTCCTGCAAATATCGCGATTACGTCACCTCTCCTCACTCGCCTCACCTTCTGACTTGAGTCCTCTTCTTCCTCTTCCTCCCGTCGGCTCTCTGATCTGCGGTCTGAGCGCCCTCGAAAGGAAGAATGCTCTCTGAAAGTCTCCGGACACCCCGGGAAAACAATACCCAGTCTGCCCTCACCTGCACATATATATCTATGTTATAATAATCTATATGTTTTTGTAATCATGTGAAATACACAAACATGCATTAGCCTACCTCGGGCAACGTAAACCAGCTCAGGGGCGCCGGGATATTGGGGAATTGAGATGGCGTTGCTTTCAATCGTCTTTCTGTAGAAGGCAACGCCTGCGCACTCTAATTCCTCGTTGTCTTCTGCGGTGGACAACTCGAAGGTGCCACCTTCCGATCTTATCGACTCCGATTCAGACGGTTCGTGGGCACGTAGCCGCTGCAGCCTCCGACATGATGAGGATCTCTCATCATGGTGGCGCTGCTCCTCCCATCCATAACGAGGGTCACTTCTTCGCTGGGCAGTTACAGAGGATGGCGAAATAAGAAGAAATGAAAAGTAGAGCATGAGAAGTACGGATCCCAATCTCATCCTTCTCTCCATTTCGGAACCTATGGTTTTGCTTGATGATCTGCTGCTTGCTATTACTCACTCCGCTGTGTTGTGTAAATATCAGTCCGAAATGCTGTTATAGCATGCTGAGGGCGATATTATTAAGGCGATGGCTCCAGGAGAGAGACACTTGGGCTCAACGCTGTAAAAGAATTTTGCTCACGTGTGATGCGGCTATCCTCCGGCGTGTCGTCCAAACTCGACCATGGTAATTAAAGTTGCCTTCGTTTTTTATGATTTACATCACCACTCAACTGGTCCTTTCACCTTTTTATTCACCACTTATTTATGATTTAGCTGCCCTTCATTAACAAGGCATGATAGCAAAGATTTCAGTTAATCTATGAATCTACATTTTTGATACAACCAAGATATATCTATCTTAATCTAAGATTTTCAAGTGTTGAGATTAATCAATTTCTTTTAATATGCAAAGTTATATGGGAATAAAAAATTTAAGGAAATGTTTTTATAGATTAAAGTGACTTGTGAACATTCATAGATGTAGCCAATCACTTAATTTTGTAGAGATGGTTAGTTGTTAAACAAAGACTAAACATTAAACTAATTAATATAAACATAAAACAAATGTTATTTAATAAACATACCCATTTTCTTATCCATCTCTTATCCATAAAATAAATCTCCACTGTACACTTGCTACACTCAGGTTAATCTTGTTGATCCACTCAAGGAAGTCCAAAATCCCAGATAATATCTAAACACCTATCTTGTTGTCCTTAGCATAATTGTCCAATGCATTATTTGGAAAAAAACGAAGTTTGGATAACACAAAACATGATGCATAATGGGGCATCACGATTTGCATCATTTTTGCATTGTATCGCTTTATTGTGTCATCTTTCTTTGTGTGCTCTATAAGGCGTCATCTTAGCAACAAAAATATGCAATACAAAGAGTTTTCCTGCATTGACTTTGAATTGGTTTACATCGAATATTATTAGAAAAATACTTTAAAGAGTCATTTTTGGAATGAATTTGTGTGGGTGTAATTTTTACATTTGGAGAGAAGAGAGTTGGGAATGGGATATGAAAGGTCAAGTCTTTTGGTCTTCCCATTACCCCCAACTCTACATATATCTTGTTGCAATTGCACTCAAAAAGAACTTTTTGTTGGCCAAGAGATGAGGATGCATAAAAGAAACTGTGTAAATTGTTTAATGGCCATAAAGCCATGGAATCCGCTTGTAACCTAAGAATGTTGAAATGAATATCAAGATCAACCATTGAAATTTGATTTTCTCATTTGGGTTTCCAGGGTAAAATATTGTGTCTTATGAAGTGGTTAATTGTTGTGTCAAATATGTGGATTTCATTTCTGGTATGAGTGCATAGTTTGGAGCCAAACTCCTATATTTGTTATATTAAACGTGAGAAAATTATGCATAGTAGAATGTAATTGCTTCTTAGTTGGTTAATTCAACATAAATTTCTAAGAAAATGAATATTTAGTTATTGTTCTAATAGCAAACATTCTGATGAATTGTTAGCCACTAGAATTTGATAGACTATTGTTCTTTTCCTGTTTTAATATGAGGAATTTCACATCATAGCTTCAATAGCTCTCACTCACAAATCATTTTCTCTTAGCATTGGATGAATACCAACAGTTAAAAGACATCCACCATCCATTTTAATCTAAATTCTAAGCTAAATGGATGTCATATTATAGTTGTTGCAAGTATTAAGCTAAGTTTTTTAATTTTTCATATGAAGAACAACAAGTTAGTGATTTTTGAAGTCATTGGCCGCTAGATAACCATATTCAGCAAAAAAAAAAAGCCCTAAGGTTGTATGCGCCATATTTATTAGAACTGGACTAGTCATCGAACCGATCAAGCCCAAAAATTTCAACCAGACTGGAACTGGAAAAAAGCCAAACCAAAAAAACAATCAACCAAAAAATACATAAAATATTCAAATGTTGAAAAAAACTTATATATTCATGTGCATCCATATGAATCCAAACCATTATACACAAGTTTGCAAAGTTTCTCATATATATAGCAAGGGTGCATATAACTAAAATAACATCTAATGCAATCCATATCTGCCCCAAAATACATAAACAAAGAGGCTCTAAATGACCTCTAGAGTCTAAAAAGTTTCACACTACAACAAATAACTAGATATCATCAAAATTATTACCTATATAGGGATCCTATTCATCAATAGCACCTCGTCCCCCCCTCCTCTAGGCTCTGGCTCTTAACTCTACCTCGAATATCGAAGTTGATCCTCAAAGGACATGTCAACACTTTACAATTTTGATAGAACTTCCCAATCCAAGCATTAAATAAGGTAGAAAAATCTTCCCATGCTTAATAAGTAATCCTACTTGAGTGAAGGGTATATTTTTATTAAGCTCACGATAGAGAAGTTGAACAATCAACACCATGAACATCAAGGTACATAGAGGGGTTGATGTGCTTGATTGAATTCCAATCCCATACCCTCATACATAATAGAATCCAGTGGAAATGTTGCAATCCTGAAATCTTGAAAACTGTTAAGTTTGTTGAATTCTGAATGGGATCTAAAATTCTACTTTTTGCATATAAAGTCCGATGAGGTAGGAACCACTCTCAAACATGTCCTAAAACAATTAATGGTAATGTTAAAAATTTAAGAATTAAATATTACCTTTTAATGCTATTGATGATTACTAGAGTTAACCCTTTTTTTTATAGAAATTTCATGTCAAAAGGCATGTTGTATGGACTTGTGCAAAACCAGTCAGTTTTTGTACAAAACTAGCAATTTTGGTCATTTATGGTTGGTTTTATATGGAATCATGCATACAACTTATGTAAATACCATGTATGGCCCAAAGGAACACTAGAAAACACCATGGACCTCTAGGTGTTGTGAATTAACTGTAGGAGGTGCATATTAGTGTTATCGGAACCTATAAAACTGACCAGTCCGATTGAAGGTTTGAAACTAGAAATGGCTAATTCTACACATAACTAGCCAGTTATAGTGTGGAACTAGATGATTCCATATGTAACTAGCCATTTCCAATTTCAAATCCTCAACCAGAACAGAACAATGCAAAAATTGGTTGGACTGGTTGATTTTGTTGGTTCTGGTCCAATTCCGATAATACTGGTATGCACCTCATATAGTTAATTCATAGCACCCAGGGGTCAGTGGTGCTTGCTAGTGTTCCTTTGGGCCATACGTGGCCCGTACATAATATCTATGCATGGGATGAGGTGTACTCTTGGTGTGTAGATGTATGGGACACTTCCTTGGATGGTGTGTTGGGTGGATGGAAATGAATGAAATGAAGTTGACATTGCAACAAATAATTGTTTCTATGTTGGGAAGTAATTTATTATAGCATAAGAAGGAAAACCACACTTCCTTTTATGGATTTTTTTGCATGATGGCACATGCTTGTTGGGATCTCATTGAACAAGAGAAGGTTAATTTGTCTTTCCTTCTATTGGCTACTAAGATGGACCATCTCCAAGCCTAAGAAAAAAAATACTTGCACAATGAATATGGGAATGAATTCAAATTAGAGAGTTTATATCTAAAGATTGCTTAGAGAAAGTATTGAATGCATAGACTTTTGCACTATGAGAATAAGCAAGATTAAAACTAGAGCCAAAACCATAGGTAGAACCAAGCTAATACTGAGATAGAGCTACAAGGTAGATATAGAGCTAGAGTTAGAGTTCTAGTTAAGATATAAAGCTAAGAGCCATGTTCTATGGAGATAGATAAAATACCCATTGATCTAGATTGGTTTTATATAATATTTTGGAGTTCAAAAAGCCTCTCATTGGAGAGTTGTGATTCAAAATAGATCCAAACAAAATGAATGGCTTGTAAAACTCAATAGAAAAAATAAATTTGACAATTAGTGAAGGTGAAAAAAAAGAAAAGGAGAATGCAAATTAAAAAAAGGGGGGAAATTACATGAGGAAGAAAATAAAAATAGGAGAGAAGATAGCTAGGAATGGGAAATGAAAGGTTATGTCTTGGGACTTCTCATTTTCCCCATATCTACCTATGTCTTATTGCAATTTCACTTACAAAGTCAGTTTTGTTGGGCAAGAGGTGAGGATGCATAACATTAGTTGTGTAAATAATGCACTTTCATTAGATTTGGATTAATTCTAGTCAAATCCCCTTTAAGGATAGGTCAAAAACAACCTTTCTACAGTCCAAAATTGGGGTTTCTAAAGTGCAAAGTTTGGTTCCAACATTGCCACTATTGGGTTCCAAAACTACACTTTTCAATTGGATACTGGCACTTTTGGAATTGAATTTCGCACTTTTTTAAAACAATATTGACATTTTTGGAACTGAATTTTGCATTTTAATTTACATTGAAAATGATTGGAGAAACACTTTAGACAGCCATTTTTGCATCAAATATGTTTCAAATGTGTGTATGTTGCATCACATTAGCATTTTGATGCATTGACCTTGGCATCAATATTACATAATGGGTGTCATACTTGCATTGCCCCATGCATGTCTTATGTGGTACTAGCGTCATAATAGCAACAAAATATAGATATTTTGAATATTTTTGTGTCATATTTGAGACTTTTCAACATCATAATTTGTTACTAATGTTGTGTTAGCATCAAATTTACATTGTTATGACCAATTTAATGTTGTATTAGTGGATCATAATAACATCAAAATATAGAACTTTGAATTTTTTTGTGTCATATTTGAGACTTTTCAACATCATAATTTGTTACTAATGTTGTGTTAGCATCAAATTTACATTGTTATGACCAATTTAATGTTGTATTAGTGGATCATAATAACATCAAAATATAGAACTTTGAATTTTTTTGTGTCATATTTGAGACATGTTAGCATCATAATTCATTACTAATGTTGTGTTAGCATCAAATTTACATTGTTATGACCAATTTTATGTTGTATTAGATCACATTAGAGTCATTTAGTGTTGAAATAGTGTCACTTATGTATCAAAATTGCATCCTATTGCATCCCAAGCGAGTCGTGTTCAACCAAATTGCTTCGTTTAGCTTCAAAATTGCAACATAATTATTATCAGTGATGTAATTATTTTTATCAATTCAATTATTATTTATTTATTTTATTAATTAATATTTTTAATTAAATTATTATTAATTATTTAACTAATATTATTAATTTAATTATTATTGATGATTTAATTCTTTTTCTTAATTTGGATATTATTGATTATTAGTTACTACTAATAAATTATTTATTATTATTATTATTTTTTTAATTAGTATTGTTATAAGATTTTGTTAGCATTGTTACAAGATTTAAATATTGATTACATTAATTATTAATATAAGTCTAACAACATATTAATGAACCCTGACAAAGCTCCAGGGCCTGACGGGTTCTCGGCCAGATTTTACACAGCATGCTGGGACATTATTCAGAAGGACCCGGTCAAAATGGTTAGGAAATCTCAGAATTGCAGCAAAATTGGAGGAAGCACTAATTCTTCCTTTCTGACGTTGATTCCTAAAGAAAAAGGTGCCCAAAACTTCTCCAGATTTCGTCCCATCTCGCTCTGCAACACTGGGTACAAAATCATAACCAAAGTTATAGCAAACAGATTAAAAAATATTCTACCAAGGATCATCCCGGAGAACCAGGGGGGCTTCATCCAGGGCAGACAAATTCAGGACAACATCATATTGGTACAAGAGGCAATCCACTCAAGCTGCCATCGGAAAGAGAAAGGTATGATAGTCAAACTCGACCTTGCCAATGCCTTTGATAGAGTTCGGTTAAATTTTCTCTTTGATGTAATGCATAAAATGGGATTCCATCCCCAGTTAGTCAACTGGATCAAAGCTTGCATCTCGGGACCCTGGATCGCCCCCTTGGTAAATGGGAGACCGGCAAACTTTTTCCAAGCCACCAGGGGGCTTAGGCAGGGCTGCCCTCTGTCCCCCCTGCTCTATGTCATCCAAGCGTCTGTCCTTAGCTTTCAGCTAGACAAGATTGTTCAGCCGCATTCACTAAGGGGGCTCACTATCACCCCAAGAGTGAAGAGATTGAATCATGCCCAGTTCGCTGACGATACCCTTCTCTTGGGTCAGGCTAATCTCACAACGGCCAGATCCTTCAAGAATGAGTTGGATGCTTACACCGAGGCCTCAGGTAGCGAAATAAGTTTAAGGAAAAGCAAAATCTACAGCTGGAACTGTCCCCCCATCGAAATGACAGAGATATATAGGACGCTTGGAAATGGAAGGAACTGCCAGGTGGGACTCCATAAAATACCTCGGAATTCCGCTTGTGAAATCTGCCCCCAGAAAGAGTCTTTGGATGCCCTTGATGGACAAACTCAAGAGCAAAATTCTGTCATGGGGGGCTTCCTGGCTGAACAAAGCAGGTAAAATTGTTCTTATCAATTCTGTCCTAACCTCCCTTCCTGTCTACCAAGCCTCGCTCATTTTAGCTCCAAAAGGAATAGTGCAAGAGATTGACAAAATCCTGAGAAAATTCCTTTGGGAAGGGGGAAGGAATGAGGGGAGGAAAATGCACTTAGTAAGCTGGAGCAAAGTCAAAGCTCCAAAATGGGAAGGAGGGCTGCAAATCAGAGACGTGGCCACTCAGAATCTAGCAATGGGAGGAAAAATTTTATGGAACATGATAAGGGGGAAAACCACCTGGAGCACCAAAGCTCTAAGAACAAAGTACTTCAGAGGTCACAAAGAAAGGTGCCTGGACTGTCCCCCAAGAACTAGGAAAGGTTCTCCTATCCTCAATCTCTGTCTTAATTCCCTGAATTTGATATCTTCCAACCTCACTTGGATCCCAGGGAATGGCCTTAAAATCAAGTTATGGGATGACTCCATTCTAGGGCAGGCTCCTCTTAACACCTTGGAGGGAATTGAGAATATCAAAAACTGGCTTCACTCGCTTAACAAATTCACCCTTTGGGATCTTTCAAGTTGGGGCCCGGATGATTCCTGGATAAATTGGAACTTGGGGGCGGGTACCAGAAGCTCTCGAAAATGAAGCAAGCTCTCTCTTATATGCTCTCCAAGGGCTCTCCCCCATTTCCTCTAAGCTTAAGGATAAAAGAGGATGGGGCTCCTCTTCTGGTAAGTACTCTGCTGCTGCTGGATATGCAGCCCTTAAAGCCATCCCTTGGGTTGCCCCAGATCCCTCAGTTTGGAGGAACCTCTGGAACCATCCTTCTCTCCCCAAAATAGATCTGTTCTGCTGGTCACTTCTGCATGATAGTCTTTTAACCTGGGACAACCTTCTTAAAAGAGGCTGGGAAGGGCCTTCAAGATGCCCGCTTTGTGCCAGCCATGAGGAAAATTCCACCCATCTGTTTCTACAGTGCTCCTTTGCTCTTGAGCTCTGGAAAATTCTGCTTGATCAGCTGAACCTGGCTCTCCCCCTTTCCATCCCCGCCTTGTTTGCCTTCTGGTCCGCTTTAGCACCCTTCCCTCTCTCTCACTTGAAGCTGTTAAAGTTGTGTTGGATGTGGGTTCCCAAAATCCTTTGCTGGAATGTTTGGCTGGAGCGTAACAATAGAATTTTTAGGGATATAGCAGGCACGCCGGCCCAACTGGCATCTAAAGTGAAGGCCTTGATTGGGGAGCTGGTAGCCTCAAATCCAAACTGTTCTAATGAAACCACCCCTGACAGTATTGAGCACAGCTGGTTCCATGAGCTTGATCCCTCTCTCCTTACTAGAATCAAGATCTCCTTGAAGCATCAGACCTCGTGGGAAATCAGGTTAGAGGAGCAAGAGTTTCTAAAATGGAGATCCTCTCTGAATGAACACATTCTGCAGGTGGATGGGGCCTCGAAAGGGAATCCCGGTCCTGCGGGGAGTGGAGGAGTTCTGATTGACCAATCCGGTAAAATTATCCTCAACTTCTCCTGGGGGCTGGGCATAAAATCCAACAATGCTGCTGAAATCCTCGCTGTTTGGCAGGGTTTAAACCAGGCTAGAAAGCTTGCCATTAGGAAGCTCGTTATCATTGGGGATTCCCGAATAATCATCAAGTCTCTCATCCTGAAGAAGGTCCCTAAGAGCATGGAGCTGGCTCATCATTACATGAAAGTCATAACTCAGATGAATGCTTTCGAGGAGGTAAAAATCTACCATGTCCTTCGGAATCTCAATCAAAATGCTGATCAGGAAGCAAATCTGGGAGTCTCCCAGAGCAAAGGAGCCCTCTGTCTTAATGGAGCCTATAATCACGTGGCCATCCCTTAGTGCAAGTGGAGAGGTCCTTGTCAGATTTGACCAGGAATGGCAGATGAGAAATTCGGATTCAAATTGCAAAGATTCCCCTGTTGGCAAGCAGACTGAGACTTTCGAGGAATACTGTGGACAGGAAGAAGACAAATAGCGATCTGGCTCGTATCATGATCACTGCAGGTATCGGGCCTACTACTAATGGAAGTGGATATCACAGGCAAACCTCTGTTCCTGTAAGGGATATCGCAGGCAAATCTCTGTCCCAGCAAGGGATATAGCAGGCTGGTGATGCGAATCATTCCATAATTAAATTGACAACAAAGGATCGGGCCTTCATCAGGATGTACTTTCACTATGTCATCAGAAACCAACTCTGCAAATGCGCTGAAGGAGTCACTGAGCAATACGGGTCAAGCATTGGCTGCAATTTATGGACGTTATGACAGAATATAGGTTGTTGCTCTCAAGGTGGAGCACTTGTAGACAAGAGACGCGTTGACAAGCATATGGGATATGGCAATCACTGCAGGTGAATTGGGAAATCGGAGGGCAGAGATGGGTATCATTAAAGGCATAAGTAATGCTCCAGGAGTATGAAAAGAATCCATTTCAGACTTTTGAAATAGTGCAGAGTATTCTCAGCAATTCTATTGACACCTTCTCGTACATGCATTAAGATTCATTTGACTGTATTGCAATTATATTTCAGAACTGTTGCAATCCAGATCTGTTGTAATGGGTGAAATTATTCTTCCTGCAGTATCTCTGGATGAATGCCTATGCTGGACAAGCATCTTTGAATGTAAAGCTTCTGGCAGCTGATTAGCCTGATGATTTATAAAATAGCCCTATAACCGTTTTAGTAAAAAAAAACATATTAATCACAATTTAAAAAAAAAATGCAAATTTCACACCATGGGAACAAGAAATCATGTATTTTTAAACACTTAAGAAACTTTACGACACTAATATTCAATCAATTTCACACCACGAAAGCAAAAAACCATGCAGATATAAATTTATTGATGGATTTTTCAATTAAATTATAAAATAGAAACATATTTTTTATAGCCTATAAACAAGTGGTACATTATCATCCCAAGGGAATGTTAACGTTTTATGCAATGTTGCATGAAAAACTATGTACACATATAAATAGATGAGATGATTTTGACATTAGAATTTGATTGTGCTTGCATGGGCTAAATTTATCACTTAGGCCTAAGAGTTGCATCTATCAATCTCTCATTTGAGAAAGGAGTACAATAAAATAAATATCGTGATTCTATTATCGAATTCATATTGAGTTGGTTCACATGAGAAATACATGTGGATGAGGAGTCAAGAAAATTAAGACTATGTAAGATTAGTTACTCCCTAAGAATCCATAAGTCTTACATGGTTTCCTGGAGCTTATGGGTTACTATAGGAAATTTATGAAAAAATATGGATGGATTACAACCCCCTTAACCACCCTCATGGACATGTTTTCACATGTAGGGATTTGATCTCTGTCATGTCCCCATCCATCTATTTAACCTATAGAGTGGGGGACATGAAGGAATTGTGGGATTCTAAATTTGATCCCATGGCCATAATACAAAATTCATAAATAATTAAAAAGTGCATGTAGATGCATAAATAAAAACATAGTGAAAATAACTCTATCCAAAAACACACATCATGCATATACAAGAATAATTATCACACACATATTAATAATAAATTAATTGCATATCAAATACAAAGATAATACTTATCTTTAAACAAATAATATCCAAGAAACTGGCTATGTAAGAGCAATTTTCAACCCAACAGTAGGTACTCTATTTAGTATAAACTATTTCCGTTGAGAGGCCACGCCCAAGCTAGGATATGAGGCCACTAGTGAAAAGGAAGCACCTATACGCTGCTATCTCCTAGTCCACAACCATGCTACTCTCAATGCTTAGACAAATTCTCATCTAGAGATCTACATAAATCTCATGAATCCATCACAGCCGTGGCACTCCTTCCAAATTCCCCATACAACACAAGGATGGAATTACCCTTCACTAATCCACAGTTCCCTTAGGAAATCCAACCATTATAGTGCTTACCAGTGTGTGTAGTAAGATTCCAATATGTTGTATGATATTGGAGAACCTCTTGTAGCCTTAATTCCCGGCTTCTCAAGTATTCCACGGTAGAAAAACTCAATGGGTAAATGTTCCTAGATTTCCCAACCTCATTGCTCACCTACAATAGTCTCTATTTCCCTCAAATCTGCAACTCTATTTCCCAATTCGAATTTATGGGTAATACACAATCTAATAATGGTATGAACAAAACAAGGAAAAAAAATCTACATAGTGTAAATTCGCATGAGTAATAGAAAATGAATTTTTGACTCCAAAGGATAGGAGAGAAGGGTGACTAGACAACTGACATAACTTCTAACCATAGAAGAAAGGACCCTTACAACAATCATAGAAGTATATTCATCCCATGCTTCCATAACTACATGAGAAGACCTTTCCCACCAACTTCACTCATGCATTCAATGATTGGATTTAATAGTCAAAAGGAAGTAATTGGCTCATTTAAGGAACATGGTAGCAATTGGATTAGTTCTAAAGTTGACACTTGGCAATAGATATTTTAATCTCCCATATGCCCCCTTTAATCTTCCCCTCTAGTGGAATCATAACCCCTCTCGTGCTATTTAGACAACCATCTGAGACCATTTTATTATTTTCCAACATAATATTTACATAGATTTCGAGTTAGCATGACAAGACAACCATATAGTTCAATTAAAATATAAGTTTCCTAGAATGATGGAGGAACTTGACACAATGAGGACAATTTATTCCTAATTGGGAACGATTGATTGAGGTGGATATTGGTGGAAACTTACCTCTTCTATTGACTCATAATAGCTCTTCATCTTGGTAGTTTTTCTACATTTTTTCATATCCTAAAATTTCGAGGCATTTTTTATGCACTAAATAGTGATTTTGGCCCTACGATGGCTTAATATTACTAGAGGATTACCTAATTATTTATTGAAATTGTTCTTCTCTTTGATATATTTCCAGTGGGATATCATGCGCCCAAAATAGATTTTGTATGTGGATGTTGCGAACCTAGGAAGTTGATGTATCAACTAGACTCCTGATGGCCCACATTTGTTTTTTCCACTTCATCTCCTAAGGTTATGGTTTTGGATTTCTAGGGTTTTCGCCTCTTAGGTTTCATCATTTTATTTTGAAATTCCATTTTGTGCTCTTGATGTATCATTGCCTTACGGTATGTGCACAATCTTCCACTTCATCTTGATCTATCCATGACCTTTTCTGTACCATCCTTTGTGGGTAATACGCCCTTGTGATATCAATAATCTACGTAATCTGTGCATTCTACAGCTTTTTCTTAGTCATATTTTGACTTGTGCTTCATCATTGCATTTATTTGGGTGATGCGCCCTTGGTGTATTGATACTTTACAGAATCTTCCCATACTCCAACTTTTACTTGGTGGGACTTTGAATTCTTCCTTGTCATCACTCGTGGGACTTGTGCACTTGTTGTTCATCAGTCATGGAATTTTTTCATATATGATCTTCAAATGTTGTACCATTCTAGGCGTTCGTGCGCATTCCACTTACTGAAAGCATATTCTTATTTGCTTTGCTCGCACTCTTTCAGGATTGTCCGACCATCTGTTGTTTCTTTCTTCCCACTCACTCCCAACCATCAACCAAGCAATGCTTAGGCTTTCTTGCTTACTTGTCCCATTTTTTCAACCAACTTCTTGGAAGTTTGAGCACTTGTACCATTGTCCAACCAAATCCTTCAATTTATTGGCATGAGAGAGTATGACTTGGTGGACTTGATTTCTGTGAAAGAGCCACGTGATGTAGGATCCATTACTTGTGTTTCTTCTTGAACTAGATCTTCATGAAGTATCTTCTGGATCTGCATGATGTATCATCTTATGTACTTCTTCAGACTTCATCTGCAATATGTATCCTTGATGCACTCTTAGATATACTCCAAAGTTGCTTGAGTGTTGTATCCTTGATATACATATTAAGACATAATGTACTCTTAGATATACTCCAAAGTTGCATACATATATGTCACCTTCACCATTTGTGCATATACTTATGGTGTTCATGATTTATTTATCGTGCGCATAGACTACCTCAAAGTGGATTCTTCATACTTCTGTGGGAATGTTGTATCCACATTGAATTATGCTGATATCAATGAATCATACTGAATCAGTTGACATCCTCTTTGACATTGGATGGCAATCAAACACTTGACATCCTCTTTAGTTGACATCATTGGAAACCAATGCTCAAAAATATCCCCACATTGGATGACATTCAAACAATTGACATCCTCTTCAGTCAAACACTTGACATCAATGACAACCAATGTTCAAAAATCCTCCCCTTTGGCATTGATGTCAACACCTTATGAATATGTACCTGATATTCTTGAGCTATATGATTCATCTGTGTTTGGTCGCAGTGCTCACCCTGTGTATGTGCTCCCCCTCATTTCTTTTTGCTTTTAGATGTTGTGCTCTCTTTCAGTTCTTCTGTCATCTCTACTTGAACTATGATGCTTCCTGTCGTATTTGCACAGAATTCATTCTTATTTCATGCCTTAGCTTCATGTGTTTCTCATCTTTGACTGCCTTTGATATCTTCAACTTCATGCACCTCTCCTCAGCTTCATGCATATCTCCCCATTTGACATCAATGGAAAAGAGGTCCATTGCACGATGTGGATTCTTTCCTTTATGTTTTGTGCCTGATCTCATCCTAACTGTTTCCCGGGATAACTCCCCCTATATTCACACTTCATTTGTCAGTGTATATTCATAATGATATTTGATTGTCTTTCTGATATGGATGTTATAATGCTCTTTCGTCTTGGTCTCATGTTGTTGTTACAATAACTTAACTCTTCTTACGTAGTGATTCTTGTTGTCATCCTTACTTCCGTTGTACAATTGCTGATCCATTTGGATTTATGATTCGTTGATTAGGTTCTCACTGTGTTGAGGATTGAGAACCACACCCAATTTTTCTCTGAGATATTCAAATGTACCTCGTGAAAGATATTTTGTAAATATATTTGCAATTTATTCCTTAGTATCAACATATTCTAATTTGAACACATTCTAGGTTACTTGATCTCTCACAAAATGATACTTGATGGGCATGTGCTTAGTTTTGCAGTGCATAACCATATTTTTGGAGATACTGACAACACTTGTGTTATCGCATAGAATTTGTATTGGATGATCTATGTTTACTTGAAGATCCTCTAGATTCTATTTCATCCGTAATACTTGTGAACAACAAGCAACGGCATCAATGTACTCTGCTTATGCTGTAGATAATGCCACATATGGTTTTTTTTGCTGATCCATGACACAAGACAGTTTCCTGAGAAAAATGTTGCACCACTAATGCTTCTTCTATCATCAATACTTTCATCCCAATATGCATCAGTGTACACGATTGAGTCAATATTTTTGCTCTGTGGGTACCATAGACCAAGATACATAGTCCCTTTGAAATACCTGAAAATTATTTTGACTGATTGCATGCGTTTCCTTGGGTGTTGCCTGAAACCTTGTGACAAGTCCAACAAATTGCATGATGTATGGTCTGGAAGCAGTTACATATAATAGGTCACCAATCATCGATCTGTAAAGCCTCTAATCAACTTCTCTAACCTCATCCTCTTTACTCAACTTGCATCCTATAATCATGGGTGTACAAATGGGTTTGCAATCTTCCATGTTAGATCTATTTAAAATCTCTTTCATATACTTAGATTTGGAGATGAAGATGCCATCATTCAATTGTGAAATTTTCAACCCAAGAAAAAAGGATAGTTCTCCTAGCAGAGACATTTCAAACTCTTTTTACATATCTTTCGCAAATTGCTGACTCATTTTATCATCATTGCTCTAAAACATGATATCATCAACATATACTTCCACAACTATCATTTTTTCATTTTCTATTTTGATGTAGAGATTAATTTCTACACTTCCTCTTTTGAATCCTTCATTTTGTATATATTTATCCAATCTTGAATACCAATATCCGGGAGCTTGTTTGAGTCCATACAGATCTTTCTTCAACTTGAAAACATAATCCTTGTTTCCTAAGAACGAGAACCCATATGGTTGTTTAATTTATACCTCTTCTTCAATATCTCCTTTTAGAAAAGCTGATTTTACATCCATTTGATATACCTTGACATCTTATGCGCAGGTATAAGCCAAGAAAATTCGGATAGATTCCATTCGTGCCACGGGGGGGAATTTTTCCTCAAAATCTATTCCCTCAATTTGTGCATATCCTTTGCATACCAATCTTGCTTTGTTTCTGACAACTTGTCCATCTTCATTTAGTTTGTTTCTGAATACCCACTTCGTTCCTATAACATTCTTGTTTTTGGGTCTTTGAACGAGTTCCCAAGTCTCATTCTTTTTTATTTGATCTAATTCTTCATTTATAGCCTTCATCCATCCTTCATGTAATTTGGTTTGCTCAACCCCTTCTGGTTCTATTTGTGAAAGTAATGAAACATGCACTTCTTCATTTGGATTGTTCTGACTTCTTCTGGTTCTGATGCGAACATCTTTGTCTCCGATGATTAAATCTTTTGAGTGATTTTTCTGAACAAATTTGGAGGGGGCCTTTGTATCTAGTCTTCCATCCTCTAATCCAGTTTGATATACTTCTTCCTGTGACATTTTTGTTTCTCGCTGTTCTTTAGATGGTTGTTCTAGCAATGGTAAGCCACCATCTTCTTCGATTCTTCTGTGAGTTAATACTTCATCAACCATAAATTCAGGACTTTCTACTATTTTCTTGAGTCACAAATTGTAGCACTTATAAGCTTCGAATTTGCAGCAGTAGCCGAGAAAAAATTATTCATTTGATCTACAATCAAATTTTCCAAGAGTGTCATCATTTCTTTTTATATAGAATTTACTTCCAAATATTCTGAAATGCTTAAATATAACTGGTCTTCCTTTCCAAATTTCATAGGGTGTCGAGCAACTATTTGTTCTGATCAAGCATCTGTTAAATATGTGAACATCTGTATGAATTGCGTGTGTCCAGAGCCTACTTGACAATTTTGATTCATTTAGCATATTCCTAGCCATTTCTTGAACAATCCTATTTTTTATTTATGCCACCCCATTTTGCGGTGGAGTTCTGGTTGCTGAAAATTGTCTTCTAATTCCATGTTTATCACAATAGTTATCAAAATTGTTTGAGGTGTATTCTCCTCCATTCTTAGTCCTTAAGTAGTTTATTCTTAAATTAGTTTCGTTCTCAACCACCTTAAAATTCTTGAATCATTCAGATTTTTTCTGATTTTGCATCAAGGAATAATACCCATGTCATTCGAGTGTAATCATCAACAAAAAAAAGAAAGTGTTCTTGACCGCCCTTCATTCCTCTAGTTCACATTGGACCACAAAGATATGAATGAACTAGTTCCAAAGGTCTCGAGGTAGTATATTCTTTTGTTGGGTACTTGATTATGGTTTGTTTCCCATGTAGGAAGTGTTTGCAGAAAGAATTTGATGGCTTCATAATCCTTGGAATGTCTCTCACTTCTTTTTTCTACTGATTCTGACCAAATTGTCAAAATTGATATGTCCCAATCTTCTACGCCAGAGCCAGCTTTCATTGGTTTTTCCTATGTTGCATTTTTCTTCTTTTCCTTCATCTAGAATGTACACATTGTTACGAGTTATGGAGGCAATGGCTACGATTCTTCCTGTATCCTCGTTTTTTATTTTGCATTTATCTGAGTCAAAAGTGAGAGTGTGTCCCTGGTTGCACATCTGGCTAACACTTAAAAGATTATGTTTCATGTTCTCAACTAGCATAACATTATTTGCTTTGGTTATTTTATTTCAAAAGCTTGCTAGTCATTTTCCCAAAATCTTAGCTGATCCATTGTCCCCAAAATAAACATTGCTTCCCTTGCCTTCTTTGAACTTCAGAAAGGCATTTTTATCTCTGGTGATATGCTTGGAGCATCCACTATCTATATACCATTTACCCTTTCTACATTGTGCATGTAAATCTAGGTTGCATGCTTCCTGATGGTCTTGATTTTTTTGATCCTTAGCTATCTTAGTAGATTGCACATATTGTTGTTGGTTTTCATAGTCATGAGTATCATGATCTGATGTGTCGCAATATTCGTCTTCTGAACTTAAAACGTTGAAAGGATTGGAATATTCAAACATGACTTCAGATGGTTTTCTGAATATTTTATGTATAGGATTCATCTTATTTCCCAATCCATTCTTTCTGGTATATTTTAATGCGCGAGCTCTACTATTTATTGCTTTATGACCAAAATAATGACAATAAATCATTTTCCAAAGAAAAGATTCTGGTACCTGATATGATAGAAATTATGAAGTTTCACAGACTTACTTTCAAACTGATTCGGTCTTTGATATTCTCCTTGACATGTTCGTGATCGTGGGGTTTTGAGAGCATCTACATAGCTTATGGCTGGGTATGTTTCTCTGTTAAATTTGCTTCTTTCTCTTTTTTCTAACTGAAGAATTAATTCTTGAATTTAATTTATTAGAGAAACAATTTCATCTTCCCACCTATCACACTTGTCGTCCTTCAATTTCATCATCCTAGTTGTGTATTCTTCTAATCCCAAAAGGGCTTCCTGCAGAAACTTTCTTTTCTTCCTTGATTTCTTCAGTTCGTCCAATGAACTACTAATTCACCTTCAAAGTCTTATTCAACCATATGCTCATATCTTGAGTCCATATCTGTTGGATTCTACGTTGAGATTTGTCTTCAAAATGTTAATATTTGATTGAAGACATCCGCTCTGATACCAATTGTTGGAATCGATTTAATATTAAGAGGGGGGGTGAACCAGTATTAGTGCAATTATTAGAATATTTTACCTTCTTTAACAGATTAGCCTTTACTTAATCTTTATATTCTGTTATGCATCTGTAAATAATCATTCACACATATATGCACAACAAGTGACCACAAATCAACACATAACACACACAATTTTTACATGGAAACCCAAATGGGAGAAAACCACATAATGCTTCTTTATAGTGAGAAAGAATACATTCAAGGAAGCACCAAATTCCTTTGTTTACCAACACCAACTGTAAGGAGGAACTAACCCCCTATGTTTTATCCAACACCAACTAGAAGGAGGCACCGACCCCCTATCACTTTGTTTTAAAGGAACCAACCTGAAGGAATTTGCGACTCCTTATCTCCTTGTTTTTTTACAGACACCAACATGAAGGAAGATCCAATTCCCTGTCTTCTTGGCTGGTCCAACCACCCCAATGTCCAATATATTTTACCGCCTTGCTAATATTAAACTTTGTGGAGTTATTCGGGTCTTCTAATGATGATTATGCTGTGCACTTCCTTCGTGTGCAGACTGTACTCTGTCACTGCATTGCATACATACATCACTTGAATTCTCATTCCTGTCAACTCAAACTTTTTTTGATGACTTACTTCATGTATTGTGTGCTCTACCTATTTTGTAGTCTACGTTTCTGGTTCAACAATATGTTCTTCATGACTGCAATGATCAACTGATATTGTGCTTTCAATTGATAGTTTGATGTTAAGAAATGAAGCACTAGTAGCAGAAGGAACTGCATACTTTCTGTCCATTCTATTTAAGTTCCGCAGTCTCTCAGATAATCTCTGACGTCCTGTGCATCAAATAATTGGTTTGTTTAGTTTAACACACTTGTCTCGTATCATCTGCATCGTGATACACCTATTAGGTTCTGATGTTGTTATGTTGTTGTGCATTAGATGGAGTCTTCAACTTCGCACACTTTCACTTCTATTCATATGCAAAAACTAGACATCAACACAATATATGATAAACTTAGGTTCTGTCTCTGTGCTTCTGTCTCTTCAAATTCCATGATTGTTGACATGGTGAGTGTAATATTTTCCTTTGAGGTATCCAGGACTTGCGCATTCTTCAGTATATCCTTCTTTCAGTGTTTGCGCAGGTGTCACAAGTCTACAACATCTTTCTACGCACCATTGAAATTTTGCTTTGCTGCATGTGCGCATTCAACTCTTCGCTAGATCTTATGTTCTGTCCATGATCCCCTCGATGCCTCGAAAAAATGAAACTTTCACACAAAAACACTTATGTTATTTCTATCAAGCTTACTTCAAATATTCAACTTGCATTTCTATTTATACATGTGCTGCACGGATTGTATGTTCACAAGTTGGTTGTAGCATCCCTTCTTCCATACTTCATGGATTGTGCATATGCCATGTGTCATCATCTGCGCTATTGATGTGTCATCTCTGATGTATCAAGCACCCTCAAGGTCCACATCTTAGTGGGACTTTACACCTTGGTGGTGTAACATTGCGCTCTTGATGTACTATTTCCTTATAGTATGTGCGCAATATTCCACTTCATCTTGATATGTCCATGACCTTTTATGCACCATCCTTTGTGGATAATGTGCCCTTGTGATATCAATACTCTGCATAATCTGCACATTCTCTAGCTTTTTCGTATTCATATTTTGACTCGTGCTTCATCATTGCATTTGGGTGATGCGCCCTTGGTGTATTTATACTTTACATAATATTCCCATACTCCGAATTTTACTTGGTGGGACTTTGAATTCTGCCTTGTCATCACTTGTGGGACTTGCATACTTGCTGTTCATTGGTTGTGGAATTTTCTCATATATGATCTTCAACCGTTGTATCATTCTAGGAGTTTGTGCATGTTCCACTTACTAAAAGCATCTTCTTATTGGATTTGCTTGCACACTTTCAGGATTGTCTGACCATCTGTTGTTTCTTTCTTCTTGCGGACACCCAACCATAAACCAAGCAATGCTTAGGCTTGCTTGCTTACTTTTCCCATTTGTTCAACCAAATTCTTGGCAGTTTGAGCACTTGTACCATTGTCCAACCAACTCCTTCAATTTATTGGCATGCGAGAGTATGACTTGGTGGACCTGATTTCTGCACAAGAGACACATGATGTAGGATCCATTACTTGTGTTTCTTCTTGAACTGGATCTTCATGACGTATCTTATGGATCTGCATGATGCATCATCTTATGTACTTCTTCAGACTTCACCTGAAATATGTATCCTTGATGCACTCTTAGATATACTCCAAAGTTGTTTGAGTGTTGTATCCTTGATATACATCTTCATACAGAATGCACTCCTAGATATAATCCAAAGTTGTATATATATATATATATATATATATATATATATATATATATATATATATATATATGTCACCTTCACCATTTGCGCATATACTTCTGGTGTCCACGCTTTCTTTATAATGCACATAGACTACCTCAAAGTGGCTTCTTCATACTTCTGCTGGAATGTTGTATCCACTTTGACTTATGATGATATCAATGACTCGTATTGAATCAGTTGATATCCTCTTTGAAATTGGGGGAAAATCAAACACTTGACATCCTCTTCAGTTGAAATCATTGACAACCAATGCTCATCAATCTCCCCACATTGGATGACAGTCAAACACTTGTCATCCTCTTCTGTCAAACACTTGACATCAATGACAACCAATGCTCAATAATCTCCCCCTTTGGCATTGATGTCAACATGTTATGAATATGTCCCTGATCTTCTTGAGTTGTATGCTTCATCCGTGTTTGGTCGCAGTGCTCCCCCTATGTATGTGCTACCCCCGATTTCTTTGGTATTTTATCTACTGCACTCTCTTTCAATACTTCTTTCATCTCTGCTTGAACTATGCGGATTCCTATTGTGTTTGTGTAGACTTCATTCATATTTCATGCCTTAGCTTCATGTGTTTCTTAGCTTTGAATGCCTTTGATATCTTAAGCTTCATGCATCTCTCCTCAGCGTCATCAGCTTCATGCATATCTCCTCAGCGTCATCAGCTTCATGCATATCTCCTCAGCGTCATCAACTTCATGCATCTCTCCTCACCTTCATGCATCTCTCCTCCTTTGAAATCAATGGCAAAGAGGTCCATTGCGCGATGTGGATTCTTTCCTTTATGTTTTGCGCCTGATCTCGTCTTGACTGTTTCTTGCGATAAATCCCATTGTCTTCATACTTCATTTTTCAGTGTCTCTTCATAATTATATTTGATTGTCTTTATGATATGGATGTTATAATGCTCTTTTGTCTTGGTCTCCTGTTGTTGTTACAATAAATCAACTACTCTTACATAGTGATTCTTTTTTTCATCCTTACTTCCACTGGGTAATTGACGATCCCTTTTTGATTTATGCTTCTTTTATTAGGTTCTCATTATGTTGAGGATTGAGAACCACACCCAATTTTTCTCTGATATATTCAAATGCGCCTCGCAAAAGAGGTTTTGTAAATATATCTGCAATTTTTTTCTTAGTATCAACATATTATAATTTGACCACATTCTCGACTACTTTATCTCTCACAAAATGACACTTTATGGGCATGTGCTTTGTTTTGCATTGAATAACCAGATTTTTGGAGATACTGACAGCACTTGTGTTATCGCATAAACTTTGTATTGGAGGATCTATGTTTACTTGAAGATCCTACAGAGTCTGCTTCATCCATAATACTTGTGAAAAACAAGCAGCGACATCAATGTACTCTGCTTTGCTGTAGATAATGCTACAGATGGTTTTTTTTGCTGATCCATGACACAACACAGTTTCTTGAGAAAAACGTTGCACCACTAATGCTTCTTCTATCATCAACACTTCCATCCAAATCTGCATCAGTGTACGTGATTGAGTCGCTATTTTTTCTTTGTGGGTACCATAGACCAAGATACATAGTCCCTTTGAAATACCTGAAAATTCTTTTGACTGCTTGCATGCATTTCCTTGGGTGTTGCCTGAAACCTTGTGACAAGTCCAACAACTTGCATGATGTCTGGTCTGGAAGTAGTTGCATATAATAGGTCTCCAATCATCGATCTGTAAATCTTCTAATCAACTTCTCTAGCCTCATCCTCTTTACTCAACTTGCATCTTCTAATCATGGGTGTACAGACGGGTTTGCAATCTTCCATGTTAAATCTATTTAAAATCTCCTTCATATACTTAGATTTGGAGATGAAGATGCCATCATTCAATTGTGAAATTTGCAACTCAAGGAAAAAGGATAGTTCTCCTAGCATAGACATTTCAAACTTTTTTTGCATATCTTTTGCAAATTGCTGACTCATTTTATCATCATTGCTCCGAAAAATGATATCATCAACATATACTTCCACAACTATCATTTTTTCATTTTCCATTTTGATATAGAGATTAATTTCTACACTTCCTCTTTTGAATCCTTCGTTTTGTATATATTTATCCAATCTTGAATACCAAGATCCGGGAGCTTGTTTTAGTCCATACAGAGATTTCTTCAACTTGAAAACATAATCCTTGTTTCCTAAGAACGAGAACCCATATGGTTCAATTTATACCTCTTCTTCAATATCTCCTTTTAGAAAAGCTGATTTTACATCCATTTGATATACCTTCACATCTTATGCGCAGGTATAAGCCAAGAAAATTCGGATAGCTTCCATTCGCGCCACGGGGAAAATTTTTCCTCAAAATATATTCCCTCGATTTGTGCATATCCTTTGCATACCAATATTTCTTTTCTTGTGACAACCTGTCCATCTTCATTTAGTTTGTTTTTGAATACCCACTTCGTTCCTATAACATTCTTGTTTTTGGGTCTTGGAATGAGTTCCCAAGTATCATTCATTTTTATTTGATCTAATTCTTCATTTATGGCCTTCATCCATCCTTCATATAATTTGGCTTGCTCAACCCCTTCTATTTCTATTTGTGACAGTAATGAAAAATGAACTTCTTCATTTGGATTGTTATGACTTATTCTAGTTCTGATGCCAACATCTTTGTCTTCGATGATTAAATCTCCTGAGTGATTTTTCTGAACAAATTTGGAGGGTGCCTTTGTATATGGTATTCCATCCTCTAATCTAGGATGATATACTTCTTCCTGTGGCATTTATGTTTCTTGATTTTCTTCAGATGGTTGTTCTAGCGATGGTTAGTCATCATCTTCTCTGATTCTTCTGTGAGTTAATACTTCATCAACCTTAACTTCAGGACTTTCTACTATTTTCCTGAGTCACAAATTGTAGCACTTATAAGCTTTTCTTTTTTTGAAGTAGCCGAGAAAAATTCGTTCATCTAATATGGAATCAAATTTTCCAAGAGTGTCATCATTTCTTTTTATATAGCATTTACTTCCAAATATTCTGAAATGCTTAACTGTAGCTAGTCTTCCTTTCCAAAGTTCGTAGGGTGTCGAGCAACTGTTTGTTATGATCAAGCATCTATTAAGTATGTGAACAGCTGTACGAATAGCATGTGTCCAGAACCTATTTGACAATTTTGATTCATTTAGCATATTCCTGGCCATTTCTTGAACAATCCTATTTTTTCTTTCTGCCACCCCATTTTGCTGTGGAGTTCTAGTTACTAAAAATTGTCTTCTAATTCCATGTTTATCACAATAGTTATCAAACTTGTTTGAGGTGTATTCTCCTCCATTGTCAGTCCTTAATCACTTTATTCTTAAATCAATTTCGTTCTCAACCGCCTCCTTAAAAGTATTGAAGCATTCGAATGTTTCTGATCTTGCATTAAGGAAGAATACTCATGCCATTCAAGTGTAATCGAAAATGAAAAAAGAAAGTGTTCTTGAGCACCCTTCCTTCCTCTGGTTCACATTGGACTACAAAGGTATGAATGAACTAGTTCCAAAAGTCTCGAGGTAGTATATTCTTTTGTTGGGTACTTGATTATTGTTTGTTTCCCATGTAGCCAGTGTTTGCATAAAGCATTTGATGGCTTCGTAATCCTTGGAATATCTCTCACTTCTTGTTTTCTATTGATTCTGACCAAATTGAAAAAATTGATATGTCCCAATCTTCTATGCCAGAGCCAACTTTCATTGGTTTTTCCTATGTAGCATTTTTCTTCTTTTCCGTCATCTAGAATGTACACATTGTTAGTATTTTTTGAGTCCATGGCTACGATACTTCCTGTATCCCCATTTTTCATTTTGCATTTCTCTGAGTCAAAAGTGAGCATGTGTCCCTAGTAGAACATCTGGCTAACACTTAAAATATTATATTTCATGTTCTCAACTAGTAGAACATTATCTTCCTTGGTTCTTTTATTTCCAAAACTTGCTAGTCCTTTTCCCAAAATCTTATCTGAGCCATTGTCCCCAAAATAAACACTACCTCCCTTGTCTTCTCTAAACTTCAGAAAGGAATTTTTATCTCTAGTGATATGATTGGAGCATCTACTATCAATATACCATTGCCCCTTTACACTTTGTGCATGTAAAGCTAGGATGCATGCTTCCTGATGGTCTTGATTTTTCCGATCCTTATCTATCTTAGTAGATTGCATATATTGTTGTTAGTTTTCGCAGCCATGAATATCATGATCTGATGTGTCAAAATATTCGTCTTCTGAACTTAAAACGCTGAAAGGATTGGAATATTCAAACATGACTTTAGATGGTTTTCTGAATATTTTCTGTTTAGGATTCGTCTGATTTCCCAATCCATTCTTTCTGGTATATGATAATGAATGAGCTCTACTATTTATTGCTTTACAACCAAAATTATGACAATATAAGCAATTTCCAAAGAAAATATTCTGGTACCTGATAGAATAGAAATTCCAAAGTTGCGTAGACTTACTTTCCAACTGATTCGGTATTTGATGTTCTCCTTGACATGTTCGTGATTGTGGGGTTTTGAGAGAATTTGCATAGGTTATGGCTGGGTATGTTTCTCTGTTAAAGCTGTTTCTTCCTCTCTATTCTACCTAAAGACTTAATTCTTGAATTTCATTTCTTAGAGAAACAATTTCAGCTTCCAACCTTTCACATTTGTCGTCCTTCAATTTCATCATCTTGGTGGTGTCTTCTTCTAATCTCAAAAGGGATTCCCGCAGAAACTTTATTTTCTTCCTCGACTTCTTTTGTTCATCTATTGCACTGACTAATTCACCTTCAAAGTCTAATTCAGCCATATGCTCATATCTTGAGTCCATATCTATTGGATTCTACACTGATGTCTATCCTCCAGATGTTAATATTTTACTGAAGACATCCTCTGTAATACCAATTGTTGGAATCGATTTAATATTGAGAGGGGGGGTTGAACCAATATTAGCACAGTTATTAGAAGGTTTTAACTTCTTTAACAAATTATCCTTTACTTAATATTTATCTTCTGTTATGCATCAATAAATAATCATTCACACATATATGCACCACATCATCAACAAATAACACACATAGTTTTTACGTGGAAATCCAAACAGGAGAAAACACAGAATGCTTCTTTATAGTGAGAAAGAATACATTCAAGGAAGCACCAACTTCCTATGTTTACCAGCACTAACTGTAAGGAGGAACCAAACCCCTATTTTTTATCCAACACCAACTGGAAGGAGGCACCGATCCCCTGTTGCTTTGTACAGGAACCAACCTGAGGGAACCTGTGACTCCCTATCTCCTTGTTGTTTTATAGAAACCAACTTGAAGGAAGCTCCAATTCCATGTCTCCTTGCCCCGTCTGACCGCACAGATGTCCAATATATTTTACTGCCTTGTTGATCTTCAACTCTGTGCACTTCTTCGATTATTTTGATGATGATTATGTTGTGCACTGCCTTCGTTTGCATATTGTACTCTGTCATTGTGCTGCATACATCACTTGACTTCTCATTCCCATCAACTCACACTTTTGTTGATGACTTACTTCATGTACTGTGTGCTCTGCTCATTTTGCAGTTTGTGTTTTTGGTTCAACGATTTGTTCTTCGTGAATGCAATGATCAACTGATACTGTGCTTTCCAATGATCAATAGATACTGTGCTTTCAAATGATAGTTTGTTGTTCAGAAATGAAGCACTAGTAGCATAAGGAACTACAAACTTTATTATGTGTCCATTCTATTTAACTTTTGAAGTCTCTCAGATAATCTACGACGTCCTATGCATCAAATAATTGGTATGTTTAGTTTAACGCACTTGTCTCCGATCATTTGAATCGTGATGCACCTATCGAGTTCTGATGTTGTTATGCATCAGATGGAGTCTTCAACGTTGCACACTTTCACTTATGTTCATATGAATAATCTAGACAACAACGCAATATCTGATAAAATTTGGTTTTGTCTCTACGCTTTTGTCTCTTCAACTTCTATAACTGTTGACGTGTTGAGTGTAATATTGTCCTTCGAGATATCCAGAACTTGTGCATTCTTCAATATATCCTTCTTCCAGTGTTTGTGCAATTGTCACAGGTCTACACCATCTTTCTGCGTACCATCAGAACTTCGTTCTGCTGCATGTGCACATTCGGATATTCATTAGATCATTCTGTTTTATCCACGAGCCCCTTGATGCCTCGAAAAACTAAAAATTTCACACAAAAACACTTATGTTCTTGCTATCAAGCTTACTTCAAATATTCAACTTGCATTTCTATTTATACATGTCCTGCATGGATTGTATGTTCACAAGTTGGTCATGGCATCCCTTCTTCCATACTTTACGGATTGTGCATATGCCATGTGTCATCATCTACATTGTTGATGTGTTATCTCTGATGTATCAAGCGCCCTCAAGGTCCACATCTTAGTCGGACTTTACACCTTGGTGGAGTAACATTGTGCTATTGATGTACCATTGCCTTACGGTATGTGTGCAATCTTCCACTTCATCTTGATCTGTCCATGACCTTTTATGTACCATCCTTTGTGGGTAATGCACCCTTGCGATATCAATACTCTGCATAATCTACACATTCTCCAGCTTTTGCTTAGTCATATTTTGACTCGTGCTTCATCTTTGAATTTGGGTGATGCGCCCTTAGTGTATTGATACTTTACGGAATTTTCCCATACTCCGACTTTTACTTGGTGGGACTTTGACTTCTGCCTTGTCATCACTTGTGGGACTTGCGCACTTGCAGTTCTCCGGTCGTGGAATTTTCTCATATGTGATCTTCAACTATTATACCATTCTAGGAGTTTGTGCGCATTACACTTACTGAAATCATATTCTTATTGGATTTTCTTGCGCGCCTTTAGGATTGTACGACCATTTGTTGTTTCTTTATTCCTACGCACTCCCAACCATCAACCAAGCAATGCTTAGGATTACTTGCTTACTTGTCCCATTTTTTCAACCAAATTCTTGATAGTTTGAACACTTGTACCATTGTCCAACCAACTCTTTCAATTTACTAGCATGAGAGAGTATGACATGGTGGACTTGATTTCTACGCAAGAGCCACATGATGTAGGATCCATTACTTGTGTTTCTTCTTGAACTGGATCTTCATGAAGTATCTTATGGATCTCCATGTTGTATCATCTTATGTACTTCTTTAGAGTTCACTTGCAAGATGTATCCTTGATGTTAGATATACTCCAAAGTTGCTTGAGTGTTGTATCCTTGATATACATCTTCAGACAGAATGCACTCTTAGATATACTCCAAATTTGCATACATATTTGTCACCTTCACCATTTGCGCATATACTTCTGGTGTTCATGCTTTCTTTATCATGCACATAGACTACCTCAAAGTGGATTCTTCATACTTTTGTTGGAAAGTTGTATCCACTTTGACTTATACTGATATCAATGGATCATACTGAATAAGATGAAATCCTCTTTGACATTGGATGACAGTCAAACTGTTGACATCATTGACAACCAATGCTCAACAATTTCTCCACATTGGATGGCAGTCAAACACTTGACATCCTCTTCAGTCAAACACTTGACATCAATGACAACCAATGCTCAACATTATTGTACTACTGTGCTCCCTACCACATATTTGTGTGTGTGTTTCCATTTTATATTTATTCCTTCATTTTGTTCTCTAAATAATCCATATCAAAGTGTTGTTTTGAAACTTACATAGGGTATTTTCCACCTTCAACCTTTGATATTATATATGGAAAATAGGGAGGAGAAAGGGAAGAAATCATAGGAGAAGCTTTGAAGTTTGAAAAACTCATTAAAGGAAAATCCATTTTCAAGTACAATAGACATTGAATAGGCTATAGGAAATCACAAGGACCAACATGATTAACCTAGAATTGAGAAAGCATTCAAGGTGGGAGGCAGAGTTTGGTTGCATCTAGAAAAATATAGGCTACATGAAGGTCCTAGTAAGAGGATCAAGGCTATGCAATATGGTCCTTTTGAAGCGTTGGAGAATGTGGGTGATAATGTCTACAAAATTTCTCAACCCCCATATATGTGGATTTACTTAGTATTGAATGTGGATAATTTGAAACTCTATGATGCTTCCAAGTTGGACGAAGAAACTAGTGACCAATTCTTACCAACCATAGAGGAATTTGCACCATAAGTTGAAGAAGAGATAGAAAAGACATAGTTTTGTAGAAAAAGTGTTGACCCAATCATTTTTGGATAGAATTTGTGGAAAGATGGAAGGATATAGGAGCATAATGCAATATGCATAAGGATTAGTGTCAAAGTAATGGCAAATGCATAAATAAATGTGGTGTAAGTTGAATTCCAATGGTTAAGGGTATATAATATAATTAATATGTAAAATCAGGTAATGGATTGAGTGAATCATCCTTACAACTCCCGCATCATAAAAATTAGAACTATTATACTTAACGATGTTTAAATACTCTCTTCTCTTTGACCTAATAGAACATAAATCTCTTCCTTATCTTAGAACAACATCCTTAAAAATTATAACTATTGTATCATAATTAATGCTCAATGATATTCAATACATAATATCTTCCCTTTGATACAAGAGAGCATGAAACTCTTATCTTAGAAAAATGTTGATCCCTTGGTTTGTCTTTTGCCCTTTGCTTTGTAGGTCGTAGGATCAACTACATCTATATCTTGATAACCAACAAATTAAAATAGCCAAGGTGGCTTATTTGGATTAGTTAGGTTTTGGTTTATTTGGATTAGTTAGGTTTTGCATAATCGTAACCTTGTGTCTTTCGAGGAATATATAAACAATCTTTCAAATTTTACATCCATTGTAATCATAACTAATTCCTTATTCTTTTCTTTTATTTGATGATGGCGATGTGTCTCTACTAGCAATTGTTGAGTGTTGGAAGTATAATATAGATGTGTTTGCCCATTATCCCCCATAATGATGAAACTATTTACGCATATGGGAAATGTGCAACTCAGTATATAATCAAAATGAATTGGGTGTTAAGATTGATAGAGAATAATACCAACAATGAATAAATTAAAATCAAGTGATAGATTATCCACTAAACCAATGAGGGCATTCGTCCATTTTCATAATTTATCAATATTGTTTGTACAAGCCATTAAGTTTGTCACATATATTTGAGTGCCAAATAGTCTTTTTTCTCGAGTATGAGGTGAAGCCAAGCTTAGCTTATGAAAAGGGGTAAATTTATCTTTGAAAGCATTACTCGCTTGGCCCACTGTATGTAAATTTATCCTTGAAATCATTACTTGCTTGGCTCACTGTATTACATTTATTTTGAGTTTTTTATATTAAATTCTTCTTAGTGTTTACTCAGTCAACATTCATTATCATTGTTTTTTTATTAATTACTTTAGGGAATTAGATCTTGTTACTCAATGAAATTGAGAAATTTGATTTCTTAACTCAAAATCTTGGCTTTCTATGACACTTCATGGCATATTTTGTTGTTGATATCTATTTGTAAATACTACATTAAGTTAGAAAGCTTCAAAAGGGGATTTGAATGGATTCATTTGGATAATTATTTTGTCCCAAACTATGTATTTAGATGAAATTATGCATTTTTTTTATTGATACTTGTTTTGAAACATCTTTTAATGAACTTCTTTAAGACTCTAATATATAGTTTTGTATGTAATATTTGATCTAATTCTTTATGTATTATTTGATCTAATTCTTTATGTATTATTTGATCTCATGAATTATTGATTGCCAATTTCTGTTGTTCCATGATAAGTTTTAGAGTTACTACTTTTTCTTTCCCAATTTCCTAATTTTCTTATTGTTTTCAACTCTTGGACGTTATTAATTAGATCTAAAATGTTATTTTTAAGATAAGACTTTCATTGATCTACATCACTGAGGATTTTACTAAGTAGATGATGTTTTTACTATGAGATATAGATATGTATATTAAGTTTTAGAATATGTATAAATGTATATTAAAACAAATGTATTATATATATAAAAAAAATAAAAAATTATGAAATGCTTAAATCGAGTAATAGTTTATCCAATATTTCCTAATGAGTGAGGGCATCTATCCATTCTCCTATTTTCTCAATATTGTTTCTACAAGCTAGTAGGTTTGTCTCGTTTATTTGAGAGGCTAATTGTCTCTGTTCTTAGGTTCGACGTGAAGAAAATTACATTTATTTAGACTTGTTTGTATTACATTTTTCTTAGTGTTTACTCAATCAATACTCATTATCATAGTTCTACCAATGAATCCAAGGGGAATTAGATATTTCAATGATATGTCATTGAGAGATTTGCTCTCCTAACTAGTAATATTGGTTTTTGATGACATTTTCTGCCATATTTTATTGATATCTATTTCTACACATTACATTAAGATTTGAATTTCATAAAAGGCCTCAAAATGGGATTTGAATGGATTCATTTGGCTAATTATATTGTCCCAAACTACATATTTAACTAAAATTATGCATTTCCATCCTGATACTTCTTTGAAATATCCTCCATGAATTATTTAAGACTATAATATCTAGTTCTTTATGTATTATTCTATCTCATGGATTATTCATTGTCAATTTCTTTTGTTCTAGGGTAGCTTTTAGACTAGCTACTTTTTCTTTCCCAATTGCCTTATTATTTTTGAACTCTTAGGCATTATTAGTTAGATATGTATTGTTTCCTTTTTGATAAGAAATTTATTGATCTACATCACTAAGGATTTGTTCATTACTTGAAAAATCTATCAATTTATCATCAATATTCAAGGTTAAAGACATTAAAGGGAGGCCTTTTTCAACTATCTCTTTCTATAGTATTTGAATCTCCACAAAAAATTCAACTTCAATCACATTTTCTCACTATTAAAATCATGAAATATATAACCAAAGCTATACTTTTTCCCTTCAAATTGACATTGTTAAGAATCAAGAACTATTTCTCCTCATAGGTAGAAACTAATTCCTTGGTTTGTACATGATATGTTTTAGGTATATTCATGTTAACTCTGTGGATTTAATCTAAATTTGTTTCCTTCATTAATGCTTTTACAATGTCCTCTCATGGGGGGTGGAGCAATTGGTAATGTGTAATTGAGATGAGAAATTATAAATGGAAGGTCACAAGTTCAAATCCCCGTAGGTACTTACAAAAAAAATTCGTTGACGATATCCACTTCTTTGGGATTAGTTTTCAAGCAACAACCTTAATCTCTAAATTTTGAATATTTATTATCATGTCTCCTTAACCTAGAATGCACATGCTAAACACTAAAAAAATGTTTCCTCCAATCCCGTTCCTTCTCTCTCTCCCTCCTCATGAGAACTATGGGATGATGAACCAGGAAAGAGAGAATGGTTGTACATGTATGCATCTCTACATGATCATTTATCTATAAAATAAATGGATAATTTATAATATAATTGAAGATGATCATTAGTTACTTAGTTGAAATGATTACACGGTAAATCTT
Organism: Larix kaempferi; assembly: GCA_027924585.1. Lineage (NCBI taxonomy): Eukaryota > Viridiplantae > Streptophyta > Pinopsida > Pinales > Pinaceae > Larix > Larix kaempferi. The sequence goes on from BSBM01001754.1 coordinate 6,209,569, forward strand.
GCACTTGAGATTATTATGAGGGTTTGATGTGTCAGCAATGGATATGAGTTGGAGAGGCTCATTTCCATTATTGTACCACCAATATGTGTGAGATTTGGTTGATAATCTACAAGAGCATCTAGAATATAATTGAGAATGAATATAATTAACGATTGATTTGAGAGTGGAAGAAAATATACAGTCAATGTAATTCTCATTAACATATTAAATTTGTATTCATAAAAAATATGAAAGAGTGTATACAAAATAAACTAAGATAGTATTAATTGCATCCATGAGAATGAGATCTAGTATAACTCAAGTGAATCTTCCATAGATAGCCTATTGCACCTTCCTAAGGTAATTAAATTGGCTTTACATAAGCCAAGTGGGTTAACTAGCCCATAATTTCCAAGTGAGGCACACTTACCCCTAGAAAAGGGGAAAAAACATGCAACTGTGCCTTTATCCCTAGAAAAGGTAAAAAACTATGCAAGTGTGCCATTATCCTTACAAAAGAGGAATATGAACTCAAGTGAGTAGGAAAATAATAATACATGTAGACCAACACCTCCCCTTAAGCCTAAATTAGTTCATAATGATGCAAAAATAATTAGGTCCCAACAACATGAATCCTTGTTAGGTACCCAAGTACAAAAATAATATCCCAAAAAATTGATAATAGATGGAAAAACCAGTGGGAATAACCCCCCCCTTCAACCATCAAAAGAGGATAGTTCTAAGTAAACTAGGTATCCTGCTCTGCAGTGGAAGTCTTATCTACTCCCATGTGGGCTCATAACTATGTGAAATTTCACTCTATTAAGGATTTGGTAAAGATGTCTATAATATGCTCTATGGATTGACAATATTGCAAATCAATGACATGATCATGAATCATCTACTATATGTAATGCATGTAAATATCAATGGGCTTGGTCTTTTTTCACTGAACCTATTCCCTTGATATTTGGATAGTACTATGATTGCTGTACAATATGATGGTAAAATAATGATACTAAATACCAGACTTAGTCATAATATGTTGCAACCAAATAACGTGTGTTTCTGCATTCACTGCACCTTTATACTCTACCTCAGTAATCGATAAACCAATGGCTAAATTCTTACTCAACTTGCAAATAGGACCCAACCAAAATCGAATACATAATTAGAAGTGGGCTTGTGATCTATTCATTGCTAGGCCAATCAGAATCCATGTACCCAACTAGATCAAAATGGAAATCTATTGCATAATGTATCCTAAAACTATGAGTACCCTTAACATAACAAATACTTATATTTGAAAACTTCCAATGTAGTTCATGAGGTTCCTACAAGAATCTAGAAACTATTCCAACAATGTAAGAGATTCCAGCTCTATTGCTGGTAAGTTAAACCAAAATCCTTGCCAACTATTTGTACCATGTGTATTCCACCAAGGGTGTGGAACCACCACCCTCAATCTTGACTCATGAAATTAAAGGTGATGTAGCATGTTTGCAATAGGTCATTTCAAATATAGTGAGAAAATACTGTGCATTTTTGGACCATGGAATCTTGATTCTTGAATATGATTGGGTGATTTCAAGACGAAGAAATTAGTGCAACAACCCCAAGTCAATCATGGAAAACCTTCCATGCAAGGAAGATTTGACCACTGCAATAGATTGTTGTGAAATACATGTGATCAATAAGTCATATACATAAATAAATATCAACAAGAGTAATCTATATGGATATCAGTGGCCACCCACCTATTCCACTGGCTCAAAACAATTTTCCATTTTGGTAATTTTCTAGTAGTTTTTCTACGATTTTTCAGCTCCTGAACGTTTGGGTCTTTTTAAGGCTGTAAATGGTGCTTTTATGGGATTGAAATCGCCCAAAAATAGGCCCAGATTATATGTTTGTTCTTGATCAACTATTGTACTCCTCAGCTATATATTTCCAATGATCTATCAAGTGCCCCAAACGAAGATCATATGTAAAAGTTATGACCCCAAGAAGTTGACTATTCAACTAACCACCTTTGGGCGCAAACTTTATGGCGGTTCATTTCCTAGGGTTATTTTTTGGATGTTTAGGGTTATTTCCCTCATGCTTATGATAAATAGGCCCTTTCAGCCTCTTTTTGTATTGAACTTGTCATGAATGAGCATAGTCATCACATCTCTTCTTAGAGATAAGCTACCACCATTCTAGATGCTTTATTTTACAGTCTGTGTTTATTGTATCACCTTGTTTCTTGCAATATATCTATGTATGTGGTTCTATATCTGTTCTTTCATTTCTAGCTCACATAAATCTGGATCAAAGACTAATTCATCCTATCGCAACATGTAAAGCTTAGTATCTTAATGATAGTGAGATAAAACTTGGGACAATAATAAGGAATCCATCTTGGCATATTGTTAGAGTATCCTAAGTTGACCTGTTGACTAGGCCCTCTGCCCGACCTATTGTAAAATATGTCGATAGTTGCGTCGACCAGTATATGTTGGTTCGATCGGTTGAACCGACAAGCAGTTACATAACTGTATGTAAAACATATATATAGGATGGTGAGTCGATGCATAGAGTTAACTTGGATCTGTTCTTATGTATTGTTCTACCTATCTTGCTAAGTAATACAAGGCTTGTGCTTCTCTCCACATCTTGTCTATTATATCTATATCTTTGTGTTGCTTGCTTATATTTAATATGTATCACTGGTAACAATGTAACCCCCTTGACTACAACATTGGTTCCGTTGTCGGTGCTGCATACATAAGTGATAGCGAGCATGACCAATGATATCCAAGCAAGAGATTAAATATTGGTGGGAGATAAAGATTGATAATTACCTCTAGAATTATGCAAGAAGAAACAAGCTAACCATTCTTTAAGCAAGAGAAAAATTCTTTTCTAAGACACATGAGAAGTTCGCGGAATCCATGTTGCTTGCGTTGAAGAATCTCTTGGATGAAAATACAACCAGATCAAAAGGAGCGCAAATTGATCACGAAGCTAATTAACGGAGGTCGTATGAATCTATAGGAATGGTGTGAGAAGATTGCCGACGAGTTCTTTGAAGAATGCGCGATTGAAGAGCGAGTGTCTGTTGACGACATGAGGAGACATTTTTTCACCGACCTTACCAACTAGTTTTTGTGTTCTTTGTCGGCACATTTTTTCAAGTTCCTGATTGAAAAAGGCACTGCGCATATTGTCGAGACTCAACCCTTGTTGTTTCTGCAACTTCCAAACTCAAATTGGGAAGAAAAAGAAAGACAGTTGGAGAAATTCATACAAGAGCGCGGGTGGGAGTATTTCTTGAGAAAATGAAATTTTTGTACTTCCCTAGTTGCATAGAGAACTTCAGGTTGAAATTAGGGGGGTAACCAAACATGTTCTAATGGAGTAAATGCATGAAAAAGGTCGGCAGATGAAAATACGACATGACCAACAGTGAAAGATCCAACAGATTCGACAAAGATTGAGCAATGAGTCACAAAAGCACTCCAAACATACAGAAGATTGAGTGGGAGAACAGGAGAAAAAGGCGAGAAGAACTGAAGGAGCAGGTTGGTGCGCTCTAGAAGAAATGAGGACCAGGTTTCGTGAAAAATGCAAAAGGAAATATGTTGGAGTCGATTCAAGCCTGAGATGAAAGTGGCATCGACAAAGACCTGTCACCGATGGATGAAGACTTGTGGATAGAGCGTGGTAGTTCTCTCCAAGTTAATATACCCGAGGTAATAACGCCACCTTATCCATTGCATCTAACTCAAAGTGCCCGAGTGCAGGATATTGTCGAAGAAGATATAGGACTTCACACTGGCCAGTCATGCATTTGGAGTCGACGAAGTAATGAAGGTGATGAAGTTAATAGACTATTGATTCATCGACTAGAAGAAGGAAACTGGGTCACCTTCCAACCCAATTTTTCCAATAGAAGTTTCCATCTAATCTACTAAGATCATGCAGAAGCACCCCCCGTGCCACTACCAACATTGAGTGAATCATTGAGTTCATCAAAACAACCGAGAAGAAATGAAATCCCGATTGAGCAGAATTTCACCTGGATTTCGATAGAAGCAGTTGAAGAAAACGGTCTTCCGAGATGCAACAAAACGACCGAAGTTCTAGACACTGACAGTGAAGGAAAAGAACTCGCTCCCAATACACAATTGGAAATATTACCTTTCAAGGTTATCCAAGTAAGTAATTATGTCTCCGGTAATAATCCACCGACTCCACTAGTCAACCTTGTGGTCGAAGTAATAGTAGACATGTCGCATACCACAGCACACCTTCCATTCTATGAGGGTGATGAAGATCCTTGGAGACATTGGTTTGTCTGTGAGTCAATATAGGAAACCAACGCACTTTCCAATGAATATCGTCAGATGGAACAGTTTGATTTCTCTTTGCGAAAAAGAGCACTCACTTGGTACATGGGCTATATTGATAAAACACGAGATGCAACAAAGGAAAAAATCAAGCATCTCTTCTTATCTTTCTTCAAAAATACGAATGCAAAATACCTGGATGCTGAGAAGCTAAAGACCACAGTCCAAAGACTGATATAGACCATAAAAGAATATGACAAGAGGTCTAAAGACCTCCCAAGCCATATTGATTACGACATCGAGGAAAAACTCTTGATTAAATGGTTCGTTGCTAGACTCTTAAGAAAAATCAAAGTGCACGTCCGATGGCAGAGCATCAACTCCTACGAAGACGCGCTGACAAAGGATCTATAAATCAAGATGGATGACAAATATCCTCTGGTGTCTGTCGATAGACATACTGAAGAACGACTAGATAGTATACAGCAATCCATCTGGGACATGAACATCATAGGAGCAGAAGTCTGGTGTATCAAATGTAATACTACAAGACACACAAAAGACTCTTGTCTTCAGGAGGACCGATGACAAGATGTCCAACTTGTACAAACACGATGCTTTTGTGATATTTGTCTAGATTACAAATTACATACTACAAATGACTGCCCGTACAATATGAATAAAAAGCAATCTAAGTGGTGTCAGATATGTGAAGTTAGTACTCATTTTATAGGATAATCCCATATGAATCTAAAGAATAAACAAAATTACCATGCAGTGTACTAGACCAACTCTATCGAACAACAAAATGATAGAAATGAAAGAAACGACGGATACGACCGAAACGACATAAATGAAAGGAATGATCGGTGTGACCAGAATGACAGAAATGATAGATATCCAAGGTACGATGGAAGAATATACGATCGGTGGAACAATAACTACAACCGACATGGATGATACCAAGGCTGAGGTCATGGCAATGGCAGTCGATATTTCCAAACTTGTCGACCTGGACAATGTTTTACTTGTCTTAGTGAAGGACATCACCATGTAGAGTGTCCATATACAGATAAAAAAGATCTTAAATTTTGTACAAAATGTGTTGTAGGGGATCACTTCTTGGAGGATTTCCCTACTATGATTGAGAAAATTGCAAATAAAAATAATGTTAATGTCTTGTCGTGTGTTCCAAAATGTGATGTGCTTAGAACAAACAATTTGCAAATTGTAACAAGACAAGGTACTCAAACTGGCCAAGATAATCCACAAATAAGTAAAGTAATAAATAAATAGGATTATTCGAACCCTAACAAGCAAAAATATCTGTATAAAAATGCATCCAATATATTTCATGAACTGTCAGCAAAAGAAGATAACAAGGAAGTTCATCAGGAAGATATTAATGAATTGGTCCATCTTATAACTAAAGAAGAATCTGTCAGGAAGTTAATTGACTTGTTGCATAATATTAAAAGTAAATCTATCGGGCATAGACAAGACAAAAACATATGCCGAATGAACCAAAAATATAAGAACGATACCGAACCTCTCGTTGACCTCGAAATACACGGATACCATGTCCGACAAGTTGTACTCGATTTTGGTTCGCAAGTTAATATCATGAATCGTGATACTTGGGAACAAATAGGTCAACCTTAGCTTCAAGAATCAATAATTTATTTGAAACTTGTAGATCAAGGATTGATTGAACCAATTGGTGTGTTGAGAAATGTCACAATTTCTATAAAAGGCATAATGACAAGAGTTGACTTTGAGATTATAAATGCAAAATATGGATCTAGTTCATTCCCAGCCCTGGTTGGTCGACCATGGGGCCGACAAATGAAAGCATCGATATCTCTAGATAAAGGTCGCATCAAATTGAAAGGAAATGGCCAAAAGGTGATAGTGCCTATCTTCCCATCTCAAGGAGAACCGTGGTCAGAACCTATGGAGGATGAAAATGATATATGACAGCTATATCAAGTAAATAATAATGAAGATTATATCAAGCCAAATGCACAAGGAGAACTCTATCTTGGAGACACTACAACAGCTAGATACAATTCCGATGCTGAACTATACGATTGGAAAATGGAGAATTATGAACTTCAAGGGAAAGAGTGCTGGACAATTGAAGCCATCTCTAAAACTAAAATCAAGAAATGCTTCTCTATCTCTACCATTCCAAATATATTCAAGAGAAAAATTCTCAAATATCAAACTTTAGCACCAACGAAAAATGAATCGACACATACTCATGTGTTGCGATACAAAGAACGAGAAAATCCATCAGTACATGTCGAGGAAGTTTCAAAGCATGCCGGAGAACAAGGGATATTGCAGAGTCTGGTCGAGACATTTACAGGACAAGCTGCGAGATGGTGGGACATGCATCAGTCAAAACTTCAAACATGGACCACTACCTTGACATATTTTATTTAAAGGTTTGGATATAAGAAACTGATGGCTTAGGCTGAAATCCTGATTTTCACACAAGGACGAGACCCTGAAGCTCACATCGAAAAGTGCAAAAGGGAGTGGAGAAGACTGGGACATAAAGATGAAAGAGCATGGATGCACCTATTTTCGAGCATGCCCGATGACTTGCCAAATAAATGGTACAAGATGGAAGAGGCAAGAGGAGAAACCTTCGTTTGGAAAGAACTAAAAGAAAATTTCATCAAAGATTTCCAATTTTTTCTGAAAGATGAGCAACTATCTAAGGTGAGGAACCAAATCAAACAGTTTCTGCAACCGACAAAAAATGCAGTACCAGCAGAGAAGCAATGACTTGTTCGACAAACCATTGTCTTCCATAATATTCATTCGAAAGAAGTACAACATTCGAAAAGATAGTGACTGGAAAAAGAGAAAACAATCAAAAAGAGTTTCGAATGGAAAGAAGATCATCTAGCTATGTCAAAGCTTGTCAGAACAACTTTCACAGTGGAGGCTGCAGAGAAAGAGGACCCTAAAAGATTAATAGAAAAATAATTTCCTCCTGCGTTCACATAGATCAAAGAAGGTGAATGCCTAGTCAGTGACAGCCGAGCACCAGAGTGGATGGATGCCAAATTACAAATCAAAGAAGTTGATATATCTAATGACGATAGGCTGAAAATGGAGAAAATTGGTGATTACTAGAATGAAGAGAAAACTGCAGAGATCACTAGCCTCCTTAAAGAATTTCAGGATGTATTGGCACAACATTATAAAGACTTGAAAGGACTTATACAGGATATGGGAGAAGTGAGTATTGATATCAAGCTAGACACCAAACCGGTAAAGAAAATACCATATAAAATTGCTCACAAGTATAAAGACATTGTCAAAAAGAAGATCGATAGTATGCTTACAGTAGGAATCATCTATCCTATTGATCAGTCAGAGTGGGCGATTCTGATGGTTGTACAATCGAAGAAGCATGATCCAACATGACTGCAAATATGTGTCGAATTTCACAAACCCAATAAAGTAACACTCACTGACCCTTTTCCTACTCCTTTCACCGATGAAATCATTAATGAACTTGCAGGGCACGAGTGCTATTCATTCATAAACGGATTTTTTGGGTACAATAAAGTGCCCATTTCCAAAGAAGATCAGAAGAAGACCACATTCGTGTGTGATTTCGGAACATTCGCATATAAATTCATGCCATTCGGACTGAAGAATGCGCCAACGGTATTTTCTAGAATTGTCGTCAAAGATTTTCAAGAATACATCTACAAAACTATGTCTGTCTACTTTGATGATTAGACAATCTACTCCATGCTAAAGGATCACTGCAAATGGCTCCGAATTATGCTCGAAATATTTCAACAAATCCAACTCTCGCTGAACATCAAAAAATGCATTTTCGCAACTCCTATCAGAATATTACTGGGTCATGTCGTGTGTAAGGAAGGCATAAAAGTCGACTATGCCAAAATCAAGATCATTCTCGACCTAAAGCCTTCAGTCAATTCTAAGCAAGTGCGAATTTTGTTGGGACACATGGGATACTATCAGAAGTTCATCCGACATTATTCTTACATGATGTATCCCTTGGAGGAATTACTCAGAGAAAATCAAGAGTACAAGTGGACCAACAAATGTAATACATCATTCGACATCCTGAAAAGAAAACTTGTCAAAGCTCCTATACTCTAATTCCCAAACTGGTCGATTAAGTTCCATGTACATATCGACACATCGGGCATAGTAGTTGGTGCAATTTTAACACAACCTGGTGATGATGGAATGGAATACCCTAATTCCTTCAGCAGTAGAAAGCTGAACAAAGAAGAAATAAATTACTCCACGACCGAAAGAGAGGCACTGGGTATGGTATTTGTGTTTCCAAAATACTGACATTATCTATTGGCTAATATTTTGTCTTTTATACAGATCATCAAGCATTAAAATGCTTAGTCAATAACCCATTTCACCATGGAAGATTATGTCGTCGGTTACTGTTATTCTAGGAATTTGAATTTAAAGTCATAGTTCGACCAGGAAAGGCAAATGTCAGACCCGACCACTTGTCGTGAATCAACACAGAGAGGAACCGACAGGCATTGAAGATGAACTGCTAGATACACATTTGATTAGAATTGAAGTTGTCCCCTTAGAGTTAGTAGATATTGCACAATTCCTCGAGGATGGACATGCACCAGAAGGAATGTTGAAAAAGAAAAAGAAGATCCTCACAATGAAAGCTGCACCTTACACTTTAATCAACTGATTCCTTTATAAACTTGGCATGGATGACATATTATGGCGATGTGTGATCGAACATGAATGACAAAGTATACTTACAGAGGCACACTATGGACTGGCAGGAGGACATTATCACGCCGACATCATAGTGAGAAAGATTCTGCAATATGGACTTTGGTGGCCAACAGTGCACAAATATTGTCGAGATTTTGTAAGTAAATGTGATAGATGTCAACGGATGGGTCGACCGCTTCCAAGCACATAAATTCCCCTTGTTCCAGTAAATCCGAGTCGCACATTTGAAATGTGGTAAATTGACTTTATTGGACCCTTTCCAATACTTGGCAGGTGAACAGGTGTAAGATACATCATCACCGCAGTAGAATATGTCACCAAATGGGCCGAGGTAGAACCTGTCGAAACATGTTCAAGCGAGATAGTTGCAAAATTCATATAAGAGAATATTATCACACAATTTGGATGCCCAATTAAATTGATGAGTGACCAAGGGACTCACTTTGTCTGCAAAACAATTGCTACTCTTACAAAAGAATTTGCAATTGAGCACAAGATAAGTACGTCATATCATGATCCACAGTAAAATGGCGATGTAGAAGCATTATATAAAACACTTACCAAAGGGTTAACAAAAATGTGCAACATCGACAAAGATGAATGGGACGAAAAGATACCCACCGTGCCATGGGAATATATAGTAATATATAAAAGAACGACAAGTCAGAATTCTTTCACACTTGTATATGGTCAAGAAGTAGTCGTCCCCTTGCACTTTCAACAACAATCTCCAAGAATTGTTGAATTTTTACACATTGATGTCGAAGATGCAAGAAAATAACACCTTGTTCAAATGTCAAATCTTGAAAAGACCCAACAGCTAGCAATCCATCACCAAGAAATCCAAAAACAACAGCAGAAAGCGTGGCACGATAGAAATATCAAGCATAAAAATCTATCAGCTGGTGACTTGGAATTTCTCTATAATAGTCGAGTAAAAGGTAAGCCGAAAAAGTTGCACATACAGTGGATGGGTCCATACATTGTAGAAAACATCAATACCAATGTCTCAGTCCGTCTGAAGACGCTACAAGGAAGTATATTTAAGAAACTTGTCAATGGTGCCTGACTGAAGCGATACAAGACATGAAAAAAAATGGTTATAACTACTTTGCGAGAGAAGTAATATAAGCATTTTTTTCAAAAGCAAGTCTTATAAAATGTACAATGAGGAAAGACTGGAAAAATAATGTTGGCAAAGGAAATGAACGAAGATGCCAATAAAATATACCAATGCACGACCGACAAGGTGACAGACACTGACAAGAAAGACCAGACCGATGAGTACAAGATGAAAGAGAACCCCGACCTCGTCGACCTATTTTTGGCCAACATGACATGTTGAAAGACACACACCGACACCACACCAATGAAGAAATCAAAGAAAAAAGCATTCGTGAAGTCCGACACGAATAAAATAAAAGTCAAAGTGTGCCAAACGAGGAGCTGACAACTTGTCAATCAAAGTTAATGCCCTCTCCAAACCAACAATCAATGCAACCATCTACTTTGCATTCCCCCGTGCCGATAATTTCCGCTATAAATATGGGGCTTGAGGACTCTTGGTTATTGTTTTTCCAAGAACTTGAATTGCAAAACACAGAGCCCTCCAAACTGTTTGAACCATTTCTGGAACCTGTGAACCCTGAAACCATAATGGCACCCAAGAAGACTTAGGAGACAACTAGGTTTGCAACAACCAAGATCAGGGAGCTAGAAAATGTCCATCCTCCCTTAGAAACCCAACTGCATCTTGTCCGAAATGCCAAGGTTTCGGAACAACAATGGAAGCAGATTTGGAATGACATTTTGGTCTGGGGGAAGGAATCAAATGGTCGATGGAGGGAAGGGGCAGAGAAACTCCGGACAACCACAATTCTACAATACATACATGCTCCTTTATTAGAAAGCTTCGGCGGCTTAAAATACCTAATTTCCCAATTCATTGTGAGAAGATACCATAATGGGAAGCTCTATTTCGACATCCTTGTCCAAATCAATGGTGCACTCATCCATCAGATTATTGTTCTATCAAATAAGGGTGATATGGTGCCAATGTGTCCAATCCTAGCACTAGTTAAGGATTTCATAGGCACCCTTGCCAGTAGAAAACCAAGAGGGTTGGTCGTCAACCAAATACTCTACGAAACAACAAAAATGGAGGCACGAATTGTGTCGACCGTGCTCACAAGTTCAGGTCAAGGTTCCAACCTGAAGCTAGACATGATGGAGGTCATTCATAATGTTGCGATAAGAGGAAAAGTGTATAACTGGGATGAACATTTGGCCGACATTGTAAGGAATGTATATTACAAATGTCAAGAAGAGGGGGCGAGCATCCGATATCCGTCCCTATTGATATGGATTGCAATGTCACACATTCGACCTAAGGGAAATAAAGACTTTACAGTAGACAAGAGTGTAGTGATGGAAAATTTGCGTTGCTTCACACAGGGGGATGTCGGCTTGGTCCGATGATAGCCAAGCTTTGGCTTGATGCTTGGTTCCAGGACCTTAAAGAGAAGACATCTAGATGGAGAGTTTCGGAGAATATTCGATGCAGTCTACCTCCGACTGTGCATATTCAACTGGCTCTTGAGTATACATCGGTCTAGCATTTGCAAGGAGCAGCAGGAAAGGAAGAAGCATTGGATTTTTATCCTTCGTCCAAAGAGGTATTTATAGAGCTCAGTTGTCAATCAAATACAATAATTACAATCTCTCCACATGCACAAAAGCTTGACTTCACAATAGTCGAACCTCTGACCGACGCTAAGAAGGAAGAATATTATGAAGTTCGACTCCACTTGAACACATTTACTTTCCAGACTGAACAAATTGTTGAGATGAATCACCTTGGGATTACAATGAAATCTCATCAGGCCCCTCCAGAAATAGCTGAACAGTCAAATGAGGGTACACAATCGGATAATCCATCGCCGAATCATGCTATCACAAAAGAAAATATCTGACGGATAGCTGACGAGTTATCTTAAGCCCGACGGAAAAGGGAGACCAAAATACAAGGAAAGGGAAAAGAAATCTCATTATCCAGGAATCAACAGAAGAAGATCAAGGTGAGCTCCTTGACAGTGAAACCCAAATTCTAGCCGATGCAACTAAACACAAAATCCATGTCGAAGATAAATTTAAGAAATTTCTAGAAGAAGAAACATCCCACAGTTGTCCACCACCCCAGAAGAAAGTCAAGATTATGGTTGAAACCCATGTCAACCATCCCACCTTTGCCATCCCTAACCATTGTCATGGAAGACGAAAATATTACTACCCCCCAGCTCCCGTAGCATTTGCACCCCATTCATCCCTTAATCTTCCAGATATCGTACAAACACTTCCTCAGCCACTAAGAGAAAAAATTCAAGCTGATAATGACCTGAACTAGTTTATAGCTCAACTTCCCTCTCTTTTTCCCCATTGGCAACAGTTAGTCACTAAGAAACATGTTATTGCTGATACAAGTCTCCCAACTGATTCAGCTCCACCCGATGCCTCTACAACCGATTTTCCATCCCCACCAAGAATGGTAGAACCCCAAGTGGTCGGTTATCACCAAACATAACTAGAAATAGACATTGATCCAACCAACAATATTTTTGCACAAGAAACGTCATCATTCACTCCTTTTCTAGTCAACCCAGTGGTGGAAGACCCGACCTCACTTCGACACTTAGTCGATCCCCTAGAAATTACACCAGAAAAAGCTCACTCTGTCGACGTCGAAACACATATTCCTGAAGTCTTGTTACCGCAAGTTGGTCTAGTTCTGTCAGGAAGTCCCGAACCCCCTCCATCACCACCTGCGGACGAAGTTTCACCTTCACTGCCGATTGTTTCACTGTGGGCTCAAGTCGATCATATTCCTACATACCCTTTCCCTGTCGACGGTTCCATTCCAGGTTCAACATGTTGGCGTATAAACTGTTCTTTATCTTTTCAAGATAGACCCAGTTTCTATGCGATTCAGGGAACCAACAAAACCCCTTTTCACCAGCCCTTTCGGCAACAGTCTGCAAGCAAACTGAGGTCTCACCCGAGGCAAAGTTGATGGGGAGGTTGCGGAATCATTTTTTCACAATCGGGTGATCTCCGCTTCAATGGATTGGCTAGTAGTGCACTACAGGAATCGCACTGCAAACTGGGGACTGTGCGAAGTTCTCCTACTTCGTGGTTAACACTTATGCAATAGTGCATGCACACACTGCGCGACTCAGAACAATGACTTATCAATAGGAAAGCACAACTAAGGACTGATACCTCTGTAATAATCACATGGCTTAACAAATTTTACTTAGTGTAAATTACACACTCAACTTATATACTGGACCATGTATTTCACGGACTTGTGCAATATGTTGAACTACAAAGTAACTGTGCACTTCCGGTGCTACGCTTCGAGGAATCACACCATACAGACTTCGCTGAATTAAGTGTTAACTAAATAACTCATGCATTCATTGTATCCAACATTACTTGCATCTTTTAACCTTCAACATTCACTCTTATGCGTTCAACACTTAACATATCATTCCATCATTCATTCTTATGAAGATTATACATGAAAGCAAAGGTACCTATACTTATAAGCACGAACTCAACCATTCATCAAAGAAAACACATATAATCGATCACATAACACAATGATTTAACGTGGTTTACCCCGAGGATGGGAGCTATGTCCACAGGAACTGTTGTTATATTATCAATGGGAAGGGTACAATAGTTCCAGTCTGCACACTCTGCTGTAGACTCTCTTCTCTCTTCAGTAAGTCTCTATGCACGTAGCTGCAGAGCCTTTTTACAATCTTCTCTCAACAAAGATCAATGTTCAACAAAAAAATAGAGATTACTTCATGAAGATTAACCCTTTCCCTTACAAAAAATTCCCTTTTATAGATCATGCCTGTAGGTCGTGTCTGTTACAATGCATAGGCCAAAACCCTAAGGTTACTCAAAATGGTGCGGTTACCCGCCGACCTGGCCTGTCGCAGTCGACAACTGCTCCATACGCTTCTGGTCATTTTGCTGGACCACTCGCAGCTCACACACCCTTCTGACAGCCGCAGTCTTCATGAAACAGTTATACTACATCATGGCATGTCGCTTTCCACCCCTCTGTCCTGCCTGTCGCTGTCGACTTCATGGCTTAGCTTCTAACTATTTTTTGCCACTCTAACTGATAGGTCGCTTTCATCTACCTTCACATTGCTCCTTACCCACTGTCAGGAATCACAGATTCGCTTACCCAAAAGATTGCTTTCGTCTGCTCGACCTTTCTTTATACTCTTTACCCAAAATAGGTGCTCTGCTGGCACTGTCGGTGCTGCCACTTTGCGGAGCTGGAACTTAGCCGCATGGTTATTATCTTGTCGATGATGTGTTGTGTTGTAACTTCACAGCTCCCCAAAATTGTCTTGACAAAAATGATTTACTTGGGCTGAGCCCAACAGGCCCCTAACACTTGCATGTGGCTCATCCCCGAGCCACTTTCTTCTTCTAGTTCCAAAAGATGCGCTTCCTCTTGCGGAGCTATATTCGCAGCAAACTCTTGATAAGTTGCGCTTAGCTTCAAAACTGTATCCTTGGCATCCTTCTCAACTGCTATGACTGTTTCTAACACATCTAGTGTTAATTCTTCCTGCATTTGTTCTTGTATTGATACTTGTGCATCGCGGAGCTCCTCTAGTTTTTCTTTGATCTATTGCAAGATGGACTGAGCTTCTTCTTGCAATGGCTATGATTTATCCGCAGTGTTATCCTCCCTTTCCTGCAAAACTATGAGTTCCCTTTTCAATTCCTTGAATTCCGGGAATCAATAAAGTCTGTCTCTTGCTGGTAGGGTCCTTATCTCCGCGTTCAGCGTGTCTAACTGTGCTTTATTTTCTACAGACTGGTTTGGACCTGTAATAGCTGAGGGTCCTCTTGCAACGTGGTCAACACTCTGGTTGCTTCATCCAACAAGTTTTGACACTTGGCTACTTCGCTTGATATGGTTTCTATGGCAACTTGCACTTCTGTTGCTCCAATCTCTTCCTGATCTGGTGGCGTCTTGGGGATATTTTACGCTTCCATATTGGAAATCCTTTCCTTATAGTCTATCTCCAAAATAGGTGCTCTGATGGCATTGCACGGTGTTGCCACTTTGTGGATCTGGCACTTAGACGCGAGGTTCTTACCCTACCAATATTGCGTTGCATTGTAACTTCACAGCTCCCCAAAATTGTCTTGAAAAAAATGTCTTACTTGGGTTGATCCCAACAAAGCAGCAAAGCAGATTGAATACCAAGAAGAAATAGTCGGCACAATTTCCACAGAAGAATCCAGTCCAGAAGTACCAAAACAAGTCAACACTTCAACACTTGAACAAGCAGATACAACAAAAACAGTGCCAGAAACAACAAGACTAGAGCAGACAGAACAAGCCGCAACCGACACACAAGTAGATGCTGAAAAACATCCTGAGGCAGCCGACCAACAAAAAAAGTCAGAGCAATAGGAAACGACTATAGAAAAATCACAACAGAATAAAAAGAGAAAGCAGCGAAAAGAAAAGAGGTGACAAGAGCAAGAAAAAGAATAGCAGCATCTTCATCATATTCAACAAGAAATACGTCTCTTCGTTCACTTGGACCATTTTGGCCCAATTTCCACTTATGATCCACAAGAAGCAATGCAAGAAGAGCTCGACTTACTTGTAGATTCACTTACCAGAGAACAGAGGCAGAAAAGAATTGAAACCCAAGAGCACATTTAGAAGCTGCAAGAGGAACAAACATCATTTTTGGCTAAGTGTGAAGACTTAGCACAACAAGTAGTCCCGCTGTCGTTGAGCTTTGACACAACAAGTCCACTCGACAAGGAATACAAAATATTCGAAAGTGGCATGTCGGATTTACAAAATGAATTTACCAAGAACCGACAAGAACAGGCCACAAAAACCTCGACCTTAATGGAAAATCAATATGCAACATTCACTGCAGCTCACATCCTGCTAAGAAAGTATACCAATCAAGCATCCACTATAGCCGAAGTCCTGAGTGACTTGTATACTCATTATGGTAATGTATTTATAGAAATGTAGCAGATGCGTCAGTTACGCAGTGATTTACATCAATAGCGACATGGCACCGACAAAGCTCTCACCTAGACTATCGATGAACAAATCATCATGGAAAACAAGAATCTCAAAAAATTAGAAAAACAGGAAGAACAGTGGATGAGCCAAGCTCGATTAAGCCTCTTCAAAGTGGAAAATACTTGACCATATTTTCAAATACTACTTTTAACCACTGATGACAAAATGAACCTTTTTGGTCATGACTTAAGTAATCTACAGACCATGTCTACTGAAGACAAAATGCAAAACTTGTTGAGCCTAACATCATTGACTATAGACATTCAAAACATGCTGTGCACTTGGGAATATTTCTAGCATCAACGCTTTGTCTCTGCCGAAGCCATCATCGAAGTCTGTGCCCAACAACAAGCAGCCACCAGCTCCAGTCATGCACAATAGTAACAACCACATCTATTTTTTGTGCAGTTAACATTGCATCTCCTCATTTCTTCGGGATGAAGAAAGATTTTGTGGTGGGGGAGATGTTGGAGGATCCTAAGTCAGCCTATCGACTAGGCCCTCCACCCGACCTATTGTAAAACATATCTAAAGTTGCATCGACCAGTACATGTTTGGTCGGTCGGTTGAACTGACAAGTAGTTACATAACTGTATGTAAAACATATTTATAGGCTGGTGAGCCGATGCATAGAGTTAACTTGGATATGTTCTTATGCACTGTTCTGCATATCTTGCTGAGTAATACATGGCTTGTGCTTCTCTTCACATCTTGTCTATTGTATCTTTATATTTGTGTTGCTTTCTTATATATAATATGTATCACTGGTAACAATGTAACCCCCTCGACTACAACACATACCAAGCTCATGGTGCTTACTTGAGACCTTAAAAATATTTCCACAGTTTGCAGACAAGAGATGGGTCCTGGATATACCCTTGTGGTTTCTCCGTGTAGATCTCCTCTTCAAGGTCCCCATGAAGAAATTCACTCTCCACATCCATATGATGAATATCTTGTCATTGAGCTACAACAATGGTGAGTACAAATTGAATGGAATCCATCTTTGTAACAATTCAAAAGATCTCATTTTAGTACATGCCTTGTATCTACAAGAATCCTTTTGCTACAAGCAGTTCTTTGTACTTACTCACAAGTCCAAATGATTCCATATTTGTTTGATAAATCCACTTGCACTAAACAATTTTCCTATCAAGATTGGGCCTTTTTACACTAGATGATGGTGGGTTCAAATTAGGTTGAGGTGGAGGCTCCATGATAATGTGATTTATATGTTTTTATTGAAGAGGAATGATATATTTTTTATTTATTTTTGTAACATGATGAATTTATGAAATATAAAAATAAAACTCTCAATAAACCTACTTGAATCAACGACAGTAAAAAAATCAATAATGACGATGTCATGGCAATCAAAATCACTGAAAAGCTCTTGAAATCATGCCTCCACCTAGAATGGGCTAGGTATTGTGTAATATTAAACAATCTTTGTGGCTTTTGTTAATTAATACATAAAGGAATGCTTAGAGTGAGGGAATATGTCTATTCCCTATTTTATCAATATTGTTTATACAACCCAATAAATCCCTCTCACATATTTGAGTGCTCTTCTTGAGTGTGAAGTCAAGGTAAGCCATGCTTATGAAGAGTAAATTTATCACTCTTAGGAACCACTACAAGTGATCTTCCTAGGAATTCTTAAAAATCAAGCACATGTGCTTTCCACTTTCCCAACAAAATATTGGTGCCAATGATAAATTTTTTGTCTTTCTCACTATCTGGCATGGAGGGTTGTTGTTGTTCCAAGGCCTAATGCTCATAATATACATAGTAATAACATGAGTTGACTGGTTCATTTAATGAAGGAAATTGAAAAGATACCATATCTTTTAGGTTTCATGTAGGATACATTAATCAAGGATGAGACATTTAAGAACCTAAACCTAATCTAATCATTGTTAAGGATGGTAATAAATTATTACCCTCTCGACATGAGACAAAATGTTAGAGGATCATAGATAACATGAATCTAAACACTAGGATTCAATGGATTGCAATGTCAATCATACATCACAACCCCCTCCCCCAACCACAGGCATGTTATGTAACAAAAAAAATGACTTGACAAAGAAGAAATCCGTAGGGCACTATTGACATTCTTGATAGGCTAGTCTAGATTGTACTAAAGATAAAATGAAATTGAATCAAATGAAACATAATGAAGAGAAAATGCAGTGGACTCAAAATCCAATGGATTGAAGAGAAAATGCAATTGACTGTTGGTAGGAGGTTAGATGGGTCATTATCGCAGCCCCGTGAGTGCTGCAATACCGCGAAAGGAGGAAAATGGAGCACAGATGATGATATTTTATGCAAGTTTTGGTTAATTTTGTACCGCAATATGCGGGTTTTTGGGTCATTTGGACCACAATAGTTAGATTTTGGGTCAGTGTCGGTTAGGAAGTTGTTAGTGAGTGGACAAGCAATGTAAAGGTGGAAGCCTATATATCGACATAGATTTGTATGTGTTAAATCATCTTGGATTATGTATCTTAGATCTAGAGATATTTGTGAGATCTGCATTTTGCGGAGTATGAGCGGAAGACTGAACATTTTGTATCTAGGTTTTTGCAGAGTTAATATGATGTGAGAGAGCTATTTTGCGGAATCCCTGTGTTTCTTCTGCTCATTTGTGGTAATGCATGTTGCGATATGAATCTATGAATAATGTGATGTTTCCTTGTTGCAATTAATGCTTTATTGTTATATTTGCTGCAATGATGAATGGTTCTGTTGAATGATGCTATGAATATAAATGATGTCTGAGTTAAATGCATAGATCTATTTCTGAAATGTTGCAATAAGTTAATTAATTGAGCCACAAACATACTCCTTCATTCGGCGGAAACATGGTTCCATCAACTCTCCCTTGAACATCTCGGGAGAGACCTCATCTACTCCGCAGGTGTTGCTAGATGGGGTAAAACCTGTCTGGGCCGGTGCTCAGGGAGATCGTGGTGGTTTGGGTGTCGACAGTGAGTGGAACTCCTGTCGACTGCATTTGTGTTAACATTGACTGAAATAAAAAAAAAACTCTCATAAGCCTAACCTGCCTTACTCCCTATAATGGTAGTATCCCAACTTGTGAAATTATCAACTTGAATTGTAGGGATTCAAGCATGTGCCTTTCACCCATCCTAGTGTAAGGACACCATCGAGTTGCACAAGACATACATCACTTGTATCTCACAACTCTACCACCATAAAGGGTCCAAGCCAATGCATTTGAATCTTCCCAATATTATTAAGATATTGACTATTATAGAGAAGCACCAAGTCACCCTCTTGATATGACGGTCATTCCATGATTTATGTCATGATTTTTCCACTGTGGCATGAAAATCAACAAGAAACCTTAATTCATCCAACTACATTAAGTATGCTAAGTGTTCCACAACTAACTCTTCTTATGTCATATGTGTAGCATGAGCAATGTACATACTGGGAGCAAGAAATTCTACTGGTATGAAAACTTCCCATCTACATACTAACTAAAATGGAGAATAGTTGTGCAACCTTTTAGGAGTAGTGTTGTAGGCACATAATATGATAGGAATGTGTTCATCCTATTTATCCCGATTGGCAGAACATATCTTAGTGACTCAATTGTCAAGAATCTTGTTGAAATCTTCTATCATGCCATTTTCTTGAAGATGGTATGGACTTCTTGTATGGTACTGTGTACAAAATTCCTAGGTTAATGTAGAAATGGTATCACTTATGAAATTCATACTATGGTCACTAGTGAGACTTCTAGACATAAAAACTGTGAAATGATGTTCTTGAAGATGAAAAAAGTTGTTTTTTTTATGGATAAATCTTTCACAGATTCATCCTTAGCCCACCTGGTCAAATAATTAGTTGACTAATGATATAGAAATCCTTTTAGTGTCTTGTAGAAAGGGAAATAGGTCCAACAAATCGACAAACCACTTCTAAAATGGGTGTAGAGCATGCATTAGATGGAGGGAAGGGTCATCCTACCACAAGGGATTCTCTACCCCCTGTAAGGCATCATAAGTTCAGGCATAATCCTTGGCATTCTTGAAAACTATAGGCCAACATATACATGCTAGCAGAAATTTTACTAATGATTCTTTTCCTCCTACATGACCTCTTGCAACTTCTACAAGTGATTCTCATAATATATCCTAACATTCATGATATAGGACACATCAGTGCAAGATCCCATCAACCCCTAGCTTGTACAAGTGTACTGCAATCAATTGATAGTCAGTTGCCGACACTACCAAATGACATTTCTAATTTGTGGGATAATTTTATGGGGTTGCACTAGTGGTGAGGAATAAATATATATCTTATAAGTATTCGGGTATGGATTCTACCTGAAATAGCTCCACATCTAGTAGTTGTTCATCATCAATACCATCATAATACCTTGATTGTATCCATGATAAGTAATTAGGACCCACATTGTTCCTTCCATATTTTACAACCAATTCAAAAGAGAACTCCTAAAAGAGAAACAACCATCTAAAAACACATCTTTCAAAATAGGTTATTCATCAAATACTTCAAAGAAAAATGATCTATAAATAATTTAAAATGACCTCCCAATAGATAGTGAAGAAACTTTTGCAATGCATAAACCATGGATATCCCTTCTTGTTCGGTAGTATTAAAGTTGTGTTCAACTTGAGATAACTGGAAACTAGAAAAATAAATTAGATGATCAAAATCACCTTCCCCTAGTTGCATAAAAAATATCCCAAATAAATACCCTAAGCATCCACATCTACATGGAATTCCAAGTTCCAATTACAAAAGGCAAGAATAAGAGAAGTTACCATCTTTTTTTTAAAGTTTTATCACATTCTGAAGTCTAGAAAAATATTTCATCTTTCTTTAGAAGCTACTCCAAGGGGGATGTGATTGCAATATAGTTGCGGATAAACCTTTTATAGTACATAGTGTTTCCTAGAATAGAACACACCTTCCTGACATATGTGGGACGAGGAAAATTAACAATTACTATAATATTTACAAGATCTAGCAGGACTCATTTGTTTCACATAATATGTTGGTATGCATGGGCTGACCCGGGTTCGGCGAAGTTATTGCAGCAACAACAAAAACCCTTTCATTGGCCCTTTCGGTGTCAACCTGTAACCAGACTGAAGTCTCACCCGAAACGAAGATGGGGGGTTACAAAATCAAGTTTCTGCAATTGTGGCGATGTGCAGATGTGGTTAACGACCTTGCAACACATCTCTTACTTAACATATACTAATAGTATTGAATAAACAAATGATTTTACACTTCGGAGTTACCAACATCCTACAGAACTACGCTGAATCGTTGTTGTCTTACCAATTAACTATGCATTTATCATACTCAGTGTTACTTTGCAACATTCATTCACTTGTATTGCATTTACTTAACATAGGATTACCATTCACATACATTATGGAAGAAAATACATAAACATATCATAACATGAACACAGACGCATCACAAAATCATACATAACACATAGATTTACGTGGTTTAGCCCCCATATAGGAGCTACGTCCAGAAGAATTGTTCTTATATTACTTGGAAGGGTAACAGTTCCAGTCTGCGCACTTAGCTATAGATTATTCTCTATAATCATATCTCTATGCACTCAGCTGTAGAGTTCATTCTCTCTCACTCTAGATCTAACAGTCAACCCAAAACCAACAACCCTTTCATGTTGGAACTCATCTAAATTCCGAACCCTTCATCATACAAAAATACCCTTATATATAGATGTTCCTAAAGGTCACATATTACAATAACTATGGGCCAACCCCCATAGTACCCAAAACCCAAAAACCCCGTGTGGTTCTCCTGTAGACCATGCTAAGATTTAACTTCGTTTTCTCTTTGGCACTGTTTCTTCTGACTCTGACGCTTTCTCTGACAACACAGTTCTGAATTCTGCAGTGGCATGTCCTTTACACCATTCTGCTTCTTTACTTTCTGATCCTATAGCAGTCAGGTCGTCGCTCGGCCTTTAACTACTTCAATCACTTTTGGTTGTCCTTAGTACTTCGTCTTTACTAAGGGAATAGTTCCTTTCTTCTTGACTGTACTTTGCTCCATATCCTTTGCCCAGGATTTGTGGAGTCTCTTTTCTTCGAAAACTAGTCAATGTCATGCCTCACCTAACTGAACTTTGCATTCATAACTTCCTTTACTTGGGATGCTCCCAACAGGACCCTAACACTTACTTGTGGCTCGTCCCTGAGCCACTTACATTGGGATTCTTTGATTTTGCAACACTCTGGGTGTTCATATTCACTGCGAACTCTTGATATGTTGCGCTCAACTTCGCAACAACCTCCATAGTCTCCTACTCATACTCTTTCACTGTGTCGAGAAGCATTGTTGATATTGGTTCTTGCATTTGGTCCTTCACCATGCTCTATGTCCTGCGAAGCTCTTGCAGCTTCACCTAGATCTCTTTAGAGAGTGACAATGCCTCTTCTTGCATAGGTTGTAACTTTGTTGAATTTTCAGCTTCCTTTTCCCTTAATTCCTCAATTCATTTTGAATCTCCTTTGTCTTTGTGAACTTCTATATTCTCTGCCTTGGCGGCAAATCCTTCATTATCATGTTCATCATGTCAAGGAATTATGCTTCTTTTGGACTTCATCCTGAATTTTCTATAACTTTCGGTCTTCTTGCAGCATGGCCCATGACTTCGTTACTTCTTCTAGAAAATCTTGACACCTCACAACTTCTGCAGAGATGTTCTCTATTGAAGTGTTCAGTTCTTCAACTCTTGCTTCCTTTAATTCTGGCGGAGTACTAGGTTGTTGCATAGACTCTAAGTATGCAATATTTTCTTTGTAACCAATATCCATATCTTCCATTTTTTCTTTGAGATTGTTTACTGTAGCACCAATCTTAACAACGGTCACTTCCACTTTAGGTTCTTCTTAGAATTCTGGGATCTTCGCACATACTTCCGCTATGGACTTCTTCAGCTTCTTCTGTTTCTCATG
This sequence comes from Larix kaempferi, assembly GCA_027924585.1. Classification (NCBI taxonomy): domain Eukaryota; kingdom Viridiplantae; phylum Streptophyta; class Pinopsida; order Pinales; family Pinaceae; genus Larix; species Larix kaempferi. The sequence continues at coordinate 6,232,830 of BSBM01001754.1, forward strand.
AGAATTTTCTAGATCATTGGTCTTCACTCTGCATTCATTCCCCATCTCTTTATAACTTTCTTCTAGCTTAAGATGCTGGTTGTATGAGATCATATCTCTATCTTTAATTTCTTCTACAACTTGCAGATGTAGATCATGTAGTCCTTCAATGGGTAAAATTCCCACATTAATTTCCAAGTGCACGAGCTTCTTCGCTCCTTCAGTGATATCATCAAATGGGAATATAATGTTCATCGGCTCTATGTGCACTACCCAAGGTCGCATCATTAGTGCAGGTGCTTTTATTTTTCTTCGGCTTGAATCCTATGATCTGTCTTTAGAGTATGATTCCCTAATTAGATCTCTTTGTACTTGCTCTACTCTTTCCACCATACTTTTCAGTTCTGTGATGCTCTCTACCTTTCTTTCTTGAAGTTTCTCTTGCTTACTGTCTTTTATTGCGAGCATCTCTTCGATATGTTCATGGAATATAGCTGCAATGAAGTCATAGTCATCATCATACAACTTCACATCAAGCAGAGTCTTACTTGCTTTCTTCTTCTTTCTTTTTGTCCCTTCCGACACATCTGTTCCAGGGTTCTTCCTCTTTTATCCTTCTGGAAAGTCGCTAGTCTACTATTGTTCTTGTTCTTGATATTTCTCTTGGTTGTCCCTTTCATTGGTGCTTTCCTCAGATATTGTGATCAATGTCTCTGGTGCATCAATTTTCCATTCAGGTGGCCAATCTTCAATGATGAGGTCAATCTTCTGCACATCCAACTGATATTGACCCTCATACCATTCTAAGTTTGTTGGTTCTCTAGGATGTATGAAGATAGAGTGGAGGCCCGTTTTGAATCTCATCTTTTGGATGTATGATGTTGTTATTCCCTTAGGAATACGTGAAGTTCGCTTGATCACTTCGCATAGTTTCTCATAAAATGTGTGCAACTGCACATTGTTCACTCTTTGTCTTTCTGGCCTTGAATTACTCCACATGTTTGCATATCGGGGTCCACGACAGTCTCCAGTGAACATTGGTACACTCTATTGGTACTTTGGCTCTTTCCAGTTGACAAATGCGATTAGCACTATCAGCCAGCTGTAGTGAAACTGATAGCCATTATCTTGCGCATCTGCTACATCATCCAGAAATTCATTCAATACGTAACTTTCATAGTTGAATTATAGTCCATCCTTAGCCTTAGAATCTAAGGAGATCGCAGCAGTCGACACTTCTGTCGGTCTACATTTCCTTAGTACTTTTCCTATGAACAATTATACTGTGAACCATGTGGCAACATGTTTAATTTGATTTGCTTGATAGCCATGGGTTCCTTTTACCAAGACGAATTTGCTCTTCATCCTCCCAGCGAGTTCTTTCTCTTTATTTATGCCCATGAATTATGTTGCAGGGTCATTGCCTCATTTTCTCAATTGGGTAATTCTGTATATTAGATCAATATTGATATCGATATTCTGTAATTCATGTTCTTTGTCTTTTTTCTTATCCTTTTGTTTATGTTCTAGTGCATGCCGCTGTGAAGCTTTAGAGGTCCCACCTTTCTCTTGAGTTGATATCTTTATGGGAGTCTTCATAATTGCTTCTAGACCAAACTACTTGAATTTCATTAATATCTCCTGTAGGATTTCTTGCTTAGACATATACTGTCGTAATGCTCTGTTCTTAACTAGTAAAAACTCAGAAATTACTCGTGGTAAAAATTAAAAGTCATGGTAAAATAGGTAACTATATGGTCCTTGTTGTTTATAGCCATAGATCCACTAAGACGCGCCCAAAAATGGCTAAGTTAACATTAAATGCTATGTCTGTTGTCCAAATCTTGCTTATATCTTGGTCCTTTCTTCCATTAAATGTGTCTTCAATGAACAAATATGCCTTAAAGCGGAAAAATCTGGTTTCCCAAAAGTACTGTATAATGGCTAGTTTCCAAACAAAACTATAATGGCTAGTTTTCTCTAGCTTTGTTGATGGTTAGGTGAGTGGCGAGGCTCACTTCGCATGTCCATTTTTTTTATGGAACTCCAAAACAATACCCCTTATTTTGATTGAACTTCGCAACTTGACTTGCTATGTGTGCTCCGAAGCACATCTTCAAATCTTGTGGACTTCACATCATGACAAAACTGTTGTGTGCAGACTCTGCTCTCTGTTTTAGTGTCCAATTTCAACTGCACTTGACACTTAAACTCTATTGCATTGTTTAACTTCTGCATGTAGGAGTAGGACCATCCCTGTAAGGCTTTAATATACTCCCATTGACAAGTCCTTGTAAGTTTTTTCTAAGTAATGTGGCTAACTTTAGTGAGCCACCATTAGTAACATGTTTGACAATGTATGGTCCTAACCAATGCATTCTGAATTTTCCAAGAAATTTCATAAATTTGCTATCATAAAGGAGAACAAGGTCTCATACCTGGAATAACTTGTGCTTGATGTGTCTATCGTGCCATACCTTTTCTCTATCTTTCTGCAGTTGTTGTTGAAATCGTGCAATGAAGCGGTCTTCCTCCAATCCAATTAACTGTAATAGTATTTCATCCATTATTTAATCATCAACCATGTCTGTAAATGCTGCAATTCTTAAGCTTGGTACTATGTATTCCATGGGCATGACAGCTTCCTATCCATATGCTAACTTGAAAGGTGTATGACCTGTCAACTTTTTACAAGTTGTCCTATATGCCCACAATATTGATGGTATTCTGAGGTCCCAATCATCCCTATTTGTATTGCATACATTGGTTAATGCATTCTCCAACACTTTATTAAAGGATTCCACGGTGCCATTAGCTTTTGGATGATATGGTGTACTCTTCTGATCGGTAGATTTGAAATTCTTATGTCAAGGCTTCAATAGTTTTTTTTTAGGAAATGGGTTCCCTGATCACTCATCAAAATATTTGGACATCCAAACCTTGTCAATATGTTCTAAAAAATGAACTGCGTTGTTGTAACTGCACTACAGTCCTTCACCGATTTTGCTTCTTCCCATCTGGTTAGATAATATGTAGTTGTAATAATGTATCTCGAGTCAGTTCTCTTCCCTAGTGGGTTAATAGATCCCACAAAGTAAATATCCCATTAATCAAAGGCTTGCAAAGTCAGTTGTGGCATCAATGGCATCTCATCTCTACAAGATGGATTTCCTATTCTCTGGCATACATCTCAATTCCTGCAATGTTCCTTCAAGTATTTATGTATAGTAGGCCACCATAGTCCTACTCTCAAAATATTTTGCATAGTATATTTCCCTGCATAGTGTCCTCTAGATACTCCTGAATGTGCTTCAACAAGTATGATAGTTATCTCATGTTCTAGTATGCATCTACGCAATACTTCATCTGGTCCCAATTTGTATAATTGTCCTTCAATTAGGGTAAAATCAGTTGATCTTACCACTAACTATTTCTTCTACTGCGTAGTGAGTTCTGTAGGTGCTAACCTTGTATTTAGAAATTCTACATTGTATCTGAAGTATTCATCTTCTATGTGAATAGAAAACAACTGCGCATCTGGTAGATTATCCTCCAAATTACTAGGTTCTTCTCTTGAATCGATTCTTGAAAGATGGTCAGGTCCTGCATTCAATCTTCCTGGATTCACTACGATCTCGCAATCATATTCCTGAAAAAGTAAGAGCCATCTGCATATTCTTCCCACTAACACTGTCTTATTGACCAAGTACGTGAAAGTTGAATGGTCAATGAACATACAAAAGTGCGAACCTAGCAAATAGTGTATGAATTTTTGCAATGCGTACACCATAGCTAAGCCTTCCCTCTCTATTGTGGTGTAATTATTTACTGAAGATATATTTCTACTTGAAAATGAAATGGGATGGTTGATGCTTCCATCACCTAGTTGTGCTAGTAAAATGCCAAGTGCTATAGATGAAGAATCTACATGTACATGAAATGGCTTATGACAGTCAAGAAATACTAGAATAGGAACTATAACCATATTTTATTTCAGTGTGTCCAATCCTCTTTGAAAATATTCAGTCCAGTTGTACTTCGCTTCTTTTTTCAATAGTTTCTCCACGGGATCAGTTATCTGCGCATAGCCTTTAATGAATTTTCTATAATATCCTTTGTGTCCCAATGTAGTGCATAGTTGCTTAATTAAATTAGGTGCTGGGAGGTTTATTATGATCGCTATCTTCACTAGATCAACCATAAATCCTTGTTTACATACTATGTGTCCTAATAAAATACCATAAAGAACACAAAAGACACACTTCTTCAAGTTCAAGGAAATTTGATACTGTCTACACTTTGCTACCATCATCCTTAAGTTCACATGATGGTTATTCAGAAGACCAAATATTGTCCAGTCATCAAAGTAAACTTCTAATAATTTATGAATATAATCCTAAAATGCAGCTATAAACACTCTTGAAAAGTGTTGGGTCACGGATTTGTCCCTATTTTCATTACTTATTGACACCTATTTCATCCATCTTCTTCCTATTATTTACCATTTATCATTCCATTTTCTATCCATTTGTTGTAATTGCTCAGAAAATACCATATTAGTCTCATTGATGCTTTAGTGGTTATTAATGATTATTTTCCTTTATTTTTGATGAATTAAAGACTATTATGCATACTTTTACTGATGATGGTTTGTGGAGTGATTTTTCATAGTAGCAGCAGTAGCACTCATGGTTCAAGCCTCCAAAGTTGACATGCTAGCACACATCCACATGGAGATTCACAACATGGTTTTATTCCTAGGATTTATTGTGTGGATTTTTTATTTCAATTCGTGCCCAAGTCCAACATGGCATCCTCCAACTCATGATCAAACGGTCCCAACCAAAAACATGTGCCAGATAAGAAAACATTGATTTGCGTCGCGATTTGAGCGAAGATGAAGAAGACTCTCGAAACTTTGGTACATGGGTTTTGTGAAGAACGGCCTCAATTACATTACTTGTGAGGAAACCTCCCAAAACAACCTCGGTTTGAGAGTTACAAGTGGTTCTTTAAAGAGGATCTTTCCAGATTTATTGTTGTGGCCGGTGTTTCAAATTAACAATTTTTTAAAACAAATTACAAGTTGGGAATTCGGTTTCTCATTCTCATGAGAGATTTTTATGTATAAATATGTAATCATTCTCATGTATGGGGGTTGAACAATTAGTATTGAAATTCACAATTCTTTTCAGTTCTGAACTCTGTTGTAATGGTTCCATATTGATAATACATGCTAGAGATTTCATAATCTAGAGTTGTAGACTTTCATTGTGGAGATCCAGCTCTGCTTAGTGGAGGAAGGGCCCTCTTCCCTGAGCAGATGCTGGTAGTGTTGATTGTAAGTGTGTTATGTGTGAATTTGTTTATTATTTAGTTCCTTCTTTCATTCATTGTTATATTTATAATTGTTGTTATTCCTGTTAATTCGTTTTGATAGATCGTTGGCCAACATAGCACTTCTTTCAGATTTATGTAATTAGATCTTGCTTTGTAAGAGTTGAATTTTATTGCAATGTTTGAAGTGCGATTAGATTTATAGTGTGGCTTTATGAATAGGTTTTGAGGTTTGATTTCTTTTCAAGAAGGTGTGATCTAGTTTACAATGAGTTTTGATTTCATACCAATAGATCAACATTGTAAGGTAGAAGTTGTACTCGCATAGATATTGCACGATAGCTTTGAAATAAAAGACTTCCTCGGGTTGGCAATTTATGTTCTGGGAGTTTCAGTTGTTTATTTAATTAGACAATTAATTTGCCCAACATTTTGGTGCCGTCGTCGGGGAAGTTACCAATGGTGCAAAAGTACATTTGACATTGTTTTGTAGATGCACTGTTAAAGTAGAGCATGGTAGATGTGTTCTTGATTCTAGGGTGTTTGGGCAGTAAGACATAGTGAAGAGCTATGCATCCTTTGACAGACTGAAATGAGATCAAACTCATAAGGGTTAGGGCATGTAGGTTGCATGATTATTTTTCAGTTGATTGAATTTTCTTTGAGTGTGGATTTTATTTCTTTGCATTCAATTTTATTTCATTTTCAATTTTTGGAGCGTAAATCTTATCATTCCCCTTAGTGGTGTTGTAAGCACCACCCATTATACTAACAAGTTGACAAGAACATTTGAAGGAGGAGCCTCAAGATAGAACATGAAGAATCTAATGAAGAGATGGTAGGTAAGAAATATGCAGAAGTTGTTACCTTTGAATTCCCCATCAGAAATCCAGGAGGAGTGGTACAAATACAAAGCATTCCCCCATTTGCTCTACCAAATTTTCATGGTTTGGAAAATGAATACCCCGATGCATTTTTATTTCAATTCAAAGTACTTTGTAGAGGATATGGTTATTGTGATAATGATCAAAAGTTGAATGTCTTTCCCCTTACTCTAAAAGGAACATCCCTCCGATGGTTCATGAACCTCAGTGAGAATTGTATACAAACTTGGGAAGACATGAAACATGTATTCTTGAAAAGGTACCAAGATCATTGCAGGGTCAATGAAGATATCTTCGAAATGACACAAGCGGAAGAAGAGAGTTTGGAGGATTACATGGAACGCTTTCAATACAATCTTCAAAGATCCAAACAAAGCCAATTAGGGAAAGAGACCTTGAAAACACTCCTACTTAAAGGAATCCAAGTTGAATCTTTAGAAATATTAAATTTGATGGGAACAGGTGATGTATTTCAGTTAGCATATTATGATATTTGTGATTTATGTAGAAGGTATTCAAGAGAAAACTTCAAGACCGGTAAGAATTCTAAAGAACTTTCCTCTAGATTTTTGAAATCTGCTTCAAAAACAGGAGTTTTAGGAGTTGAAATCAGTAATTTATTTGAAAATTTTAATGCTGATATCAATGGTTCACTAATTTCACAATTGGTTATTTTGCAGGTTAAGGAAAAGCATGAGGAATTTGAAGAAATAGTTTTCCCTCGGTGCCAGAAGAAACATCTTGTAACAGATTGTCCTTTGTATAGTCTCACAATTTGTGGCGTATGTGACTTGAAGCATTCCACAGATTGTTGGCCCTCCTTATCCTAGATGAAAGCAACATATCAAAGAGATCTAGGAGTTGCTGCAAATTTATTGCAACAGTCATGGAAATCGTGGCCTACATGTATGGTTCAAAACTCTATCCCTCCATTTCCTTACTCTCATACGCAATCATTGGATACTCCGCTACCATGGCAATTGTTGCAGCCTCAATTTAACTCTTACCTACCTTATCCACAAGGTTGGAATGGCCTATCTTATGATCACATGGCCACCCTCCCTCATGCTGCAACATAACTTGGTCCTTCAAGATCAACCTCACAACCCAATCCTCTACACTAGCCACATCTATCTTCTCATCAAACTCCTTGGTATCCAACACAATTTCCTATCCAATCCCCCCCCAACCTAACCATAATAAAGAAATACAGTATGCTTACAGTGTTGAACTACACAATTTTCCTACATTTCCCGCCTGTTCTACCTCACCTACACCGCTGCAAACACTATATTGAAGCTTGGTTTCAATCTTTCATCTGTCTGCTGCATCATTCCATACTTCAACAATTCTTGGCACCATGATTTCAAGGGAAGTTGATCTCTCATATCCTAGCATTCATAAAGTTATATTTTTCTTTTGGGAGTATGAGCATACTTGAGTCCTTTCTTCGAAACTGACTCCATTGGAAGTTCTCCTACACTTGAAAATAATTTATCTTTTTCAAGTAGAATAGGATATTGTAAATAAATAAAATAGTAAAGAGAAAAATAAGTCTAGTTGTGAAAACCAGTTTATTGGTGCAACTAGACACGAACTTTGCTTGAAAACCAGGTTACTAGATGGCAAGGTTCACAATAAGATTTGCAAGTTTCATGTTGGTTCTATTTTTTGCTATGGTTCTTCAAAATCACTTGTTTTGTACTCATATTGGATGATGTGTAATTCATTAAGGTCCACCTTCCAGTAGTCTTGTCCCATCGACCTCAACACATTATCTGGGAAACAAGACTTGACTTATGTATAGTACATTGGGGTTTAAATGCATCAATGGTAGATTTACTCACTAATGAATAAGGGAATGCATCAATGTCTCTTGTTTTTAAGATCCTAATGAACTTGCAATAATTAATTAATGCAAATACACAAGATATCAGAAATAACATAACTTAGAATCACTTTTATATTGATCGTAGGCCACTTCGAGGGGGCAACCTCCTTTGAGCAAGCTCAATACAATTAACTTCATGGTCGCTTCATAGGCCTCAACACACACTTATATACGAAGTCTAGGCACCAATACTATGAGTCAAAACCATGGGCCAATATAAACTATGGATCAATAAAACTACGGGCGACTTACAAAGCATATGCACCAACAACAATAACGCAAACTATGGATCAACAAATACCACGGGACGACTTACAAAGCATATGTGTCCAACAACAATATACTAACAAAGTAAAGACATGGGTTCCTAACATCCCCTCCCCCTTAGAAAAAGCTTTGTCCTCAAAGCTTTAGATGTGAAAATTGATGCAGAATCTGAAGGAGTGGTTCCCCTATAGCATCTTCGGGTTGCATTCCGACCCACTGACGCCTTTTGAGTTTCAGGGAGGATTGCTTGGAAGGTTGTAGATGAAGAAGGACCATATCATCTATGTGAAAAGTGCACTCAGAACGGTGATGATCGACTTGTTGTTTCAGTCGAATTCTTGCCATGTGAAGATTGTCCTGTAAAATGAGAAGAATCTGATCGTGGTTTTGAAGAACCGAGTCAATTTCCTGAACTGGGGAGCTGCTGAGCGTGTATGGAAGAAGAATTGGTGGTGCCTGTCCATAAACTGCTTCATATGGTGTCCTTTTAGATGTGGTATTGTACCACTTGAGTGCTTATGGGAAATCCATAGAAATAGCTATCCACATCTGTGTAGGGATGGGCAAGGGTTCGAGCAGTCCCGAAAGGAGTGTCCTTTCATCCTTGTTGACCTGAAAAGTATCACACTCAACCACCATCTGGTGAATTTTCATTTTCAGTCCCTGCCAAAAGAAGTTACATTGTTCCCGGTCATAGGTTTTGAGGAACCCAGAGTGCCATGCCAATGAAGAAGCATGGAGTTCATATAAGAGATAACCCTGTTGAACAGATTGCAACCAATTTGGAACAAGCAGAGAAATAGCTGTAAGAGAAACTAGGTCATCAAATTTGTGAGAAGGAGCATCTGCCACCATATTATCCTTACCCTTCTTGTAAGTGATCGCATAGTCATAACCCATGAGTTGGGTAACCCATTTCCGGTGTGCTGGGGAGGAGAACCGTTGTTCCAGAAAATGTTCCAGACTCTGGAGATCAGTCTTGATGCATAAATAATTCCCTAATAGAGATGGTTGCCACATCTGTACTGCATGCAAAATAGCCATCATTTCCTGCTGAGATGCATCTAAATGCTTACCGGAAGGGTCTCGTGAAGGCGGCAAGCCCACTAGTACAACAAAGACACCTACAGATTGATCCCAGGAAGTAGTGGATACCGTTGGTGGGTGCATCTAAATGGAATGGAGCTGAGCGATGACACCATGTGAATTCTTCTTAAGGATCTTTTCCAGGCGATGTGAACTGATGATGCGGAGAGATCCTGGTTATAAGCCCATAAATTTGTGTTGTGTCCCATTGACTGAAAACTGCTTCCAAAGTTCAGCAAAATCCCATAAGATGGGGCCAAGTGTGCGTAACCATTGAATGCCCAAAACCACATCATAGCCACCTAAGGACAAGGCAAACATGTCAGAGCGCAGGTTATAATCTTCCATAGAGATACGCACATTGTGACACTTCCCCTTGTGAGATAAGGTGCCCCCATTGGAAACCATGACTTCAAAGTTGGAGCAAGGATGGACAAAACAATCAGCCTGTTTGGCAATCCGAGGGTCAATGAAGTTATGAGTGCTACCAGAATCAATGAGTATGGTAAGAGGGAGATTCTTAAAGTATCCCCTAACCCGCATTGTTTGTGGGGTGGTGACACTGGTTACAACATGGAGAGAGATCTCGGGTGGGTCGTCCTGAGATGGGGTGTCAACAGGCAGGTGCTAAATGTCGACCTGATCATCTACTGTATTTGGAGCTTCTTCACCAAGTTCAAAGGCAGACGGAGAATCGACATCCAAGAGATAGAGATTTTGCTGAACACATCTAGGTCCTCGAGTGAATTTCTCATCACAATTATAACAAAGCCCTTTTTCTCGGCGTGCCTGCATCTCGGTTTCAGAAAAATGCTTGATAGGAGTTGGTCGAGGAGCTGGTGGGATGGGAGGTCGTTGAGAACCCATATTTCGGAAGGAAACAAAAGTGGGTTTGGAGCGCCGTTGGGCTGCAATCTTCTCTTCTGCCAACTTAGCCAAACCTAGGACTTCCATCATTGTGTTGGGACAGAACATTTTAACCTCTGACCGGATTTCATCTGGTAGAGTTCATCAGACAATCCTTCTATGCGATTGGCTAGTTTCTCAAATTCTGTCTGATACTCTCTCACTGTGCCAGTTTGGTGAAGTTTAGTGAGTGCGCTTATGAAGTCATCAAAAGCACTAGGACCAAATCGTGGCAAAAGGAGTTGGCAAAAATCTATCCAGTTTGGCTTAGGATGAGCTTTGATTTACCAACGGTACCATTGAAGGGCTTCCTGTTCCAAATGAAAGGATGAAAGTGGAACTCTCTGGACATCAAAAGTATTATGCAGACTGAAATATTGTTATGCTCGGTATATCCATCCAGTTGGATCAGTACCATTGAAGCGAGGAAAATCAAGCTTCGGCCCACGAAAATTGCTGGAAGAAGAGAACCTTGTGGCTACAAAAGATTCTGGTTGTCGGTTATTGTTCATGGCTAAATGTTGAAGATGGAGGCTGAGAAATTTTTCATCCAGATCTTGGAGTTTGGTTTGGATGGCTGCAATTGCTTCCTCCATGGTTGTTGCTCCTGCGCGGGTGACAACCACAAGCAGGAGATTTTTTTTTTTTTTTTGAAGGAAATGGATAGAAAAACACAAACAAAAGCTTATTTAGGTTAGGAAAATTTGGATTTGGGAAAAAATCAGATGGGTAATTGGGGTTTGACTAGGTTTTGGACACTTTCTGATGGACAGGGAAGCAAAAAATCAGGATTTCAGAAGTGGGGTGCAAGAATGAGAAATTTGGTAGAGAGGGATAAAGAAGCAGAATTAGGAAATGAACACAGTGGCAAAATTTGAAGGCGTTTGGGTCAAAATTGAAGGAGTTATGGAAAACCCTAAAAATAGACAAATGTGAGGTTTTTGGTCTTGGGAAGTGGAATTTGGGATAGGGTCTTCAGGAATGAAATATGCAGAATGGGATTGCAGGGGTGTTAGTGAAGTTTCAGGGAAAACAGAGTTGAAACAAGGGAGATATGGCCGAAAAACATAATTTTGTTTTGTTTTGTTTTCAGAAATGGATCGGCAATGGCGCAGAAGGGATCCGCAACAGATGGATTTGCAATGACGCGAAAGGGATTGAAAATGGTTGGATCTAAAATGGCGGCTGGATCTGGAACGACTTTCAGAATAGATCTGAAACAGATGGATTTGGAGCAGAAGTGATCGGCAATAGTTCAGCTGAAAATAGATATGGACCCCAGGTATGCGTGGCTTCCTATCGGTTCAGGGGATTCACTCAGCCACCAATGTTGTCTGACGGCTTGCGTATTGGGGCAATACCCCTCACTCCACGGCTCAGGTAAAATTGATTACCGCTTTGCCACAAACGATAGCTCTTGGTTTACCTCACGGGTGGGAACTAGTCAATCAGGTAGGGGTTGTTTCCCTTTTCGCTGGCAGGTCCTCTCAATGGGCTAGCTACTTTGGGGTTCCTGTGGTACTCCTCACAATGATTTTTAGGGCTTATGCCCAAGTACTTCCCACAATTAAGCGGATAGGGATTATTCCCAGATCCGAACTTGCAACAAATGCGAAAAAAAATTGGCAGAAATTCCACCCAACGAGCCCAAGAAAGTCCTCTGATACCAGATGTGATGAACCTGCAATAATTAATTAATGCAAATACACAAGATATCAGAAATAATAGAACTCAAAATCACTTTTATATTGATCGCAGGCCACTTCGAGGGGGCAACCTCCTTTGAGCAAGCTCAATACAATTAACTTCACGGTCGCTTCATAGGCCTCAACACACACTTATATACTAAGTCTAGGCGCCAATACTATGAGTAAAAACCATGGGCCAATATAAACTACGGATCAATAAAACTACGGGCGATTTACAAAGCATATGCGCCAACAACAATAACAAAAACTATGGATCAACAAATACCACGGGACGACTTACAAAGCATATGCCTCCAACAACAATATACTAACAAAGTAAAGACATGGGTTCCTAACACTTCAACATGTCTATTCGTACCTGCCAGGTTGTACTATTGTACATTGATAGATCATTGTCATCATTGGTGAGTTGTCTTGCGTTGGTTAACAATTTTCATTAATGGTTGGTAATCCAACGAAGTTTTTCCATGTTCGAATTCAAGAACATCCATTCACATGAATTAACTTGTACATAAGAGAGGATATTGGAGGAAGACTATATCTTCTTATTGTTCCAGCAGTTCAGCAATAATTTTCCATCTTGCACAATTCCTCATTTCAGATCAGCCTTCATCAGTTTCAGCTTCTAGCTACATCTCTTAGCAGCAGTTAGCAGCATACATACATTAGCCCCAGCATGCATCAGTACATTCATGTCAACCAAGGATTCCACAGAGGTAAAAATTGAGGTAAAATAGCATGAGTTTTTTATTTATTAAAGATTTAAGAGAAAGCCATGAAAAACCACTAAGCATTATCCCCTCCTTTTCCATTTGTCATTTTTTTAAAGATATAAAAAGCTTTCAGTTTGGGGGGAAACACCGTGCCATTACCTCTCTTATTCATCCATTACCATCTCCATCCATCTCTAAAATGCACACCCAATTCAAGTCCTTCCCAACATCTAAGTCCTTCCCAACATCCAAGCATGAGAAAATGATATGTTGCTACCACAGAAGAACCAATAGTAGGAACACAAGGCATAGTTGTTGCTTCATGAGAACCTACAGCAGAAGAAGCCTATGCTTCCATACAATAGAGAATACATTCAGAGGTATGAGTTTCATGGTTCACTGATGCCTACATTGATTTACAACTGTTGTCATGTGCACTTCATAACGATGATAAATGATTTGGTCCTTGCATACTTGATGTTGTGTCTTTCCTTCCATTGTTTGGTTATTGACTGTCCACATTTCTGAGATCAGTTTCAACATATTTTATAACAATGGTTAGCCATGTTTTTCAAGACTTGATAGATACTTGGATGTGAGAAGGTTTTTATGGTGTTTTATTGACAGTCCTTGTTTTGATTATACACATGGATCTCATGGGATTGGTAGTGTAAAATCCACTCTTTTGGAATATATTCCATCCATAATACAAATCAATTTTTATATGATAGGAGCGTGAAATAAAAAAAGATTCAACATTTATTAAGTAAGCATTCCATGGGCATATTTTAAAATCAGCAATTACAACAGTACTCCAACACATCCTTAACAGTATTGTGGTGTAGGTAGAAGATGATACAATTTTATGACATTCTTTTCTCCACATGAAGATTGGAGGGCTACAAAACTCATTGGAATTTCCAGATTTCAACTTGGGGCAGCCACATCTTTGCTGGGTCATCTTAATTACATGGTAAACTTGGCATTTTGACACCATGAGCTGATTTGAATTAGGTTTGATGCTATCACAAACTTTATATGCATGAGTTTTGTTGAGTGATGGAGAGCCATATAAATCTAATATCTACATTCATGTAGCAACATCCTAAACAAATCTGCGATATGTTCTTTTCCATGGAGAAATGGGCCAGCTATTAAAGATGAAAATGTTTGTGAAAATTAATTTGAGAATCATTGAATGCTTCATATATTGGTTTATATCTTCCAAGGTAATTGAGTATGAGATCATGTTAAGTTTGGGGGAGATGGCTATTTACAACTAAGATGACAACACTTCTTTTGCATGAGGACATGCAACATATTTAGTGTGGAGGAGTTGTTTTTGGCATTCTTTGTGTAATTCACTTCTAACCACTGTCTGCTAATGTGAATGCTTAAATCAATTTTGCAAACATACCTTTTTTTTACTCATTCACAACTTACAAAAGTGCATAAATTGAAGTGAGAATATCTTGCAATTGGTAAACTGGATCTTCATGAAACTTGGACAGAGAATGCATAACATCATGAAGACCAAATATGGTAAGTTTCAGCTCAATCCAATGCATGTTTTCGAGAAAATAGCCATCATCAAATACAACCATTTTTCCTATATATCTAGATCTGTGCATCAGATGGATTTGATTTTTGGGGAGAAGAAGTATTATGTTAAGAGGAATATACTCACCAATTTTGAGGAAAAACAGATTCACGGATTTTGAAAAAATGACCATCATCACCTACAACCAATTTGCATTTTTCTTGAAATCTGTGATGTGGGTATCTCTGATTTTAGGTGTAGAGATACATTGGACTAGTAAAAAATTGCTTTCAAAATTTAAGCCAAACCCAGTTTTTATTTTGTGAGAAATTGGTTCAGGAAGTTTGCTGAAACACCTGTAGTGGCTTATTTGTTGATACATGGTTTATTTGCTTTTATCTTGGGATCAATGAACTGAATTGTCATGATTTTTGGTGTGAAGAGCATTGGGTAAGTATGAACATGCTTGCAAAATTTAAACAAAATCCATTTTGTACTTTGGGAGAAAATGGTTTAATAAGTTCACTATTATATTTGTTGAAACATCGCCAACTTCTTCGCTAAGTTGTTGAAACATCGCCAACTTCTCTACTAAATTGCTGAAACACTGCCAACTTCTCCGCTAAAGTTTTCTCTAATTGCTGAAACTCCACCAACTTTCATCATTTGTTGAAACTCCACTGTAAACAACAAAATCCAAATGAGTTTTTATAGCTTAATTGATGAAAATGTATTGGGTTGCATGAGGACATGCAACAATTTCGGGTCGGGGGAGATGCTGGGTCATGGATTTGTCCCTATTGTCATTACTTATCGACACTTATTTCATCCATCTTCTTCCTATTATATCCCATTTATCATTCCATTTTCCATCCATTTGCTGTAACTGCTCGGAAAAATACCATATTAGTCTCATTGATGCTTTAGTGGTTAATAATGATTATTTTCCTTTATTTTTAATGAATTGAAGACTATTATGCATAATTTTACTGATGATGGTTTGTGGAGTGATTTTTCATATTAGCAGCAGTAGCACTCATGCGTCAAGCCTCCAAAGTTGGCATGCTAGCACACGTCCACATGGAGATTCACAACATGGTTTCATTCCTAGGATTGATTATGTGGATTTGTGATTTTCAATTCGTGCCCAAGTCCAACATGGAAGCCTCCAGCTCATGATCAAACAGTCCCAACCAAAAACGCGTGTCAGATAAGAACACATTGATTTGCGTCGTGATTTTCGGGCATATGAAGTAGAATCTCGAAAATCAGGGACATGGGTTTTGTGCAGAACGGCCTCAATTACTTAATTCATGGGAAACCACCCAAAACAACTGTGGTTTGAGAGATACGAGTGGTTCTTTAAAGGGCATCTTGCCAGATTTATTGTTGCGGCCGATGTTTCAAATTAGCAATTTGTTAAAACAAATTACAAGTTGGGAATTCAGTTTCTCATTCTCATGAGAGATTTTTATGTATAAATATGTAATCATCCTCATGTATGGGGGTTAAACAATTAGTATTGAAATTCACTATTCTCTTCGGATCTGAACTTCGTTGTAATGGTTCCATATTAATAATACATGCTAGAGATTTCATCATCTAGATTTGTAGACTTTCATTGTGGAGATCTAGCTTTGCTCAGTGGAGGAAGGGCCCTCTTCCCTGAGTAGATGATGGTAGTGTTGATTGTAAGTGTGTTATGTGTGAATTTGTTTATTATTTAGTTCCTCCTTTCATTCATTGTTAGATTTATCATTTTTTTTATTCCTGTTAATTCGTTTTGATAGATCGTTGGCCAACATAGCACTTCTTTCAGATTTATGTAATTAGATCTTGCTTTGTAAGAAATGATTTTTATTACAATGTTTGAAGTGTGATTAGATTTACAGTGTGGTTTTATGAATAGGTTTTGAGGTTTGATTTCTTTTCAAAAATGTGTGATCTAGTTTACAATGAGTTTTGATTTCATACCAATAGATCAACAGTGTTAAGTAGAAATTGTGCTTGCATAGATATTGAACTATAGCTTTGAAATAAAAGACTTCCTCGGGTTGACAATTTATGTTCTGGGAGTTTCATTTGTATATTTAATTAGACAATTAATCTGCCCAACAAAAAGATAGCAGGTGCGTTCTTCAATCCAAAAGGCATAACAGTGTACTGAAATGATCCCCATTCAGTAGCAAATGTAGTCTTGCTTCTTTTGTCCACAACAATTTTGATTTGATGGTATCCCAAAAATCCATCAGTAAAAGAGTATGCTTCCTATCCACCTACATTATCTAGTACTTCATCTGTAAATGGCGTAGGGAACATGCAATGCACAGATGCATCATTCAATTTTTTGAGATCCACACAAATTCTAATTTATCCTTTAGCTTTCTTATCTTGAATCACCATGGGACTTATCCATTACGACTCTTCTATTAGTTCAACGATGCCTTCCTCGAGTATTTTATCAATTTTTTATTTCACTCTTTCTTTATATCTGGGGTTCAGTCTATATGGTCTTTTCTTGATAGGATTCGCATCATGCTTGAGAGGTATTTTCATAACTCCCAAGTCAAATAAAATGCCCTCCATTTCAGAAAAATTGGTAGGGAACAAGTCCTGATATTCACGTAGTGGGCTTGCAATCTGTCCTATTGTTTATTCATCCCAGTAATCTCCAATATAGGCGAACTTTGGTTCATCATCCATGCTAATATTGATATTTTATGTCTTAATGGGGTTAATCATATCTGGAATTTCTAAATTAGGTCCTTGCACATCGTGTTTTCCTTCAAATTCGGGTATATTCACTTTACAAGGATCTTCGTTTTCATTTTCATCCAATGTAAAATTATAACACTCAAGGGAATGCTCCAACTATATTTCCCAATTTGGTTGATTATACACAGGCAACATGACATCATCAAATATTTTCTTCTTAATGATTTCTAGAGCCTCATTAATGCTCAGACAATCATCCTCAAAACTGAAAGTTAGCTTAAAGTTATTTATCATCATGTGCCAATCTGTTGTACCATGTCGAAGTTTTGTTTCTATATACTGGTTTTTTTCTACTGGATCCAATGTGTGCACAAACATATGGAACTATTATGTCTTTGGTATATGCTTCCATGCTTTTAAGCAAGATTCTATATGATCTCTAGGATCGGTCTGTCCATTGTACTTTGCTTGTACATTCTCAGTTTGTTCAGCAAATCTAAATTCCATTAAGTGCTTACATTCTTTCCATGTGCTCAATTTGTCTTTGCATGCAGTGTAACATCCCGATATTTTCATAAAATTAAAAAAAAATTAAATCGCCATAAAAGGGGCTAATATTGTAAAATGCAGAAATAATAATAATCAATATTCAACAATTAATAAAAGTGTCGCTTGGTAGTAACAATTTAATGCTTGTGTCTTTTGTCTTTTAATGACGTCATGAAAATCAATTAATGATTATGTACTTTATTCGTATGCTGGAATGATTGAAAATTTATGATGCATTGGAAAATAGAATTCTTTTGACAAGTGCTGACAGTTTAACTTTTTTGGATGATGATGAAAGGGGTCCCACGAGGTGCCCCGAGGCTTACCTAGCTATTCCGCTAAAGCACTGCACTCGTCCTCCATGCGCAGGTTCGCAGGTAAGAGATAGCGATACAAATTCAGAGTGTTTAATAATCGCGATATAAATCGAAACTACTTATGAATTTCAATGCTACAGGTATGGTCTCCTTCAAATTCTGTAAGATGAACCTGTCTCTCTCAAGACTGTAGATAACGTCTATTTTAGGGTTGTTTGTTGTGAATGTTTCCAATAAGTGTTGATGAGTTTATGTAAGGTCATTCCATGAATGCCTTACGGCTGTTAAGTAATTCTTTTATAACAATGACAGTGACAGATTGATGGCAAGGATGCATGGTCTTAAGTCATACTATGGAGAGATTGACAAATGGTTCTAAACTCTATTGCCTGGGCAATTAAAAATGGTGATGCCTTAAGCATTAACACCTAGCCATGCAATGAATGCAATGGGTCTTTGGGTGGCACCATACCCTAATGATGTGTTTATATAACTTATGGTGTGGACAAGCTTTATGAGCTTTACAACGAGCCCTAAAGTGAACTATATAAAAGTCTTTATGTGATGGGTGGAGTCAAACCATGCCCTATGGTTGCTCGTGACCTTAGTGGATATTCATAAGCTATGAATATGGTTCGAAAATGATTGTATGGATCGTATGAGACCTTGGTTATATGCTATCGGATATCATTATACCTTGTTAATATTTACATGTTACAGCTTTTAACGTTGATTTGAATGGGTTGGCAGGTGGAATGATGGCCCTGCAAAAGCCTGCATATGAATCGAGGGTGTATTAAATGATTAGGTTTGTAATTATTGTGCTTGGCCACCATGTTAGGGATCGTGTTACGTGCACGTCTATGTGGATGTTTCGGCGTGATAAGGTTTGGCAATTGCTGAGTTGTAATGACCTCCTGCCTTGCTATCAACCGATATGGCAACTCCGTGGCTTGGGAGGTAGATGAGCCATTTAATGCTGCACCTGCCACCTTCCAACGTGGCTTGATGAGGGTGAATCTCCGCTGTTGATCGTTGTGTATTGGGATAAGCCGAACCCTCGCGTAACTTATGGATTCTTTGTAATGTTTCTTGGTCATTTGTTCAATGGTAGGGTTGGGAGGTGAGGCCAACCGGTCGGGAGGCACTTGGGGATTGCTTTTTTTTCTAGCCTCCCTCAGGCTCGATCCTGAGACCGGTAGAAACCCTGGAATTGGACTTAATGAGCAAGTGCTGGTAGCATGCCTTCACGGTAGTGGCTTTTGTCTCGCTTGCAGCATTTGGGAAACCTTCAGTTTTGAGTTTTGTTGATAGAATAGGTTATGTAAATGTTTAAAATATGTGGCCGGCCATTCCTGGCATCGACGAGTTTAGCAGGGTTGAACCCTTGTGGTTGCAAATCGTCTTGCATCATTCCATTTTATGTCTTATCATTTGAGTACTTCTGGGTTGATGCATGAGGAGATACGTTGACAGTAAATTTGTTTTCAGTATTTGCTGTGTGTATAAATGGCGTGGGGTTTCGAAAGGAACCTCTAGCAAAAGATAGTGGCGACCGTAGGGTGTAACTACTGTTATTTTAAATGGAAACGATAATATTCAAGGTTTAATGGCCGTGTTTGGTAAATTGGTCTTCTCATTTTTGTATCTGTATCTAATAGCCGGTTAAGATATTTTGGGTTTTATGTCTACGTATAGTGTTGTTCGATCTTCTCATTCTTGAACTCAGATCCAAGGATTGAAAGGCATTTTTTCAGTTGTTTAATTAAAAATGTGGCTATATGCCGAGAAAATAGAAAGGAAGTGGTTTTTTTTTGAAAGCATAAGTGGTAACGTTAAACCATAGCTATCAATGTGAATGAAATCTACATGTCTAAACTGATGTTTTAAAGGAATGAGAATAACAACTCTCGATTCTACAATTAAATTGTCTATGGTAATGAAACCTTCGATTTGGAAACTGTTTATATGTTTCTAAATAATAATGTAATGAAACTTGTTGATCCCAACTAGGTTGTAGAGATATTACAATTTAATCTGTTAATTTAATAAAGTTATGTTTACCCTAGCTGTTAATAACTTGGTATTCTGTGATGTAAGTTTTATCACATGCAATTGATAGTTTAGGAAAACAAGGATAATAACAGTGCAGTCGTCAGATAATTTGATTGCTTATGAATATGCAGTTTTTCTATTCTAGCTATTTATTCCTGTATTCGTCCATTTTGGACCTCTGATGAAAGGATAAATTAAGACAGTAGCTTTCTTTCAGTCTATACAATATAATACAGTGAAGACTGTATTCATATAAGATCAATCAGATTCTAAAACAATAAGAGATAGAAAAATGGGAATATGGTTTAAATAGAATGCATGCTATTGTTTTCTTTGAAATAATTCATAGAGATCAGTAATTCTAGTTGTTAACATAATGATCACCTTCAGAAATAAGAAAAGAACCTACTGTTATAATCGGTTTTTGTAAAGTTGTTTCAGCATACAGAAATGGGATAGTAAAACAATAGATGCATAGATCTAATCTACAGCTGCTAAAATACAAGATGCATGATAACGCAGTCTGTGCATGGGTGGTCTTTGGTTTAGATATTTAGATGCATGCTAGGTTTCACTTTTAGCTTGGAAGATTTAATGCTACCTCTTTGTACTGGAGTACGATGTAGCTCCACGCATGGGGAAAAATGCAAAGGAGTCATTTTATCAGTTCAACAAATCTAAGTTAATTAGGATCTGACATTTTCTACTATTGATCATTAAATAACAATACTAAGCCATTTTCTAAGAGCATTCATGTGATTTGAAAAAGAAAACACAGCAGAATAGAACCTGAGGGTAATGGGAGGAACAAATCACTCAAGAAACCTATTCCACCCAACCTGCTCCCAAACAGCCAAGATGTCTGCTTTAGGACGCTCGAGCCTATCCACTGACCCACCAGGAGGAAGAGGGTTTTGCAGCTTAGGACTTCAACTTGCAGCAGCAAGAAATTTATATATCCAACCTTACAGGCTTAGTAATTCCATGGGATTAGCACCAGCACCTCTGGTCTGTCCTTGTCATAACATTTGCAGACTTATACTTGCACTCTCCATAGCCTCCCCTATTCGAATCTCTCAGCCATCACCTGATGAGCATGAGGAATGTTTCTGCAGAAAATATTGTAAGAGCTACCTGCTCAATTCAAATTGCCCTTTATAGGCTGCCTAGGTCTTTTGTAATTAACTGGTCATTAGTGAGCTGCCTGCTCACCTCTCTCCACCTGGAGAGGGAAATGCCTCAAAATTGGGGGAGTTGTCCCTTACCAATAGCTAATGGTAGAGTGCAAATGCTGCCATCTATCCCAATCCTTCCAGCAGCTTTCAATCCTCCTAGTGGGCCAGTGGATACTCTTGTAACAACTTTCTTGAGTGTTTGTCTCCCATTTTCATTTATTAAATAATAATAATGAGTCATTACATTCAATTTTGACCTACTTGGTCATTATTACAAACTTGTAATTATAACTTAACACAAAGTATTTTTTGCAAAAAGAATAATAGTGGAAAATAATTATTCTCAAAAATTGGGTAGGTGACATACACCCCCCCTTAAGCCTTGTTGATGCCTCGGGTGTGCAGGGTAATTGTAAAGTGCTGGAATGGGTTCCAAGGCACACAACAGAGGATGAAAACCCAGCCAAATGCTTCAGTTAACCCTACACAAGAGTTACCCTATCCTCGAGCTGTTTGGTGTGGTAATCACCCACAGATATTTGGCCTCTGCTAGCACTCTAAGAGTAAAAGGTTTGATCTTTCAAAGATCAGTTTTCCTATTAAGGAAAATGAAGTGTGAAAGCTGATTAACAAACCTAACCTAACCTACCTAGGGAAAGAATCTATCCTAAGTCAGATCTAACCTAAAGAGGAAAAGTTGATAATGTGCAGATCAGAACTGAAGTATGATAAACAAGTGATCAAGTACCTTAAATAGAAATGTCTTTTGGTTATTCACTTGTTAATTAAAGTTTTATCAATTAAGAAATTAAGTGACAATGCTTCAAAGTGTTTAAGCTCATTCAAATAACTGATCTGTAATCATGATGTTAATTGAAAAATTAACAATTGATTATGCATGCTTAATTGCATCGAATCATTTGCAGAAATATAAAAGTAATAATTGTTCAATCAAAGAAATTTAACAGAACAATCAATAGCTTGGACCTAACATACAAAAAAATCAATATGAAGGCTTTGTGCAGAGGTAAATAACCTGCAAAAGATTAAATCATTTAAACCGATGACAATTTGAAATCTTTAACTCAACGATTCTCAAAGAAATTTGAAGAACAAAAGAAGGTGGAGAAAAGATAACTTTACTGCATATAAAAGTCTTGTACCAAAATTACAATGGCTCGAATAGACAAAGCATCTTTAGTCCATACTCCTGCTGAATCAAAATTCCAAAATTCCCAACCCCTTGCTAAGGGAAACATTCCTCCTTAAATACTACAATTTACATCCAAGTCTGAGAGGGAGAAATTCTACCAAAATAGAAATTACAAAATCGACTCCAACCGTCTATCCAAGAAAACTTGCTATTTTCTAGCTTGAAGGATTTTCCGCCACCTTATCACCCAAAAGATCTTACAAATACTCGTTCTTTAATCAGATAGGGTCTCGTGGCACCATAAAAATTCAATAACAGATTGTTCATTATCTTCGACAGGTGGCATGGTTTTTGAAACATCTGCTGTAGGAAATTCAGGATCAGGTAATTCATGGTAAAAAACAGAGAAATCCATTAAAGGATTTACTTTAGAAACAGTGGCTGGTACGTCAGGTTCTCCATTGATTATAAAGTCTTGTATGAGATCGTCATCCAGGTCAGCTGGTTCTCCCAGAAATTCCTTGCTCTGCTCCATAGAATTTTGCACATATGAAGATAATGCTTCAAAGTCCTCTTCACTATTTCCGCTTCTAAGATAAGGAACACCTGCATCAAATGGTGGTGACAACGTTTATTGATACAACAAGGGGTAAAGTTCCTCATTATCAACATGAATATTAGAAGGTTCACCTCCTGCATGAAAATTACTCATCCTGGATAAATTTTAGATGACAAGATGCCCAGAACACTGCACAGAATGTTTCCTATTACAGAAAGCAATGAACAATGTAGAATCTTTAAGTTAATTGCTATTTTAAGACCAACAGGCAGGGTGATGTCGATTGAGCAAGGCAATTTTCAATGATTAAACTTACACAGCGAACCCATTAAAATTACTTCAATTGTCATGAAAAAGCCGAGATTTTGAGTTTAAGCTTGTGTGAAGTACAGGCTCAATTACTGCTTGCATGATTTTGAATTGCCTTTACGATCACATCGTTATAGGCAATTTCCCATCAATAATTATAACTGGTAATTAATAATGGAAACGAAGGCTGCGGTGATAGAATTGATCCGCAAAAAATCTCGATTAGGAGTTCCAGTACACGGGTGATCATTTCTTCACACGTAACACATTGGATCAATCTGATCCGAATTCCATGAGAACGATAGAAGCTTTGAAGTCGAAAATTAAGTGAAAAGACATGATCATTAAGAAGCGGGAGAAAAATGACAAATTGTCAAAACTCAAGACCAGATAGGCGAACTTAAGGTAGAGCAATGGTGTCAATCCAACAAGAAGCAACTAATAGTCTTGTAGTAGCATACACTGTTATAAATTATATAGAAAAATGATAATTTGGGAGAACCAGTTTTCAATAGACAAAATAATGCATCCTGACTTAACTAATTACCCAAGATCAACATGACCGTAATTTCATAACAATGGATGGCTATGATTAGCTGGAGCGGGATGCAGAATCGAATTCAAATATGTTCATGAAGTTTTTATTCAAAGATTCCGCAAGGCAAGATACGAAAGTGTGGGTTTGCGGGTTGCGGGTAGCAAAACGAAAATAAAAAAGGATTCTCGAAAGCCGAAAATCGAGTATGTAGGTAATGGGTCTCGAGAGCGTCACACTATCAAGCAGGATAACTATCCCGAAAGACGCATTCCAAAATTTACGAATTGCAGGTTTCGGGAGCATACAGGAAATGAACGAAAATGACCATCCCGAAAGCCGAATGCCGCCATTGCGGAGTTCAGGTTTTGGGGTAATTATTCCTTGATCTTATTACCGATCAATTTCGCAACCCGCAATGTCGGGTTGCGGATTGCGGGATCACCAAACTCCAAAATTTTAAACAACATTGCCACAACCCGCAAATGTCGGGTTGCAGATTTCGGAGACTCCAAATGCTGATTTTCGGAATGATGATAACAATCAACAAAATAACCAAAAGTTTAGCTTTCCTTTCCTTTCAGACCGAAATGCCTTGGAAAAAAATGAACAAAAGTTGCAAACAAGCAAATCAAAAGCATGGGTGACAAACTCTAATATTTACAAAATGACTCACCCAAACACCTCAGTGTTTATTAAGATTTGGGCTCCTGTTCTTAAATAAGCATGGGATCTGTTGTGGCCACAACAAATGGAAACTGGCTGGGAAGAACCAGTTATCTCTGCAATCAAATCCAACTAAAGACAACATGTTAATCAACCGATTTCTTGAAACCCAAGTCGTAGAAGATACTGTAAAGATAACAGCCAACAAACAGTGAACAAAAAAAAATGGATAAGTCTCAATCAATGACCATTGTAAAATAACACTCATCTGATAAGGAGATTTAGAGAGTGACATCGAATCTTTATCATGATGTAGTCATTGAAAAACCAACTTAAGTTGAACCTGAGGGAAGCTTTAGAAATTCTCATGGATATCCTAATTACAGATCTCTTTGGTTTATTAAGCGAGTAATCTTCTTGGGCTATGTATACTTCTTCACTCTTTTTTTTTTTGGAGAAAAGATACTATATAAAACTATACATAAAACTTTGTCGATACAAGACCACTGTACTGACTTGGTGATTAGATGAAACAGTGCCATTCATAGCCCTGATCTGGAAACTGGTCAAGCTAGCTTGATGATGAGACTCCTTGTCTTCTGGTTGTAAGACTAGAAGAAATTATCATGGCTTGGTGACCACATAGTGATAATCCCAGTCCAAGGTCAAACCCATGATCATAGCAGGGATGGATTGTGATAAGACCCCCCTGTTCTTGTATACAACAAAATTTTACCAAAAGGAAACAGTTTATTATGGCATAAGCTACAAGGAATTACCATGGCTTGGTGACCATTTAGTGATAATGTTACTCACCAGTGCTTTGCAGATCATGAATGGACTGACCTGTAATAGGATCTTCCAACTTTCAAGATAACTGAAAGTCATCTTCCAAGTGTGGTGGCTTGATGTGAAGATGTCATTCCACTTTAAGCACTTATGAACCTAATGGGTTAGCTTGATAACAAGACTACCCACCTTGTAACTTATAATTTTTTTTAAACAAAATGTATATTCAAAGTGATTGTAAAAGGATCCACGAGCAATCGAAGCTGTTCAAGCTATTATGATATGTTGTTCAACCATGAAACATCAGATAGAAAAATGATAGCCAGCCCCTATACCTTAATTACACAAATGAAGCATTGTAAAAGATAATGATCAAGGTGAAAAGAATCCATAAATACTGCACTTATTGACTGTTTATTCCTTAGAGCAAATTCTAATCATAAGCCAGGAAATAGGATGAATAACAATGTTGGTACTTCAGAAACCATTGTTGCCCCTAGAAAAATGATTCCAAGCCATTACCAAAAGTGTGAAGACTTACTACTAAAATCAAATCAAAACAACGAAATCAATCAACATGTCTAGACTAGAAAAGAAATGACTGAAAAACAACCACACCTATATATAAATGCATCAAATTGCTTAGATGAAATACTTCTTGAGAAGAGCTATATTCACCGAGTAGGTGTCTACAACTCCCTCCAATGTCTGCAATCGAACTGTGCTGGGACCAATCTTTTCAACAATAATGAAAGGTCCTATCCAAAGGCGTTGGAACTTGGTGTACATATTTTTGTCTTTATGTTGCTTGTCCCACCTCAAAACTAGGTCACCAATGGAAAAATCCTTATCAGAAGAAGATTTTTCATCAAACCATCTCTTCACCATCTGCTGATGATGATACAACTTGTTCTTAGCTATTTCCCTGTCCTCCTCTAGATTCAAAAGGGTATCAATCCTCTGCTGGAGGGGAGAAGAATCATCTTCTTGAACAGACTGGGCCAATTGTAACGAAGGAATGGTGAGATTAGTGGGGAGAATGGCTTCTTTGCCATAAACCAGATAGTATGGGGAATTTGCAATTGCTTCTTTTGGGGTGATTTAATCTGCCCATAATGCATTATACAACTGTGTGTGCCAATCTCTGTGATGAGAGGCTATAGTTTTCTTGAGAATATTAATTAGGTTTTTATTTGATGATTCAGCCAAGCCGTTACCCTGAGGGTAATAATTGGTAGAAAATTTGAGCTTAATTCCCATCTCAAAGGAATATTCAATTATATCGATTGAAGAAAAGTAGGATGCATGATCAAAAACTAAATGCTCTGGAGCACCAAAGCGTGTGACAATCTGGCTGTCAAGGAAAGAGATCAGTTGGGTGGCGTTGCATTGCTTAAGAGGAGTTGCTTCAACCCATCTAGTGAAATAGTCCGTGGCTGTGAGAATATACTTATGCTAGAGAGATGAGGGGGGATTTATAGGGCCAACAAAATCTAGTCCCCATTGTTGAAATGGAAACTGAACTGTAACTAGTTGTAAAGGAAATGCAGGTTTCCTAAACTTCCCTATGCATTTATGGCACGGCTCACATTTTCTCACATAAGCATAGGCATCTATAAACAGTGTGGGCCAATAATATCCAACCCTGAGAATCTTGTGTGTTGTCGTCTCTCCTGAAAAATGGCCTCCAGCTGGACCTGCATGAAATTGAAACAAAATGTCATCAGTTTCATGTTTTTCCAAGCATCTAAGAAATACTCCATCATAATTTTTTCTAAAAAGAACTTGATCAATGAGTTGATAAGGAGTAGACTTTAGTCTTAAAGCTCTTTTTTTCTTAAAATCGAGGGTTTTAGGAGCAAACCCATAGTTCAGAAAAAATTTGATATTGTCGTACCATTCTGATGTCGAGACATCGATAACATTAACAACACCTGGGGGAACTTCTTCCTCGTGATCCCATTCAGACTGCTACTGCGTGGGGTCATTGGATTGTGCAGTAAGAAGACAATGGCCTTTCCCCATTACAATTTTTTCCGGTATGATCTCAAGATCATATTCTTGTAGGGCGGTCATCCAATGGGCCCTCTTTTCCCCTAGTTCTTTCTGAATGAGGACATTCCTGATAGTAGAATATGGAACAATGGCTTTGGTTCGGGACTTTAGCAAGTAGGGTCTGAAATGTTTGACATATTCATGAACTGCATAGGCTTGCTTATCAATCTGTGAATATTTAAGCTCTGCACCTTTGAATGTTGAGCTCATGAAAGAGATGGGGATTTCTGCATCATTATCATGCTTTTGCGTTACCATAGCTGCATAAGAAAAATTAGTGGCAAAAGTATAAAGAATGAAATCCTTATCAAAATCTGGGGACGTGAGGGTAGGAGCTTCTGCAATAGCCTTTTGAATTCTAATAAACGCATCTCTCTGCTCCTGTCACCAAGTAAACTGCACATCTTTCTTGACCAAAAGTTGCAATGGTTTGACTATTTGGGCAAAATTTGGTACAAATCTACATACAAAATTGATCTTACCTAGGAAAGATTGCATGGCTTTGCACGAGCTAGGTAAACCAATCTTTGGAATGGCCTCTGTATGTTCAGGGTCAATAACCATACCTTCTTCGAAACAATGAAGCCCAAAAGCTTTCCTTCAGTTACCACAAAAATATATTTCTTCGGGTTGAGAGAAATGCCGAATTTTCTGCAGCGATCAAAAACTTGTTTCAAAGCAAACACATGTTCATGTCATTTCTTAGAATAAATGGTGATATCATCAAGATAAACTACAATGGAATTATGCACCCTCAGAAAGCTATATCCATAGCTCTCTGAAAAGTAGCTCCAGCATTGATCAACCCGAAAGGCATTCGTCTGTAAGCAAAAGTACCCCATGGGGTTCTGAAGGCTATTTTCAATTGATCATCCAGGGCAACCATCACCTGGTTATACCCCGAAAAACCATCCAGGAGGGAAAACATCTCTGACCCGGCTACTTTATGAAGAATCTTCTCCATAGGTGGAACAAGGTAGTTATCTTTCTCAGAAGCTCGATTTAGGTTCCTGAAATCAACATAGAGTCGAATTTCCCCATTTTTCTTATGGACAGGTAATAAGTTGGCGATCCACTGAGTGTGCCTGACCGGAAATATAATCTGAGCATTGAGTAACTTCTCCAGTTCTTTTTTAACAGAAGACCCTAAACTGGGGTGCATTTTTCGCAACTTTTGTTGAAATGGCTTGACCTCTGGTTTCATGGGTATGTTGTGGAACATGAAATTAGTGTCAAACGTTCTCAATTCATCATAAGTCCAGGAAAAGGCATCTTTATACTTTTTACACAATGCAATAATGGCTTTGCGTTCTTCAGGGGTGCAATCAATTCCCAAATTAATGAAACGAGGTTCCTGTTCGGTGCCTAGGTTGACCTGCTCATAGTTTAAAGATGAACTTTGAGTTTTACAATTAGTCTGAGATTTGAATTTGACCTTTAAATCATAAATTTTTTCTAGATTGATCACTGATTTCAGGATGACGTTTGAGGAATCAGTGAGAGACTTTTCATGTTCTGCTTCATCAATGGCCATGTCCTGAAATGTATCCTGAGCAGTGAGGAAGTCAATTATTTCTTGATCATCATCAAATACTTTCCAATTAGTCACATTATCTAGAATAGATGGTCTGTAGATTAATTCAATTGAAAAGGTTTGAGGAGATAGACCTTCCGACGGAATCAGTCTAGAAGCTGTGTTTGCTACCAGATCTGCATCAAAATTCTGTGATCTAGGAACTGATTTAATATTGAATGTTGAAAATGAGTTTAGTTCCCTTACAAGCTTTTGATAATTAGCCAAACGCGGAGATAGGCAGTGTATCTTATTTTTGACTTGTTTGACTATAATCTCGGAGTCCCCATAACATTCTATTGCTTGAACACCCATATCAATGGCTTTCCTGGGCCCCTACACAAGAGCTTCATATTCGGCTACATTATTAGTGCAGTCAAATTCTAATCTGCAAGCGATCATGATTTTCACTCCTTTAGGATTAATAAGAACACAACCCGCTCCAGCTCCCTCCTTGAACTTGGAGCCATCGAAAAATAAATTCCAGGAGACAGGGTCTAATCTAAAATTTGTATTCACATTATATACATTATGCACAATTTCACCAGAAAAAGGTACAAAAGTAACCTGAGTGATATGTGATTCATTATGAATGCTTTCTTCTGGTGAGGCATCAGCTGAGAACTCACCGAAAAAGGTGTCAAATGTAAAGTGCTCTATATGAGAGGTGAGATAACCAGCAGGTTCACTTGAATCATTAAGATCAGTAACTATCTGTTTCATAAAAGGTTCTATGCTGATCTTAATTTTATTTGGTTGACCATTGTATGGCAACCATAAGTGGGAACAGCCAGTTGCAAAATAACCTTTAAGTTTCTCTAACCAGTCCCTGCTCAGCCACATCCCATAAGATTCTGGATGTCATCTATCACAATGTCAACTGTCTGATGGATCCTGGGGTCAGCTGACAATGTAAGCAGAACATTCCTCAATTTGCCAACCATTCTGACTTTGGATCTGTCAAGTTGCATAATCTGGGTTGGACAGGGTTCCCATGTTGCATTCAATTTTTTGCAAATAGAGAGGGGCATCACATTTGATGATGCTCCTGAATCTATCATGCAGTTGTGCACATTCCGATTGAAAATCTCAAAAGTGAGCAAGAAAGGAGGAGTTCTCTTACTTGCTAGTTTTTGATCATCAGTCTTAGTGACAGAGTCTAGATTATTATTCTATGACTCTCTAGATTGTTTGACTACCATGTTTTTAGGTAAAGAATCCCTCATAATAGGAATTTTAAGTACCTCAAATAGAGAGATGTTTGCTTTGACTGTTTTTAAGTCTTCAACCAGGTTGTACTCCATTTGAGGAAGGACTATATCCTTCTGTGAGACAGGATTGCTTTTTGTGGGAATCGGGGAAGAAGGTGAAGGTTGTTGAGGTGGCTGTGATTTCAACCTTGTATTGTAAGGTTGTTGTGTGTTAAACACCGCCTCGGGTTCTTCTTCTTCTTCACACATAGGTAGTTCTGAAAAGCATCCCACAACATCAACATGTGGGTCACCTTCCGCTTCATCTTCAGGTAGTGGAGAATTGGGAGTAGTTTGATCATTGGAAGTGGAGGGATTGACTTGAGATTCTATTGTCAATGCTCTAAAAATGGAAAAGAGTTCCTCGTTTGTGAGTGCATCCGCCGGATTTGGTGGTGGTGGATTTTGTGGAGGCAGCTAAGGTCTCCTGAATGGTGGCCTTACAAAACCTCTGTTCTAATTCTGATTATCAATAGTGTTCTTCTTTAAATCTACCATCTCATTTGACATCCTCTGAAGGAATTTTTTCATCTCAGTCATATCAAATGTATCCTTATTCTGAACTATGGGTTTAGGGACATTATCAGTTTTCTTCCTAGAAGTAGAAGGTTTCCCTTCTGCAGTTTCAGGGTTGTCTTCCAGAAAAAAGATGTCTTTCTCAACTTGGATTGCTTCATCAAATGCTTCCAGTAAAGTACCCTTTTGTGCCCTTTTGACCCATATTGCAATAGGGGGAGGTAGACCCTTTTCATAATAAGCCACCAATAACTCTTCAGTGGGAAGGAGATTGGCAGAAATCCTGTTTTTGAGATATGAAAACCTTTGGTTAAAGTATTTTACCCTTTATTTTCCTTTGGCTTTCATGGAGGACAACTCTAAGACAAGGTCTTGCGGTGTTTTGTCATCCCCGAACTTCTGGGTAAAATTTTTCTCAAATTTATCCCAGGAAGTTATAGATTGAGCAGGCAAAGCAAAATACCAAGTGGCGGCTCTACCCTCAAAGGTATATGGGAAAAGTCTGCATACTACATCCTCATGTACCACACTTCTAAGCCTAATTTCTTGCATGAAAGTTTTTATGTGGTCCAACGTAGGTATCTTGTCGTCAGGGTTGTATTTAGGCAGCCATTTCTCAGGATTCTTTGGTAATCTGTGTTGATCACCTAGTATAAAAACTGCACCTTGGTCAAGCTAAGGTCTGTTTTGACCTTCTCCAACCATTGGAGGTTCTTGTTCTTCTTCTTCAGATGAAAAACTATAGGAATTTTCTTTGTCTGAGGAAGATGATGAAGATGAAGGGGGGGACGGTGGTCGGCCGCCTGCTCCAAGATTTGGCTGACCTTGTGTTACTGTGTGAGTGGTCTCACAATTATATTCAGGAGAATCTAGTTGATTAATTTGGTCCTGGTTTTCAGATTGATGATCAGTTGAATGTTGATCCTATGTGTTAAAACTATCAGTCAGTTGAATCGGTGGATCAGAGGTCTGTGAGGTGGGAACTTATTGTTCTTCCCGATCGCTAGCCTGCAAAATACCTTCTAAATTTAGAGCCACCAAACTACGTCTTCTTTGATCGGCAAGACGTTGTTTTTCTACTCTTAAAACCCTATCAGCGGATGTTTTCAATAACTGTTCTAACGAAATGGGTCCCCTTGAGGGCGACATGAAGATGATTTCTCCTCTGTTCTCCTGTCGTACCACCGGTGTAACGGGTATAACTGTAGGTTGCGCAGATATAATAGGGAGAACTGTAGGTTGCGAATCAGTTGGTTGTTTAGATGTTGAAGCCCTAGTTTGGCTTCGGGTTTGAACCATTGAAGTACTTGCTGGAGGAGGTTTATCAGTAGCTTGTTTAGGCATGCTTTACTAGTGGCCCTCCTTCTAGCGCCATTTTTTGATGCCTCGGGTGTGCAGGGTAAGTGCAAAGTGCTGGAATGGGTTCCAAGGCACACAATAGGAGATGAAAACCCAGCCAAAGGCTTCAGTTAACCGTATGCAAGAGTTACCCTATCCTCGAGCTGTTTGGTGTGGTAATCACCCATGGATATTTGGCCTCCGTTGGCACTCTAAGAGTAAAAGGTTTGATCTTTCAAAGATCAATTTTCCTATTAAGGAAAATGAAGTGTGAAAGATGATTAACAAACCTAACCTAACCTACCTAGGGAAAGAATCTATCCTAAGTCAGATCTAACCTAAAGAGGAAAAGTTGATAATGTGCAGATCAGAACTGAAGTATGATAAACAAGTGATCAAGTACCTTAAACAGAAATGTCTTCTGGTTCTTCACTTGTTAATTAAAGTTTTATCAATTAAGAAATTAAGTGACAATTCTTCAAAGTGTTTAAGCTCATTCAAATAACTGATCTGTAATCATGGTGTTAATTGAAAAATTAACAATTGATTATGCATTTTTAATTGCATCGAATCATTTGCAGAAATATAAAAGTAATAACTGTTCAATCAAAGAAATTTAACAGAACAATCAATAGCTTGGACCTAACATATAGAAAAAATCAATATGAAGGCTTTGTGCAGAGGTAAATAACCTGCAAAAGATTAAATCATTTAAACCGATGACAATTTGAAACCTTTAACTCAGCGATTCTCAAAGAAATTTGAAGAACAAAAGAAGTTGGAGAAAAGATAACTTTACTGCATATAAAATTCTTGTACCAAAATTACAATGGCTCAAATAGACAGAGCATCTTCAGTCCATACTCCTGCTGAATCAAAATTCCAAAATTCCTAACCCCTTGCTAAGGGAAACATTCCTCCTTAAATACTACAATTTACATCCGAGTCTGAGAGGGAGAAATTCTACAGAAATAGAAATTACAAAATCGGCTCCAACCGTCTATCCAAGAAAACTTGCTATTTTCCAGCTTGAAGGATTTTCTGCCACCTTATCACCCAAAAGATCTTACAAACACTCATTCTTTAATCAGATAGGGTCTCGTGGCACCATAAAAATTCAATAACAGATTGTTCATTATCTTCGACAGGTGGCATGGTTTGTGAAACATCTGCTGTAGGAAATTCGGGATCAGGTAATTCATGGTCAAAAACAGAGAAATCCATTAAAGGATTTACTTTAGAAACAGTGGTCGATACGCTAGGTTCTCCATTGATTATAAAGTCTTGTATGAGATCGTCATCCAGGTCAGCTGGTTCTCCTAGAACTTCCTTGCTCTGCTCCATAGAATTTTGCACATAGGAAGATAACGCTTCAAAGTCCTCTTCACTACTGTCGTTGCTAATATCAAGAACACCTGCATCAAATGGTGGTGACAATCTTTCTTGATACAAGGGGTAAAGTTCCTCATTATCAACATGAATATTAGAAGGTTCACCTCCTGCATGAAAATTACTCATCCTGGATAAATTTTAGATGACAAGATGCCCAGAACACTGCACAGAATGTTTCCTATTACAGAAAGCAATGAACAATGTAGAATCTTCAAGTTAATTGCTATTTTAAGACCAATAGGCATGGTGATGTCGATTGAGCGAGGAAATTTTCAATTATTAAACTTACGCAGTGAACCCATTATAATTACTTCAACTGTCATGAAAAAGCCGAGATTTTGAGTTTAAGCTTGTGTGAAGTACAGGCTCAATTATTGCTTGCATGATTTTGAATTGCCTTTACGATCACATCATTATAGGCAATTTCCCATCAATAATTATAACTGGTAATTAATAATGGAAACAGAGGCTACGGTGATAGAAATGATCCACAAAAAATCTCGATTAGGAGCTCTAGTACACGGGTGATCATTTCTTCACACGTAACACATCGGATCAATTTGATCTGAATTCCATGAGAACGATAGAAGCTTTGAAGTCGAAAATTAAGTGAAAAGACATGATCATTAAGAAGCAGGAGAAAAACGACAAATTGTCAAAACTCAAGACCAGACAGGCGAACTTAAGGCAGAGCAATGGTGTCCATCCAACAAGAA
This sequence comes from Larix kaempferi, assembly GCA_027924585.1. Classification (NCBI taxonomy): domain Eukaryota; kingdom Viridiplantae; phylum Streptophyta; class Pinopsida; order Pinales; family Pinaceae; genus Larix; species Larix kaempferi. The sequence continues at coordinate 6,266,804 of BSBM01001754.1, forward strand.
GCAACTGATAGTCTTTTAGTAGCATACACTGTTATAAATTATATAGAAAAATGATAATTTGGGAGAACCAATTTTCAACAGACAAAATAGTGCATCCTGACTTAACTGATTACCCAAGATCAACATGATCGTAAGTTCATAACAATGGACGGCTGTGATTAGTTGGACTGGGATGCAGAATCAAATTCAAATATGTTCATGAAGTTTTTATTCAAAGATTCCGCAAGCCGAGATCCGAAAGTGCGAGTTTGCGGGTTGCGGGTAGCAAAACGAAAATAAAAAAGGATTCCCGAAAGCTGAAAATCGACTATGCGGGTAACGGGTCTCGGGAGCATCACACTGTCAAGCAGGATAACTATCCCGAAAGTCGCATTCTGAAATTTATGAATTGCTGGTTTCGGGAGCATACAGGAAATGAACGAAAACGACCATACCGAAAGCTGAATGCCACCATTGCGGAGTTCGGGTTTCGGGGTCATTATTCCTTGATCTTATTACCGATCAATTTCGCAACCTGCAATGTTGGGTTGCGGATTGCAGGATCACTAAACTCCAAAATTTTAAACAACATTGCTACAACCCGCAAATGTCGGGTTGCGGATTTCAGAGACTCCAAATGCTGATTTTCGGAATGATGATAACAATCAACAAAATAACCAAAATTTTAGCTTTCCTTTCCTTTCAGACCGAAATGCCATGGAAAAAAATGAACAAAAGTTGCAAACAAGCAAATCAAAAGCATGGGTGACAAACTCTAATATTTACAAAATGACTCACCCAAACACCTTAGTGTTTATTAAGATCAGGGCTCCCATGCTTAAATAAGCATGGGATCTATTGTGGCCACAACAAGCCTCAACATCATCCTCGATGTTGCTTTATTCACTCATTGAGTGTTCCTGGAACAGAGTTGGGTATGCAGCCCGCATACTACTCTCCAACTCCCAAGTAGCTTCTACTGGGCTATAGTTCTTCCATTGCACTTTTACTTGGCCAACAGTGCGGTTCCGGAGTAGAGTTTCTTTCCTTGCGAGATTACAGTCCGGTTCCACTGGAAAATCGCTGCCTTGTTCCACCTGAACATTATTCCAATTTACAACATGAGTAGGATCATGCACATATTTATTTAAAAATTAAATGTGAAAAACATTATGGACTTTGAGGTTTGAAGGTAGGGCTAATTGATATGCCACAGGTCCAACCTTGGAGAATATTTTGAAAGGACCACAATACTTGGGTGCCAATTTGGCACAGCTTCCTAATTTTAAGGAGCTCTTTTTCGGCCTTACCTTAAGAAAAACATGTTCACCAACCTGGAACTCTCTATGAGTTCTTTTAAGGTCTGCTTGACTTTTCTGTCTATCCTGGGCAGCTTTACGATTCCCTTGTACTTGCTTCACGATTGATTCTAATTCCTGCAACAATTCAGGCCCTAAGGTGACCCTACTAACCGGATCACTCCATGACACTGGTGTGTTACACTTTCTTCCGTAAAGTATCTCAATCAGGCTAAGTTTGGTTGAGGCATGGTAGTGATTATTATACGCAAACTCTGCTAAATGCAAATAGTCTTCCCACTTGCCAGGCTGATCCTTAACATACATTCTAAGCATATCTTCCAATATTTGGTTCACCCTTTCAGTCTGTCCATCCATTTGCGGATGGAATGCAGTGCTGAAATTTAAGGTGGTGTTTAACCCCTTGAACAAAGATCTCCAAAAATTACTTGTGAACTTCGAATCTCAGTCTGAAACTATTACCTTGGGTATGCCATGTAGTCGGAAAACCTGCTTCATAAAAATTTCTGCAATATCAGGGGCTTTATGGGTAGTATTGACATGGATAAAATGGGTTGCCTTGCTAAGTTTGTCTACTACCACCATGATGGAATCATGCTGTTTTTGATTCTTTGGTAACCCAGTGATGAAATCTATACTTATGACTTCCCATTTCCAGCTGGGTATAGGCAAGGGCTACAACAATCCAGCAGGATGCTGATGTTCCACCTTCACTTTTTGACAATCAAAACACTTAGCTATATACTCCTCTACTTCATCCTTCATCCTGGGCCAGTAGTACTCCTTCCTTAGCATTGTGATGGTTTTATGGTAACCTGGGTGGCAAGAATAGTGTAATGTCCCCATTTTGACCCCTCTTTGTATTAAATTGTAATTTATGTAAACATTGTAATTAATCATGGTGAGGAGCTCAAGGCCAAGGCCCCACCATTGATTTAGCGTCTCATGTATCGGCAATTAAAAATAGATGCCTATGGTTCTTGTGCGAGATGGGCACAATGTAAATAAGACATCATGTAAATTTCGAATTTATAATGAAAGACCCACAACCGGCTATGCAATGCAACAAAAGAGATGGGGCATGAATTCTACAAGGAATAGGGGGGGGGAGAATTATTCAAACCCTTGAGCCAAGGGTATTAATCCATGTGTCAATGGGGAAACCCATAAACCACCAACTACCATTTTGTCTCATGCACCCAATCATTTAATTCTTCCAAGGAATTGGTTGGGGCAGTCAATGCCTTGGGAATGAAAGAGTATGGCAGCCAATTTCGTGCATGGGCAAGCCATCAACTTGGAAAATCGTGTTTTTGCTTGTGGGGCAAGAAACCACCCACGAAATGGTGCCCAAAGCCATTCTGAACAGGCAGCCTTGGATCATTCACGCAGTGGGAGTTAGCTGGGGTCTTTCCATTTACGTTTTTTCATCTAAATACTGCATTTTTCCATGCCTGGGAGTCGTTTTGCAGTATATAACAGTTGGGAGAGGGAGGCCACGAATTGGGGGACTAGGAGGGAGGTCGTTTTTGCCCCGAATTGACCCTGGACGTTTTACTAAAAACGGATTTAGTTCCCTGGGTTGTTTCCCAACTTCCCATTTCGTTTTTGTGGGTTCCCACGTTTTTCTGAGTTAGCTGAAAACCCATCTCATGCATCTCACTGTAAAGACATTTTATCTTGCCCCATAATGGTGTTCTGCTGTTGTGTGCATCCTCGTTTTTGGTTTGAACCTGTGAATTGAAGTTTTGGAGTGGTAGTGGATAGAAGTGGCTTGATAAACCTAGTGGGGGAGGCAACCTCTCAAGAAGATCAAGAGGGCTTTGGTTACTCTTCTATGCATACCCTGAGAGCACTAGATAGGGAAGGTATGGCTTGAGGGACTGTACAGCAGTGAAAAGAATACTTCCTTGTGCTGGGTGTGTAGGTATTGTGGGTGCCAAGCTAGATAGATCTTGCAAGGTTATCCCTAGCTCTGTGCTGGAGCTCACTAGCTTAGCAACTCTTCCTTTCCATCTCCTAGCAGCCTGATAAACCCAATTGTAAATTGGCTTGGCTCATCCTGGTGTATGCTTGGCTATGTGTGAGTCTGTTGTTCCCTGGTTCCTTGTAGAGATCATGCCCAGCTCGGGGGTGGCAGTGGTGCTGAGAGATTGAGGAGCACACTGGCCTACGGTTGGGTGGAACGTTGCAGTTGCATAGCCAGTTGCGTGGGACTACTTTTGTATAAGATAAGTATTCTCTTGTGTTAATTTGGCAATTATCATTTGATGAATAATGGAATGAATGCTGGGTGTGCTATTGAATTAAATTCCGTTGTGTTCTTCTTATGATTATACATTCCATATGTCTTTTATATGTTTTTAAAAGTTTATGCATACCATATGATCTTTTATAATTCTGCCAAGGTCTCTATTTAATGACTGTCACAGAATGCTGAATGTATGTTAGATATCAGCATGATTTACTTTATCTCTGTTGTGTTTTATAGCATGCACATGTACATGTCCTTGTATCAATGAGTTTGATTTTAATGAATATAGGGCTAATTGCCCGGATTGAGCACTATGATCCTCTCTATCACGCTAGTATGATAGAGGGGACATTACAAATAGTGTCTATTGTGCATCTCATCCAATATCAGAATTTTTACGGCTGGTACATTTGGTATGTACAATCTATGTTTGTACAACAGTAAGCCATTTTCCTTCAAACTGAAATCTGTTACAGAATTTTCAGAGTTGTTTTCTGCTATCCTTTCCTGTAATTTTCTATATTCCTCATCCTCCTTGATTCCTTTGAAAATATGTTCCTCCAAATATGTTGCATATGTGCTGATGGCTGAAACAAAATGTATTCTTGCATTACGACTTAATGGATCAACCACTTTATTCTCCTTCCCTATAATGTGTTGAATTTCAAAATCATACTCACTCAGAAAAGTTAGCCATTTGGCTTTCCTGGCATTCAAATTTGTTTGATCTAACAAATATTTCAGCCCCATATTATCCATCATCAATGTAAATTTTCTGCTGATAAGGTGGTGACGCCACATTTTAAGGCATGAATCACTGCTAGCAGTTCTAGATCCTAGGTGGAATAGTTCTTCTCATGAATTTTCATTTTTCTTGATTCGTATGCTACAGCATGTCCCTACTGCGTTAGGACTCCTCCCAGTCCATCATTGCACGTGTCTGTGCATACTACAAAATCTTTATTAGGATCTGCAATCCTCAAAATAGGCACTGAAGTCAATAATTCTTTTAACTTTGCAAAACTGTCCGCGCACTTTTGGTCCCAAACAAACTTCTTTCCCTTTTTCTGTAGCGACGTTATGGGGTTTGCGATCCTGGAAAAACCTTCAATGAATTTTCTATAGTAACCAGTGATGCCCATAAACGATCACACATCTGTCACATCTTTAGGAACCGACCATTCATTAATGGCCTTTATCCTGGTGGGGTCAACCGCAATCCCTTCCTTAGAGATTATGTGTCCCAAGTACTGAATTTGGTCTTTGTAAAAGTCATATTTGTTGAATTTTGCATACAGCTGGTGTTCCCTCGGAACTTGCAGAATGATACGTAGATGTTCATCATGCTCTTCCTTGTTCTTAGAATATACCAAAATGTCATCGATAAACACAACTGCAAACTTATCTAAGTAGTTATGCATAATTTTGTTCATTAAGCACATAAACACAGCAGGTGCATTAGTTAGTCCAAACAGCATGACAATGAATTCATAGTGTCCATAACGAGTTCTAAATGTTGTTTTGAAAATGTCTTCATCCTTCATGCGAACCTGATGATATCCTGATCATAAATCGATCTTTGAGAACACTGTTGCTCCGCATAGCTGGTCAAAGAGATCGTCAATGCAGGGCAGCGGGTACCTATTCTTGATCGTCATTTTATTCAGTTGACGATAATCTATACAAAGCCTTAGGGTACCATCCTTCTTCTTAACAAAAATGACCGGTGCTCCCTAAGGGGACACGCTGGGTCTTATATATTTCTTATCGATCAGCTCCTTCAGCTGAGATTTTAACTCATTCAGCTCTAGTATGTTCATCCAGTATGGGGCTTTAGAACTTGGTACAGTGTCGGGTATTAATACAATAGTAAAATCCAGGTCCCTTTTGGGAGGTAAGTCTAGGATCTCTTCAAGAAAAATATCTTGGAAATCCTGCAAGACGGGTATGTCTTCCATTTTTAGTTTGTCTTCCTTAGTACTTATCTCATCATGCACCACATTCACAGCAAATATTTGACACCCTTTTCTAATTGCCCTTTTTACTTGCGTGGCTGAAATCTGTCGAACGGATGTTTTCTGGGGATGCCTTTTACCTCTGCTGTCTTTCCTTCATCATCCAGGCAATTGAAGCCTTTTTCATAACAGTTCAGAATGACCCGATGGGTTTCTAACCAATGCATACTAATTAGGATGTCATATGACCCTAATGGCAGAATATTTAGCTTAACCTGCATTGTTAGCTGATTCATAGATAAAGCACAATTTTCCACAAAATCAGAAACCTTCCTTTTTGTTCTTGTCGCTAATCTAACTAACCAGAATTTATCGAATTTCTCTGTTTTCAAATTAAGCCTGTCTACCACAATTGGTGATATATAACTTAGACTAGCACCAGGGTCAATTAAAATAGAAACGGGGTGGTTTTGCAGCATACCTTCGACCTCCACCATTGAGACTTGGTATTTTGCTTGCCGGTTGTCTAATGCTGCACTAATTCTGGGTACTTCTCTTGCCACATCTCCTACCGTACCTTCAGACTGTATGGAATGAATATGATTGGCCGCCCATTTCCTGAGGGGGCAGTCTGAGGCGTAATGGGGCCCTTGTCACTCAAACCATTTTATAGGTGGCTTCTGTTCATTGGTCCTGGCAACATTGGGGACATTTCTGGGTGTTGTAAATTTCTGCTGCTGATTATTTCTGTTGTGCTGAAATTTTTGATTATGAAAATTTTTCTTCTGAAAACTGGAATTGCCACCATATCTAAAATTCTTTTTTTTTTGTTCAAAGTTACTGGGTTTTGAGTTTTTCCAGCTAGGTACCCCTTCTCTTCTCTTATTCTGGTCAAAGCAAAAAGTGGCTTTCCTCATGGCTTCCTCTAAGGTCTTAGGGTTCTCGTACTCTATCATTTCCTTGAAGTGGAAAGGTAGACAACTTAGGTACCTCTGGACCTTCAGTTTTTCTTCCACCATATACGGCACATATCTCAGCAGACTTAAAAACTTCTTGTTCAGTTCTTTCATATTCATTGTTCCCGGTTTCAGATCATAAAATTCTTGGATTTTTCTTCATAATACTACTCAGATAAGAACTTCTTCTTGAAGTGTCTTTTAAAAGTACCCCAACTCACATCTCGGTCTTTTATACCTTTTACCCTTTTAAGATCTTGCCACCAAATATCTTCCTTCCCAGTCAGATTATAAATTGCCATCTTTGCCTTCAAGGATTCCGAGTAGTCGTAGATCTGAAAATACTTTTTCATGCCGGATAGCCATGCTTTTGCTGTCTCTCCTTTTTTCGTTTCGCCATTGAAAGTTGGGGGTTTGATTTTCTTGAATTCACCAGATATTTGTTCGTACTGTCTATTCCTTTTTCTTTTTGGCTTACAGTCTCCTTCACTACTGTCGCTAGAGTAGTTATGCTTCTTTTTACGTGGTTGTTTGACAGCTCTTGATGATGTTGAGTTGTTGTTTTCTTCAGCTGTTTCTGTTTGTTTGTTCTTTCCTTCCTGGGATAGCTCTTTAGTTTCAGAAGTATGTTCCAAGTTCTGTTCATATTTTGGATACTGGTCAAACAGTGCTTGCTTCAATTCTTCCTGTGTCTACAGGATCCTTTTGATTGTCCTATTTTACTGACTGGATCTCTGCTTTTAATTCATGAAAAGCATGCAATAATTCTAAGGAATCATTACCTTGATTTACCTAGAATTGTTGTTCCATACTTGGGCTATTTGGTGGAAATATGCCCCGTATGTGTTTAGCTGATCCTTCCATATCTGTAATCAAAGAAATTTTTCTGTATAGGACAAAATAATTTAAATTTGAGTTAGTAAAAATTTTCACAGTCATAAATTTTCTGTTTGCATGTTTCTTGGACCGTCTTTAGGCCTAGAGTTCGAACATGAGCTCTGATACCACATGTAACATCCCGATATTTTCATAAAATTAAAAAAAAAAAAATCGCCATAAAAGGGGCTAATATTGTAAAATGTGGAAATAATAATAATCAATATTCAACAATTAATAAAAGTTTCGCTTGGTAGTAACAATTTAATGCTTGTGTCTTTTGTCTTCTAATGACATCATGAAAATCAATTAATGATTATGTACTTTATTTGTATGCTGGAATGATTGAAAATTTATGATGCATTGGAAAACAGAATTCTTTTGACAAGTGCTGACAGTTTAACTTTTCTGGATGATGATGAAAGGGGTCCCAGGAGGTGCCTCGAGGCTTACTTAGCTATTCTGCTAAAGCACTGCACTCATCCTCCACGCGTAGGTTTACAGGTAAGAGATAGCGATAAAAATTCAGAGTGTTTAATAATCGTGATATAAATCGAAACTGCTTATGAATTTTTATGCTAAAGTATGGTCTCCTTCCAATTCTGTAAGATGAACCTATCTCTCTCAAGACTGCAGATAACGTCTATTTCAGGGTGTGTTTGTTGTGAATGTTTCCAATAAGTGTTGATGAGTTTATGTAAGGTCATTCCATGAATGCCTTACGACTGTTAAGTAATTATTTTATAACAATGATGGTGACAGGTTGATGACAAGGATGCATGGTCTTAAGTCATACTATGGAGAGATTGACAAATGGTTCTAAACTCTATTGCTTGGGCAATTAAAAATGGTGATGCCTTAAGCATTAACACCCAGCCATGCAATGAATGCGATGGGTCCTTGGGTGGCACCATACCCTAACGATGTGTTTATATAACTTATGGTGTGGACAAGCTTTATGAGCTTTACAAGGATCCCTAAAGTGAACTATATAAAAGTCTTTATGTAATGGGTGGAGTCAAACCATGCCCTATGGCTTCTTGCGACCTTAGTGGATATTCATAAGCTATGAATATGGTTCGAAAATGATTGTATGGGTTGTATGAGACCTTGGTTATATGCTATCGTATATCATTACACCTTGATAATATTTACATGTTACAGCTTTTAACGTTGATTTGAATGGGTTTGAAGGTGGAATGATGGCCCTGCAAAAGCCTGCATATGAATTGAGGGTGTATTAAATGATTAGGTTTGTAATTATTGTGCCTGGCCACCGTGTTAGGGATCATGTTACGTGCACATCTATGTGGATGTTTTGGCATGATAAGCTTTGGAAATTGCCGAGTTGTAACGGCCTCTTGCCCTGTTATCAACTGATATGGAAACTCCATGGCTTGGGAGGTAGATGAGCCATTTAATGTTGCACCTTCCACCTTTTAACGTGGCTTGATGAGGGTGAATCTCTGTCGTTGATCATTTTGTATTGGGATAAGCCGAACCCTCGCGTAACTTATGGATTCTTTGTAACGTTTCTTGGTCATTTGTTCGATGGTAGGGTTTGGGAGGTGAGGCCAACCGGCCGGGAGGCACTTAGGGTTTGCTGTTTTTTCTAGCCTCCCTCAGGCTCGATCCTGAGACCGGTAGAAACCTTGGGTTTGCGAGTAAAGGTTATCCGTGGAAGCCCAGTCTGGAATGATGGTGTGGTAATCTACAGGTGGGATGAGTGCATTTGTGTCGGCGTTTTCGTAGCTTGTAAGTCTGGGTTATTCAATTGAGTTGGAAGTTTTGGGAGGTATCCCTCATCGTGGTCTTTGAACTGGGTGTATCTCCTTCACAGTGGACGAATGCTGGCTACATTGAAAACTCTGTCATAACTTAGGTAATGTAACGTTGCTAGGGTTTTCCTACTATTCTTTGTCGCAAGCATTTCTTCCTCATAATCCGATGCTTAACTTGTTGCATGGCTGTTGGCAGGTGACCCTCGATGAATCCACAGGGTGTCGGAATAGTTGAAGAGGAAGAGAACTTAAGCGAACCCACCAATAAACTTCGGTGGTATCCCTCCTTAGTGGTTCTCCTAGAATCGGACTTAATGAGCAAGTGCTGGTAGCATGCCTTCGCTGCAGTGGCTTTTGTCTCGCTTGCAGCATTTGGGAAACCTTTAGTTTTGAGTTTTGTTCATAGAATAGGTGATGTAAATGTTTAAAATATGTGGTCAGCCATTCCTGGCATCGGTGAGTTTAGCAGGGTTGAACCATTATGGTTGCAAATCGTCTTACAGCGTTCTGTTTTATGTCTTATCGTTTGAGTACTTCTGGGTTGATGCATGAGGAGATACATTGACAGTAACTTTGTTTTTAGTATTTGTTGTGTGTATAAATGGCATGGGGTTTCGAAAGGAACCTCCAGCAAAATATAGTGGCGACCGTAGGGTGTAACTACTGTTATTTTAAATGGAAACGATAATATTCAGGGTTTAATGGCGGTGTTTGGTAAATTGGTCTTCTCGCTTTTGTATCTGTATCTAATAGCTGGTTAAGATATTTTGGGTTTTATGTCTACATATAGTTTTGTTCAATCTTCTCATTCTTGAACTCAGATCCAAGGATCGAAAGGAATGTTTTCAGTTGTTCAATTAAAAATCTGGCTATACGCCGAGAAAATAGAAAGGAAGTGGTTTTGTTTTGAAAGCATAAGTGGTAACGTTAAACCCTAGCTATCGATGTGAATGAAATATACATGTCTAAGCTGATGTTTTAAATGAATGAGAATAACAACTCTCGATTCTACAATTAAATTGTCTATGGTAATGAAACCTTCGATTTGGAAACTATTTATATGTTTCTAAATAATAATGTAATGAAACCTGTTGATCCCAGCTAGGGTGTAGAGATATTACAATTTAATCTGTTAATTTAATAAAGCTATGTTTACCCTAGCTGTTAATAACTTGGTATTCTTTGATGTAATTTTTATCACATGCAATTGATAGTTTAGGAAAAAAAGGATAATAACAGTGCAGTCGTCAGATAATTTGATTGCTTATGAATATGCAGTTTTTCTATTCTAGCTATTTATTCCTGTATTCGTCCATTTTAAACCTATGATGAAAGGATAAATTAACACAGTAGCTTTCTTTCTGTCTGTACAATATAATGCAGTGAAGACAGTATTCATATAAGATCAATTAGATTCTAAAACAATAAGAGATAGAAAAATGGGAATATGGTTTAAACAGAATGCATGCTATTGTTTTCTTTGAAATAATTAATAAAAATCAGTAATTCTAGTTGTTAACATAATGATCACCTTCAGAAATAAGAAAAGAACCTACTGCTATAATCGGTTTCTGTTAAGTTGTTTCAGCATATAGAAATGGGATAGTAAAACAATTCATGCATAGATCTAATCTACAGTTGCTAAAATACAAGATGCATGATAACGCAGTCTGTGCATGGGTGGTCTTTGGTTTAGATATTTAGATGCATGCTAGGCTTTACTTTTAGCTTGGCAGATTTAATGCTACCTCTCTATACTGGAGTACGATGCAACTCCACGCATGGGGAAAAATGTAGAGGGGTCATTTTATCAGTTCAGCAAATCTAAGTTAATTAGGATCTGACATTTTCTACTATTGATCATTAAATAACAATACTAAGCCATTTTCTGAGAGCATTCATGTGATTTGAAAAAGAGAACACAACAGAATAGAACCTGAGGGTAATGGGAGGAACAAATCACTCAAGAAACCTGTTCCACCCAACCTGCTCCCAAATAGCCAAGATGTCTTCTTTAGGACCCTTGAGCCTATCCACTAATCCACCAGGAGGAAGAAGGTTCTGCAGCTTAGGACTTCAACTTGCAGCAGCAAGAAAATTTATATATCCAGCATTACAGGCTTAGTAATTCCATGGGGTCAGCACCGGCACCTCTGGTCTGTCCTTGTCATAACATTTGCAGACTTATACTTGCACTCTCCACAGCCTCCCCTATTTGAATCTCATAGCCATCACCTGATGAGCATGAGGAATGTTTCTGCAGAAAACATTGTAAGAGCTGCTTGCTCAATTCGAATTGCCCTTTATAGGCTTCCTAGGTCTTTTGTAATTATCTGGTCATTAGTGAGCTACCTGCTCACCTCTCTCCACCTAGAGAGGGAAATGCCACAAAATTTGGGGGAGTTTTCCCATACCAACAGCTAATGGTAGAGTGCAAATGCTTCCATCTGTCCCAATCCTTCCAGTAGCTTCCATTCCTCTTAGTGGGCCAGTGGATACTCTTGTAACAACTTTCTTGAGTGTTTGTCTCCCATTTTCATTTATTAAATAATAATAATGAGTCATTACATTCAATTTTGACCTACTTGGTCATTATTACAAACTTGTAATTATAATTTAACACAGTATTTTTTGCAAAAAAATAATAGTAGAAAATAATTATTCTCAAAAATTGGGTAGGTGACATGCAGCCCACCACCTATCAGGTGTAGCTCACAATGCTATGTCTAGAGCTAATAGCTTATGTTCATATGAAACTAATGCTAGATATTCATGAAAGAATGCATGGATATTACTCAAACCATCATAAGTAGGAATTGGAATTACCTCTGTTCCAATCCAGTGGAGTGACTTTGTTATCTTCGCACATCGTCTAACTGATACTTCATGCATTCTACTATGTCAGTTCTCTAGTCCTGCATCTAACTCTGATACGCAAGAGTTGTCACATATCCAGCTCAATTTTCCATCTTCTATAGGATTAATGTAATATGCTTGATTAATTGTCATCTTGTAGATGTTATCACGGTATTGAGCTCTTCATTCTTCTCTTGTTGGTTCAACATACCTTGTTGCTTGTGAAAGATCCAGGGGTGCAATAACCCCGATATCCTGTCCTTTGAATATCATTTGTTTTTTCTTCAAGTTGATAATTGTGAGGTTATCAATTTCCCAGTCAATCCCTAATAATGCAGGATAAGGATTACTATTGTCTATGATCTCAATCACCTCAAAGTCTGATTTACTTCGCACTCCATCAAAGTTAACATGAACGCTTGATAATCTCCCAAAAGGTATAACCTTCTGCTCGTTATATAATCTCAACTATATAGGAGACCAAGATAACTTTGGTTTCCCTATCTACTCCCATGCTTGTTTTGTTAGAATGTTCACCTCTGATCCCAAATCAAGAATGACCTAGTTCATTTCAAAATATCCAATCTGCGCACTTAACCTCATTTCTCTTCCTATCCTTTTATGGCTCTTAATGTGATGGAATGCTCTATGTGTGTCGTTCACTGTACTATGATGTTCGTAATATCCCAACATGTTTTGTAATTTTCCTAAGGCATTCTCATGCCTTAGTAGTTTTATGCATCTCTGTATAAACTATGTTACAGTACTTGTCTGCTCTGGCAAAGCTTGTGACCCATCATACAAGGATGGCATACCTAATACAAGTGTCTGCTCACTTTGCAAAGGGATCCTTGTGGTCGAAGCTTCTGAGTTCTGAAATCCTTTTATTGCTTCCATGAATACTTCTTTTTCTCTGTTAGGGTCGAATACAGGTATCTTTCCAACTGCTTTTCTCACCCAAGCCACATCAATAGGATTTGGTCCATTTATATGATTATTAGAAGATGAAACTTCATTTTTTCTATCATCTCCGGCCAAAGCTCCATTTCGCTTCAAAACATGGATGTTGCGATCTTCGTTTCTTTTCTCAGTTGCGATCATCTGAATATTCTGGTTCTATCCTTCCGGTATTTTTTCTTGCATTTTTCTTAGCAAAATGGGACAAGCTTCAATCATATGGTCATAAGATTTACAATACTTACAAGTAGTGCAAGGGTTCTCACAATCTCTTTCCAAATGTCCAGGTTGAGCATAGTTGTAACAGACAATCTGACCTCTTCTTTTTCCTTGTCCAGTAGTACATCCCCTTCCTCAAAAGCCACCATGTCCTCTATATGTACCTTGATCACACTGTGCATTCTCATTATTGTTATGTGTTTCTCCTTGGACTCTGTAGACGTCATGTTTTCTTTCTATCATAAGGTCATATACTCTACAGTTGGTGTCATCATGGACAACTGGATTACAAAATGTGCAGTACAAGTTCTTTGGTGTCTGTACATACTTCTGAAGTAGGTAATAGTCCTTTGGTTGATGTCCTCTACATCGAAAAATCTCGCACCATGGTCCTTAAGGTTTATTTAATGGGTTCGGTGCCCCACTAGCGAGGTAATCTCTGAATAAAGGACAATGCTCCTTGGAATGTCCTTCTCCTTTACATTTAGTACACCAAACCTCTTCTCTTACTTCTTTTCCTTTTTGTATATCTTGTAACTGTAATGTCAGGTTTGCTAGCTATGTATGTATTTGTACCATTCATGCGCTATTTTCTCCTATGGGTGAAGCTTCTAGCTTCATCGCAATTTCCAATGCTTTTGTTTGCGAATCAACCTTCTGTTGCATCAATGGTAATCTAATGTGGGGAAACAAAGCAGCAATAAACCATTCTTGGTGCTGTTGCAGTGCTATATCAAAGATAAGTTGATCCAGCAAGGCTTTGAATTTCTGATCAAATTCCCACACAGTCTCATTAGGTTTTTGTTTGATCTCTTTTATCTCTGTAATGCATTGAGATTTTGATTTAGGATTCTTAAAGTCTCTAATCAGTGCAATTCTGATATCATCTAGTGTTCTGTCATGTGCAACAGAATATTTCATGAACCATGTTAAAGCTTTGTCTCTGAATGTGGTGACTAGTTGAGCTTGCTTTATAGCATCATCTTGTACTTGTTTAATTTTCCAACCAGCATCAGAGAGAAACTAATATTGCTCTGGATCTTCTAGACTAGTTTCTTTAAAAAAATGTAGCTTTATATTGTCCTCCATTCTTCTTCTAGGAGGTGTATGGTTATGAAATACTACAGTACTACCTGTGGAGTGAAATGGTGGAGGTATACCACCACTTGTCTAATTCTTTGTGCTTGTTCCTACAATATTGTTGCTACTAGTGTTCTACGAACTAGTACTATCTCTTTCAACATGTATAGGTTTCTACAGAGTAATAGGCTAATAGTCGATATGTCTAGGTTCTATCTCACTATTAACTCAACTTGAGATGAATTTCTATCACTTTCTAACTCAGTTTCTAGGAATGTGCGAGGTTCAACTTCGCGAGACCTCTTTCTAGTGATATGTTTATATATTTTTCCACTACGCAAAATGCCAATATATTCATCCATGTCACTCTCTGTTTTTTTTTAACATTACAGACTAAAATCCTAGGAATATGACTGCATTCTTAAGACACCTTTTTTCAGCTAATAGCATTTTAATGCATAAACTCAAGTTTTTCAAGTACTTACCTATAAATCCCTTGAAAAAGTATCTTCCGGCTGCACTGTAATACTTCAAAGTGTCCACAAAAAGCTCTGTGATATAGCCTTCCAACAAGCTATCCAGCCAAAAGTCTACTGCTCTTGAAATCTGGTTAGTAATCCCTTTAAGCTTCTGAATCAATTTTGGATTCCAAACTGTAGGTTCTTCACCCTGGAAATAGTTTTTTCTTTCGGCTACCCTAGATATCCACTCATATAACTCATTAGAAAAGGATGTGAATAAAAATTCATGCAACTCAGTAAATATATGTCTCTGCAACCGTTGTTCTGTAGTGAGCCTAGGATGTTTGTTTTATTTCTTCGCACACTCGCGTTCTGTTTGACTCACCTAGTTCTGTATTTCATTCTTCTATGGATTCCACATCAACATAGCACATCACCGATATAACATTCCAAAGTCGGAGATGGAACCATTTGTTGGTGTGCCTAGGCTGACCCGGGTTCGGCGAAGTTATTGCAGCAACAACAAAACCCCTTTCACTGGCCCTTTCAGCATCAACCTGTAACCATGTTGAAGTCTCACCCGAAGAAAAGATGGGGGGTTATAGAATCAGGTTTCTGCAACTGTGACAATGTGCATGTGTGGTTAACAACCTCGCAACATGTCTCTTACTTAACATATAATAATAGGACATAATAAACATATGACTTCGCACTTCACAGTTACCAACGGCCTACAGAACAACACTGAATCGCTGATGTCTTACTAGTTAACTAGGCATTTATCATACTTAGTGTTACTTCACAACATTCATTCACTTGTATTCCACTTACTTAACATATTATTACCATTCACATATATTATGAAAGAAAATACATAAACATATCATAACATGAACACATACACATCGCAAACTCATACATAACACATAGATTTATGTGGTTCACCCCCCAGATGGGAGCTACATCCACAGAAACCGTTCTTATGTTACTTGGAAGGGTAACAGTTCTAGTTTGCACACTCAGTTGCATATTCATCTCTACAATAAGATCTCTACACACTCAGCTGTAGAGTTTGTTCTCTCTCAATCTAGATCTAACAATCAACCCAAAACCAACAACTCTATGATGTCAGAACTCCTCTAACTTCCGAACCCTTCCTCATACAAAAATACCCATATATATAGATGTTCCCAAAGGTGACATATTACAATAACTATGGGCCAACCCCCATAGTACCCAAATCCCAAAAACTCTACGTGGTTCTCATGTAGATCACGCTAATATTTAACTTCGTTGTCACTTTCGCGCCGCTTCTTCTGACTCTGAGGCTTTCTCTGACAGCGCAGTTTTGACTTCTGTAGTGGCATGTCCTTTACACCATTTCGCTTGTTTACTTTCTGCTCTTGTAGTAGTCAGGTCATTGCTTGGCCTTTAACTGCTTCAACCACTTATGGTTGTCCTTAGTACTTAGTCTTTACGAAGGGAACAATTCCTTTCTTCTCGAATGTACTTCCCTCCATACCCTTTTCTCGGGATTTGCAGAGTTGATTTTCTTCCAAAACTAGTCAATGTCAGGCCTCACCTAACTGTACTTTCCTTTCATAACTTCCTTTACTTGGGTTGTGCCCAAAATAATATGTCCCAATAAGCTTCCTAAAAGGACACATAAAATACACTTCTTTAGGTTGAGTGAGATTTAAATCTAATGGAATCTATCAACATTATCCTTAGGAGACTAATGTGTTCTTTCAGAAGGTTGTATGCAATCCAATCATCCATGTATACATCAAGGAACTTGTGAATGGATTCATGGAATGAAACAACTATAATCCCAAAGAAGGATACAAGGAATTATTAAGTCCAAATGGAATAATATTGTAAGAAAATTAAACCCATTTGATTGTGAAGGTAGTCTCTCACTTGTATTATTTTGTAATTCTTACTTGGTAGTATCCTGAAAAAGGCAATAGTAAAATAACATGTCTCTTTCCCTGCTACTTGGTACAATACCTCATCACTGAATGGAGTAGGGAAGGGATCATGTACATAGCATGAATTAAGGGTGCAATAATCAACTCACACCTAGATCTCATATGTATCCTTTTTTATTTGGATTAATATGGGAATAACCCATTCTTCTTCTCCCACGAGAACAATTAGCCCAACAACCAATATGTGGTCAAATTTATTTTTCACTTTTTCTTTAACATGAGAGTTGTTCCAATAGGGACAATGCTTGATAGGCCTCGAATAAGGTTTACGAGTAATTCTCATTGAATCCATTTTAAGTTGTTAAGACTTTGCATAAATAAGACCTCGAACTCCTTCGGAAGAGAAACAATCTAAGACATAGTTTGATCACCCCAATAATCACCTATAGAGGCCATTTTAGGTTTGTCATCTGTAGCAATATTAGCTTTCCACAAATTTGGGGGTTGCATATGAGAAATATCAGTGGCTTCTTGCTTCTTTTCTTGGAAAATATTAGAACCCTCAGTCCCTTTAAATGATAAATGCCTCAAATGCTCCATCTCATCTACATCAGTCTCATCTCGATCAATCTTTCTGCAATAGAGAGGCACTTTCGTATGATAACTAGGAATATATAAAGGAAATGGTTCCTAATGAAAAGGTTATGAATGTGGATTATTTTTATTCTATAACTTATCAATAAATACATATTCCTTAATCAAAGTTAGATAATTAGTTTTAGGTTCAGTTTTTCCAACAAAAGAACAGTCTTCGCAAAACTGTGTTTGCAAATTTTTCCAATATTTGGTTTATCTTTGAGTTTCCTAATGTAAATACCATGCTTTGGGTTAGGTGAAAGATAATGGATAAAATTATGGACCCAAATATTGGATGGTAGTACCTTTATTTCCTAGTATTGCATACAATTTTCCACAAATATGAAAGGATCAGATTCTCCATTATAAAAATTCACTTGCGGAGACTCCTAAGGTACTTTACTTAAGGTATTCAAACATTTATAGTTAAGAAAATGAATAAACCTATGGATCATGTCTATCTGAACTAAAGACCTAGATTGAAGGTTCTCCTTATGAGTGTCCCACCATTTTGTAGGAGTGCCTCCGAGTGAAACATCCATTATAGGGATCCTCTATTCATCCAAGGCTCTACTACTTATTTTTGTAAAGAATCCATTTAAATATGAAACCCCATCATAAATTGGAGGGCTTGGAATTGCACCACAATCCACCTGACAAAATTAATAGATGTGCGATAGTGGGACAATATTTCATTCCTTCTATTCGGACATTGATTCAAATCCTCCTCATAATCACTATCAAAATAATGAGTATTCCTCCAACTTACTAAACCATTTGTTCTGGGGTAAATAAAACCATTCATTTTTCTTACTATTAGATTGTAGATATGATCTAAAACATCCATATCCATAGTATCATTTATAGGTTTGGTATAATGAGGTCCTTGGTATGGATCCAACAGTAGAGTGACTCACATTCCATCAACTTCAAAGATCATAGTATCATTCTTAAGATTAATGAAATCATAGTTCATATAGTCCCAATATATCTCCAACAATGCCAAATAGGGATATGTTTTGTCCATTATTTCAATTACTTCAAAGTTCATTGAGGTTTTCACTCAAGATAAGTCAACCTTTGCATTCTTTAGCCTCCCATTAAGAAAGATTCTATATTCATTATCCATATGCATCTGGATAGAAGAATAAACCAATTGAGGGATTCCCATAGCCTCCCATGATTTCTTAAGAAGGATATTAACATTTGATCCCAAATCCAACATGACACCCTTAATATCATATCCATCTACCCGTGTATATAATTGAAATTCGTTCCCAATCAATTTCTTTCTTTGCCTTACAATATTGGTATTTCTTTTAGGAAGGTTAACAGAGATGAAATCATCCTCCTCCTTTTCTCCCCCAAAGTCTTGAATATTATTCCGCAAATTTTGTGTTGTCTTCATTATCTAAAATATCAGCAAACAAATTGTGTGAAATTTTGCACAAAATATCTCAGAAACAAGAAAATAGTCCTCACTAGTTTCATAGAAATTCACACACAAAATTGAGGAGAAATATGGGCTAATTCACTAGAAAGAAGGAGCTCTTATGGATTTTTTTTTTATTAATATGATATCAGCAATTAGTTTTATGTCCAAACATATTACAATAGAATAAATTCATGATCCTTTGATGGAATTCGAAATCAGTGCATTAATCATGCATAGTTTGGAAGTTTCACCAACTAGACATGAGAAATAGTTACAACTTCGATGAATGGGAAGTTAACTTATGGTAGGTGAGAATGAGGGGCTCATTAGTAAGATAAATGAAAATAGGTATGCCAAGGAGGCACATCAAGGAGTTGTAGGCTCAAAATAGTAGTGATGAAACCAAAGAAGGGTGCATAAGCTAGTTGATTGACAATGGTCTTCAGTGATGAAACCAAGGTGAGGGTTTTGGATCCCTAAATTGTAGGAGTTCCCTAAAATTTAGGAGACTGAATCAACTTGTACCAAAAATCATAGAATATGTCATATCAATGGGTGAAAGGACCAAAGATGAAAAAATAATGGTCCAATGGAAATCCCAATGATGGCAACTATGCACTAGGAGGTCAACAACTTAGTCTAAGCACTAGGAAAAAGAAAAGAAAAAAAGTATGCCTAATGTATAGATGGGTAATATATCCAAACACACCCCCTTAATCCTGTATTATGTGATGTAAATCAAAATAGGGTGCTAGTAACAAGGACCAAAGATCACCCTTTACAAAAGAAATGTCCAAATCAATCGAGGAAAGAGGGAAAACCCAGTGGGAACAAAACCCCCCTCAAAATGGACATGAATAAAATCTAATAGGTCTTTACCATGGTTTCACTCACCCCAACGATTCAATTAAGATTAGTGAACTTATTTTCAGTAAAATTCTTGGTGAATATGTCTACAATATTCTCTTCAGAAGGACAGTACTGTGGTGAAATGATGTGATCATGCACAAAACCTATGATGTAGTGCATGTGGATCTCAATGTGCTTGGTTCTTTTCCTGTGAAATGAGTCTGTTGAAATCTTGATGGCACTTTGATTTTCATAAAATATGATAGTAGGATCACTAGAGAAAATACCAAACTATGACAAAATGCCTTGCAACCAAGTGGACTATGTGGATACATTAACATGACCTCTATACTCAACTATAGTAGATGATAAAGAAATGACCGAATGCTTCTTGCTCAACCAAATTATAGGAACATAAATAATACTGAACACATAACCAGAAGTGGACTTTTGATCCGAGCTATCACCAACCCAATCAGAATCAGTGTACCCAACAAGATCTAGTGGAGATTCAACTGCATAGTGAATACCAAAATTATTTGTCCCTTGCACATACTGAAGGATCCTCTTTGATGATTTCCAATCGAGTTCACAGGGATTATGCATGTATCTAGAAACAACACCGACTGGATAGGATATGTCAGGGTGAGTATGCGTGAGAAATAAAAGAATCCCAATCAACTGTCTATACAATGTACTGTTCACCAAAGGTGAAGAACCACCATTGTTGGGCGTGGCCCAAGTGGGTGCAATTTTGATGAAGTATAGTTTTGGGAACAACGAATTCAGATGGCACAGTTTTGTGGAATGCGCGGCACGGATTGCATAGTCAGTTTTGCGCAGTTATGTTGGGCGCAGTGTCAACACAACAACTATTTTTGGTAAAGAGTATAAGGGAAGGTTGAGTTGTCAAAGTGACCTATTTTGGGTAAGTGACTCCAGGACTCCTAGCAGTTGAGTAAGGAGAAGAGTAGAGAGAGAAAAAAGTGACCTTTCAATGAGAGTGGTGGCAAACCGCCAGAGGCTAATCCATGAGTAGACGACAACAACAAGGCTAAAGGAGCATAAAGTGACATACCATGATGCAATTGTAACTATTTTATGATGACTGTGGCTGTCAGAAGGGCGTGTGAGCCACGAGTGGCCCAACAAGGCGGCTTGAAGCAAGTGGAGAAAGCTGTCAACCATGACAGGAAGGGTGGTGGGTAACCGCACCAGTTTTGGGTAACCTTAGGGTTTTGTCCCACTGTATTGTAAATACATGACCTACAGGCACGATCTATAAAAGGGAATATTTTGTAAGGGGGAAAGGGTTGCTGAATATTCATTGTAAAATCATCGAGTAATACTTGTTTTGTTATTATTTAATGCTATTGAAAAAGGCTCTGCAAGTTGCATGTGCAGAGACCTACCGGAGAGAGAGGAGAGTCTGCAGCTGCGTGCGTAGACTGGAACTGTTGTACCCTTCCCATAGCTAATATAACAATAGTTCCTGTGGAAGTAGCTCGCATCTTGGGGGTGAACCATGTTAAATTATGTGTTATGTGATTGATTATGTGTTTCATCTTTGTGTTTGCTTATGATGAATGCTTAAGATCTTGTTTACGAGTTCATATGTTCTTGCTTTTATATGTATTCGCCATAATGATAATGATGGGAATAATATGTTAAGTTTCAACATATGTGAATGAATGTTAAATGCATAAGTAATTTTAAGTCAAATTAATGCATGAGTTGATCAGGTAAACACTTGGTTTAGCAAAGTCTGTAAGGTGTGGTTCCTCGACGCACAACACCAGAAGTGCGCAGTCTATTGTATGTCGTCATATTGCATAAAATCATAAGATAAGTAAACTAAGGCAATTGTTGAATGGGTAGGAACCACTAAGGGTCGATCTGTCGAATTTGGTTACGCCACGAAGAGGAAGAGCAGTTGTAAGTGCGTTGTCCTATTGTTGAACACCACCCCATGCCACGTAGTCTGTTGGACGTGCTATTGTAGAATCCTCAACTGCGAAGTAGGTGAACTTCACGCAATCCCCAGTTTGCAGCACGAGTCTAGTAGTGCACTTCTCACCAATCTGTTGAAGCATGCATCACCCGATTGTGGAAACCTAATTCCACAGCCTCCCCATTATCTTCGCCTATGGTGAGACCTCGTCTGCTCGCATACTGTTGCCAAAAGGGTCGGTGAAAATGGGTTTTTGTTGGTTCCTTAAACCGCGCAGAACATCGGTCTATATTGGAAACCTTAAGAACAGTTATACAGCCAAAAAATGGTTCTGTTGTCGCGCTTGAAATAGTGATGTGCTCAAAACAAATGGTTTCGTTGTCGTGCTTGAATTGGTGATGAGTACAGAAAATTGGCATCCCACTAAGAAAGAAATATGGGACTGGAAAGACAAGACAGAGAGGGATTTTGCAAGACAAGAGAATAGACATCTGTGTCTCTCTGACGTATATTGGTTAAATAAATACCTGTGGAAGGATATTCATGAAATTTTCTGGGCATCATTTGGAAATGAGTTGCACAAGTGGTTGTCAAGACTCGCAAAGCAGAAGAACTGCTTCCAACTAGAAGTACCTACTAAGTGGACACCAGATCTCATTCACGGGATCAAAGCAATAGATAGCCCACTCTCGAGAGTAGTCGAATTTTGGGTTGACAACATACTAGAAGGCTTCGGGACAGAGTTAGATGTGGACACGTTGAAGTCCTACAGTGCAGTCGAAGAAGAGTTTTTCAAAGGATTCAGAGGTAAGTATCTAAACAATCTGATTTTATATATTAAATTCTCTTCGCTGAGAAAGCTGTTTTAAGAATGCAGTAAAATTCCTAGAAATTTTTGAGGCTGTCGTGGTAAATAGAATATACAGTGACTCTGACGAAGACACATACAATTTGAGAAGTGGAAAAGGATATAAGTATACCACTGAGAAAAATCCTAGAGAACATGGACTCTACATAGATATCGAGATACCAGTTGATATTGACAGTCAGACAACACCTCTATCATCTACCTATCAGCCTATTACTCCGCAGAATCCACCGGTTGTGAACACCGTGCCTCCTATTCCACAGAACATTAGTAATAGTAACACCACAAGAGTGAGTACTCTGAACATCCCATCTCATATCATTTTGTGCAGTAGTATCCCTAACACTGCTCAGAATACTGCGCCTCTGAGAAGGAGAATGACAGACGATATCAAGCTGTCGATATTTAAAGGAATGGGTCTAGAAGACCCTGAGCAACACTGGTTTCTCTGTGAAGCTATTTGGAATGTCAAACAAGTCCAGGATGATGCTGTGAAGCAAGCACATCTCATCACTACATTTAGAGATAGAGCCTTGAACTTGTTCATGAAGTATTCTCAGGGACATAATAGAATCTTAGTAGATATTAAGGCTGCACTACTAAGCGAATTTAAGAAGCCTAAGTCATCATCACAATGCATAACAGAACTAAAATAAATCAAGCAAAAAACTACTGAGTCAGTATGGGAATTTGACCAAAAGTTTAAGACATTGTTAGACTAAATCAATTCTGACGTAGCACTGTAACAACACCAAGAATGGTTCATAGCTACGCTATTGCCACATATTAGACTACCGCTGATGCAACAGAAGGTTGTGTCGTAGGCAGAAGCCCTGGAAATTGCGATGAAATTAGAAGCTTTGCCTATAGGTGAGACTAGCACAGGAATGACTCATATTCAAAACCAGCTAGCTACCTTGACATTATAGTTACAGGACATGAAGAAGGGAAAAGAACAAAGACAAGAAATCTGGTGTACTGAATGCAAGGGAGAAGGGCACACCAGGGAGCATTGTCCTTTATTTCAGGAGTACCTTAATAGCGGAACACCAAATCCACTAAATCAGAACCAAGCGTCGTGGTGTGATATATGTAGAACTAGAGGACACCGGCCTGAAGATTGTTATCTGATACATAAGTATGTGCAAACACCTAAGAATTTATACTGCACATTCTATAAGTCAGTTGGACATGATAAATCCAACTGTAGAGCATATGAGCTCATGATGGATAGAAAGCAAGATATGGAGCATATGCATGGTGGTGGAGTATACAAAGTTCAAGAATAAACTCAGTAGAAATAGGGAAATGCGCAGTATGATAAAGGCACATATAGAGGCCGTGGAGGATACCGCGGAAGAGGAAGAAATACTAGCCCGGCACAAGGAAGAGGTCGAGGTCAGATAATATGTTATAACTGTGGTCAGCCTGGACATTTGTCCAGAGACTGTACCAATGCATGTACCACTTGTAGTTATTGTAAATATTTCGATCATGTTATTGAGGCATGCTCGGTACTAGTAGTAGAAATGCAGAAAAGAAAGCAAGAAGCACCGAATCCGAACATTCAAATGATAGCAGTAGAGAAGAGGACTGCAGATCCAAGTATTAATGTTGTAACGTGAAGTGGCACTACCACAGGAAGAGATAGAGAACCAGAAGCTTCGACTTCTGAGATTTTTCAAACTAAGCAGACTCCTGCTGAAGCAGTCTGGATCAGAAAAGCAAGTGGGAAAGTACCCGCTTTCAATATAGAGAAAAATAAGGAAGTCTTCACATAAGCAAAGGATATGTTCAAAGAGCCAACACCTATGTCACTAAGAATCTCGTTGCGAAGTGAAATACCACATATGGAGGATATGCCAGCAGCGTATGATCAAACGTCCACCACAACAAAAACAGGCACTTCTGTTGCGCAGTTCCTACGGAGATGCATGAAATTATTGAAGAGCGCAAATGTTGTAGGGGAATTGGAAAAATTACTAAACTAGTATGGGCCACACAGTGAGAAGGATATTGTGCAGAATGCAGTTCATCACATCAAGAGCCATAAAAGAACAGGCACAGAAATGAGGCTCAGTGTGCAGATAGGAGATTATGAGATGGATGAGATCATCCTTGACTTAGGGTCAGAGGTAAATGTCTTGACTAAGCAAACATGGAAACAGATGGGGAAACCAATCTTATCATGATCACCCATACAACTGAGGCTAGAAAATCAATAGAAATTCATACCTTTTGGGAGGTTATCCAATGTACTTGTAGACAATGATGGATTCAAAAGTTCAGCGGACTTCGAGGTTATAGAGATCATCAATGACAGTAACTCATATCCAACATTATTCGGGATAGACTGGGGGATGGATAACTGCTTGATTCTAAACCTGAAAACAAAGAAGATGATCTTTGAAGGGCAGGATATAAGGGTCATCGCACCATTGGACACTTCGCAAGGTGAAAGATACAGTGAGCCTATACAAGAAGAATCCAGAGCACGAGATCTTAATCACATCTACAAGATGACTTTGAATGACATTGACTACATCAATCCTATGGTGGATGGAACGGTTAGTTGGCGATGCAATAGTTCTTGCATCTCAGAATCCTACGAGGGATTGGAGAATTGGCAAAGCAGAATGCATGAAGTATTTTCCAGAAGATGCGCGCAGATCACAGATTCACTACGCTGGATTGGAACCGAGGTAATTCCAATCCCCACTTATGATGGTTCTACTAATGTTTATTCATTTATTCAAGAATATATTGTATCAGTTGTAGCTGAACACCACATACAAGCATTAGATATAGCACTGCGCGAGACACCTTCCAGATGGTGGGCTGCGCATAAGCAAACTTTGAAAACTTGGGATCAGTGGAGACACATGATGCAGATCATATTCACAGAGAAAGTCGCACTGACATTTGAAAATTATAATGGACAGACGGATCCGAGGGATCACATTGAAATCTGTTCAAAAGCATGGATAAAGAGACCATAGACATAATGGGTTCACCAGTTTGTGCATACTTTGGAGGAATAGATTACAAAGAATTGGTACCTAGATACGGAGTTGCACAGAGGAACAATAGGCTGGTCTACCTAAATTGCGAACTTCTAGAGAACTTTTAGTTTTGAAGATGAAAGTCCAAGCATAAATGAAGCTCTGCAGGTTATTAAACAAAGGATATTCGAACCAAATTGCCCAAGTATAAACGAGGCATTGGAGGAAATCAAAGAGAAGGTGTTTGAATATGTAAAAGTACCTGTTAACCTACAACCAGAATGGGAAAGACAAATAGAACATGCCCTTGAATGTTATAATGTTGCTTAAAATGAAGAATAAAAGGAAGAGGAGAGCGATTTGGAGGATCCGTGCAATATCAATATACCTGAGTCAGAAGGAGCGCGCGATGTAGGGGGACCTCCACTAGAAATTGCAGATATGAGGGGACCTATTAAAATAAGAAAAGTGAACATTGGCACAAGTGAAGAGCCAAAGTTTGCATCCATCGGAGATTACTGGGATGACAAGACGATTGCACAGATCGCAGACCTTCTACATGAATATGAGGATTTATTTCCGACAAAGTTTGCTGAAATGAAAGGAATTTTGGGTGACTTGGGGGTTATGAAGATACCTCTTAAGCCAGGTGCGAAGCCCATTAAGCAAAGGCCCTATAGACTAAATCCTATATATAAAGAAAGAGTTAAGGAAGAACTTGATAAGATGCTTGATGCAGGGATCATCGAGCCAGTTGAAAAATCAGAGTGGATAAGCTCTATGGTTATCCAAGATAAAAATACTAAAGGTGAGATCAGGATCTGTGTAGATCTCAGAAAATTGAATGATGCATCGTTACATGACCCATTTCCTACTCCATTTACAAATGAAGTATTAGATAATGTTGGAGGAAATGAGTCCTACTCATTCACTAATGGATTCTCTGGGTACCATCAGATAAGAATTGATCCAGCAGATAGGCATAAGACCACTTTTGCCACTGAATGGGGCTCATTTCAGTATACAGTTATGCCCTTTGGTATGAAGAATGCACCTGCCATCTTTTCCAGAGTTGTTGTTGCAGCATTTAAATATTTTATGCATAAATTTTTAGAAGCATATTTTGATGATTGGACTGTCTTTGGTTTGCTGAAAAACCACTATGAAAAACTCAGAATGATGCTAGCTAAGTGTAGACAACATCAAATCTCCTTGAACTTGAAGAAGTGTGTTTTCTGTGTACCCTATGGCATTCTACTAGGACACATTGTGTGCAGACAAGGTCTGATGGTTGATCCTGTGAATATCGCAGTGATTGTGAATTTACCTGCACCAAATTCAATAAAACAACTTCTCACCACATTGGGACATACGGGTTACTATAGAAAATTCATCAAGGGTTACGCAAAGATAACCGCGCTGATGGAGAATTTGTTGAAGAAAGAAGCATAGTTCATATGGAGTGCAAAATGTGAGAAAGGATTGGATATATTAAAGGAGAAAATGGTAATTGATACTATCCTTGTCTTTCCGGATTGGGACAAGCAAATCCATGTACACATTGATGCTTCATCCATTACACTTGGCGTCTTGCTAGCACATCTAGGAGAGGGAGGTATTGACCATCCCATTGCATTCTCGAGCAGAAATATCTCATCAGCTGAAAAGAACTACATGACCACGGAAAGAGAAGGTTTACATTGGTCTACGCACTGCATAGATTCAAGCACTACTTGCTAGGTGTGCACTTCTCCATGTACACTGACCATTCAGCTTTAAAGTACTTGGTCAATAAGCTAGTGTTAGGGGGACGAATCTTCAGATGGCTACTACTCTTACAGGAGTATGATTTTGAAATTATGGTTAAACCAGGCGAAGAACCCACCAGGCGAAGAACCCACCAATCTCGAAGATAATATGCCTGATGCGTAGTTATTTTCCATACAGATTGCAGATGAATTTTACAAAGACATTGTAGACTTTTTGACTATAGGATTGGCACCCATAGAGTTCACTACGCAGTAGAAGAAGCAGCTAGCAGTTAGAGCAACAGACTTCATCATAATCACAGGACAGTTATACAAGTTGGGACCATATGAAGTACTGCGCAGATGTGTGTTAGAGCACGAGAAGCCATTTATATTGGTTGATGCACATTCAAGTGTAGCGAGAGGTCACTACGTAGGTAGAGCCAGTGCACAGAAGATATTTAGAGTAAGGCTATGGTGGCCCACAATTCACAAAGATTCAAAGGAACACTAATAGAGTTACGATGTCTGTCAGAGGACAGGAAAGCCGTCGCGTAGAGATGAAATGCCATTGAACCCGCAACTCACACTTCAAGCATTTGAAAAATAGGTTGTTGATTTCGTAGGACCTATTAACCCACCGGGAAAGAGGACTGGTGCGAGATACATTATCACCGCGACTGACTATCTCACCAGATGGGAATAAGCTAAACCAGTGAAGGACCATAGCACAGTTACTTCCGCGCAGTTCACCTTTGAGAACATCCTCAGCATATTTGGATTCCCAAAAATTTTAATGAGTGATCAAGGGACTCACTTTCTGAACAGAACAATTGAATCCCTTACTGAAGAGTTCCACATTTACCATCAGATAAGTATGCCATACCATCCTCAAGTAAATGGAACTGTTGAAGATTTCAATAAGGTACTGGAGAATGCACTGACAAAGGTATGCAATGTCAATAGGGACGATTGGGATCTATGCATTCCAGTTGTAGTATGGGCATACAAGACCACTTGTAAAAATTTGCAGACCATACACCTTTCAGATTGGCCTATGGATAGGAAGCTCTGAAGCCTATGGAGTATATTGTCCCAAGCTTAAGGATTGTTGCATTCATAGGCATGGAGGATGAGCAAACAATAGACGAAAGGCTTCTACACTTGGTTGGATTGGAGGAAGATCGTTTCATCGCAGGCTTTCACTAGCAAGTGCAGAAAGACAGAGAAAAAGCATGGCATGATCGCCACATCAAGAACAAGTCTTTTCAGGTAGGGGCCTAGTCCTCTTGTATGATAGTAAGTTTATGAAATTTCATGGAAAATTTAAAATGCATTGGCTAGGGCCATATACTATTATGCATGTTACTAACGGTGGTGCAGTTCAGTTAGCCGGAGATAACATACCAAGTTTGGTGAATGGAAGTAAAACCCTAAAGGGATAGCCTTACTTTGCAGAACCCTCAATGATCAAGAGAGAAGGAAGTTTCTAAGTGTCAAGTACAATTGAAATTGGGCACTAGAAATGTAAAAGAGTATGTACACAATTTTGGTCCGATACGCGAAGTTCGATGAAGAGGAAGCATGTACAACGCAACACTAATCGAGAAGTGAAGTTGTGCGGACCAAAAAAAGGGAGAAAACGAAAACGAAAAATAAAAGAAAAGAAGAACCGCGCAGTATGAAGCTCAAAATGCAGCTGCGTAGATCAATGCAACATGACAACTGTGAAGAACGAGAAACTGCGATGCAAGGCACAAGGTGGAACCATAGCTGCTAAGTTAAAAACGAAGAGGCACACGTGTGCAAAGAGAACCTTTTGTCAGAAGCTCTAGTGCATCACGACGGAAAAAGGTAACCGTGACAACTGTCGGTCGGTTAGTGAGTCATTATCCAAAATGGTGGCACCAACAAAATCCCGCATTAAAAGAATATCTTCTTCGTTAAAGTACAATGAATGATGAGAAAGACCGAGATCTCAGCAAGAGCCAACACCGGAAATGGAAGTTAAGGCGTCAGCTAACTGACTGATCTTCTTTGTTCCAGCATAATAAAGAATGAAATGACTGAGATCCTAACAGGATCCGACCAATGGAATTGGTATTTAATCCCTGACTAGGCTGTCAGATAGCCTGGTAGTACCATTGCACCTCGGCATTTAAGAAAATTTTATCCGACAGGACATAATAAACAACGAAAAATATTGATATTCCAGCAAGATCTCATCCAGTGGGGCATGGCACTTAATGCCTAATCTAGCCTTTCCAAACACATTCAATGCCAGAAAAGATGGATATCCATCCGAGATTTTGTAAATGGATGTATCATTTAATTTCTAAGTTAGCCATTAACTAGCACACCATTGGGGTAAACACTCTATAAATAGTAATCAACTCTTACTTATGTGTTTTACCATGAGTTTGAATTTTTACTTGTCGTAAAAATCATAAGAACTTACCAGCCAAAAGCAACAGTGCTCTCTGAGTTTATGACTGAAGAAAAGACATTGGAAGAGATCCTAGGTACCTTCAACCGCTCTGCTTTAAGTGGAGTGATGAAGACACCTGCAAAGCATGCCACACTAGACCGGGGTGGCTTGTTCAAGAACCCATTATAGCAAAATAAAGATAAACATCCGGCCATAGAGCAAGAAAAAATAAAGACCCCAAGAACCTTGAAGTCGTCGGCTCCACAAGGGAACCCGCTAACACCTATATGGCTCGTTCTAGAATACATCAGTTCGAGAAAGCATGATGCCTTGGAAAGGGACCTTGAAAAGAATGCACAGTATCACATCCCACTACCACCGATGTAAAAACATGTGCGGACGAAAGAAGATTTGCTTGGAAAAATTCATGACTGTAAATTTATATATCATGATTTAATGAATCACGAGAAGTTTCCAAACTTGCAACCGGATAGGTACATGTATTGCCGAGATGATGAGGCCGCAAAGAAAACATAGGTTGTTCCCATGGACTAGGCCGTGTCGTTGTCCCAGTTTGGTCTGCTCAATTTGCTATGAATCCCACACTTCGAGCGAAGCAATGAACTCAATGTTGTGGTGCATACTTTGCTCTCCTGCATGCACCAAGGGTACATTTGGTTGGACTATAAGGTTAAAATTACTGTCAACCTTATAGCAAGAATTACAGGCTTGAGCAAGAGGGGTGATGACCCTTCCAAAGAGTTCGTCAGCAAGAAAGATGATAAAGAAATGGCCGCAAAGATAAAGGCTGAATTTAACTTAGTAAGAGGAAACAGAGGGTATGAAACTGAACCAATTAAAAACAAGCCTCTACAGTTCACAATTCAACTGCTGGTGCAAAGGATTTTAAGGAAAGCTAGACCAAAAGAAGTTTCAGCATCAGTGGTAGACTTAGCTGCGAAAGCTAGGGACGGGCATGAGTATAATTGGGAAAACTATCTATTGAATGAGTTTTTAGTTGATGTCCAAGAAGCTCAGGATAAGGGCTCACCCTTCTACTTCAGCTGGTTGTTAGTACTCATTGCTTTCGTGGGGTGGAAGGAACCTCAACATCAAAACGGTATGCCGGTAGCAAGAGACGACTGCCATGGGGTGCGATACACGAACATGTGGGCATCCACAAACCCAGAGAAGCAGAAGCTCAGCAACCTGCAGTTCGTGACTTAGTTTGAGAAAACATGCATAGTCATTGAAAAGACTTTGCGAATCACAAAGGAGGTGACGACCTGATACAAGCCAAAGATGATTTTTAAGGATGGGTTACATTCCATCTATATACAACCACGCTTAACAATAGAGACTTGGTAGGAAGGACAATATCAGCTAGACGTGATGATGGTTGAGCTAATGATCGAGGACTGGCCAAAGGACTGGAAAGAAGATGTGCCAGATCTTCTCATCACTACATCCGAGGAGACCGAAGAAGAGGACCAAACAGACAAAAATCCAGAGGTCAAAAGTACACTAAACCCAAGACCTAACCAACATGCATACGAGAAAAGAAAAGAGCCTGATACAGAAAGACCAGAAAAGCCGCAGAAAAAGAAGTCAAAAGCCAAAAGGAAACTGTTGGACAGGCTATTGCACGACGATGATTATGAGCACATCGCATCACGGGTATCGGCACAACTGGAGGATGTAATGTCACTGAACGAAAGCAAGGAAGAAGCATCCCAAACAGAGGTAAGGGAAAGTGTCAACAAACTAAACAGGCTGATACTAAGAATGGAACAAGTCCATTGAGACTCGGTTAAGGAACTAGACCACAACGGCCACTTAGGTGAGTCAAGTGGGAAGATGTGTTGTCCGCCTGCCTACACAACATGGACACGCATAGTTAAGATTGCGCCAATGTCCATTATATTCCCAACCGATGCGATGGCCGAGAACGCAAGGAGGCTCACACAATTGGAAATAAATGTGGCAATGCTACCTGCAGAAGGATTGCACAATCCGCATACTCAGATAGCAGAGGAAATATATGAAAGAGACATTGTCTCACAAAATTAGCACCCCCAACTGGAAGAAAGCTACAGACAATTACAAGGGGAATGCGAACAGAAGACGAGGGAGCTTCAACATGCACAAGAAGAGCAGCGCAGGGTAAAGGCAACAATATCAACTATCTATGCGAAGCTACCCGTAATTGATGAGGAGCTTAAAATCAAAGCAGTTATCCTACAGATTGGAATTACTGTGGATAGTCTACAAGATAAAACGAAGGGGCTAGAAATTTCCCATAAAGTTAAGATTGCAGAGATGGAAGTTTCCCATCAAGCAGAAATGGTAGAGCTAGCAGCTTAATGGCCAGTCGATACAAGATAGCATGAAGAAGAAGCAAGAGCAGAGGCATTGAGGACCTCTACAGAAAGCATCTGCGCAGAAGTGGCGAGATGCCAAAACCTGTTGGATGATGTTTCTAATATTTTAAGCATATTACAAGAAGAACCAAAATTGCAAAGTATCCATTGTGAGATGCAGCAGAAGCAGCAAGAATTGGATTCCGTGGATGCTGCCATGAAAGACTTTCCTGCACGACAGAAGATATAGAATTTTACAGAAGGAAAGGCACTTAAGAATGAACTGGAAACTTTAAGAGCAAAGGAGGTTGAAACCTCCTCAAGGTTACAGCTGCTACAAGAAGAAGCACTAACCTTGACCGATGAAATTGAAACGAAGTTACAAGATCTTTGGGAAACGGAGAATAATGTCAAGGAACAACTTTTGGAACTTGCTTCAAGGGAAATGCTCGACATGGTAAAAGGATGCGAGTAAGAGACAAAAGAAATAGTTGCAAAGCCGAGGGAAACTATTCAGGGCTTCGCTGCGGGATCAAGTACTTCAAAGGATGCACAGATGGAGCATCCAAATGGAAGTGGCTCGGTACAAGCCATAAGTAAGTGGTAGGGGCCTATTGGGCATGGCCCAAGTGAGCACAATTTTGATGAAGTACAGTTTTGGGAACTGTGCAGTCGAGCTACAAAGTCAGATGGCGCAGTTTTGTGGAATGCGCAGCTCAGATTGCATAGCCAGTTTTGCGCAGTTATGTTGGGCGCAATGTCATCTCAGCAACTATTTTTGGTAAATAGTATAAGGGAAGGTCGAGCCGTGAAAGTGACCTATTTTGGGTAAGTGACTCCATGACTCCCGGAAGTTGAGTAAGGAGCAGAGTGAAGAGAGAGGAAAGCGACTTGTCAATGAGAGTGGCGGAAAACCATTAGAGGTTAAGCCATGGGTAGACGGCGACAGCAAGGCCAAAGGAGCGGAAAGTGACAGACCACGATGCAGTTGTAACTGTTTTATGATGACTGCGGCTGTCAGAAGGGAGTGTAAGCCACAAGTGTCCCAGCAAGGCGACTTGAAGCAAGTGGAGCAAGCTGTCGACCGTGACAGGCAGGGTGGCGGGTAACCGCACCAGTTTTGGGTAACCTTAGGGTTTTGGCCCACTGTATTGTAAAGACGTGACCTATGGGCATGATCTATAAAAGGGAATATTTTGTAAGGGAAAGGGTTATTAAATCTTCATTGTAAAATCTTCGAGTAATACTTGTTTTGTTATTACTGAACGCTATTGAAAAAGGCTCTGCAAACTGCGTGCACAAAGACCTACCGGAGAGAGAGGAGATTTTGCAGCTGAGTGCACAGACTGGAACTGTTGTACCCTTCCCATAGATAATATAACAACATTTCCTGTGGATGTAGCTCCCATCCTGGGGGTGAACCACGTTAAATTCTGTGTTATGTGATTGATTGTGTGTTGCATATGTGTGTTTGCTTATGATGAATGCTTAAGATCTTGTTTACGAGTTCATTTGCTCTTGCTTTTATATGTATTCTCCATAAGGATAATGATGGGAATAATATGTTAAGTGTCAACATATGTGAATGAATGTTAAATGCATAAGTAATTCTAATTCAGTTGAATGCATGAGTTGATCGGGTAAACACTTGGTTTAGCGAAGTATGTAAGGTGTGGTTCCTCGACGCGCAGCACTGGAAGTGCGCAGTCTATTGTATTTCATCATATTGCATAAAATCATAAGATAAGTAACCTAAGTCAATTATTGAATTGGTAGGAACCACTAAGTGTCGGTCTGTCGAAGTTGGTTAAGCCCCGAAGAGGAAGCGCAGTCGTAAGTGCGTTGTCCTATTGTTGAAGACCACCCCAAGCTGTGCAGTTCGTTGGATGCGCTATTGCAGAATCCTCAACTATGAAGTAGGTGAACTTCGCACAGTCCCCAGTTTGCAGCACGAGTCCATTAGCGTGCTTCTTGCCAATCTGTTGAAGTGTGCATCACCCAGTTGTGGAAACCAGATTCCACATCCTCCCCATTATCTTCGCCTCAGGTGAGACCTCAGTCTGCTCACAAACTATTTCCGAAAAGGGCAGTGAAAAGGGGGTTTTGTTGGTTCCTTGAACCGCACAGAACCTGGGTCTATATTGGAAACCTCAAAAACAGTTATACAGCCAACAACCATCCTCAAGACTGACACTAGAGAGGAAGTGGAATGTTGTTGAATTGTAATCTAACATATGAAACTTGTTAAGAAAATATTAAGCATACTTGTATTGTTAGACTTTGATACTTGAAGTAGATTATGCTATCTCAATTCCAAGAAATTGCATCAACAAAACCAAATATTCCACAGAAAATGAACTATGCAAAGCATACTTAATGGAATCAATACCTACAGATGAACTCCCCGTGATCAACAAATCATATACATACAAGAAAATGAGTAAAGGAGAATCACCATAATGCTTCATGTACACATTCAGATCTGAGTTGCATCTTTGGAAGTCTTGTGATAGAAGGAAGGAATCCATATTAGCATACCAAGCTCTAGGAGATTGCTTGAGCCCATACAGAGAATTCCTTAGTCTACACACAAGTGAATGATTTGATGTACCCTTTCGGAGACTACATATGTAATACCCCATTTTGACCCTTTGATGGAATTGGATTTTAAAGTAAATTTTGTATATATGTGATGTATGATTCCTAACATGGAGATCAAGGCCAAGGCCCCGCTATTGAATGCTCAGCCTTGAAGGGATGGTATTTTATTTTGTGTTATCCATGTGCTAGTAAGCCATGGGGAAATTGTAAAATTGATGTAAATAATTGCAATGCAAATAACATACCAAGGGGATGGCTATGGATGCAACTAAATGAGGGGGGCTATGTGTATCCACTAGGGAGAGGTGAGGGGGTTTGGGATTGAACCCTAGGCTTCCATATGTCACCTTGAGAACCCCCTTTGACTGTCCTAGCTATCATTTAATTCTGTTGTAAGGAAGTAGTTGAGGAAATCAGATCATGAGATTGATGGAGTATGGGAATCCCTGGAAATTTATATGGCAGAGTGTTGGGAACAGCCCAAGTGGCGGAAGCTTTGATGGCGAAATTAGAAGTTAGGTGAGGCCTAACATTGACCAGTTTTGGGAGAAGAAACTCCGCAATTCTCGGGAGCATGGTATGGAGCGAAGCGAAGTGGCAGGAAAGGACCTGTCCCCTTAGTAAAGGTGAAGTACTAAGGAAGATCAAGGTAGTTGGAGAAGTTATGAATGAAGCGACGGACTGTCAGCTACAAAAATGAAGAGTAAATAAGTGGAATGGTACCATGCCACTGTAGTGTTAGAGACGCGCGGTCAGAACTTCGAATGTCAGAGAAGCGTCAGAGCCAGAGAAGCGGCGCAAAAGGATAGTAGAGATCCAACGAAGTTAAGGCAAAGTGTGGTCAACATGAGAACCATGTCATTTTTGGTTTAAGGGTACTATGGGGGTTGGACCATAGTTATTGTAAAGATGTGACCTTTAGGCACAATCCATATAAAGGGAAATTTTGTATAAGGAAGGGTTGGTGATTGTAAAAGAGTTAGAGAGTTAGATCTATACTGAGAGAGATCTAAGAGAGGAAAAGACTCTACATTTGTGTGTGTAGAGATCTATTGCAGAGAAGAGTCTACAACTGAGTGCACAGACTGGAACTATTACCCCTTCTAGTTAATATAATAATAGTTCTCGTGGACGTAGCTCCCATCTAGGGGGTGAACCACGTAAATATCTATGTTGTGTGTTTGAATATATGTTATGATTTGTGTTCATGTATGTTTATGCTTATATATGTGTTTTCATATGAATGTAAATTATAATGATATGTTAAGTAGCGGAACACATATGAATGAGCATTGCGAAGTGTATTGAAAATGCGTAGTTAGCAAAGTAAAGGTAGCAATGATTCAACGAATTCTATAGGTTGTTGAGAAATACAGAGTGGGAAGTCACATATTGGTAATAATATGTTAAGTAGATGTTGATTAAGTTGCGCATAAAAAGATCGCATAACCTAACCACACGTCACCAAGGTTGTAGAAACCTGATTCTGTAACCATCCATCTTCGCTTCGAGTGAGACTTCAGCTTGTTCGCAGGTTGATGCTGAAGGGGCCAGTGAAGGGGATTTTGTTGGGTCTACAATAAGGAACTACGCAGAACCCGGGTCATCCCCATAGAAAGAATAAGTATCCAACAAATGGTTCCATTGTCGCGCTAGAACTGGTGATGTGTTATGTCGATGTGAAGAAGGAAATCAACAAATGGTTCTGATGTCGACTTGGACTAGTCGTGCTGGTGATATCCAATGTCGATTTGTCATCCTATGAGAGAATGAAGCACAACAAATGGTTTTGTTTCCTTGAGACTTGTTATGTCGATAAAGTGCGATATTGCAGATCGATGTGGAATCCAGAAAAGAAAGAAATACAGAACTGGGTAACCCAGACAGAACTTGAGTTCGTGAAGAAAGAGAACAAACATCTGCATATTACCATAGAACAATGGTTGCAGAGGTATATATTCATTGACTTGCATCAAATTTTCTTCTCATATTTTTCTACTGAGTTGCATAAGTGGATATCGAGGTTCGCAGAATAGAAAAACTGTTTTTAGGGTGGAGAACCTACAATTTGGAATCCAGAGTTGATTAAGAGGCTTAAATGGATTGACAACCACATTTCAAGAGCATTATAATTTTGGTTGGATATCTTACTAGAAGGATATGTTATAGAGTTCGATGTGGACACTTTGAAGTCTTACAGTGCAGCAAAAGGATATTTCTTTCAAGGATTTAGAGGTAAGTACCTAAAAAACCTAATTTTATACATTAAAATGCTACTAGATGAAAACAGAGTCTTAAGAATGCAATCAGATTCCTAGGATTTGAGTCTGTAATGTTCAGTAACACAGATAGTGACATAGATGAAGATATTGGTATTTTGCAAAGTGAAAAAATATATAAAGTTAGCACTAGAAATAGGTCTCGTGAAGCCGAACCTCTCACATTCCTAGAAACTAAGTTAGGAAGTGATAGAAACTCATATCGAGTTGAGTCTGATAGTGAAACAAAACCCATACGAATTGGATATCAACCTATTACACCGTAGAAACCTATAATTGATGAAAGAAATCTTACTAGTTCACAAAACACTAGTAGTAGTAATATTGCAGGAACCAATACTCAGAATCAGTCAAGTAGTGGTATACCTTTCGTGTTTCAGAACACTACACCTCCTAGACGACATTAAGCTACCTATTTTTAAAGGAACTAGTATAGAAGATGTAATACCCCCAATTCGACCCTTAGGATATATTAGCCTTTAATGTAAATAAGTGTACATGTGATGTATGTTTTCCTAGCGTGGAGCTCAAGGCCAAGGCCCCGCTAGTAAAAGCCCGAATTTTATTTAAAGGGCAAGTATTTGATATTTTGATATCATGTGCTCTTAAGCCATGGAAATTGTAATAGGATGTAAATAACATCAGGCAATATAAAATGTCCAAAACTGTCTACGGAGGCAACGAATGAGAAGGGGCCACGTGTATCCACTAGGGAGTGGTGAGGGGGCTATGGGAGTGACCCATAGGTTGCCATTTGTTATTATGTGAACCCATTGACTTCCTTAGGTGACATTAATGCCAATTGTAAGGAAGTGGTTGGGATTTCAGCCCATGACTTTGATGGAGTATGGGCAGCCTTGAAATTCGTATGGGAAGGTATGGGCTCTTTTGACTTGTCCCACAAGTCACTCTACATCTTGTGGGTTGCTCCATCCTTATCCCCATTCCATTGTGGAAGTATGGGACATCTTTCTCCACCCAAAAACGAGCTCCCAACAGTGAGAAAACCGAAAATCGCGACTGTGAGAGAACCCACGTTTTGGGAAGCCAAAAACGTCCCGATTTGGTATTGGACAGAGAAATCCAATGGGGGATCCATTGGTAGGAACCTTGGGGCGAATTTAGGAGCAATAGCTACCCCAAAAGCCATGGGAAAACCCAGTTTTAATGGCCCAGAAAATCAGTGACGGATTTGGGGTTGTTTGTGACAGATTTGTGAGAAATCCGATTGTGGATGTATGAATAGAGGATGGGATTGCTGAGTCTGGCTTGAAGGGTATGTGGCTCTGGGATTGAGCTCAGTGGACTAGCATCCTCCTCCATCCCCTATTGCATGCTTGAGAAACCCAACCGTGTGTTGGCTTAGCATGGCTATCTGAGTGAAACCCTGACTGTGAGTGAGCCATCTAGTCCTCCTTAGTGGATACACAGCCCAGCTCGGGGGTGATCTCTCAGCTGAAAGAATACAGGCTAGACAGAGATCTATGGTTGGGTGGAACTTTGCTCTCACGTAGCCAGTCGTTTGGACCATTACAGATCAAGATAAGTATTCTTGTGGTTGAGTTATGATTAATTTTATGCCCTGCAAGCAATTTAAATAATGACTGTTGTTTATATGTGGAATGCATGATGAAACTGTGTGCATATGTATTGTTTAATTCCGCTGTGTTTATATTGAGATGAATCTGCATGTGGATGTTTTAAATGTTAGCTATTTATGTGCAAAAATATTGGGGCTAAGTTTACCAAAAGCCCGGTATGTGGTTAATGTTTCCTTCCCTGTTGTTCTATGGAGAAGGGGACATTACAGAGTGGTATCAGAGCTCTAGGTTCAACACTACGGCTGTTGGGCCTTCACAAAGATATAAATCATTGTGTGTAAATGCATTAAATGGAACTAAAATGCATTTTGTGTGTACATGCATTTTGAATTTTGAATTTTGTGTGTGAGTACAGAGATTAAATTGTGAATCCATTGGTTGGATTGTTGAATCTAGGATGAAAGAAAGTTTTGCAGATTTTCCTAAGTATCTTTGAAAATCCGTTTAAGTCTGTTTCGGAAAGAATTCCCGAGTGTCTTCCGCAGTTGCGGAAGCATTCAGCGAATTGCTCCGAAACTGCGGAAGCATTCCGTGAGTTTTTCCGCAGCGCGGAAGAGTTCGGGAAGTCGCCCGAAATTTGCGGAAGGAATTCCCTTCCAAAGTTGCGGAAGGAATTCTCTTCCGAAATTTGCGGAAGGATTCCGCGAGTTATTCCGCAACGCGGAAAAATTCGGCAAACTACTCCGAAAAAGAAGAAAATTTTTCTAAGTGTTTTCAAAAATTTTGTTTAAAGTTTGTTTCGGAAGGAGTTCGGGAAAGTCTTCCGAAACTGCGGAAGGATTCCGCGAACGGTTCCGAAATTCTGGAAGAGTTCGGGAAAGTCTTCCGAAATTGCGGAAGGATTCCGCGAACGGTTCCGAAATCGCGGGAGGATTCGGGAAAGTCTTCCGAAACGGCGGAAGCCTTCGCCGAATGGCTCCGCAATTGCGGGAGCATTCGCCGAATGGCTCCGCGACGGAAGCCTTCGCCGAATGGCTCCGCAGTTGCGGGAGCATTCGCCGAATGGCTCCACAGTTGCGGAAGCATTCGCCAAACTGCTCCGCAATTGCGGGAGCGTTCGACGAACTGCTCCGCAATTGCGGAAGCATTCGCTGAACTGCTCCGCATTGCGGAAGCGTTCGGAGAACCGGCCCGCGCGCCCGAGGAAAAAAAAAAGAGAGTAAAGTGACCAAAACTTGATTTTTTGATAACAGGAGCATCCGGACTCAGAATGCGATGATTCCTGTGGGGCTCGGAGGCCATTGACGAGGGCCATGAAAAGACCAGTGAAGACCCGTAGCCCATTACACTCCGATTTGACAGAAAATGGATAATAGTGACTTTTGAAGGACAGAGTCCCGAGGCTTGACAGAAGGCCGGTTTAAGCTGAAATTGATACGAGGCAGTCATGAAGCAGGCACAATGTTAATTTCTGAATCTTGGAGCCAAAATCCAAGGGATGTGGAGTAGGGGTGATCCAGAAGGCCAAAAAGCACTATTCCGGGCCACTTTTTCGGGATTTTGAAAAGCTTGTGGGCAGTAAAAGTGACCCTAGATGTGGGAATCAGAAATTTTACTGAACTAG
The DNA here is from genome assembly GCA_027924585.1 of Larix kaempferi. Lineage (NCBI taxonomy): Eukaryota > Viridiplantae > Streptophyta > Pinopsida > Pinales > Pinaceae > Larix > Larix kaempferi. The sequence goes on from BSBM01001754.1 coordinate 6,306,750, forward strand.
ACATTTCATATTCTCATTAAGATGGACAACTTCCGTTAGACGAAGATTTTCCAGAAATGCACCGTTTGGGAGATAGCTGTTTTTGGCCCAAAATTTGGAATTTTGGAAAAATGTGAAAAATGAGAAGTAGCAAAACCCAGAAATTCATAGAACATGAACGGTGCATCGGAGTTGAAATCCATGAATTGCAGAGTGTTCCTTGTTATATGGACTAACTTCGCCCGATAGATAAGTTTTTGTGATTCCTCATTGATTTTCTTCCACAGGTGGCTGAAGTTGGCATTCGGGACCAAAATGCAACTGTGTAAAATGTGCAAAACTGGAGTGAAAAGTTGTCATTTTTGAAGGGATGCAGTTTCCGCACCTGATGTCGGAATGGAGCATGAAGACAGGCATTGGAAAGCTTGTCCAGCAGGGAACAATGATGCATGACCAGAGTTTAAATGAGGTCTACAGATATCGAGGTCTACAGATATCATAGTTATTTAGTGCAGAAGAGTGCCAGTGGCTGTTTTGACAAACAAATTTTGTTGTCAATGTGGGCAATTTCTACAATTGCATGATATGGAAGAGAAATTCCATGATACGAGGAGGGATCGAAAAGGGAATAATTCCTTAAACCCCTGTTTGTTATCATACTTATAATTATGAAATTGTCATATGGCATAAAAATGTTAAAAATGTAAGAGATTACATAGATGTATATGCACTAGATGACATCTTAACAAACATTGCATAGTGCATATGGAAATGCTTGTGCATGAATGAGATATTGCATATTGGTAAAAGAATGAAGTCTGCATATGCAATGAACCGCTAATAGAGAATATTGTGGTTGATAATCACTATTGATGTTGGTATTGGTTGTAGGACCAAAGATAACAAAGAGCATGGCTAAACATGTTGGGGATGTTGTTGCATGAAGCCAGCAACCTTACGCAAAAAGGATGGTGCAACAAATCTATGATCATAAAGTTGGCAAAAGGACTGAGCAGCCTTGGTAAGAGGCCAACTGATCAGGTAACATCAGGCAATGTTAATGGTAACCATGCAGGTAATGATTATTGGTGCCAAATTGCAGGAATGTTGAAAGAGGATTTGGTAAGATCTCTTCAACTATGTTTGAGCTATGTTGAGTTAGTTGGCATGTGATATTGAATATCGATTGGGACTGTTTACCTACCAAGCTTGGTGAGGTGTGGGTAAGTGAAGGAAATGATCCTTACACCCTATGACTGTTTAGAAATCTCAATGCCTTCATATGAATTTATATCATGCCATGTGTATGTTGGTTATGTGCTTAATAACCAAAGCAAGTGAGGACTGGTGGTCCTGATTATGGTAATACAAGTTATATGAGATAGTCATGTTTCGATCATAATATGCTTGAATGCATAGTACTCATGAAACAATGCAAGATAGCATTAAGTAGATGTGCATTAAGAGATTTTATAAATCTCGTGATGCATTGTATGAATGCATAGGGATGATGAATGTGTTATTGCAAAATAAATAATGAATGAAATGACGAATTGATGATAATTCTAGGATCATTTCATGGGCTGTTATGAATGCAGAATAGTAAGTGCAGGAAGAGCCCAATCATGATCGAGGGGCTGCTAGAATGCTCTGTGGAAGGCCAAAGTTGTATGAATGATATGGTTGTGGAATAATGAGTATTTACGATTTATTTAAGTTGCATGGATATGGTGACTATGTCTTGAAATTCTATTATGATGATGAAGCATATATAGAAGAGTGTAAATATTTCATTGCATTTCAATTGTAACAGCTGAAGGTGTTTGAATTATTGAGTGTTATACTTCTGAGATCACTTCAGTGACTATTATGGCAATGAATGATTATGTGCGTAGATACTCACAACATTTTGGCTGATTGAAGTTTCAGTTCCGGTAGGAAGGTCTTACATATGGCAATGAGGATAAGTCCATAGTAGAAACCGGGATCTACCACATACAAAAGCCAAAGGAGGACATGCTGTAAGTAGATGCTCATGTATGGCAGCGAGCATAAGACCATAACGGGTAGAGTGGTATCACTTGTAGAAGCCAAACAATATGAGGATAACCTCATGGATAAGAAAGCCAATTTCTGTAGTAGACAGAGTTGCAAATTCATATTGAATTTAATTATTAGTGCCATGGATTGGTTATGGAACAATCAGATTTGAATTGTATTGATTAAATGTTGCTAACTGTTTGGCTATTCAATAAGTGTGCCAGGAAGACACATTGCAGGAAGACCATGGGAGAGGTCCTGCAGAAGCCAAACTTCATGGGAAGGGATTCCATGATTTGAAAATGGGTTCCAGGTGGAATGCCATAAGACATCATTAATGTTTCATCTGCACTACATGATTGGTAAACAATATGAGTGGGATGGTGAAGAATATGTCAGTAAGACATATGAAGGATATGTAACATCAAAAGGAATTGGGATGGCCAACCGAGGGACTGTCAACTCAGAGAAGGAGCCTCCATTCCTCATTAAAGAAGAGAAATAACATTTGCAAAATGGATAAGTTTTCCATAAACCCTGAATGATATATATATATATCTAATTATTAGAGTTAATATGCAGAGCATGTTTTGATTTTATTTCCATCATGAAAGACTGCTTGAAGTATGATTAGGACCTTCATAGTTCACATCAGTAAGGAGTGCACGCCTTTCTGGTGCTGAGTTATGTTAGGGACGCCAATATTGACTACGCCTTAAGGGAATGGATGCATTCCTGGTGTTTCAAGGTTGGATAGTGAATGTTATGAAATATGTTTACAATTCTAGGGCAGCGATACTAATGAGCTCGCTATCCATTTTGTGTTGACAGATTATACATATGAAACTCAGTGCTGCACATTAAAGAGAAAAGTGAAGAAAATAGTACTCAAGAAGACTGTATGAGCAGTGGTAACCCTTGCATAGGGTGAGTGGGTATCATGGGGCCATGATAGCCTGCAGTTAAGAAAGTCACCTAAAGAATTCCTAAATGGAACCGCCGGCTTACATATGAGAAGAAGTACCACCCTTGTGTGGGTGAAGAATTGTTATGCGCATTGAGGGATTGTGATACCGTGAAAGGCTGATGCAAGCCTAAGGCAAGAGTAGTGGAGCCTTGACCTGTAATGGTCGGTGGCGCAGTTACCTTCCATTGGTCGATGACCCAGACGTATGTGATGGCTCGGCAATGGAGAGGGCCAACCAGGTATGGGACTGGTTGGGCACCACCAAATGCTTGGTAAACCCAGTCGGCGTGAAGGTGTACTGGTAGGGCATTAATTATTTGATGATTTGGAACAGCCTGCGTGCTGGCCAAACATCTTAGTCCGCAGGAGGATCCCAAGGCTTATAAAGTAAAAGCAGGACCCTGTGGACCAGAGAGGAAATGCACAGTATAGATAAGTATTCATTTTCATTCATTTCTTATTTGAAATAATGAAGGTTTCAAGCATAAATCTTGTAACAGTGAGCTGATGCATTATTGTTTCTTTGTTGGAAACCTTGGTCAATACAGGAAGCAAGGACCCTGAAAGAACTAAAAGTTGCTTGGTAAATCCAGAAAGTGGCTGGTTGAGCGAGATTATTGATGATTTGGAGCAGCCTGCGTGCTGGCCAAACATGCGAGATTATTGATGATTTGGAGCAGCCTGCGTGCTGGCCAAACATGCGAGATTATTGATGATTTGGAGCAGCCTGCGTGCTGGCCAAACATGCGAGATTGTTGATGATTTGGAGCAGCCTGCGTGCTGGCCAAACATGCGAGATGGTTGATGATTTGGAGCAGCCTGCGTGCTGGCCAAACATGCGAGATGGTTGATGATTTGGAGCAGCCTGCGTGCTGGCCAAACATACAAGGTTATTTGATGTTGTGGAGCAGCCTGCGTGCTGGACAAACATACAAGACTGTTAGATGTTGAGGGGCAGCCTGCGCGCTGGCCAAACACCCAAATCCATAGGCGATTCCAAGGCTTGTAAAGCAAAGAAGGACCCTATGGAATAAAGTGAAGACATCTAGTGCAGATAAGTATTTGGTTATTGTGTAATTTCTTGCTTATGAATATACATGTGTATATGATTTGGTTATGGTTTCCTATGAAAATAAACTAAACATGTGAATTAATTCAATGTTTGAGTGTAGGTATTGTTGGAAGTAATGACTATGGAAGCATCTTAAGGATGCGAGTGGACATGTAACCACCCTAAAGAGCTCAGCATGAGCAGTAATGAAAGATGGGGCTAATGGGACTGTGTGAGCCCTAGCAGCCAAGAGTTAGACCAACCAAGGGGAGGAACTCCATGGTTGAGAGGTTTGGAATAGACCATGGACACTACGTGTCATAGCCAAGAAGGGAAAATCAAGCATTCACGTTGAAGTGAAAGAGGACAGGAGCATGAAAAACCACAGTGGTGGTGTGGGTTCCAGAATGGAACAAGACTAAGAGGAGAAACTCTTACTTCTCTCTCTCTCTTTCCCTTTTATTGATACATTTATAGAATTAGAAAATTGCTGAATGCATGCATGACTGAAATTAAAAGTGTGTTTATTTGATTAAAGTGAATTGTGAATGCTAATTAATGAATTTCCTATGAATGGATGAACATGAAGGAATTCATGTGTATGTTGGGCAAGCATGAAAAGTGTGGAAGTCTCATGAGTAAAGCATGGACTATCCATGACAACTGGGGAAAAACCATTGACTGATTTTTTTTTAATGTTTGGGTTATGCTTGGCCTAACGAGAATTGTAATGATAAATTTCACAAGTGGAAATTGAATCGATTGGTTGCATCCGGTGCAGGCAAGTGTTGCTAGTGAGCAAAGTGCGGTCAGTTGTTTCCATTGACCATGGAAGCAGACCAAGGGCTATTAGAATTGGTTGGAGGTCTTCTTCACACAATTGCCAAGACCCAAGAAAATCTTGGAGAGATGCTCAGGATGCAAAAGCAGCAGAACGAGATGAACCACGAGGTCTTGCAGGACACTCTTCGTCTGCAGAAAGAGGTAAAAAGCATTATGAAAGCAATCAGCAAGGGAGAGAAAAGTGGATCAATGAAGAAGCATTCATCCAATCGTCCGATTAAGAGACGCTCCAGGTGGAAAGACTCAAAGGAAATCGAGCAGGTAAAGATGAAGCAACCAGTGAAGTGTTGGAAATGTGGAGGGGATCATTGCCTCCGCAATTGCATAACAAGAGAACCTCAAGAAGGTAGCAGCCATAAAGTTTTCAGCCTTGTGGACGAGCTGGAAGATCCGAATCAGCAGGAGCAGTTCGTGAAGATCAAAGGACTTGGTCCTGAAAGTTCAAAGTAAATGATAGAATGCAGAGCAGATCTGCAAAGTTTTTGAAGTTTTGGACATGTGTAAATTGTAGATGTACGCCAAGTCTTGGAACACCGAGGACGGTGTTGTTCCAAGGGGGAGGGGAATGTAATACCCCCAATTCGACCCTTAGGATATATTAGCCTTTAATGTAAATAAGTGTACATGTGATGTATGTTTTCCTAGCGTGGAGCTCAAGGCCAAGGCCCCGCTAGTAAAAGCCCGAATTTTATTTAAAGGGCAAGTATTTGATATTTTGATACCATGTGCTCTTAAGCCATGGAAATTGTAATAGGATGTAAATAACATCAGGCAATATAAAATGTCCAAAACTGTCTACGGAGGCAACGAATGAGAAGGGGCCACGTGTATCCACTAGGGAGTGGTGAGGGGGCTATGGGAGTGACCCATAGGTTGCCATTTGTTATTATGTGAACCCATTGACTTCCTTAGGTGACATTAATGCCAATTGTAAGGAAGTGGTTGGGATTTCAGCCCATGACTTTGATGGAGTATGGGCAGCCCTGAAATTCGTATGGGAAGGTATGGGCTCTTTTGAGTTGTCCCACAAGTCACTCTACATCTTGGGGGTTGCTCCATCCTTATCCCCATTCCATTGTGGAAGTATGGGACATCTTTCTCCACCCAAAAACGAGCTCCCAACAGTGAGAAAACCGAAAATCGCGACTGTGAGAGAACCCACGTTTTGGGAAGCCAAAAACGTCCCGATTTGGTATTGGACAGAGAAATCCAATGGGGGATCCATTGGTAGGAACCTTGGGGCGAATTTAGGAGCAATAGCTACCCCAAAAGCCATGGGAAAACCCAGTTTTAATGGCCCAGAAAATCAGTGACGGATTTGGGGTTGTTTGTGACAGATTTGTGAGAAATCCGATTGTGGATGTATGAATAGAGGATGGGATTGCTGAGTCTAGCTTGAAGGGTATGTGGCTCTGGGATTGAGCTCAGTGGACTAGCATCCTCCTCCATCCCCTATTGCATGCTTGAGAAACCCAACCGTGTGTTGGCTTAGCATGGCTATCTGAGTGAAACCCTGACTGTGAGTGAGCCATCTAGTCCTCCTTAGTGGATACACATCCCAGCTCGGGGGTGATCTCTCAGCTGAAAGAATACAGGCTAGACAGATATCTATGGTTGGGTGGAACGTTGCTCTCACGTAGCCAGTCGTTTGGACCATTACAGATCAAGATAAGTATTCTTGTGGTTGAGTTATGATTAATTTTATGCCCTGCAAGCAATTTAAATAATGACTGTTGTTTATATGTGGAATGCATGATGAAACTGTGTGCATATGTATTGTTTAATTCCGCTGTGTTTATATTGAGATGAATCTGCATGTGGATGTTTTAAATGTTAGCTATTTATGTGCAAAAATATTGGGGCTAAGTTTACCAAAAGCCCGGTATGTGGTTAATGTTTCCTTCCCTGTTGTTCTATGGAGAAGGGGACATTACAGAAGACCCATAGCAACATTGGTTTCTCTGTGAAGCTGTATGGAACGTTAATCAAGTACAGAATGATGCTATAAAACAAGCTAATATAGTTACCACATTCAGAGAAAGAGCCTAAACATGGTTCATGAAATATGTTGGACAAAATAGAACACTAGTGAATATCAAAACTACTCTTATTAGAGAATTTAAGAAACTTAAGTCAAAATCTCAGTGCATCACGAAGCTAAAATAAATCAAACAGAAACCTAATGAGATGGTGTGGGGGTTTGATTAGAAATTCAAAGCCTTGTTAGATCAATTTAGCTTTGAAATAGCACCGCAACATCATCAAGAATGGTTCATGGTTGCGATGTTTCCCCACATTAGATTACCACTAATGCAACAGAAGGTAACATCGCAAACAAAAGCATTAGAAATTGCGGTGAAGCTAGAATATTCTCCCATGGGATAAACTAGCTCAAGTATGGTACATATACAGACATAGCTAGCAAATTTAACATTACATCTACAAGATATGAAGAAATGAAAAGAGATAAGAGAAGAGGTTTGGTGTACAAAATGTAAATCCGAAGGACATTCCAAGGAACACTTCCCTGTATTCTGATATTACATCACTAGTGGAGCACCGAACCCATTGAATTAACAACAAGGCCCATGGTGTGAGATTTTCCGATGTAGAGGACATCCCCCAAAAGATTGTTACCTACTTCAGAAGTATGTACAGACTTCAAATAACTTGTACTAAACATGTTGTAAATCAGTTGGCCATGATGATACCAAATGTAGAGCATATGACCTCATGATAGAAACAAATCATGATGTCTACGGAGTCCAAGGGGAAACACTGCATAATAATGAAAATGCGCAGTATAATCAAGGTGCATATAGAGGACATGGTGGATTTAAAGGAAGAGATGTACCACTGTCCAAGGAAGAGGAAGAGGTCAGATTGTCTATTATAACTATGCTCATCCAGGAGATTTAGCAAGAGACTGTCAAAATCCTTGCACTAACTATAAGTACTGTAAGTCATTTGACCATGTCATAGAAGCATGTCCCATTTTGCAAGGAAAAATGCAAGAGAAAGACCAGAAGGACAGCCAGAATATACAGATGATCGCAGCTAAGAGAATAAACAAAGATCACAATATCCATGTTGTGATGCGAAGTTGAGTCGCGATAGGAAATCATAGGACAAATGAAGCTTCGACTTTTGAAGATCACATAAACAATCCAAAGCCTAATGATTGACCTTGGGTAAGAAAAGAAACTGGAAAAATGCTTGCATTTAACCCTGACCAGGAGAAAAAGGTATTCATAGAAGCAAGAAAATGCTTTCAGTACTTAGAACCTTCGACTACAAGGACCCTAATGTGAATTGATCAGACACTATTACTAGACATGCCGATCTCGTATGATGGATCACAAACTTTTCTAGAACAAATAAGTCCTATTACGCAATTCCTACACAATTGCATAAAGTTGATAAGGCATGGAAATGCCTTAGGAGAATTCCAGAATCTATTGGGACATTAAGAACATCATATTACAGTGAATCATGCACATAGAGTAGTTCATCATATCAATAACCACAGAAGTACAGGAAGAGAAATGAAGCTAAATGCGCAGATCATAGATTTTGAAATGAACCAATTCATTCTCGACCTAGGCTCAGAGGTGAATTTCCTAACAAAACAAACATGGGAACAAATGGGAAATCCAAAGTTATCTTGGTATCCTATACAGTTGAGGTTAGCAAATAAGAAAAAGGTTATACCCTTTGGGAGATTATCAAGTGTTCTTGTTGACATTGATGGAGTGCGAAGTAAAGCATATTTTGAGGTTATTGAGATCATAGATGACAACAATCCTTATCATGCATTATTGGGGATTGTATGGGCAATTGATAACCTCGCAATCATCAATCTGAAGAAAAAAAATGATATTTGAAGGACCATATATCAAGGTCATCGCACCCTTGGATCCTTCACAGGGACTTAGGTATGTTGAACCGGTCCGAGAAGAACGAAGAGCTCAAGAACTTGATAATATATACAAGATGATAGTGAATCAAGAAGGCTACATTAATCCCATAGATGATGGAACATTGAGTTGGGGATGCGACAATTCTTGCATATCAAAATCAGGCGCAAGAGTGGAGAACTGGCAGAGCCGAATGCATGAAGTATCAGCAAGACTATGTGCGAAGATAACGAAGTCACTACTTTGGATTGGAACAGAGGTTAGTCCAATTCCTACTCATGATGGTTTGGGTAATATCCACACATTTATTCATGAATATTTAGTGTCAGTTTCAGATGAAAATAAGTTAGCAGCTTTGGATATAGCATTGCAAGCTACACCTGCTAGATGGTGGGCTGCGCATAAAGACAACCTGAACACATGGGAAGAATGAAAGCACATGATGGAAATCAGATTTGAAGAGCAAACTGAGATAGTACAAGAAAAATACAATGGATAGACTAATCCTAGAGATCATATAGAGTTTTTCTTGAAAGCCTGGATACATACACCGAAGACAAAATGGGTTTATATGTTTGTGCACACATTGGATCAGGTACCAAAGAACTGGTATACAGAATCGTAAATTCACAGAGGTACAAAAAATTGGCACATAATGATAAACTACTTTCAATCCACTTTTAGTTTTGAGGATGATTGTTCGGGTGTCAATGAAGCTTTACAAATCATTAAAAAGAAGATATTCAACGATGTCTCATTTCTTGTATATAAACAACCAGATTGGGAAATACAGTTGGAGCATGCCCTTGAATGCTATAACTTCGCGCTAGATGAAGATGAAGATGAATACCCTCACGATGTGAATATACCCGAGTCTGAAGGAAAACACGATGTAGAAGGACCAGATTTAGAAATTCCAGACCCGAGCAATCCTGTGAAGACCAGAAAGATCAATATTGGTACTGTGAATGAACCAAATTTTGCTTCTATTGGGGATTACTGGGATGAAGAAACAATAGGACAGATTGCAGACCTACTGCGCAAATATCAAGATTTATTTCCTACCAAGTTTTCTGAAATGAAAGGAATTTTAGGTGACTTGGGAGTTATGAAAATACCTCTCAATCCTATTGAAAATCCTATTAAGCAAAGACCTTACATATTGAATCTCATATATAAAGAAAGAGTGAAAGAAAAAATTGATAAGATGCTTGACGTAGGAATTGTCGAACCAGACTAAGAATTAGAATGGATAAGTCCCATGGTAATTCAAGACAAGAAAGCTAAAGGTGAAATCAGAATTTTTGTGGACCTCGGGAAATTGAACGATGCATATCTACATGACCCATTTCCTAATCCATTCACAGACAAATTGCTAGATAACGTAGGTGGATAGGAGGCATACTCTTTCACTGATGGATTTTCTAGATATCATCAGATCAAAATTGCTATAGAAGACAGACATAAGACCACATTTGCTACTGAATGGGGATCATTCAGTACATTGTTATGCCTTTTGGATTGAAGAAAGCACCGCTATATTTTCAAGAGTTGTTGTAGCTTCATTTAAGGATTATATTCATAAATTATTAGAAATTTATTTTGATGACTGGACAATATTCAAAATTTTGAATAATCATCATGCGAAATTAAGAATGATGTTAGAAAAGTGTAGACAGTATCATATTTCCTTGAATTTGAAGAAGTGTGTTTTCTATGTGCCTTATGGTATTTTATTGGGACACATAGTATGTAAGCAAGGATTGATGGTTGATCCAATGAAGATCGCAATCATCGTAATTCTCCTAGCGCCTAACTCCATGAAACAACTATGCACTACATTGGGGCACACAGGATACTATAGAAAATTCATTAAAGGATATGCGCAAATCATTGTGCCTATGGAGAAATTGTTGAAGAAAGAAGCTAAGTACAGTTGGATTGAATATTGTCAAAAAGTATTTTACACATTGAAAGAGAAAATGGTTACAATGCCTATTCTAGTCTTTCCTGATTGGAATAAACCATTTCATGTACATGTAGATGCTTCATCTATAGCACTTGGCATTGTATTAGCTCAACCAGGCGAGGGAGGCATCGATCACCCCATTTCATTTTCAAGCAGAAAGCTATGTTCAGCAGAAAATAATTATACCACGACAAAAAGGGAAGGCTTAGCTATGGTGTATGCATTGCAGAAGTTTATAAGACATTATCTACTAGGTTCGCATTTCTGTATGTTAACTGACCACTCATGTTTGAAGTACTTGGTCAATAAACTAGTGTTAGGGGGGAGAATATGTCGATGGTTGTAACTATTTCAGGAATATGATTTTGAAATCATTGTGAAACCAGGAAGCTTGAACGCAGGACCTGGCCATCTTTCACGCATCGAGTTAGGTGAAGAACCTAGTAATATGGAGGATAATCTACCAGATGCGAAATTGTTTTCTATCCATATAGTAGATGACTATTTCAGAGATATTGTATAATTTTTTACTACAGGATTAGCACTTCCAGAATTTACTACGCAGCAGAAGAAACAATTAGTTGTAAGAGCAGTTGACTTTACTCTAATTGCGGGAAAATTATACAAATTAGGACCTAGTATTAAAAAGATGAGTACTAGAACATGAAAGACCTATTATACTGGCCGCACATTCAGGTGTATTCGGAGGACACTACAGAGGAAGAGCTATGGTGCATAAAATTTTGAGATCAGGACTATGGTGGCCTACGATACACTAAGGCTCAAAAGAACATTGTCGGAAGTGTGTTGTATTCCAAAGAACATGAAAACCATCTCGTCGAGATAAGATGCCATTTATTCCCCAATTGACATTGCAAGCCTTTGATAAATGTGCTATTGACTTCATGGGACCTATTAACCCAGCAGGAAAGTGAACTGGCTCAAGATATATTATCACAGCTATGGATTACCTAACTAGATGGGCAGAGGAAAAACCAGTGAAGGACTGCAGTGCAGTTACCGCCGCGCATTTCATCTTTGAGAATATTTTGACAAGGTTTGGATGTCCGAAGATTCTAATGAGCGATCAGGGAACCCATTTCTTGAATAGAAATATTGCATCCTTGACAAAATAATTTCAGATCTACCATCATAAGAGCACACCATATCATCCACAAGCTAATGGCACTGTAGAAGCCTTTAACAAACTATTGGAGAATTCATTGACCAACGTATGCAACACAAAAAGGGATGATTGGGATCTTAGAATATTAGCAGTATTATGGGCATATAGAACAACTTGTAAGAAGTTGATAGGTCATACACCTTTCAGATTGGCATATGGACAGGAAGTTGGAATGCCCATGGAATACATAGTACCAAGATTGAGAATTGCAGCATTCACAGATATGGTTGATGATCAGACAATGGATGAAATATTACTGCACTTAGTTGGATTGGAGGAAGATCGCTTCATTGCAAATTTTCACCAACAAGTGCAGAAATACAAAGAAAAGGTATGGCATGATAGACACATCATGAAAAAATTCTTCCAGGTAGGAGACCTTGTACTCCTTTATGATAGCAAATTTATGAAATTTCCTAGAAAATTTAAAATGCATTGGTTAGGACCATACATTGTTAAGCATGTCACTAATGGTGGCGCAGTTCAGTTAGCCACACTACTTGGAGAAAATTTTAAAGGACTTGTTAATGGGAGTAGACTAAAGCCTTACAGGGATGGCCCTACTCTTCCAGGTATCATTTAAGAAATGCAAGAAAATTTGTAAGTGTCAAGTGAGTTTAAATTGGACACTAAAAATAAAGGTGAGAGTCTACACACAGTTTTGGTAAAATGCGAAGTTTTCACAAGATGGAAAGATGTGTAGCGAAGCACACATAGCAAGCGAAGTTGTGAAGTAAAATAAAGGAGTCACACTGCGAAGTAAAAGTTGAGAGAAAGGAAATGCGCAGTGAACCTCGTGATTCTCCTAATTGCTAGCAAAGTAAAAGAAAACTAGTCGTTACAGTTTTTGGTCGGAAAATAGCCATTATAGAGTACTTTTGGGAATCGGATGTTTTCGCATTAAATCCATATTCATCCGTTGAAGACACATTCAACGCAGGGAAAGGACCAAGATCTAAGCAATATTTGGCCAATGAACGTGGAATTTAATGCTAATTTAGCTATTTTTGGGCGCACCTTAGTGTTGTTGCACCTATAAATAGTAAAGACTGCATACTTACTAGTTTTACCGCGAATTTTAATTTTTGCCACCTGTAATTTCCAAGTTTCTACTAGTCACGAGCAATAGTTATTCGATAGTGTATGTCTGAGAAGTCGACCTTAGATGAAATCTTAAGAGACTTCCGACATTTTGTTTTGGAAGGAGTCATGAAGACACCTGTGAAGAAATCTGTCCCAGAGAGAGGTGGATCATCTCAAGTTTTATCACAAAATGTATTAGAGACGAAGCATAAATGCAAGGAGAAGGCCACTGAACAAGAAAATACGAAGGCCGCGAGTATTCCAAAACCATTTACACCAGAACTATCTTGTGACAGGCACATCCTACTTGTTCGAGAGTACATCCCTCCAAGAAAACGAGATGCGCCAGGGGTGCTTCTCATGAACAATCCACAGTATGAGATTCCGCTGCCACCCATGTCAAGTCATGTGCGAATTAAGGAGAATTTGCTTGGTGAAATTCCAGAGTGAAAATTGCCATACCATGACTTGCTCTAAGAAGTAAAGTATTTGCAGTTCCAACCAGATCAATACATGTGCAGGAAACATGATGAATCCAACAAGCAAACAACCATTCAAGCGCAAGACTAGATTGTGCCACTGCAAGCATCAGGGTTGTTGAACTTGCTGCGCATTCTGCACTTTGATAGGAGCCCAGAGCTCATAGCGGTTGTGCACACACTGCTTTCATGCATGCACTGGGGATACTTGTGGTTATACTGCAAGATAGACATCAACATAGATCTCATCTCCCAGATCACACACTTGAGAAAGAGAGGTGATGATCCCGCAGTTGATTTCATGGGAAAAAACAAGGACAAAGAACTTTCCAAGAGAATGAAAAGTGAATTTGGTTTTCTCAAGGGAAACCATGGATATACAAAAACTAGAATAAAGGATCAAGCTACACGGTTCACAGTCCAACTCTTTGCAGGAAAAATCCTAAGGAAATGCAGACCGAACGAGGTGTTGGCCGTTGCAATATCCTTAGCTGTGAAGGCCAAGGATGGACTTAAATACAATTGTGCGAGCTATCTGCTGAACGAATTTCTAGATGATATTCGAGATACACAATATGGTGGACATCAGTTCCATTATAATTGGTTGCTAGTGTTGATCACCTTTGTAGGATGGAAAGAACCTAACTATCAACAAAATGTCCCGGTATTCATTGGAGATTGTCGAGGACCGAGGTTTGAGAACATGTGCACAATCTCAAAGCTAAGATGGATGAAATGGATATTGGCTACAAGGAGCATATTGTTGATTTAGAATCTCAGCAGCAGCCTGGCACTCCGCCGGATGTGAAAGAAGCAAGAGCCGAAGAATTGAAGGCTTCAACATAAAACATCTCCGCAGAGGTGGCGAGATATCAAGACCTACTTGAAGAAATCACCAAGGTATGGGCTATGCTACAGGAAGACCATGAGTTACAGAAAATTCAGGATGAAGTACAATAAAGGCATAAATATCTTGACTCTATGAACATGGCTATGAAGGATTTTCCTCCACGGCAAAGGATCTAGAAGTTTGTAGAGACGAAGGAACTCCAGAAGGAGCTAAAATCGTTAAGGATGAAGGAAGCTGAAACTTTGTCAAAGTTACAGCTGATGCAGAAAGAGGCACTAGCACTTTCTAAGGAAATTGAGGAGAAGTTGCAAAAAATCCAGACAATAGAGAATACAATAAAGGAGAAACTTCAAGAACCGGTCTCAGAGATGGTGCTCGAAATGATTAAGGAGTTTTAGCAAGAGACTAAGGAAACAGTTGCAAGGCTGAGTGCAAATTTTCAGAATTTCGTTGTGAAGTCAAACATCCTAGGGGATGTGCAGTCGAATCATCCCAGTGAAATTGGCTCAGGGGTGAGCCACAAGTAAGTGTTAGGGGCCTGTTGGGTGCAGCCCAAGTGGAGGAATTTTTTATGGAGAAAGTACAAGTTAGGAGAGGCCTAACATTGACCAGTTTTGGGAGAAGCAACTCCGCAATTCCTGGGAGCAGGGTATGGAGAGATGCGAAGTGGAAAGAAAGGACCCTTCCCCTTAATAAAGTTCAAGTACTAAGGACGATCAAGGTAGTTGGAGCAGTTATGAATGAAGCGGTGGATTGTCAGCTACAAAAGAGAAGACTAAAGAAGTGGAATGGTGCAAAGGGTGTGCCAATGTAGTGTCAGATCCGCACGGTCATAACTACGACTATCAAAGAAGCATCAGAGCCAAAGAAGCGGCGCAAAAGGACAGCAGAGCTCTAGTGAAGTTAAGGCAAACCATGTCAACAAGAGAACCATGCCATTTTGGGTTTAAGGGTACTGTGGGGGTTGGACCATAGTTATTGTAAAGATGTGACCTTCGGGCACAATCTATATAAAGGAAAATTTTGTATAAGCAAGGGTTGGTGATTGTAAAATACTTAGAGAGTTAGATCTAGACTGAGAGAGATCTAAGAGAGGAAAATACTCTACAGCTATGTGCGCAGAGATCTATTGTAGAGAAGAGTCTACAGCTAAGTGCGCAGACTGGAACTGTTACCCCTTCCAAGTAATATAATAGCAGTTGTCATGTACATAGCTCCCATCTGAAGGGTGAACCACGTAAATATATGTGTTGTGTGTTTGAATCTATGTTATGATTTGTGTTCATGTATGTTTATGCTTATCTATGTGTTGTGTGGTTTAATAACCTATGACTGCGAAATAGAGGTCACCAACGTACATGAAATTTTATTGCAGAAACTTAAAATCAAGTACATGTAACATTCAACACTTCTTTCCATTCATAAAATAAATAGGATTCAAGATGAATTTCATACCTGGATAATTGACGGTTGATCCAAGCTTTCGAAATCCAATCTTCTTGATCCACTGCTACACGGCTTCAACTAATGGACCTGCAAACAAACAGACTACCTTTCTCAAATAAATTTGACCAAATAAATATAAACAATTGAAATTGAAACTCATATATAAATTCATATGACAGATTCAAACATCAAGTTTATACAAAGGCAAGTGTTGTTGGAAGGGAAATCTCTGATTTTATTTGCATAAATAACAGCTAGTTATACCTGTCCTGCAACTGGCACTGTTGTAATCGGACCCTGGGCTCCTGCTCCTCTTTGATTAAGTATTCCTACAACATTTCTTTACCAAAGTTGTCTCCCTTTTCTCATGCCCCTCCCCTTGTATTTATGGCAATGCTAGGAGGATAGGCTCGAAAGGAATTTGGTTTGGGAAGTTAAGGTAGTTTGAATAACTACCCTAACTAATCCATAATTAGTCATTTTATATATTTTTTCGAGATTTTTAAAGATACCCGTGAGTATATATTTGGAAAATCAGTGAGTGACTTGTGGCTCTTATGTCTTGTAGCTAGTGGGTGCAACATTTTAGATGATTCCTGCAGGTTGTCTGTATAGACACCCGCAGTTAACCCACGTGTTGGCTAGTATAAAAGTCGTGGTTATGCTTTAAAATAGTTACAAAAAATATGTTTATTGAGGAAAGGATTGCAAAGTTCAGATCCAAATCATCTAAGGTCAAGTAAGCTCTTTCTTCCATAGTTTCCTTTTGTGTGACCGATAAGGCAATGTGGTCACGGACGGAGAAGTGCTAATTTGACCAATAACAGATGCCCCCTAATGTATGAGGTCAGAGGGAAAACGATGGCTGAAATGCATTACAATATAGGAAGAGGAGGAGCAAAGAAGCCATGAGATGAAATCACAAACGATACCTAAAATAGAAACAAGGTCAGCAAGCAATTACAATCTTGATATTGGGAGATGTTCAGAATGGTAGAACATGCTCTCCAATACATAACAGAAAAATATGTATATAGCATGGCCACTGAAATACAAGCGTGGATCCATGTCAAAATAGGAGATCATAGACATAACAACAAACTGGATCTATGTCTCATCAAGAGCCAAAAATGGGTGTGTCTCAGTCTTACACAGCTTGGGAAATATCGAAATATGATGATGTTATTATAGGCCCAAGGTCTTCATCCAAACCATCTCAAGGTACGAATCCTAACCATGTGAATAAATGAGTTGATGTCAACCATGCAGGACACCATTTGATTACCGGATATTGATGTGGATCATTGACAAACGCGAGGGAACCCACCAATGATGAAAATGGGGCCCAAAGTACCTAGTACATTCTTACAAGTGTGAATAAGGGGTCTTGAAGTTGAACACCTGAAGAATCCATTGAGAAGGAGACATTGATGTATTCCCACTACCCAATAAAGATGGAAATTTCCACTAAGGACTGCAATCCCCAAGGTACTACAAAAAAATATAAACTTCATTCCCAGAGCAATATGAGTTGAAGTCAATGGGAAGAAGTCCGTTGGAAGGGAGGCCTTAAGGAATCCTCCATCATCCAACACAAGAGATAATCAAAAGTTGATCTGATCTAGAGTAGGACTGAGTACATTATGAAACATACCGATACCAAGGAATGGCCGACACATGAGGTCAAGATAACTGCAGAATGGCCAACATAGGTTGTATCCTTGAACAGTGAGCACGACATGAGAGTGACTTAGGAAGCTTTCAACATAAAGGGACCATGATATAAATAGAATATAGGAGACATTAACAGATTCTCCATATGATTGGAAGAGTAACCAATCAAAGGAGTAAAAAACTATGAGATCAGGTTTATCCTAAGGCCAAAACTAGAAACCAACTTGTTTGATAGACTCAAAAAGGTTCTATGTTCAAGGATAGACTGTTTCCATAAATGAAATGAAATAATAGAGATTTCCCTTCCCTTTCTCTTTTTGTTAAAAAATGTGTTTTCTTAGTTTTAACGAGCATGAAAAGAAATCTTGATAATATCTTTCTTGTTAATTTTAATGAGCCCAAGAAAGCAAACTCTATAGTCCTTCATTTTTAAAACAAGATCGAAGAGGGGAGAATAGAATGCATGGTGTAAGTCCAACCATTTGTAATTTAACGAGTCCATGGGAGGGAAAATCAGGACCTTATTCATGTTTTAACGTGTTTGAAGAAGAGATAGACTAATACTCGATAGTTTATGGATCCGTGGATTTTAATATCGAGCTCGGATCTGTATGTGCTCGCCGGTGTTTTCAGTTTTAAGGAGTCTGAAAAACTTAAACAAAAACTCCATACACCTACTCGTGGATTTTAATATCGAGCTCGAGTTGGTATGTGCTA
The DNA here is from genome assembly GCA_027924585.1 of Larix kaempferi. Taxonomy (NCBI): domain Eukaryota; kingdom Viridiplantae; phylum Streptophyta; class Pinopsida; order Pinales; family Pinaceae; genus Larix; species Larix kaempferi. The sequence goes on from BSBM01001754.1 coordinate 6,324,951, forward strand.
GCCGGTGTTTTCATCTTTAGGGAGTCTGAAAAACTTAAACAAGAACTCCATAATGTACTTTTTTGTAAAGTTAGCCTCTTCGCCCAAAAAAGTGTAAAAGTGTATGAGAGAGGACTCTTCTAATCAACATGACTAGAGTATACCTTTTTCTTAAGTAATCCACAAAGATCGGGAAAGGGGTAAACTTATATCTAAGTGGATATCTATTCAAGTCCTTTAACGAGTTTGAACAAGACAAGTATGCTCGACAATCTTGTTAATTTTAAAGAGTCTAACAAGAGCATGAAAAAACTCCATCGAAATAGGGAACTTAATATTAGATAAAAATTATGTACAATGTATAAGTTCCTTGATATGTCAAACGACGGGCAGACTGTAGATAGAATCAACGTCAACGGATTAGCAAAAAATGGTAGTTGAAAGTGAACAAAGGAGATTCAAAATGACATAAAATGACAAAATAGATCTAATGTGTTGAGCTAAACTGACATGTCAAAAAGAAAACAAACCTTTGTATTAATCACTTTTTTCAACTGATAATGATAAAAGCGCCTTTTAAAGCTTTACCTAATCAAATCAACTCAAAAAAGGTAATTATGATTAAATAAAATTAAAAAGGGAATTTGAAACTATATATAGGGGGTAAAAATTTAAAAATAATTTGTATAAATATTGTCAAATTAGAAACATAACTCACAAAACCATCTTACCATTGGAGAAAAAGAGAAAAAACCTCTTACTTCAAACGTTGATTACGATCAATCCGGGAAGCGGAATCAAACTTCGTCACTTGCAGGTAAGCTATCTATGCCTGCTCTATCAATTTAATCCATTATTTTAAGTTTTTAATGATATTTTTGGGGTTTTTAAGCAAGTTTTAAAACTAGGGCTTCGTAACCACGAGTCTGGCTGGGTAAAAGTCACGGGCACGTGAAAAGTGTGCATGTTTACTACAAGGAGACTCGTAGGTACCTGACTCTGTTGAAAAGGTGAAGCCGTGGGTGCCGTGGTTCAAAAGAAAAAACCAAAAACTAATGCATGGAATGGAAATGGGTGATGCGGGATGGTTCTAACTTGGAGAGAGAGGTAGCATGAGGCCATGGCTGGGAATGCTATGGGGGATCCTCTTACATTGAACACGTTAAAGAGGTGTGGTATCTTAAAAAAAATTCATACAACAAAAATGTGTGCGCAAATGCACCTCCTTCAAATGCTTGTGGGATATTGGGATGTCGATCATGGCATGTTCAATATCCAAGGAGAGATGTTGGATATCACCATTGATGACATATATTTCATAACCGCTCTATCTTGGCGAGGTGAGGTGGTGAAACTCAAAGGAACATTCAGGGGAGCTGTTTCTTTGTCTATTCAAGATTACATCAACACCTACTATGTAGATGGCACCAAAAAAAGCAGGAGCCAAGTTCCAATTGCGCAAATTGCAAGTTTCCCATTAAAAGTGATCTTGAGTACAATAAATCGGATCGGGAGAAGTGCGACACAACACTTGGCCTCACGAAACTATATGCAGATAGGTGTAGAATGTCTATGCAATGTTATATTCGACTGGTGCTCAGGATTACTGGTGAACATGAAACACCAGTTGACATAATGCAAGACAGGGAAGAAAAAGAATTTTGGATACAGTAGTATATTAGGCACCTTTTTCTTCGAGAGAGTCCCCTCTCTTAGTCCGGGCATAGCCCTACTAGCCTTGAACCCCTGTGATCCATTGATGACTCGGTGGGGTGATATATTCCTACGTGAGGGTGGTGGCGAAACAAGCTTGTCATACTCCGAAGAGGATTATCTGGGGTGGTGGAGCCTCCATGTACCAGCACTAGAGTAGCTTCCTTATGCGGCTATGGATTTTCGAGGTGATCCTGAACTCATGCTGCATCCAGGGGCATCTTGGGGAGATATAGGTACCAAAATGTGTTTTTTGTTTTTGAAAAATTATTTAATTTTTATGTATTTTTTATATATAATTTTTACAATGAGTATGAGTACTAAAAGTATACATTTTGTGCAAATGTGGGAGCAACGAGACATGCTGGGAATCCTAGAGTATACATATGACCAACCGATCCAAGTGTTGCGGATACTATGTTGAGGGGCATTAAGGGGAAGATGAGTCAATTGAATCACGATATCCCTACATACAAAATAGAGCGAATGCGGCTCGATATGCAGGAACATGTAGTAGGGGTTCCCCCATCCTAGATTTGGTTACTTAGGAAAGTAGTCAGGATAGTCATTTGTTATAGAGAGGTCATAACAGAGCTAGTTGAGGCTCCTCCCTCTCCAAAGGGAGAGTGACATATTATTTTTTGAGGTTGTTTATGCCCACTTTGTATATTTTGACAGTAGTTTACTCAAACTCATATGTATTTTTAAGACCATATATATATAGAGAGAGAGACAATATCGATTATATACATGTTATCTTATGTTTTTTATATGTTATTGTGTATGATACAAATGCCATTCAAGAACATAATTTGCATATGCATTAGCTAATGTATTAAAATTCCTTGAAATATGTTGATATGTAATGTAATCAAAATGTCTTTCAAGTAATCTAACTCGCAAAAACTGGCGTAGCAAAGAAGGATCTTGAACCCTATACTCACCCGTCAACTGAAGTACTACTAACTGCAAATCGAGTCTGACCTCCAAACATGAAATGTTGTGATGGATAGCATCTCAGAGTAATTCGATAACCGCACTATACTCATCTGCGTTGTTCGTCGTAGGGCCCAAACAAGCACCTCCTGAAGAAACAAGTTGGCTAGAGGGTGAGTAAATAACCCAAGCCGCTGAAGCCAACTAGCGAGTGTGGCGACTAGCGCCATCAGCGAATCCTATGAAGCACTCGGTTGTCATCTGAAACCACAATCCAGAAGACACATAAGATGATAAATCCAAAAGAGATTAATTCTACAAAGCATGTACAACTATTGTACAAGAAAAAGCATGTAGGCCTAAGCATAATACTTTTTCAAGTAGAGCCCATTTCTAGGCTTGGGAAACTTATAACCATCATAATCTGTCAACTTGTAAGATCCCCTATTCAGAACTTTAGAAACAATATAAGTTCCGAGCCAAATGAATTTGAACTTGCCTACCCCCAAGGGATCCTTGTCTTGGTCGTAGACCAAAACAAGGTCTCTTTGTGAGAAAACCCTTGGTTTTACAGACTTATCATACTGATGTTTAACTCTTATCTTATGAGCTTCATTCACAGTGAGTGCATCATGGCGATCCTCATCTAAATGCTCTAAATGAAGCAAACGCTCTTCCAAAGAAGAAGCTTTGGGAAGTAGCTGGATAGACAACTTCAAATATGGAATCTTGCATTCAACTAGTATGACTGCCTCCAACTCGTGAATGAGTTGAAAAGGGGAAAAACCTGTAGCAGTCTTAATGTTGGATCGATAGGCCCAAAGAGCCGGATACAGCATGATGTGCCAGTTTGATATATTGGCATTAACGGTACGTTGAAGAATAGTTTTCAAAGTTTTATTTACCTCTTTGAATTTCCCATTCTCCTGCAGATAAATGAAGATGAGTTTTCTCGTCAAAAGCCTAGCATAGTGTATAAATTGATCGTCATGTTGTTTTGGAAATGTTTACCATGGTCGGTGATGATCTCCTTTGGAATACCAAACCTGGAAATGATTTGATTGAATATGAAATAAAATTATGTTTTTCCATTTTCTTTCACAGTATGAATTTCCTCGACCCACTTCGTAAAGTAGTCAACATAAACTATGATATGGTGATGTCCTCCAGTCGAAACTGGATTATAAGTCATAAAATCAATCCCCCACTTGGTGAAGGGACCTGCTGTGATAATAGGGTGAAGAGGAGCTGGGTGTGCTCGCATTTTCTTTGTGAAAAATTGACATGGTTGGAAATGTTTCACGGCTTCCACGCAATATTTAAATATGGTGGGCCAAAAATACTCAGCACGCGGTATTTTCTAGGTTGTTTCCAACCTAGAAATATGACCCCCATAGGATCCACTATGGGCATCATTCAATATTGACTCAGCTTCATCCGGAGTCAAACAACGGTGTAATATGGAATCTACCCCACATCTATAGAGCATGTTAGAAATAATGAGGTAGTTCTTGGCATGATGCCTAAGATTTTGTGTTCGTCTATAGAGAAATTCGACGGACACTTCAAAGCCTCGAGATATATTAAAATGTCTCCATATCATGCATCAGAGGTCGCAATGAGAAAAATATGTTCATCAAGTAATGACGAATATTCCTCATTGCTCGTTACATCACTAGGAAACTTGGAGATAATCTCGGCGAAAACCAAAGAAATTTTTGACTTAGCAGATTGGAATGTTAGGTCAAATTCTTGCAGAATGACAATCCATTTATTAAATTTCCCTTCGATGATATGTTGGGTTAATACATATTGAAAAGGATTAACATCCACTATAACTGTGGTGGTTCACAACAAAATATAATGGCATAATCTATGAATGGCATAGACAGTAGCTAATGCCAATTTCTCGACGTGACGGTATTTAAGTTTAGGAGTTACAAGTGCGTGAGAGAGATAATAAATGACATGCTCTTGGAGCTTGTCATCCTCCTGAACCAGGACTATGTTGATCGCTGAAACAAATGCCGCTAGATATAGAAGGAAATCCTTAGTATAATCTGGTGGGCTCAATAAGGGGAATGATAATAATTCCTTTTTCAAAGCGTCAAACGAAGTTTGTGCAACTGCATCCTAGAAAAAATGGGTATCTTGCTTAAGCAATCGCATGAATCCTTTAGTGATCTTTGCATAGTTGATAATAAATAGTCATAGAAATTAGACATGCCTTGCGGGATTTGAAGTTGTCTGATGGTGTGAGGAGGAGGCAATTTTATAATAGCCTCAACTTTCATAGGATCGACCATAATCCCATTACTAGATACAATAAAACCTAGTAAACGTCTAGACTCAATGCAGAATACACATTTGTTAGTATTTAACCAGATCTTGTAGTATCTGCATCGTTCAAACACGAGACGTAAATGGTCAGGATGATCTCGTCTCTTACAAGATCGCGCAGGGAGATCATCCAAATATGGTTCAACTACGTGTTTGATGTCATGGAAAGAGAATTTCATAGCTCTTTGGAAAGTAGCTCCAACATTCTTCAATCCGAACGACATTTTCCTATAGGCAAAGGTACCCTAGGGACAAATAAAATCCGTCTTGTGTTGGTCTTCGTGTTTAATTTGGATTTGGTTATATCCCAAAAAACTATCCATGAAAGAGAAAATTTCATGGCCTGCACACACATCAATGATTTGATCTATGAATGGTGTGGGATAATTATCTTTTGGATAGGATTTATTAAGGTCCCTAAATTTCGTACATACGCATATGGTCCCTTGCCTTTTATCGACTAGAAATGGGTTAGAAACCCATTTCGTCATGTCGATAGGATAAATGAAGTCGGCCTTAAGGATATTTTCAAATTCAGCCTTCATGATTGCATCCTTCCTAGGTTTGACCGGACGAAGTTTTTGTCGTACTGGTTTGACATTAGGATAAGTCTTGATGATGTGCTTAATAATAGAGAGGTTGATGCCTGGCATCTCCTTGTAAGAACAGGAAAAAACATCATGGAATTCCTTAAATAAGTTGGTGCACAAAGTGATATCCTATGGAGAACAATCTGATCCAATGAAAAAAATTTCCACAACGTTAGGTTTGGTGGAAATATTGATCGGTATGGTCGTCGAAATGTTCGCCATATTACCTTTAGCATAAATCGTTTGTTTCGATTCCCACCAGGTCTCAATGAAAACTCTCCTTTCTCAATCTTGTTCAAATCTGGAAGAAAATAGGACCTATGATACATATGTTCCCATGGATGATTCATACCTACCATAGCTTCCAGGATGGCTTCGTCAGAAGGCAAAATAATATCTAAACAATCAAAAGAATGTGTGGATTTAACTGACCATGCAGGTGCATAATCAATATCTGAATCTGTTGAGACTAACAGAGTCGAGATATAATCTATCACATCATTTTTCGATTCTTGGTAAGCCACTTCTATGATGGATAAGGGCACAATTGGTTCTTGTTAAGTAGGAAGGATCCACGGATCAGTTATTTGATTAACCGTAAAAACTTCTCGAGAGGATATGTCGGTGGTACTCATTAAACCAATGTATTTTATAGGAGTAGGTAGATCAAAAGTGCCCATCAAAGATGAATACATACCTACTCATAAGCTCTCACTGGGAGGACGAGCTTGATCAAACCAAGGGATCTTCAAATCCGACATAGTTGTTTTTTTTTTCCGAGCGAAGGATAGTTGATCGATTGTGACGACCTTACCTTCATGAGGAAACATAAACACTCAGAAAACGGATGAGGGAATGGCTTGCATAGCGTATGTCCAACTTCTTCCCAAAAAAATATTGCAGTCAAGAGAAGCAACCACAACTTCTACCTCCACTAACACTACTTCAACTAATGGACCTGCAAATAAACAGAATACCTTTCTCAAATCAATTTGAACAAAATAAAGATAAGCAATTGAAATTAAAACTCATATATAAATTCATATGACAGATTCAAACATCAAGTTTATACAAAGACAAATTCTATTAGAAGGGAAATATATGATTTTATTTACATAAATAACAACTAGTTATACCTGTCCTGCAACTGGCATTGTTGTAATTGGACCCTGGGCTCCTGCTCCTCTTTCTTGAGTAAGTATTCCTCCAGCATTTCTTTACCAAATTTGGCTCCCTTTTCTCAATCCCCTCCCCTTGTATTTATGGAAAGGCTAGGAGGATAGGCTCGAAACGCAGTTGGTTTGGGAAGTTAAGGTAGTTTGAATAACTTCCTATATAATCCATAATTAGTCATTTTATATATTTTTTCAAGATTTTTAAAGATACCCACGAGTATATATTTGGACAACCAGCAAGTGACTCACAGATCTTATGTCTTGCAGCTAGCGGGTGCAACATTTCAGATGATAAACGCGGCTTGTCTGTATAGAAACCCATAGTTAACCCCGCGTGTTGGTTAGTATCAAAGCCATAGTTATGCTTCAAAATAGTTACAAAAAATATGTTTATTGAGGAAATGATTGAAAATTTTCGATCCAAATCATCTAAGTTCAAGTAAACTCTTCCATCCATAGTGTCCTTTTGTGTGACCGACAAGGCAATGTGGTCACAGATGGAGAAGTGCTCATTTGACTAATAACAATATGTGTTTTCATATGAATGTAAATGAGAATGATATGTTAATTAGAGGAACACATATGTATGAACATTGTGAAGTTGTGTTAAGTATGGAAAATGTGTAGTTAGCATAGTAAAGGTAGCAATGATTCAGCAAAGTCTGTAGGTTGTTGAGAACTATGGATTGCGCAGTCACATATTGGTAATAATCTGTTAAGTAGATGTTGAGTAAGCTGCGCATAACAAGCTTTCATAACCTAATCGCATGTCACCAAGGTTGCAAAAACTCGATTCTATAACCACCCAACTTCAATTTGGGTGAGACTTCAGCCTGTTCACATTTTGATGCCAAAAGGGCCAGTGAAGGTGTAATGTCCCCATCTCTGCTAAAAGTTTTACTTACTCAATTTTTGTCTACCTTACATGATGACACTATTTAAAACCTAAACTAGTTCCCGCAATGCAACCTAGAGTGGAAAAAGGGCATGGTGAACAACAAGGGGGAGAGTTTTTAAGTTTTTATAGGCGTGGTGTTCTTTGGCTTTGATTTAGCTTCTGAACCTAAATTAAGTTAAATTTAATTATGATATATGTCTATGTGGCTTTTGAGTAAAGCAGGATAACTATTGTTATCAGAATACATAGGTATATGTATTGCCTAACATATATGTGTGTGTGTGTGTGTGTGTGTGTTTTTAAATGAGATATTATAAAATTTTGGAAATACATATATTTTATCTATATATTTATGCTTGTGTATGCTTATGGGGAAATGTATATATATATTTTTATTTATATGTTGATGCTTTTATATAAGCATATAGAAATGAATATTACATGGATATTTATGCTTTTATATTTGAAAAAATATATATATGTGCAATCTAGAGAGGGTGTTGACTTTGAGTTTTCATTTATCATTTTCTATTTTAGTTGTATCTAAGTGAAGGAGAAATGATGGTGGCCTCTCTATAAGAGAGATGAGCCCTTTTTAATCTGAATAGTATTTTATTTTGGGATTCCTATTCATTATTTGAAAAGCACAAACCCTAGAGTATATGTTTTTTGGGGGGATATGAAAATGAAATTGATTAATTTTATTGGAACCTAGTTTTGGGGATGGTTGCGTGAAGATTTCGGGGGGCAAGCAGAGGAATCCAAACCCATGCTTCAATCATTGTATGAGGGATCAATGTTTTTCTGAACTCTGTAATGTTCATGGAGAGAAAAACGCCTTGGAAGCTCTGTATTTTCTTCATGGGATTGATTGAAATCGTTTTTTGAACTCTGTAATGGGCATTGTGATTGGGAAAACGATTTTGGAACTCTGTATGTTCATTGTATTGCTTAAAAACGCAATTTCCTGATCATGGTTTTGGGGAAAACGTTTTTGGAATTGCAATATGTTGTATTCAAAGTTGAAGCTCTACATTTTGTGCATTGTAATTGATTAATTGCATTGGAATATCTATATTTCCTCATGGGTTTGATTGACCAAGTTTTTGGGCATCTCTGTAATGTTCATTGAGTCAAAAACGCATTAGAATCTCTGTATTTCTTCATGGGATTGATTGACCACATTTTTGGGCATCTCTGGAATGTTCATTGAGTAAAAAATGCATTGGAATCTCTGTATTTCTTCATGGGATTGATTGACCACGTTTTTGGGCATCTTTGGAATGTTCATTGAGTCAAAAACGCATTGGAATCTCTGTATGGATCATGGGTTTGATTGAAAACGTTTTGGCATTTCTGTAATGTTCATTGAGTTTGAAAATGCCTTTGGCATCTCTGTATGGCTCATGGGTTTGATTGAAAACGTTTTGGCATTTCTGTAATGTTCATTGAGTTTGAAAACACCTTTGGAATCTCTGTATGGCTCATGGGTTTGGTTGAAAATGTTTTGGCATTTCTGTAATGTTCATTGACTCTGAAAACTCCTTTGGCATCTCTATATGGCTCATGGGTTTGATTGAAAACGTTTTGGCATTTCTGTAATGTCCATTGAGTTTGAAAACGCCTTTGAGCTTTGTATTTCTTCATGGGTTCGATTCAAAACGTTTTGGCATTTCTGTAATGTCCATTGAGTTTGAAAACGCCTTTGAGCTCTATATTTCTTCATGGCTTCAATTCAAAACGTTTTGGCATTTTTGTAATGTTCATTGAGTTTGAAAACACATGTGAGTTGTATTTCTTCATGGGTTTGATTCAAAACATTTTGGCATTTCTGTATGTATTCATTTGAGTTTGGAATCAAAACGTTTTGACATATATGTATGTATTCATTGAGTTTGGAATCAAAACGATTTTGGAAGCTCTGTAATTTCTTGGCGTTTCCATCGAACTTATGAATACTCGGTTGGAATCTTTGTATGAGTGCTACAATACCTGTATTTTATTTAGTTGGTTTCCACCGGAATCGTGGTTCTGTATGATGCCACTAATATGCTCTGTATTTATTTCGCTGTTGTGAATTTACAGGTTGGAGACACACTCTGTATTTAAATGATTAGAATGCATTTTTTGCATATTGATTATGTTTACATAAACATTTATGATGCTAGTGGAATCTCAGTTGTGTTTGACATTGAATGCATTGGTGTGCATGTCAAATGCATTGATTGTGTATGCATTCATCAAGTTTACGTACACATAATTAAGGGTTGTATCACATTACATCTATATGTTGCATGTCGAATGCATTGTTTACATGTTGAATATGTTTACATATACATTTATGATGCTAGTGGAATCTCAGTTGTGTTTGACGTCGAATGCATTGGTGTGCATGTCAAATGCATTGATTGTGTATGCATTGATCAAGTTTACATACACATAATTAATGGTTGTATCATATGACATCTTGTGGTTGCATGTTAAATGCATTATTTGCATGTCAAATTCTTTTCTTATGTTTCACATACATAATTAATGCTTGTATCACATGACATCTTTTGGTTGCATGTCAAATGCATCTCTTATGCTCATATACATAATTTATGATGTTTGTATTGCATGATATCTTGTGGTTGCATGTCGAATGATTTTCTTATGTTTCACATAGATATTTATGATGCTTGTATCACATTATATCTTGTGGTTGCATGTCAAATGCATTATTTTGCATGTAGAATGCTTTTCTCATGTTTCATATACATATTTATGATGCTTGACATCTTGTGGTAGCATGTCAAATGTGTTTCGTATGTTTCATATACATATTTGTTATGCTTGACATCTTGTGGTTGCATGTCGAATGCATTATTTCCATGTTGAATGCTCCTCTTATGTTACATATGAATTTCACATCCCGCTTGATGTCAAATGCATTGAATTGTATGCATTGATTAAGTTTACATACATATTTATGATGCTTGTATGACATGATATCTTTTGGTTGCTGTTGTAGGGAAAATGCACCTATAGTTCAGGGGAGAAACTACCAACTTACGGTGATAAAGATAGACTTACAAGCATTTTGCAAGTACAACAAATAAATGAAGAGATTAGGGTTTAGAGATGTAGACACCTTATTTAGAAGGTTGATCCTAGCTTTGCCTCCCTCGCTCTTCAATGCTTATCCAGTGTCGCAATGCCCAGACCTGTAAAACAACTTGATACCCTTCTCAAACACATTTGACTACATATATAAGACTGATATCCATAATATAAAGAGACATCAAACTATAATCAAACAGTAATCAAATCTAAGACACATTAATAGGTCATATTTGGAAAGAGAAGAACGTCTGATCTTTATTAATGAATGAAAGCAAGTACATAAAGTTATACCTTCCTTCAAGCTTGGCACTTCACGAAACCTAGATTCAAGGTCTCCTGCTTCTGTTCTCCAAGGATTCCAGCCTCTAAGTAATTGTACTAGGGTTTACCAAAACTGAAGCACAAGAGAGGAGGATTAGGGTCTCCATTCCTCCAGCATAACTTTGTAATTGGGCTTATTCCCCTCACATGGCCCTTCTACCCTCCTTATATAGTCAGTGAGGAAGAGGAAAAGAAGTTATAACCGCTCAAGAGGTTTCCCAACCAACTTAGCTTACTCGAATTTCAAGATTTTGACCAAAACAGGGGTGTACGCTACTCTACAGTATACAAAGTCACGTACACATGTAATTGAGTGCTACTTTAATGAAGCAAAGTTGCATACACATGCTACTATTTCAACAGTGGAGTCGCGCTCATGTTAAAAAATGGCCAAAAACAGGCTTTTCTGCTCATTTTCAGGAGATGGTTTGGTCTGGAAAAATGTTCCTAAGGGTCATATACATTAAATGGGTCAAGAATGAGGTAATTTCAACCATTTTTAGTGTCCCAAATGACTCCTCCATCCACAAATTTCCTATTGTGTGACTGAACTTGATCTCAAGAAATGTCATCATGCGACCAAGGGAAGCAAGTGTCGTCACGGACGGAGAGGTGTCATTTCAAGCTATAATAGATGCCCCATAATGTATGAGGTCAGAGAGAGTGCAGAAAATGATGGCCGAAATACATTATAAATAACAAAGAGTTGAATCATGGAGGAACGGAGAAACCAAGAATCATAGGCTCAAATGAAGTACCTGAAAACAAAGGCAATGTCAGACAAACTTATCAATGGGGTAACTGTCCATGTTCAAATGGTGGAACATGACCTCCAAGAGGATACAATAATGATCCAAATACTGATGCATATATCATGGCCACTAAAATACAAGCGTGGATCCATGAGGAACATAAGTGTAAACATAACCACATAAATACAAGGTGGATCTATGTCAAAAACTAGAGAACATAGCCATAGAGAACAAGATGGATCTATGTCTCATCAAGAGCCCAAAAAGAGTGTGGCTCAGTCTTGTGCAACTTGGGAGATAACATAAATGAGGTGATGCTATCGAGGATCCCAAGGTCTTCATCCAAAAAACAACCCAAGGTACAAACCTATCCATGCGAATAAATGAGTTGATGTCGAACATGGGAGGTATCATTTGATTACCGGTCATTGATGTATATCGTTAACAAACGCGAGGGTATCCACCAATAATGAAAATGGAACCCAAGGTACCTAGTACATTCAAGCAAATGCGAATAAGTGGTCTTAACGTCGAACACTTGAAGAATCCATTGGATAGGAGACATTGATGTATTCCCATCTATCCAATAGCGAGGGAAACTGCCACTAATGACTGCAATCCCCAAGGTACTAACCGAAACTCTAAACTTCATTCCCAGAGCACAATGAGTTGAAGTTGATGGGAAGAGGCCCGTTGGAAGGGAGGCCTTAATGCATCCTCCATCATCCAACACGAGGGACACTCAAACAGGTATGAGCTGATTTGGAGTAGGACTAAACACATGATGAAACATACTGACACCAAGGAATGGCCGACACATGAGGTCAAGGCAACTGCAGAATGGCTGACACAGGTTATATCCTTGAACAGTGAGCACGACACAAGAGTGACTTAGGCAACTTTGAACACAAAGAGACCATGATACAAATCTGCAATGTAGGAGACATTAACAGATTCTCCAAATGAGTGGAAGACTAACCAAACAGAGGAGTAGGAACTCTGAGATCAGGTTTACCCTAAGGCCAATGCTAGAACCCAACTTGTTTGATAGACTCAAAACAAGTGCTTTGTTCAAGGATATAGTCGACTTGCTGCCATCATATTGAAATATATTTTAACATTCTTCCCTTCCCTTTCCTTTTTCATTTTTTAACGAGCTTGACAAAGAAATAAAGCATGCTCGAAGGTATTTTCATATTTAAGGAGTCTGAAAAACCTAGAAGAAAACTCCATACACCTATTCGTGGATTTTATATCGAGCCCAGATTGGTCTGTGCTCGGCGGTGTTTTCTTGCTTATAGAGTTGAAAAACATAAACAGTCCTCTATACACCTATCCGTGGATTTTATATCGAGCCCGGATTGGTATGTGCTCAGCGGTGTTTTCTTGTTTATAGAGTTGAAAAACTTAAATAGTCCTCTATCAACCATCTCGTGGATTTCACATCGAGCCCAAGTAGGTGAATGCTCGCTTGGTGTTTTCACATTTTGAGAGTCTGAAAACCCTAAAGATGACTCCAAAGGTCCTTTTTCGTAAAGTTAGTCTCCTTCCTAGAAAAAGTGTAAAATGATGGAAGAAGAACTCTTCTAGCACATACAAGAGTATACCTAGAGTATACCTTTTCCGTAAATTATCGATCAAGGCTCGGAAAAGGGGTAATTCTATACCTAAGTGGATGTCGGTTTAGTTATTTTAACGAGCCCAAAAAGACAACTATGCTGAGCAAACTTTTCCTATTGAAGGAGTTTGAAAAGAGCTTAAAAGAATTCCATAGGGATCTTTTCCGTAAAGGTTTAACGAGTCCAGAAAAGTAAACTCATGACCTCCTTACTATTTTTAATGAGCTCAAAGGAGATACACAAAATGCTCACAACTTTCTTACTGTTTTTAATGAGCTCGAAGTGAAGATGAAATAAATGCTCATAGCCTCCTTACTGTTTTTAACGAGCTCGAAGGAAAAGGTGGAAGAAATGCTCGTAACCTACTTACTGTTTTTAATGAGCTCGAAGTAAAGGTAGAAGAATGCTCAAAACCTACTTACTCTTTTTAACGAGCTCGAAGTAAAAGAAGAATGCTCGAAATGGGAGGAGACGAGTGTCAGGGACATGCGAAACTAGCTCCAAGCGCATGGAACAAAGCTATGCCTAATGCAAGGAACATGAGCAAGATAAGTACACTCAGGGTGTGTCTCTTCCAGGTAAAAGGTGTCAAATTGCAAAGGCAAAATGATACAAGGCTTAGCGGAAATGAGATCAAAGATGGAGGCTTATATAACGAGCTAAAAGTGTGGAAACTGGCTTCAAGCTCATTAGCACAAGTGGGATCATAACAGATGCACATACAACTTAAACATAAAGATGGGAGCCTTATCAGGGATGTCCAGAAATAGATGAGGAAGAAAGATATGAGGCTTCTTCTCAAAGTCATGGTAAATCTAAAAAGGCTCCCAAGCCTATGAGAAAAACTCAGCATGGGCACTAGAATGGCATAAGGGTGCTGACTAGGGTGACCCATGATAGGTAGGCTCTGTTGTCGAACTGGTGCACAATGCATAAAGAGATGGTTAACACACCAATATCCAACAGGTTCGACCCTATGGCGAATTTGGATGGAAAAAGGTTCAAATGCAACATAACAGCAGGGAAGCCTAAACCTATATGCAAGGTTCCGAATATACCTGACATGGTCGCACAAGGTGTCGAAAAAGACCAGTAAGCAAGTATACATCCAGCTAAGAATCTTGTCTCCAAGAAACATTAGTACTAGGATCATATCTAAAACATATGTAAAGAAAGACCCGATACAAGTCACTGTGGTAGAAATACTTTCAACTTCACTATTATCAACAGCAGGCATAAACAAGGTAGATTTTTCAAATGAAGACTCTATGGTACCCAAGCCCGAGGACTTACAATCAACAAGATCAACTTCAGGATGAAGATCAAAGTTGAAGGACATGATGGAATCTGCAGAAACAAATTCATCATCACGGGAGTTGAAAATTCTAGAAGCATAATCAAACTCAGCAGGAACACCGATTTGCGGATCTATAGGAGAGTACAAAGACTCAACAGTAGGAAGATCATACTTTAAGGTCAAACCAGGGCTGGACATAACTACAACTGGATCAACATCCAAATGAATGGCAGACTGTACTATGGACTCTAGGAAAACTTCATCAGAAGGAAGTATATCATCCCAGATAGAACACATATCTAAACATTCAGATGGAGGTGTCACTTGGTCAAAAGCTGGGACCAAGTCCCGAGAAGGTAAGCATGAATTCAGATACTTCTTCTCAGTAGCATTTGAACTCAAGGAACAATATGCCACAACATTCCCATGTGACATAGTAGTGCCTAATGACGAGGGATCAGACTGGTCTACAGTTGGGTAATTAGGAGGATCAACGAATGCAAGCTGGTCGATAGTGACAATGTTTTCGTCATGAGGGAAATGCATCACACGAAAAAGCGTAGACACCACAGCATGCAGAGCATAAATTTAATCACGCTCGAGGATCATATCAAAGTCCACATGGTCCTTTAAAACCATAAAATCAACTAAGACTGTTTTTCCACCCAAGGTAATAGGTACCTGACGGAGGAATCCGATCGGTTCACTAGGTCTTCTATCAAAGGTCAACGGCCAATTAGCAGCTGGAATAACATTAGGGAAACCCAAATCTCTCCAAGCATAAGCGGATAAGATACTAACATAAGCACCTTCATCAACAATGCATCGATCAACCATATGGTTCTCGATATCAACCTTTATCTGGAAAGGTGTCGAAGAAGGAAGACGAGGCTCGGCTAGACTATTCCAATCAAAGGAAACAATCCTAGGACTTGGTAGGGGTTCACATGGCACAGATGAAGTGTCCCCTTTTTCAGGAATATCCAAACTGGTAATGCAGAAGACTTCAGCAATAGGTGCATCAATCTCTGAAGGACTGATGGGATTGGTCGAAGATTGCATCGATTCAATCACTTCACTCTCCAAAGGAAGAGTGGGGTCGACCAAAGATTGCATTGGTTCAACCACTTTATCAACCAAAGGTTGATCTGACTGCAGGGAATCTATAGACAACTCAGGAACAGAGGTTCCTTCAGACATGGACCACACTCTTCGTGCCTCTGGAATGGCAGGGCATCGGTGAGTAAGGTGATCTCCCTTACAAAGTTTACAAGGGAACTTTGGTTTCTGTCCTATAGGTTTAGACTCCTTTACAATGTCAGTACTCTCAGCATGACTAGCATTGGCTGACAGCTTGCCCCCAGCATGACTCACAGAGGCTGGTTGCTCAGAAGCATCAGACTTTTGAACTAAGGACCACACTTTTTGCACTTCTGGAAGTACAGGGCACAAGTAAGTAAGGTGATCTCCCTCACAAAACTTACAAGGGAACTTAAGCTTCTGTTTGTTTGGTTTGTCGACAATGTCAACTCCCTCAGCATGACTTGCAGTGGCTGATCTGGTGTCTCCAGTATGACTCACAGGAACTGGTGACTTGTCATTAATATGACTAGCAGTTATCAATGACGTGTCCTCAACATGATTGACAGTGGTTGAAGACAAACTTTCAGTATGATTTTCAGTGACTAAAAGTTTTCTCCCAGCATGACCTCCAGAGGCTGGATAGGTGCCCCCTGCATGACTTGTAGAGGAAGGGTGCTTGCCCCCAGCATGACTTGCAGAGGCTGGGTTTCTGCCCCCTTGTTTTGGCATCTTCTTGTCATTCTTCCTTCGTCTATTCCTTTTAGACTGTTGGTTACTAGTATTGCTACTTTCGCCACATGAGGTAGAAGGAGGAGGAGAAGATGTTATTGGAAAGGGAGGCACAAGGTTCTGATGCTCTTGATTTGAGGTGTCCACAAAAGAAGCGTCAGGAGCATGCAAGGCATTTGGAGTGGAAAACAACCAAACCGGCAGCCCAATAGTGAATCCAGGAAGATTCAGAGTAGCCATTAACAGAGCACCAATGTTTCTAATGAATGGAACAGCACAAGGATCCCCCGAAACAGGGGTACCTTGATTGGCACTCGCCGGAATGCTAGACATAGTTTCTCGCTCAAGTGAACAAGAAGTTCCCTGAGGAAAACTAAAACAAGTAGCACAAAGAGCACACCACTAAAAAAGGTCCTAAGTAAATCAAACCAGGCAAACAGATGCCTTCCAGAGAAGAGTCTGGGATGATGAGGGCCCAAAACATATCAACAAAGGATGAAGGACAGTTACCCGAGGTCCACAATACAATGACTAAGGGTGCAAGCGCTGGAATCACCCAACTGCCCTCCCAAAGACCTGCAAGGGATTTCCTCCCATGTCTGTCCTAGGTACAGCAGATATACCCTCCGCTGTCACCTGTGTATGAACCTATCGTCAGATACTAAGGATACACCGAAAACTCCTGGGGGAACAGTCACCGGTCGAATCAGAAAGCGTGGGTAGGGTAACTGAGCTCGAAACTCGAAAGAGTCCCCAATACGTGATCCAATCCTGGCGTATGCTCGAACAGAAAGTAGGAGGAGTATTCCCAACAATCTGATCTCGCAATGACCTACTGCATAGATCCCAGGCAAGTTTTGAGTGAAATGGATTTACCTGTGATAGTCTCACTACGATTTTTGCGTAATGTGTGATCTTGGGTGGTTTAAGGTGTTTTAAACCCAAGATCCTAACCAAGACTAGTTGGTGTAGTGTAACCTAGAAAAGAAAATATTGCTAGTTCATTTTATTAGAGTTCATTTTAAAGGTTACTTGCTTACTCAAAAAGGTAGTGGGTGTGTGAGAGTGGTTATAATAAAGATAGAGTACTGAAAATGAAATATTTACCACCAAACAAATCTTTTCTTTTCAATGCAAGTCTTAAAATTCTGATCTAGAATGTATACGCAAATGCAATTTTTAATATTTTGAATGCAAAAAAGGTAAAAATATAGTCTAAATGTACAAAATTAAACTCAAAACCTAAGAATGCAGCTACTCAAGCAAATAGGTATGCAAAAGAAAACTTGTTCTTTTTGATGCAAAACACTCTAAAATCTTTTAAGCCACTTGGAAGGTACTCTATTCAGAAAATGAATCAAAATTCTTTATGCTTTTCAAAGGTAAGAAACAAAACTGAAACTAACCTACTATCAAAGCAAATCAAATAAACTTTCAGGTTCTCTTTATGAAATAGTAAAAGCTACCAAATATGACTTTCAAATTCTTATTGATGTAAGCATGCCAACCATTGGGAAAAGAGTACAAAAACTGCTTTTAGACCCAAATGAAGCAAATGACCTAGTAAGAAGTATGGTTTGGTAAAGTCAGGTCTGCACATAAACAATGCAAACAAGGTCTTGAACAACAGCCAAAACACTTGAGCTTTCACTACAAAAGAAAAACTAAAAGCATAAGGGAGGATAAGAAACCAACCTAAAAGAGAAATTTCACTCAAATAGATACAAACAGGGTCAAGAAGACTCAAGAGGTTTCAAATCAAATGGAAAAGGGGCAAGCAAGTTCAGTTAGACTCAAATTAGGGTACAAAACACCAAACAGGTCCACAACCCCCCAACTTGGGTCAACAAACCCCAAAACTTTCCAAACAAGCCCAAAATGATCAAAAGAGGTTCAAATCATGAATGTAGGATCAGTACAAGGATGGGAGACCACTTACAGTGGTTCAACTCAGACCTAGGGTCATCAGGGACCCCAAAAAATGCAGCCACAACCCCCAGATTCGGGTCCACAACCCAAAAACTCAAAAATTTCAAACCCAAATTTTGAGCGCTACTGTGTATGAGGCATACCAGCACCCATAGTAGGATGGGCGCTACTATGTAGAAGAAAAGTAGCGTATGGGTGCTACTGTGTTGTACAAACAGTAGCGTACAGGTAGAAAAAGTTTGAAAAATGGGCTTAAAACCCCCACACTTGGGTCCACAAGGGTTTGCAAGGGCTGGGAAGGGTCTGTAAGATCCAAGGAGGGTCAAACAGAGCCTACTAACTGATTCTAATCAAGAAAATGAACAACGACCATCAAACAAGACTGAAGAAATGACCTTGGATACCCCTAAGCAGTTAGGCTTTCCCCGACGGAGTCGCCATTCTATTGTAGGGAAAATGCACCTATAGTTCAGGGGAGAAACTATCAACTTACGGTGATAAAGATAGACCTTACAAGCATTCTGCAAGTACAACAAATAAATGAAGAGATTAGGGTTTAGAGATGTAGACTGTTAACACCCCAAAAAGTGCTCACTAGCTCATTTCCCTATTCACATGACCCATTTGTCCACTTTTTCACCATCTGAGCCTCCGAACCAACAAAAGGTCACCAAAAGACTTAGTACACCCCTTTTTCCATTAAAAAAGATTATTTTTCCAAGAAAATCATAAAAAACCCTCAAAAAGGGTCCAAATTCCCAAAAATATTAAAAAGGGAATTAAAAATATTATTTTTATTCAAAAAAGGAAAAAGGAGGGAAAAGTACCTAAACCATGTTGGTCAATACCATTTGGTTTCCCACAAAACCACAAATGGTATTCCTCACCACCAAAACCTATAAAAAAGGCGGTAGGGGCTCATCATTTCACATCCTTCCATTATCTCATCCTTATGCTGCTGAAATCTCCCCTGAGCACTTTTAGCCATTGAAGCAACCTTGGAGAAGGAGACCTCTTGGAGTTTGGAGCTACTCATCTTGGGAGTTGGTCAACATCAACCTTCACCATTGAAGGTAATATCGCAAGCACTTGCTTGCCCCCCCCCCCCCCCCATTTTTCAATACAAAAAATTATTTCTTATGTTTCTTGTTCTTGATTTGACATGTTTACATTATTTGATTAGATTCTTGCTTAGATTCATGAAAAGTATTGTTTATTTAGTTTATTGTTTTTATTTCTATGAAACTGCTGCTACTAGTTAGCAGGTGCCCATAGCACTAAGCCTGGTTGCAAAACCGGGGCCAACAGTTTTTGGCGACTCCGCTTTGGTTTGAACTTTAGATCTCTAGTTTTGCCTTTAAATCTTAGTTTTTTATGAGTTTTTAAACCTTTAGATCCATAGATCTGCCATCTTAGACAGCAGATCCATTGCTGTTCTGAGATTTGCCCCCCATAAACAGCCCGAAATTTTCAATTTTCGGGTTAGTTTCTCGGTTTCCGTGCACGGCTTCCGCCTCGCGGCTTTTTGCCAGACAGTCGCGCGGGTCCATCGCGACTTTTCTGCCTTTTTCCGCGCGGTCCATCGCGGATTTTTTCCAGACAGTCGCGCGGTCCCATCGCGACCTTTCTGCATTTATCCGCGCGGCTCATCGCGACTGTGCGGTCAAAACCCGCACTGCTCATCGCGACTGTGAGGCCTAAACCCGCGCAGTCCATCGCGACTTTGCGTCCAAAACCCGCGCGGTCCATCGCGACTGTGCGTCCAGAACCCGTGCGGATCCATCGCGACTGTGCGGCCAAAAACCCGCGCGGCCCATCGCGGCTGTTCGTCCAAAACCCGCGCGGCTGAATTTTTTCATTCGGCCATTCCGATTTTGAAAAATATTTTTTACTGTACTTTCTGCCCATAGCACATTTTTTACAGTATTTGCATTCTGCATATTTTACAGGTTTGAAAAATTTTTTACTATTTAAAAGTGCATATTTAGAAATCTTTTTCAAAATTTTCAAGAAAGGGAAAGAAAGACTCATTTTGCATTTTCATCTAAATTCAAGTTTTTTCTTGTTTACTTCTTTAGAATCTTGCCCTTAGCAATTTTTCTTGAAACGAAGAAATCCATTTATTTCTTTTAAAAAAGGAGTTTATCATTTGCTTTCATAAATCCAAGAAATCCTTTATTTTTTGAGTTATCTTTTGAAAAGGCATATTAATTCCTTTTAGTGAAAAAAGTCTTAAATATTTGCTTTTTATTTTCGAAAAATCCTTTATTTTTTGAAAATTTCCCTTAAAGCATTTAATTTTTTCAAAGTTCAGTTTACAACACCTCACGTGCACTCACACACGATCACTTAATTGAACTAAGCCTTAAAACGTACCTTAATTTGAACACACTTTTAACCCACTTGGGGAACACTAAAAGAATTCTTGTAGCTAGGTAGTATTGGGGGGATAGGTGTTCCAATAACAACCCCTCAGTTCATACATCTGAGACATAGAAGTTGTCCATTAGGGAGCTAAAATCTCTTAGTACTTTTTGGCGCGGTCACAACCGGTTTGTGGGAAGGCCTCTCCCTTAGGAGGGTTGAAGTCGCGAGGATGGTTCCGGAAGCCTGAGTGGGATACCGAAACCCATTCAGTAACCGAAGGGCTACCATTCGCAGTTCTCGGGATATCCCTGTATTGGGATATTGCGATCAAAGGACCAAACGGCAGATTTACCTTTTCTCGACGCGTCATGAACGGAGTATCCTAGTAGCCTGTCTTTTTAGGATTGATTACCCGGTGTCCCTCCCGGTAGGGGGATATCTAGCCGTTGTCTCAACATTCATATCGTCTGACTTGGATTTCATCACCTTGCAGAGGATATCGTCTGTTTGAGTCACAATACTTTTAGATTAGGTGTTTGCATGATCTTTACCACCTTTTGAGTCTAGTTACACCTATTTTTTCCAGGAGCCGCTTGCATATTGGTATTCTGACCAGTTGTTGCATTCCTCCACTTATTGTAGCACAGCTGCTAGAATAAGTGCATTTTTTGAGGATTGATTTTTTGGCCTGTGAGCCTTCTTTTTTTCTTTCTTTTTTTTTTTCACTCCCCTTCTTGCACCCTTGGTTGCATTAGGGTTTTGAGTCTTTTACATATATATCACCACCTGATATTACATACAAAACAATATTCTCACCATTGAGAATTCTAGACGTTCTCGTCGTCTACAGGGCGAACTCCCAGAGTTTAGTCCACTTGGCTCTCCACGTCACAGACGCAGAGCATTGTCCCTTGATTTCGACACATCGTCAATCAATTAGACGGTCATCCGATTCTGACATACCCCACTTCACCTTTGATTTGGAGGGTAGAATCCGAAAACCCCCCACCGAGTTACCACCAACCACAAATTATGTCTGAAACACCAGTTGATCCACAATTTACATTAACCATAGGTCAGGACATCCGCAGACCCTTCTGCGGCTAGTACCATCCACGGCAACAACCACCCCCTTGGGTATGCCCAATATGGGTAACACTCCACATTCAGGAATGCCTAGCACAGGACACCACCTGTCATGGGCATGCCCAACATGGGGGTCATTCCCCCTTCGGTTTCCACAAACCCTATCCCAGGAATCCCCAGTGCGATTCCTAACCCAAGTGTAACTCATGTTGCACTTGGCAGTGCTATACCATGAATCCCTGGTGCGATTCCTAACCCAAGTGTAACCCAAGTTGCACTTGGGAGCGCTAACCCATATCATGCCACACCTTTTGGAGGGCACATACCCTCCATACCTAGCATACCTATAGGCGCTACTGGACCCCTACACCATACCACAATGGCTAGGCAGGTCCCGGTTCCGGGTCACCACATCCGCTAGTCTACCATACATGGCAAGTCTCAACCTGCCAGATTTAGCTAGGCTCACAAATGACCCCATCAGACATATCCTGCTTGGGCCCCATATGCCCACCTAAGCTTCCCTCTGACATACCTAAGTTTGAGGGAAAGGCAGGAGAAGACCCCCAGAATCACATCATGTCCTTCCATTTATGGTGTTCCTCCAACTCCATAGTGGATGACTCAATTCCGCCTACGGCTTTTACAACGCACCTTCACTGGCTCCGCAGCCAAATGGTATATCGAGCAGCCCCATGGGACGCATGCCACATTTACTTCCCTTGCCTCGACCTTCCTGCAGTTCTTTCAGCTACCAGTCCGCTATGATGCGGGCGTCGAAATCCTACTGTCTTGCAAACATAACACAGCCACGCATATCACTGACCATATTCATGATTGGCGCCGGCGCCGGAGCCTATGCAAGATCAAATTAGACGACCGAATCTTCCTAGACTGGTTCCTTAAATCCCTCCTTCCTCTCATTGCGAAGGATGTAGCATCTGAAAGACCCCAGTCTGAGGAGGAGGCCATCCTCAAGGCCCAACAGTTTGATCTTATCTATGCCCAGTCAGGTTACCTATACACGATCATACCTGACGCCCCACGAGGTGGACTCTGCACAGCCGGTGACACACCGGGGGCAATCACATGCCGCTGATGGCATTATTGGCCAAATTACACCGCAAGCAAAACCTTTCAGTATGGTGAGCACCATGCCCGCCCCAGACCTCTCTAGGGCTACATCCAGTTCCGGAGCGACAACTTCTTATGCTCCAAAAAACCAGACCCATCACATTCATGGACCCTCTTCTCCACAACATTGTTATGGCCAAGCGCCATCAGCATATGTACCTCCTACATACTATGCTCAACCTACGGTACAGACCCCCATGCAGTTCCCACAACAGCAAATGCATTACCCACAACCGATTGCACCGGCTCCACCTCACAACTCCACCAGCTCAGGGGTACCAACAACCCCAGCAGGCAACTGGACCACCTCCAGCTCCACCTGCGTACTATCCACCGCAACCTGCTCCCGCACCTGCGGCTCCTCAGAATCCCCCCAATGCTCAAGGGCATGTTGTACGCACAACAACACAGCACCCCAATACCAAAATAACCAACGCAACCAGGGTGGGCAACAAAACCGTGGAAGAGGACGCAACCGTGGAAACAATCAAAACCATAACCAAGCTCCACAACCTACCCATCCTCCGCAAGAAAATAACGCGGCGCCCCGCTCATCAGAATCCCGATCGGCCACCTAAGGCAACCCAAAAATGCTAATTACGAACAAACCATCCTTGTTCCATTTGCGGTGTCTATGGCCACTATACCCACGCTTGCCCACATCTGGAGCGAGCTCGACAACTATGGACAAATGACGCCCATCGTCAAGGGCAGGCGGCTCCTCAGCCTCCACCCAACCCCCCACCACCTCCACAACAACCTTTGGTATTACAAAACCCTTTCCAACACAAGGAGTGGTGAACACTCAGCCGTTAGCCCCCCAACAGGGCAACGTGCAACCACAACAAATTACTTACACAGCTCCTGACCAACCCATGTTTGATTCAGGCACCCACCACTTATTGATGATGTCCACCGCAGACGTCAATATCCAAACCCGTCGGAATCAATACGGACCGACTGCTGAAACCCCCCCCGCCGAAAAGGATACTAATGCTAATCCCACTGATCAAACATTGCGTATACCTCAGGTTCCACTCGATGGCGCTTCGAAAGCACCTCGCTTCCCCCTCCGTCGAATCAACAACAACCCCAATGCACGGGCTGCGTCCAATTACAACATCGTAGATGACCTAGCTCAATCTCCCGCAGCCATGTCTGCGTTAGAAGTCTTAAAAACCCTGTCCTACTCAGCGCAAAACTTTACTTTCCGCCATTGGGGCGATTGACCCAAATGATTCGAAATTGATGACCTTATGATTTAGACCAATCTGAACCACGGCTGCCTTCTACCATAGCAGTCCAAGTTTCCGTTTCTATTCGGAATCTTGTCATCCATCGATGTATCATCGACGAGGGTGCCTCCACATGCGTCATGTCCACTTTTGTTTGGCAGAAGTTGGGATCCCCTGCTCTCCAGCAATCCACCACTGCATTGCGGGCCTACGACGGCCGGTCAGCTCAACCTCAAGGTTTATTACCCAAGGTACCCGTCCAATTAGGTGGGAAAACTGTGCTCATCGACATAGAGGTCATTAACGCCCAGCTCGACTATAACCTTTTACTTGGCCGCAGTTACATGTACGCCATGAAGCGGTCGCCTCCTCCGTCTTCCGCACCATGATGTTCCCCCACGAGGGACGCGTGGTCAAAATTGACCAACTCACCTACTATGATCCCAACGCCCCTGCAGCACCAGAGAATGTTCTTCCCATGATTGAACAACCCGCTTCTAGTGCAGTTACCTCCTTTGTGTCTTCTGTGGCACCCGGACTTTATTCGGATACACCAATGACCTCTACATTCCAGGCCATTCCACCACCGTCACCGGAGACCCAAGTCGCAAACCTCTGTACTCTTTCGCAGAATACGCAAACGTCCGGTGGTCAACCACCATTGATCCCCAGTCACATTGGTGTTACACCCATCCACACCATCCCCTTCCTATTTCCTCCTTCGGGTGTAGTAAGCGCCCCGGTTATGGCTACCCTTAGCCTACCCGGGCTAACATTGGGATTACCCGTGTGGTATATTCCGCCTCCCGTTCAACCACCGACACCAGACGTCATCCTCCA
Source organism: Larix kaempferi (assembly GCA_027924585.1). NCBI lineage: Eukaryota > Viridiplantae > Streptophyta > Pinopsida > Pinales > Pinaceae > Larix > Larix kaempferi. The sequence goes on from BSBM01001754.1 coordinate 6,350,079, forward strand.
ACCGGTACAACCTTATTGTTACCACAAATCAGCCTCCTCCTGGTGTCGCAATCCCTTCGTCGTCAACGACATCCTCCTCCTAACCTCAATATCCCTTCGTCGTCAATGAAACCTCCTCCTGGTCTCACGATTGCGTCGACGTCAAAGGATCCCCCTCTTCTTTCTAAACCCACTGGGGGCAGAGGTCCACAACCATACACTGCTATAACCACCTCCTAAGGCAGTCAAACCCCCACCGGTGTTTCGAGCTCCCCCCCAAATGTTCATTATGCGATGAAATTGGTCATCCAACTCATCAATGCCCACACTTACCGGCACTCCAAGAGCATATGAATATGTTGGACGATGACATCGGCACCCCAGTAGTCAGATTAGAGCCACCTCTACATCCTCGCGACAAATCACTGCGCACGAACCATCCTTGTGCTATATGCAGTGTTTACGGCCACTACTCTCACCATTGCCCTGATCTACCTGACTATAGAGCAGCGTTGTACGAGTTAAACAATGTCGACTTAGAGATATCTCCTCCCCTCATCGAGGAGATCCACCCCCCCACCATCATCCTCGTCAGAAGAAGTCATTACGATATATATGATTTCAACAACCTTCAAACCAGAACCCCTTGATTTATGGTCTGACTACTTCAGTACTGACGAGCAAATTTTGGAGACACTCACTGCACCCGACTACCCTTGGGATGATATGCATCATCGCTCGTACTTCCTCCCGGAAGCATCTACCCTCCATCGCATCCAACCAGCTATCGATCGAGTCGAAAGACTTCATACCCACCAAAGTCGATTGGTTAAAGGACCCCATCCCAGCACCGGATGCCTTTGAAGAAGGGAACATGTCAACATTTCCCCCACTATACAGATAGACATTTCCACAACACCAGGAAACCTGAGCTCATCTCGCTGGGCGCATCTTGCACTCAAGCAGAAACTCAGGCGTACAAAAAACTCTTTCAAGAGTTCCGTGATGTCTTTGCCTGGTCCTACACCGAGATGCCTGGTCTTGACCCCGCCATTATTGAACACCACATCGATACATGGCCGGAAGTACCCCCCTGTTCGTCAGAAACAGCGACCTATTCACCCTGCCAAGCTCCCCGCTGTTAAGGCTGAGGTCGAGAAACTACGAACGCAGGGTTCATCTACCCTATTCCGTACACCACCTGGGTGTCGAACCCCGTTCCTGTCACACAAAAAGCAAGGCACCCTTAGAGTATGCTCTGACTTCCGCGATCTAAACCACGCTTGTCCAAAAGGACAATTTCCCCACGCCATTCATTGACCAACTCATTGATGATTGTGCGGGCCATGAGGTCCTATCCTTCATGGACGGGTTTTCCGGATATAACCAGATTCACATCCGCAAGGAGGATCAGTACAAGACTGCCTTTACCACCCCATGGGCACCTTTGCCTACCGCGTCATGCCATTTGGCCTTAAAATGTTGGTGCCACTTTCCAGCGAGCCATGACCTATTGCTTTCACGACTTGATCCATATCTTGCGAGTCTATCTCGACGACCTCACAGCTCGTTCCCGAAAACGATCAGACCACCTTAACGACCTCCTGGCAAGTTTTCCTGCGTTGTCGCAAGTATAAAATCCGCTTGAACCCACACAAGTGTGGTCTTTTGCGTCCCGGCGGGCCGGTTGTTTGGTTTCATTGTTTCCCAAGACGGAATCACTGTCGATCCCCTGAAAGTCAAAGCCATCTTAGAACTTCCCCCTCCTCGCACCGCTTCGGCAGCTTCAGAGCTTGCAAGGGCGGTCCCAATTTTCTTAGGCGCTTTGTTCCTGATTACGCCACCAAAGTCCATGGATTCTTACGCTTACTTCGTACCCACATACCCTTTGTTTGGGATGAGCAAGCAGACACGGCATTCGAAGCCCTCAAGAAAGCTCTCACACAAGCCCCCTTGATATCCCCACCGGATTTCTCTCAAAACTTCACCCTTTACGTCTCGGCGTCTGAACATGCCGTCTCCGGAGTTTTGGTCCAAGAAGATGCCTCCCACAAAGAGCATGTGATTTATTACGTCAGCCAGACCTTGTCTGGCCCACCTCTACGCTAACCCATACGAGGAAAGATTAGCCCTAGCTGGAGTCTTTTCCGTACAAAAACTGCGACACTATATTTTGCTTAGTCATACCCACGGTTGTCGCCGACTCCAACCCCATGGATCTACCTCCTCACCCGGCGGCTCCTACAAGGTCGTGTCGCTAAATGGGTCATTATCCTCCAGGAATATGACCTCACTTTCAAAACTCCCAAAAGCACCAAAGCCCTCGCGCTAGCTCACCTCATCACGGACCTCCCATCCTCCTCAACATCACCCGTGATCCAAACGGACCTGATCGACGAGCAGATCTTCATTATTTCGTCTGACGACCCTTGGTATGGAGACATATTGACTTACCTTCGTACGCAAAAATTCCGACCACACATCGATCGTGATGGCCGCCGTCGCATACGACACCACGCCCCCCGATACCTACTGATTGGGGATGTACTTTACCGACGCGGCATTGATACTATCTTACGCCGCTGCCTTTCCCATAGTGAGGCAGAACAAGTCCTTAACGATTGTCATAGCGGTGCCTGTGGAGGCCATTTCTCTGGTATGGCTACCACCCAGAAAAATCATTCGGGCAGGTTATTTTTGGCCATCATTATTCACTGATTGCATCACCGCAGTCAAGCATTGCCAGAACTGCCAGCTATTTGCCCCCAAAGCAAGAACCCCCCCCTGCCCCCCTTCATCCAGTCATCACTGTTGGACCATTCTGCAAATGGGCCATAGACTTCCTCGACTGCAACCCCCCGTCAGCCGGCGGTCACAAACACATCATTGTGGCCGTAGATTATTTCACCAAGTGGGCAGAAGCCATGCCGACCTATAATTGCAAAGCCGACACTGCGGCACGGTTTTTCTTCAACCATGTTATCGCTCGTTTCGGAGTACCACAGCAGTTAGTCTCTGACCACGGCTCTCACTTCGAAGATGCCGTCTGGAAGGAGTTATCAACCATGTTGAAATTCGAACACCATTTCTCTTCCGCTTACTATCCCCAAGGAAACGGCCAAGTCGAAGCGATCAATAAAATCTTGAAGACCATTCTCCAACGCACTGTCGACAAGCACAAGTCCAATTGGCATCACATGCTTTTCCCGGCACTATGGGCCTACCGCACATCAACCAAAACCGCCACCCGGTTTTACCCCCTTTTCATTTAGTTCACGGTGTTGAATCTGTCCTCCCTATTGAGTGCCAGATCCCAGCTTTACACATCGCCGTTGAACTTCTACCGGACACTTCCCCGATCGAGCAACGTTTACTACTCCTAGAGCAGGCCGATGAAGATCGGCGCACAGCCATTCAAAACATGGAAGCAGCTAAACAACGATCGAAACTAAGTTACGACAAACGCGTCCACCCAAGAACCTTTTCTGAGGGAGACCTTGTCCTTGCTTACGATCAAGCTCATGATAAAACCGGAAAGGGAAAATTCGTATCCATGTGGCAAGGCCCCTACATCATACACACCTGCCTCGGGAAGGGGGCATACATTCTGACCGATTCAGAAGGCAACACCCTGCGCAACCCACGCAACGGGTTGTACCTTAAAAGATTTTACCCATAGAAAATCTCATGAACACCATCGTCCATTTTAGTATAGGCATACATCTTTTTTGATTCACAAAAAAAAAAAATTCAAAAAAAAAAAACCTAAATATTTGTTTTTCTCTGCATGACCACAGATGGAGCCTCTTCCACTCTGCCATATCGGTTTCGCTGATGGTGCAAGCCGTTGGTCTCCCAATCTCGCCTCCGCAGCTTGGGTAATATACTCCCCTTCACATGAGTTAATTCACATCGATGGAGTATGTTTAGGTGCCGCCACCAATAATCAAGCTGAATACGATGCCGTGACCGGTCTCCTGGCCGCTGCTCTCCAGATGTGCATACGTCACCTCAACGTTTTCTTGGACTCACAGCTCCTAGTTTCCCAGCTCAACAATGATTACCAGGTACGCGATCCGTGTCTTTTCAGAAAATTCCTGCGCACTAAACAAATGGTTAGACAGTTTGAATCCATTACATTCACACATGTCCCAAGACACCTCAATAGTGTAGCAGATAATATGGCCAACAGTATCCTCGACTGGCACACCAATCACATCATGTCATATTCATAAACAAAATGCATCCATGTGCAAAACATGTGCCTCCACGGGCATATAATCAACAAACACACTGCATCCACGTGCATAACATGTGCCTCCACGGGCTATACAAAAGACAAATGTGCATCCACGTGCATACACGACAATATATCTAAAATATATATCCACATATATATATAAATCAAATGGTGAACATGTCATAAGTGCCCTCAACACCCGATATACAAAAAATACATCTGTCATACAAAAAATGCTTCCCCATATGCTCATGAGCATTTGGGGGCAAGTACAATGTCGTCTACTCATCTGGATCCTCAGGATCCTCGGGCTCCTCCTCCGGCTCCTCCTCCGACTCCACCTCCGCCGGCCCAGCCGGGTCAGGACGACCCCGAACTCGCCGCTCTGCTGGCCCTGCTGGATCATCCCTCAAACGTATCCTCCCCTGCGCCGGCCCTGCCGGAGCATCTCCTCCACCACCCCTGTGCCTCGCCGCCAGCACTGCTGTCCTCAACAAGAGCGACTGCCACTCAGGTGGCGCACCAAGACATCCCTGCAAAACATCCCGATCCAGATCCCTCCAACCATCCTCAGGGAACCTAGCTAGGATCCGGGAAAAGGTACGTCGGACACCATCTATGGCGTCACCATCAGGGCCAACCCCTCGCCCATGAGCTGCATATCCTCCACCACGCGGAGGACGTACAGGTACAGGGGGACGAGCGACCACCATCGCCCGCCCCTGCCGAGCCACATAGTCAGGTGGTGGCACTGGACCCACATCTGCACAAAGCAAGTAAACCATTAGATACTATATAACAAAATCATCATAAACCAAACAACATATGATACAACATCAAATAAAACACAAAACATACCGTCCAAGCCCCAGGCCTGTCCTGGGGCACGAGGCATCTCTGCGTCACCTCTGTAATCCATGCCGGCGTAGGGATAGTCCTCGATCACCAGAGGCATCTGCTCCCACTGCTGATAAAAGTCCTCTGTGAAGTAGCCACGGATACCACCGCCAGCACGGGGCATCATCTGCCCCCACCTCATCATACGAGGCTCGCTCGGAAGACCAGCACGAACGGGTACATGTGGCCGCAAGGTCGGCACCCACTCGAAGAAAAAACAACATAAAAAAGAGGCGTAACAAAACTCGCCTCCCTCTCTCACGGCCTTGTCCAGATCTCTCCGGACACCGGCCAAGAACATCTGCGCCCAGGCGTAATACGTACCCCGTAGAACGGAATCCACCATCATCGTCTGCCCCCCAGACATACGATGTGGTGCAGCAGCACCCAAAATCCTCAGAACACAGGCACCAACAGCCCGCATATCCCACTCACGTAGGAACTTCAGACTAATAGAGCTGTTTACCAAAACAGCGTCATCCACACAGAAGGTCTGTAAGAGGTCCTCCATATCCACACCCGGAGGCAACCTAGGAGAAATATCACCCACCTCACCCAAGCGAGGCAAACCGGTCAAAAAATATACATCAGTGAGAGTAATCTCTAATCTCTCACCACCAATAATGAAGGCACCCTCTGCCGGCACCCACCACTGCACGAGCTTGTTCAGGAGTCGCCTCACTGAACGGATAGGAGGAATCTGAGCGAACTTCAAGAGTCCGCTCATGGCTAGGGTCTGTCTCACCCCCCCATCAGTCTCAATCCTCAACATGATCTCGGCATCAATCTCTCTCTCCCGCCACACGGACTGAGCTCTCCGCAACATCCTGCCAAGAAAACACAGGAAATTTTTAGCCCCAGCATAAAAAAATTTTAAAAAAAATCCCATCGCGGCTTTTACACAAAAAGCCGCGATGCCCATCGCGGCTTCTCCACAAAAAGCCGCGATGACCATCGCGGGATCCATGCAAAAACCCGCGATGAACATCGCGAGTTTTGTCCAGACAGTCGCGATGAACATCGCGACTATCACCCATGAACACGCGATGAACATCGCGGGTTCCGACCTCACAGTCGCGATGAACATCATGACTGTCAGTCTAAAACCCGCGCGGTTCATCGCGGGTTCAGCCCCGAAACCCGCGCGGTTCCACGTTGGAGAGTCAACGTGGAGTTTCGCGGCCTTCGGGGCATCAACGCCAAACAAAAAAGACATAATTGACAAGGTTAAGGCGAATAGAGTTACCTGCAACTCGCTAAATCGAAAACCAACGGTGAAATCTCCCGGAAATCAAGAAAGAGCTCTGACAGCTCTATCAAACTCGCACGTAACAATGACAAGTCATATTGGGCCCCACGTCCTATTTATAGAAATTCCACAAATTTCAAACAACCATTGCGGTGTCATACGAAGTCCATTTCTCAAACCGTTGGTACCGTTGGGATCAGCACAGCGCGAACTTCATAGAGGTTCCTTCCGTTTCCCGTTTTCACGAGGTCCATTTTTTGACCATTTTTTAGCCTCCCTCATGGCCTCGGTTTGCGTGCCACATCGGCCGTTCTCCGTTTTAGACGTGCCTTATATAGCCGGATTCAGTTTTCCGCGCTCGTGATGATGCTTGGGATCATTTCTCGCTCTCACCTTTAGATTCTCCGGGCGTTTTTTCCACGCCCCCTCGTCACCTCGGTTTGCGTGCCACATCGGCCATTCTCCGTTTTCGATGTGTCTTATATCGCCGGATTCAGTTTTCCGCGCTCGTAATGATGCTTGAGATCATTTCTCGCTCTCACCTTTATATTTTTCGGGCATTTTTTCCACGCCCCCTCATCACCTCGGTTTGCGTGCCACATCGACCGTTCTCCGTTTTCGACAATCCGTATGTCACCGGATCCAGTTTTCCGCGCTGATGACGATGCTTGAGACCTTTCCTCGCCCTCATCAATCCATTTTTGTTCGGTATAATTTTATCCCTTTTTCGGGCCGAGCAACCCCTCTTTACGAAAAAGGCACTTAGGGAGTTTCTGTTAAGCTCTTTTCTGACTCCTAAAACAATGAAAAGATCGTCGAGCTATCTTGCTTCCTTTCATGCTCGCTAAACGTATCTGAAAGGGCGTCTACCTGATATAAGTTTACCCCTTTTCCGGACCTCGTAGACTAATTACGAAAAAGGTATACTCTAGTCACATCGGCTAGAAGAGTTCTCCATTCGCATCATTTTATGCTTTTTCGGGCCTTGGAGACTAAACTTACGAAAAAGAAACACCAACAGAGTCCACTTACCGTTTTCAGACTCTCTAAACATGAAAGCAACCATGAGCATGCGCCGTCCTGGGCTCACAAAATCCACAGGACCGTACCATTTCAGAGCACACTTTTATCCCTTCTTGGAGCTCATTAAAACTACGAAGAAGGAAGAATGGTGCCTCTTGGCGCTACAACACATCATGTCTACTCACATAGCAGCTTCCCCATTTTGGTCGCCTTTGTTCAGAGTATTCTGCAGTATGTCACCCTGAAACTCCCTCGACAGCTATCATCAGCTCGTCCTCCCCCCCAGAGTCAATATATACCATTCAGTCAAAGCAATGATCCCCACACCTACAAGTCAGTTCCCTACGCTGCCAGGTCAACCATGTCATCATGCTCTGAACAAAGGAAGTTTGATTCTACCCATTTTTTTTGGACCTAGTTATTTCCCTTCCCCACAAGTATGTCAGTCCTACCATCAGTACTACATCACTTTAGTTCTACACCTCGTACTCCTATCAAGGAAACATCATTGCCTTGTTAGTTGCTGGTCTCCCTCTGTCGACGACAACCACATTGATTCCAAAGGATAGACCTAGAGGTCCCTGTGTCTTGGACTCATTACCATTTATGATGAGTGCCTACGAATCATTTCGAGAGGAATCCTCAGTGCCTCTCCGAATGGTTGTTTCTCACATGCTCGACTTCAACACCTTGATCGCATCGTTGAGACTCGCACAGGGTATTGGTCCGTTCAGTTATTAGTCGAAGACCCCGGATACCTCCTGACTCCTCCACATTTGAGAGTCTACCTATGGATACAACCAGTTACATTTTTTCTATAGATATCCGGGTTGCGTATGGCGACAGTATTCCACATGGCTCACAGTCATTGAGTCCATACAGATGTTGGACACCTTCAGTTTCAGCAGTTCAATAGTTATTCCAGTGTATCAGTTATTGAGATCACCCATGATCATGAGTTATCCCACAATAATGTCCCCTATGGACCATTATGATGTACCAGTATATTTCTTTACGTATTAGATCCCCCTTCTTGGGACTAATTGTTTTGTATATGTCTTGATACGAGCATGGGAATGCCCGCCTCGTCCTTTATCAGAGATTATACCTCATTCATATTGAGGCCATGTAATATTTTTTGTTTTTGCAGCTTCCAAGGGCCGTGGCTCCAGTCTCCAACCGGTCTCTTCTCTCCCCTAAACCCCAGAAAAAAGGACAAAAGAACTATGATGTCTATCGGCCATACGATGAGCTCCTGCCCTCACACATCAGGGGGCAATCTGTTAACACCCAAAAAGTGCTCACTAGCTCATTTCCCTATTCACATGACCCATTTGTCCACTTTTTCACCATCTGAGCCTCCGAAACCAACAAAATGTCACCAAAAGACCTTAGTACACCCCTTTTTCCATTAAAAAAGATTATTTTTCCAAGAAAATCATAAAAAACCCTCAAAAAGGGTCCAAATTCCCAAAAATATTAAAAAGGGAATTAAAATATTATTTTTATTCAAAAAAGGAAAAAGGAGGGAAAAGTACCTAAACCATGTTGGTCAATACCATTTGGTTTCCACAAAACCACAAATGGTATTCCTCACCACCAAAACCTATAAAAAGGCGGTAGGGGCTCCTCATTTCACATCCTTCCATTATCTCATCCTTATGCTGCTGAAATCTCCCCTGAGCACTTTTAGCCATTGAAGCAACCTTGGAGAAGGAGACCTCTTGGAGTTTGGAGCTACTCATCTTGGGAGTTGGTCAACATCAACCTTCACCATTGAAGGTAATATCGCAAGCACTTGCTTGCCCCCCCCCCCCATTTTTCAATACAAAAAATTATTTCTTATGTTTCTTGTTCTTGATTTTGACATGTTTACATTATTTGCTTAGATTCTTGCTTAGATTCATGAAAAGTATTGTTTATTTAGGTTATTGTTTTTATTTCTATTGAAACTGCTGCTACTAGTTAGCAGGTGCCCATAGCACTAAGCCTGGTTGCAAAACCGGGCCAACATAGACACCTTATTCAGAAGGTTGATCCTAGCTTTGCCTCCCTCGCTCTTCAATTCTTATCCAATGTCACAATGCCCAGACCTGCAAAACAACTTGATACCCTTCTCAAACACATTTGACTACATATATAAGACTGATATCCATAGTATAAAGAGACATCAAACTATAATCAAACAGTAATCAAATCTAAGACACATCAATAGGTCATATTTGGAAAGAGAAGAACGTCTGATCTTTATTAATGAATGAAAGCAAGTACATAAAGTTATACCTTCCTTCAAGCTTGGCACTTCACGAAACCTAGATTCAAGGTCTCCTGCTTCTGTTCTCCAAGGATTCCAGCCTCTAAGCAATTGTACTAGGGTTTACCAAAACTGAAGCACAAGAGAGGGGGATGAGGGTCTCCATTCCTCCAGCATAACTTTGTAATTGGGCTTAGTCCCCTCACATGGCCCTTCTACCCTCCTTATATAGTCAGTGAGGAAGAGGAAAAGAAGTTATAACCGCTCAAGAGGTTTCCCAACCAACTTAGCTTACTCGAATTTCGAGATTTTGACCAAAACAGGGGTGTACGCTACTCTATAGTATACAAAGTCACGTACACATGTAATTGAGCACTACTTTAATGAAGCAAAGTCGTGTACACACGCTACTATTTCAACAGTGGAGTCGCGCTCATGTTAAAAAATGGCCAAAAACAGGCTTTTCTGCTCATTTTCAGGAGATGGTTTGGTCTGGAAAAATGTTCCTAAGGGTCATATACATTAAATGGGTCAAGAATGAGGTAATTTCAACCATTTTTAGTGTCCCAAATGACTCCTCCATCCACAAATTTCTTGTTGTGTGACTGAACTTGATCTCAAGAAATGTCGTCATGCGACCAAGGGAAGCAAGTGTCGTCACGGACGGAGAGGTGTCATTTCAAGCTATAACACGGACGGAGAAGTGTCATCATGTCGAATGCTTTGAGTGCATGTTGAAATGCTTTGATGGCTTGTCGAATGCTTTGGTTATATTACATATGGGATGACTGTCGTGAACAAAAATCGGTAAACACTTGCATATTCAATGGGGCATAGAAGTTGAAGTCTGGATTACAGACTTGGTCCTGCAGAGAACAACACCAGAGCGATGCAAGAGGTTAGGACACGAGAAGTGTCTAAGTAGGAGCACTACCTTTTGATTTGCATGAGCACTATAGTAACCTCTAGGGTGGTGTGTGGTTAGTTCTAGGGAGAAGAGACTTAAAAACTCCCTATCCTATTTGTGTATCACCATGCCTAGCTCGGGGGTGGCCTTCGGGCGGACTAAGTAGAAGTCGTCGAAGATCCTATGGTTGGGTGGAGTGTTGCATTTCCAAAAACAGTTCCCCTTAATAAATATTTATGCTTGTAATTCAATTTGATGTATCGTGAATAATGAAAAGGAATCTAGAGTTTTAGATTACATTTTGTAGTACTAATACATGTTAGCAATATGATGAGAACATGTAGAAGAAGTCGGGGAGAAAACCTCTTCCATCTCTACCAAAATGGTAAGAAGAACATGCTCGATGAAGTTAATGTAACACTTGTTATATCTTGTACCTTGATATTAGTAATGAGGGAAGTGAAAAGATTAATCAAGTATTCTGTCCTTAACGGCATTCTTGTAGTGTAAATGAAGAGTATGTTCATGTCTTTAATGTTTAGAACATGTATTAGGAATTATGTTTAAGTGTGTGAACATATGATTGTGGATGCAATATAAGAATGGATAAGCTTCCTGTGCACTTGAATAAATGTGTAAAATCTTATGTGGACAAAGAATGAGACATTATCTTAGCTAAGTTCACATCAATAGTGATCCATGGAAGAGTATGTGTGAAAAGAATATGTTTGTATACATTTTGTGAATGATGTAAAAGGAGAACATTCAACATAACCTAGCCAACTCTTCGTAAAGTTATGATTACACCTTTTGACACAATCTATGGATGACATAGTATTTAATGGGTGTAAGAGAAAAAATTTGACATGTCCTCATATTGATATATAGGTGGACATCTTTGTCTTCATTGACTTAGGGTGAGATGAATGGTACACTTACAACTAATGGTTAGTTGAATTCTTGTTAAGGAAAACTATGACATCACGATGTTGAGTATTATTTGGTTTGCATGCTTTTGTGTTTGAAAATTATTTCCATTCTGCAGTAAAGATGTGTTGACAAGTTTTCTAAAGGTTGAATAAGTATATAACTTATTGAATAAGGACCTTTGAATAGAATGCAATATAGCACATGAATGTTATGTTTTTGTATGATTGCACTTAATGTTATAATCACCAAGTATGATTGAGTATCGAATTGATTTATTACTCTACAAGTATTTGCACCATGCTATATCATTTGCTTTTTATATAATGTTGAACAGGTATTACATGTCATTATATGGAAAAGATAGGTGTATATCTTGGTCTATATCTATGTGAGATTTATGGTACATATGCATGCTTCTGATGTTAGATGATTCTTGTTAAAAGAACTTTGTTAAAGATAACATCGAAGTTATGGAACTAACTTATTGTGTAGAAGGAGTGCTCTTCTATGTTGTACCAAGTTCAAAGCTTTGTGTGGTATTTCTTACCCAAGTTTGTACACGAAGTTGAAAGTGATTTTCTACTTAGAACCTACATTATAATCTTATCAAGAGAAACTTGGTTTGCATTCCTCTATGCTTGGAAGGGATTTTCAATATTGTAGTAAAGCTATGTACCTAATTGCCTAGATGTTATTCACTTATGGTAGGTGAATTGATGATTGTACAAATATCGAAAGTATGTTAAGCAAAAACAAACAAACAAAAATCACCCCATTTCCTCTAGAACATGACAAGGATTTTGGGTGTATTACATATGGTATTAGAGCTAGGTTGCTACTCTAGGACCTATAGGCTCATTTATGACTGATGCTGCAACAGAGATTTAGAGTTGCAAGGAAATATGAATCATGAAAAATGTTATTATGATTATGTTTTTGTGATTGACTATTGGCATCCATGAGGCTTTAACTAATATACATAGTTGGTGGTTGTGTGCGAGGAATTAAGCACACAAATGTAAAGGCTTGGCAATTAAGAACCAAATCTAATCAACGACGAGAGAATCGCTAGACCAAAAGGATTTCGCAAAATTCACTATAAGTGAATGCCTCTGTATGGTTGTTAAATTTAATATATTTTTATGTGCAGTAGGCTCAACTTAAAGCTTGTGATGGTCAAGTTGGTTGGCCATGATAGTGGCATTAGAGCCACCATGAGAACCAAGGGTTCGCTAATGCAATGTTATGAGACATTATTGCATGCACATGAGACATTATGACTAGACAAGTGGATATCTTGAGAGCATACAGAGAAAATTAAAAGATAACTCAAAAAATATATATATATAACCCTCACATTAATAAGATAAGAGAGATGGGGAGGGAGGCGCCCTGTAATGTAAAATAAAGCTAACTTAACAATTAAAATAAAACTAAGCAAGAAGAGTGAAGAAGAGAAGGCCAAGTCTGGAGCACAATTTGGGCAAAAAATGAACACCTACAGTTGGGTATAGAACACAAGATGTGTTAAGGTAGGAGCACTAATAGTTTAATGCAGGAGCACTGCAATACCCTGAATAGTTGTTAGAGGTGGTTCCATGATTTTAGTGAAGTGAAAGTACTTAGACCACTCTGTAAATCAATAGCACTAGGTAAGTGTTGGGTATCGTGATGTGCGTGATGCATGCCCTGAGGGATATGACACTGAGAAGGTGTTGAGTACCATTTTGTGCTTGGTTCACACTGATAAGGCTTGGAATTTTCTAGGAATCAAGCCAGAAGGCTTGAGGGGGAAAATAGTTCCTGGACTCAAGAAAGCAGGCTTGATGGGAAAACGAGTTTCTGGACTCAAGCGAGTAGGCTTGAGGGGAAAAAGTGTTCCTAGACTCAAGCGAGCAGGATTGAGGGGAAAAAGAGTTCTTGGAATCAAGCAAGGAGACTTGAGGGGAAAAAGAGTTCATGGACTCAAGCAAGCAGGATTGAGGCGAAAAAGAGTTCCTGGACTCAAGCGAGCAGGCTTGAGGGGAAAAAGAGTTCCTAGACTCAATCGAAGAGGCTTGAGGGGAAAAAAGAGTTCCTGGAATCAAGCGAGTAGGCTTGAGGGGAAAAAGAGTTCCTGGACTCAAGCGAGGAGGCTTGAGGGGAAAAAGAGTTTCTGGACTCAATCGAGAAGGATTGAGGGGAAAAAGAGTTCATGGACTCAAGTGACGAGGCTTGAGGGGAAAAAGAGTTGTCCTGGACTCAAGCAAGAGGGCTTGAGGGGAAAAAGGAATTCTCTTAAATTCAAGTGAGAAGTCTTGAGTCAAAAAATGTGTGAAGAACACCTGCTGATACATTCCATCGATGCTATGACTAGTATGATTATACCGTAGTTATGCAAATGGAAAGTTTTGCGGCAAAAATATGTTTAGTTAAATTCATGTATATGTGAATTTATGAATAGCTTAAGTTGAAATGAAAATAATGTGTTGTATTTAAATGTATTGTTGAGATACTGGAATGTGTCGTAGAGTTGTTACTCAAAAAAAAAATTATTGTTAAATGAAAAAAAAAAGATTAAAGTGCATGTAATGTCTTGGTTTACATTGTACTTGGTATACTGATAGCATTATGGATGTATAGTTATTTTCTTACACATTGGATGTGAGATGGTCACTTGGTGTGGCAGTTGTTGTTGGTACATGATAAGATGAAAGCACTGGAGGTGCTAGCTATCTTTTTATTTTGGTGAATACAGATTCAGGCCGAAGTTGAACAACTTTAATAGCATATTGGAAAACATAATGATTGTATGTTGTAAACTAACATGTAGGAATGTCAGCAAGACATTGCAAGTTAAATAAACAAGCACAGTAAAACAGTAAGTGACTATGCATGGGAGCATGTGGCTCCAAAGTTTTATGTTTTATATTATGAAACTGATAATTGAACCAAGTAGAACTGGTACCAAAATTCCAAAGTATTTGCAATTGCCCAAGATAGGGGTAGAGCGATACAGGAGATAAGTATTGTAGGTATAAAAACCATATCTTTATGATGTTTTTTTATAAGATTATTGTGTTGTTAATATATGTTGGAAAGAGAATGTGTTTTCATACGGTAGAAATGTAGGGAAGGAGGATGAACAGGTGAAGTAGTGCGAAAAGTGGCACAACATCGAGGATGGTGTTCTTCCAAGAGGGAGAGTTTTGTAATGTCCCCATCTCTGGTAAAAGTTTTACTTACTCAATTTTTGTCTACCTTACATGATGACACTATCTAAAACCTAAACTAGTTCCTGCAATGCAACCTAGAGTGGAAAAAGGGCATGGTGAACCACAAGGGGGAGAGTTTTTAAGTTGTTATAGGTGTGGTGTTCATTGGCTTTGATTTACCTTCTGAACCTAAATTTAATTATGATATATGTCTATGTGTATTTTGAGTAAAGCAAGATAACTATTGTTATCAAAATACATAGGTATATGTATTACCTAATATATATGTGTGTGTGTGTGTGTGTGTTTTTTTAAATGAGATATTATAAAATTTTGGAAATACATATATTTCATCTATATATTTATGCTTGTGTATGCTTATGGGGAAATGTATATATATTTTTATTTATATGTTGATGCTTTTATATAAGCATATGGAAATGAATATTACATGGATATGTATGCTTTTATATTTGAATATATATATATATGTGCAATCTAGAGAGGGTGTTGACTTTGAGTTTTCATTTATCATTTATTGTTTTAGTTGTATCTAAGTGAAGGAGAAATGATGGTGGCCTCTCTATAAGAGATATGAACCCTTTTTAATCTGAATATTATTTTATTTTGGGATTCCTATTCATTATTTAAAAAACAAAAACCCTAGAGTATATGTTTTTTGAGGGGATATGAAAATGAAATTGATTAATTTTATTGGAACCTACTTTTGGGGATGGCTGCGTGAAGCTTTGGGGGGAAAGTAGAGGAAGCCAAACCCATGCTTGAATCATTGTATGAGGGACCAAATTTTTTCTGAACTCTGTAATGTTCATGGAGAGAAAAACGCCTTGGAAGCTCTGTATTTTCTTCATGGGATTGATTGAAAACGTTTTATGAACTAAGTAATGTGCATTGTGATTGGGAAAATGATTTTGGAACTCTGTATGTTCATTGTATTGCTTAAAAACGCAATTTCCTGATCATGGTTTTGGGGAAAACGTTTTTGGAGTTGCTATATGATGTATTCAAATTTGAAGCTCTACATTTTCATGTGCATTGGAATTGATTGATTGCATTGGAATCTTTGTATTTCTTCATGGGTTTGATTGACCACGTTTTTGGGCATCTCTGTAATGTTCATTGAGAAAAAAACTCATTGGAATCTTTGTATTTATTCATGGGATTGATTGACCATTGCAATGTTCATTGAGTTTGAAAACGCCTTTGGCATCTGTGTATGGCTCATGGGTTTGATTGAAAACGTTTTGGCATTTCTGTAATGTTCATTGAGTTTGAAAACGCCTTTGGCATCTCTGTATGACTCATGGGTTTGATTGAAATTTTTTTGGCATTTCCGTAATGTCCATTGAGTTTGAAAATGCCTTTGAGCTCTGTATTTCTTCATGGGTTCGATTCAAATCTTGCTTTTCTACTTTGTCTTGCTTTTATGCTTTGTCCTACTTTTCTGCTTTATTGTGCTTTTCCTGAGCATTGCTGATTTTTTGCCTTGTGTCTGCTTTTCTTTTCTTTTTCCTGCTTTCCTTGCTTTGATTGATTTATCTTTCTTTCCTTTGCAGTCCATCACTTGGTCAATCCTTATCCTCTAATGCGCCCTTGTACATAATTATCCAATTTATTTATTGAAATGAATATCTATTAATGAAAAATACTTCTACCAAGTGCATTTCAAACTTTGGATAAAATAAAATTAAAACTTCCTAACTAATTAATGCCTTAACTTCAAAATTAACACCAAGTGCATGAAATTTTTTCCTCAACCCAAGGGATTGGTTGGGCTAGGAGCACCTTCTACTGAATATCAATGAGGGGACATGACAGTCCTCCCTTCCCAAGATTGCTTGTCCCCAAGCAATTTCAAACTTGGATGTTGTAAGATGTGTTCTCCTTCACAAGTAGCATCCTCATTAGGTAGACCTTCCCACTGTACCAAATATTCTTTAATGATTATGCTTCTTAACTTCCTTTCTATGAACTCCAAAATATTTTATGGAACTAATACCAAATGTCCTTAATCATCAAGAGGTGACAACTCTTTTGAAATTTTAACTTGCTTCCCTATTTCCTTCTTCAAACAAGACACATGGAAGACATTGTGAATTTTACTTTCTGAACACAGTTCTAGCTCATATGCCACTTCACCAATCTTCCTTAAGAGTTGGTATGGGCCATAGAACCTCGGTTGTAGCTTCTCATATCCTTTAGAATTCAATGAGGATTTTCTATAGGGATAAAATCTCAAATAAACTAGATCCCCTACTTGGGAAGTTCTCTCCACTCTTTACTTATCTGCATTCACCTTTTCTCTATTCTGTGCTACTAACAAATTGTCCTTGAGAGTTTTGAGTATATATTGACTCTCTTGGATCCAATCCTTTGCCTTATGTGTCTTACAAACACCAAATATCATGTCATCAAAAGTGGGTGCATCATATCCATATAGGACCTTGAATGGTGACATTCCAATTGATAGATGGAAAGTGGTGTTATAACAAAACTCTCTCAAGTGTAGCCATGTAATCCATGTCTTCTGTTGACTAGTAACATAGTTTCTCAGGTACCCTTCGAGCCACTGGTTCACTCTTTATGTTTGACCATCATAATGTGGATGGTATCTTGTACTCATGTCCAAACTTGTCCCCACCAATTTGAACAATTCTTTCCAGAAATTGCTAGTGAACTTTCTATCTTTATCACTGATGATAGACTTGGGCATGCCATGAAGTTTGAATATTTCCTTAATGAAAATTTAAGCCACTTGGTTGGATACAATATTGGTTGTGAAAGAAAATAAATTTGCATGCTTATTCAATCTATCAACAACAACAAAAATACTTTATTTACCTTGGCTTCTAGGGAGTCTAGTGATGAAATCCATCGATACACTTTCCCATTTTTTATCAAGGATAGGAAGAGGTTGTAAGATTTCGGTTGGATGTGTATGTTCTCCTTTCTTTTTCTGACATGACACACATTCTCTAACATACTCCATCACTTCCTTCTTCAGGCCCTTCCAAGAGAACCTTTCTCTTACCTTCTTGTATGTCTTAAAAAACCATGGATGTCCTACTAGGGGCGCATCATGGGAAGCCTCTAGGATATTCTTCTTTAGTAAGGATTTTGGAACCAAAAAATTCTTTCCTTGCGATAGATGATATCATTTAGGATCCTGTAGGCATCATCATGAATTATTCCATCAAATAAATCACAAGCAAATTGATTCTTAACATATTCTACTCCTAGTTGTGCTTTCCAATCATCATGAAACTTCATTAGTGCAAGTATTGGTTTCCTAGAAAGTGCATCAATTACAATATTCATCTTACCCTTCTTGTATTCAATGTCAAATTTGAATTCTTGGACCTTACTTACCCACTTCTGTTGTCTATCATTCAACTCTTTTTGTGACAAAAAGTGTCTCAAGCTATTGTGATCAGTTTTGATGATGAACTTACCTCCCACTAGATATTGTCTGAACTTGACTAGCGCATGCATGATGGCTAGCATCTCCTTGTCATAAACTGATTATATCCTCTCATGGTGCTGCAACTTCCTACTTTCAAAGGCTATGGGATGCTTGTTTTGCATTAAGACGGCTCCAATCCCACTTCTCGAAGAACCACATTCAAGAACAAAAGGTTGAGAAAAATCTGGAAGTGCAAGAATAGGACAACTACTCATTACCTCTTTCATTCTTTTGAATTATTGTTCAGCTTCATCTGACCAACTAAAGGATCCTTTGTGAGTGATATCTTGCAATGGATATGACAACTTTGAGAATCCTTTAACAAAATTTTGGTAATATGTACACAAACCAATAAACCCTCTTAATTCAGTATTTTTTCTTGGACTAGGCCAATCCATAATTGCTTGGATCTTCTCCATGTGAACCTTGACCCCTTCTTTCCTAATCACATGTTCAAGATATAAAATCTTAGACATTCCAAATTCACATTTGGACAGTTTAGCATAAAAATATTGATCTTCCTAGATAGTTAGTACCATGTCCAAATGTTGCAAATGCTCCTCCCAAGTTCTATTGTAAATAAGAATATCATCAAAGAAAACAAGAACAAACTTACAGAGCTTCTTGTTGAACATTCTATTAATGTAATATTGAAAGGTTCCTAGTGCATTAGTTAGGCCAAAAGGAATAACTAAGAACTCAAAATTTCCATGATGACATCGGAAGGTTGTATTTTGAATGTCCTCCCGCATACTGATTTGATGGTAACCAGAGCGAAGGTCAATCTTTGAAAAGTACTTGGCTCCATGTAACTCATCCATCAATTCATCAATCCTTGGAATAGGATATATGTTCTTGATGGTATTTTTGTTGAGAGCTCTGTGTTAAAATTTAATATGCTAAGACAGAAAATAGCAGCATTACATTCCATTTCACAATAATAGCATATACAGGATCACTGAAGAAACAACAAGCATAGCATAAACACAAGAGACACAGATTTATCCTGGGAAACCCTCATGGGGTAGAAAACCCAGTAAAGCTTCCTCAATATAGATGACCAGCAATATACAAAGATGCAAACCAAAGACATGATCTCCTCCTCCACCATAGAAGACCTCTCCTCCACAAGTGCGCCTATCTCAAGTGTGTGAGTGTATCAAATGAGGAATACACCTCCTCTATTTATACACTACTCTGACATATCTTTTACACAAGTACATGTAGGCTCGTATTTAACCAATGGGTTAAATACCCCACTACAACTAACTGGGCCGACCCCTCTAGGGTGGTCTAATAACCCTTTGACCCACATAACACATACAGGGCCGACCTCCACTAGGGAAGTCTAATAACCCGAGTTACCACATTCCGACGGAGGAATAAACATCTCTGGATATACAATAAGATCTTTACGGAGGAATGAAACATCTCCGGAATAATAAAGTACAATTATAATATTCTTTTAAGTTACAATATCTCAACACTCCCCCTTAATGAGAAGGATATTATAACAGCATATGCACGAGCAAGGAGTCATCAACATCATACATGATACATCTATAAATCATTGGAAGCTTTCTCAACATCATCAGTAACTCAACCAGTTACTGGAACATCTTCAATATTGGAACATCAACATCTTCAGTACTGAGTCTTTATCTTCTGCATTACTCAAACAGCTACAGCAACATCAATATCTAAATCCTCACGATCGTCAGCATCGTCATCACACGATCATCAGCATCGTCATCACACGATCATCAGCATCGTCACATCATCTTGATCTACAACATCTGGTTCATCACGATCTACAGCATCGTCATCATACGATCATCAGCATCGTCATCATACGATCATCAGCATCGTCATCATACGAACATCAGCATCGTCATCATACGATCAACAGCATCGTCATCATACGATCAATCAGCATCGTCATCATACGATCAACAGCATCGTCATCATATGATCAACATTTTACAGGGTGATCAATCCTGCTCTCTTTAGGACATACGTCCATGGATGATGCAATCCAGTCATGTACCTTTTGAACCGAAGTCCAAGGACGATCCAGTCCTGTCATGTACCTTTTGAACCAAAGTCCAGGGACGATCCAGTCCTGTCATGTACCTTTTGAACCAAAGTCCAGGGATGATCCAGTCCTGTCATGTACCTTTTGAACTGAAGTCCAGGGACAATCCAGTCCTGTCATGTACCTTTTGAACCGAAGTCTAGGGATGATCCAGTCCTATCAATTCTCGGAGACCTCATGTCTACGGCTCAGTTCACAGGACCAAAGTCCAAGGATGATCCAATCCTTACCGTACATTTAGGACCACGTCCAAGGATGACTTAATCCTCAACCGTACATTTAGGACTACGTCCAAGGATGACTTAATCCTCCACCGTACATTTAGGACCACGTCCAAGGATGACTTAATCCTCCACCGTACATTTAGGATCACGTCCAAGGATGACTTAATCCTCCACCGTACATTTAGGACTACGTCCAAGGATGACTTAATCCTCCACCGTACATTTAGGACCACGTCCAAGGATGACTTAATCCTCCACCGTACATTTAGGACCATGTCCAAGGATGACTTAATCCTCCACCGTACATTTAGGACCACGTCTAAGGATGACTTAATCCTCCACTGTACATTTAGGACTACGTCCAAGGATGACTTAATCCTCAACCGTACATTTAGGACTACGTCCAAGGATGACTTAATCCTCCACCGTACATTTAGGACCACGTCCAAGGATGCCTTAATCCTCCACCGTACATTTAGGACTACGTCCAAGGATGACTTAATCCTCAACCGTACATTTAGGACTACGTCCAAGGATGACTTAATCCTCAACCGTCCACCAAGGACTTCATTCTCGAAGACATACGTCTACGGCTCTTCTTTCGGACTGAAGTCCAGGGATGATCCAATCCCCTCACATGTTCACCAAGAACTTCATTCTCGAAGACATACGTCTACGGCTCTTCTTTCAGACTGAAGTCCAGGGATGATCCAATCCCCTCACATGTTCACCAAGAACTTCATTCTCGAAGACATACGTCTACGACTCTTCTTTCGGACTGAAGTCCAGGGATGATCCAATCCCCTCACATGTTCACCAAGAACTTCATTCTCGAAGACATACGTCTACGGCTCTTCTTTCGGACTGAAGTCCATGGATGATCCAATCCCCTCACATGTTCACCAAGAACTTCATTCTCGAAGACATACGTCTACGGCTCTTCTTTCGGACTGAAGTCCAGGGATGATCCAATCCCCTCACATGTTTACCAAGAACTTCATCAAGACATGTGTCAATCATGTATCCTCATCATCAAAACATGTATAACAAAACATGTATCCTCATCATCAAAACATGTATAGCAAAACATGTATCCTCATCATCAGAACATGTATAACAAAACATGTATCCTCATAATAACATCTATCATCAAAAGCATGTATACATCTATCATCAAAAGCATGTATATCTAACATCAAAAGCATGTATGCATCTATCATCAAAAGCATGTATACATCTATCATCAAAAGGAAAAAATATAAGATTCCTAAATCTAAATAATTCTAAGTAACTAAGTGCAATAAATAGGTAACCTCATCATTGATGAGACAGACTTGTTATCAGATATTATGCTACTCCCCCTTTCGAGGAGAGTTCTTTTGAACTATACCAAGCTTGTCTCGAAAGTATTCAAAACTTCACTCGAGATAGAGTTTTAGTCAAGATATCAGCAATCTGATCCTCAGTGCTTATATATATGAGCTTGATAGCTCCTCTTTGCACCATATCTCGTATATAGAAGTATCGGATCTCTATGTGTTTTGACTTATCGTGGAACACAGGATTTTCAGTCATCTTAATGCAGCTTTGATTGTCACACATAATCACAGTGGGATCCATTTCTAAGTCAAACACTCCATATAATAGCTTCTGAAGCCACACTGCTTCACAGCTGGCAGAGCAGACAGCCATATATTCTGCTTCAGCAGTACTGAGAGCCACACTAGATTGTTTCTTGCTGAACCATGAGATCATGGCAGATTCAAGACTATAACATCCACCTGATGTACTCTTTCTGTCTGAGACACTTCCTTCCCAATCAGAATCTAAGTAACCATGTAAACGGAGTTCATGACGTCCAAGATAATATAGAACAAAAATCTAATGTACCTTTTAGGCACCTCACTACATGCTTTGTAGCTATTAAGTGAACCTTTCTAGGTTCTACTAGATACTGACTTAGGGTATTTGCAGCAAAGCATATATCTGGCCTAGTATGACCCAATGATTTGTCTATATAGGGTTAGGTCCACTAAATACAATGAGTCATTAACTAATAACTTCAAGTTGGAGTCCATGGGAGTGGCCATGGCTTTATACTCCAACATATCAAATCTTTTTAGAAACTTTACAGCATACTTACCTTGATTTAAAAGATTCCTTTTGGATCTTGCCATACTTCTAGACCTAAGAAGTAGTGCATTAATCCGAGATCTTTCATTTTCATTTCTGCAGCCATTTTCATGACCTGTTTCTCATTCCTTGTCAGAAAGAGATCATTGTCATACAATAATGGTATGATAGGTTCATCATCCACAACCTTAAGGTAAAGGTTAGGAAAAGCTTTACTTCTGGTAAAGCCCAAGCTTTGTCAAGAAGCTGTCAATTGTCCATTATTCACACTCTGCATTGAGTGATCTTTTGTATATCTATCTGTGCCATCTCTCGTCAAATGGGTCTACTAATATGAGCCTCAAAATCATTCGAACTCTGTGGTGAGTTCTTTCTTGCATCCATGTCATATGTGTATAGAAGCCATATTCAACCTTGTAGCAAAGGTTGAGATCCACATCACCCATGATGATCATTAAGCTCATCAATTGACTACCGATCTTGGGTACCCATACAGAACCTGATTCATACTTCTTCTTTAATTACATCATTAAGAGATTGGTCTTATCTAGTCCCTTGGAGCAAAACATCTCATCATGATTCTCTTCCTCTTTCTAAGAGAATCTCTTAACCACAAGCTTTCTATAGTGTGTTTGATTTGTAAATCTTTTGTTGAACATCCATCGCTTGTTCAGAGTTCATCATTCATCATGATCTTTCCTACAAATCAAAATTAAGTACATGATTAGTAATACTTCATAATCATCAAATCATATTGACATGATAACCTATTATGCATACAGATATCATTTACATAGTTATGCAACTATTTTGACCAATACTTTGGCACAACACTTTCCCATATCCTGTATGCATACAGTGGCTATCTAGATGCCTTCCATCTCTACCAGAACATACTATCGAGAGTGTGCACAGCTCTCAGCATGTCAGCAAAGAGGTTTCATTCTAGACAAGCAACAATGGAATGTTTGTCCAACTTACCAATCATATGCATATTAGCAGTATACTATTCAATGCTTTATGAATGTTTACACTAGGAATACAAATATGCATACAAGCAATATCATTTACTATTTCTAATAACAACTCAAATACTTATCTTTTATGTTTGTGTGGTTGCCTCCCGCTTGATCTTCTGTATGTCTTCTGAACTTCTATTCATTTTGTACCACTGTGCATGCTCAAGTGTACACTAGTGTCATCCTCATGATCTCATACACAAACATACATAATATTATCAAAACATTCTAATTCTAAATAATCTTGAATATGTATAGTCATGATCATTAGTATTCAGGGTTTCAAGGAAGTCTTCTTTTACTCATGCATATTCTTGTTTGATCTAGGTAGTTAAATCATCAACCAAGATAAGAGACATAATATTCATAAACCCTTGATTACTAACCAATCATACCAAGTATACTTATAGAAGGGATCCTAACACAAGGTAAGATTCTAACATGACATAGGAAAACATACCCGGATTAGTATACCTGCTTAGTTATGCACAACATACCTAAACAATCTCTTCAATGATTTAGAGATCCTGAGCTAGAACCTGCATGTCTCATAGGTTAAACATAATATAAAAAAGTCATACATACCTCGTGAGTCTTTGTCTTCATGTTGCCATGGTCATGGAACTTGATTTGTCTTTTGTGATGTACCTGTCTCTTGTTAGCAGACAACATCAACCTCACACAACACCATAATGCATAAGTACAATCATATAACCCTAATCAATTAATGTCTTCGATCTTTCACATGCATTCATATTGTTACTAGGGTGATAAGACAATTAATAACATTAATCAAGATTGTACTAATAAATAACATGAAGACAAACACATTATGAACTTAATCAAGAATCAGATTTCAAGGCATACTTGAACCTCCTTAAGTCATACCTATCGAGACCTTTTGTAGTCTTCTTATGTAAGGCCTTAGCCTCAACTCCCCCTGAAACTTGATTTGGAGCTTGATTAGGGTTTGCTAGAGAAACCCTAAAAATTCAATCTTCTGAATGGATGGAAGAATGTGTCTTGCTGAGCTGATCAAACTAGCATTCTTCAATTTTGAAATCTCCAAAATTTGACCCCTCAAAATTGCCTTTGAAACTTCTGGATCTTCTGGACAGGAACCCAAACTAGGGTTTGATGAAGCCCACCCTTCTGTCCAATCAAAAGGTTCGATCCAAGGCTCTAAACTCTTATTTTTCTGAGGAGCTTCCAGCCGAGGTTGCAGACTTCAAAAATTCCAACTTTTGCTGAAGTCCTAATTTTCCATCTTTCTGATCACAATCCCGAACTAGGGTTTGATCAAGCCCGGTCTTCTACCAAACCAAAAGTTTGATCTTGGTCTCTAAATTTCAATTTTCCTGAGTAGCATTCAGCCGTGGACTCCGATTCCAAAAATTCTAACTTTCTTCGAAACCCTAAATTCCGGAAGCCATGAATAAAGGTGCTCCGAAAATAATTATGTTTTGACAGAAATATGTACCTGATTGTTTTTGCTATAACTCTGAAATTTTCACTCCACAGGGTCTGAAAACTTTTTCTGCAGTAGCCTGACCTGTCATCTTTCCATCCTGACAGGTCTGACCTCAATTGGATTTTCTGAGAGAGAGTTATGCCAAGTGTCAAAACGTGACCTGTTTATGGGATAATACAGGAGAGCGAACGTGTACGACATGCCACGTGTCACTGGTTCAGCTTCGGCCTCTGAAAAAGTTTCCTGAGATAGTACATTCTGTTTACTACCTGTCACTTTTTACAAAATTTCATTTGGAGCTTCCTAGCCCAAGTTATGACCTTTTTGCCTAGGTCACCTGATTTTGACTGAGATCTGGAAGAGGCAGAAACCCTAACTTGTACTGATCATAACTTACAAAGTACAACGAATCTGAGGGTTCCCTTTGGACACAAGATACCTGGAGATGTTATCGACGACTTGTAAAGGTTTCAAATCCTGAACCTTCTCCAAAATGGATTTATAGCGAAAGTTCCACGATGACTGGTTTTTTCTATACAAAACCCTAACCTTCAAATTATCGTAAGTAAAGCAAGTGTCGTAAGTGCCATACCTTGCCTTCCTTCAGTTTATCTCTAATACCATGTTAAAATTTAATATGCTAAGACAGAAAATAGCAGCATTACATTCCATTTCACAATAATAGCATATACAGGATCACTGAAGAAACAACAAGCATAGCATAAACACAAGAGACACAGATTTATCCTGGGAAACCCTCATGGGGTAGAAAACCCAGTAAAGCTTCCTCAATATAGATGACCAGCAATATACAAAGATGCAAACCAAAGACATGATCTCCTCCTCCACCATAGCAGACCTCTCCTCCACAAGTGCGCCTCTCTCAAGTGTGTGAGTGTATCAAATGAGGAATACACCTCCTCTATTTATACACTACTCTGACATATCTTTTACACAAGTACATGTAGGCTCGTATTTAACCAATGGTTTAAATACCCCACTACAACTGACTGGGCCGACCCCTCTAGGGTAGTCTTGTTAATATTTAATATGCTAATACTGAAAATAGCAGCATTACATTCCATTTCACAATAATAGCATATACAGGATCACTGAAGAAACAACAAGCATAGCATAAACACAAGAGACACAGATTTATCCTGGGAAACCCTCATGGGGTAGAAAACCCAGTAAAGCTTCCTCAATATAGATGACCAGCAATACACAAAGATGCAAACCAAAGATATGATCTCCTCCTCCACCATAGCAGACCTCTCCTCCACAAGTGCGCCTTTCTCAAGTGAGTGTGTGTGTCAAATGAGGAACACACCTCCTCTATTTATACACTACACTGACATGTATTTTACACAGGTACATGTAGGCTCGTATTTAACCAATGGGTTAAATACCCCACTACAACTAACTGGGACGACCCCTCTAGGTGGGTCTAATAACCCTTTGACCCACATAACATATACAGGTCCGACCCCCACTAGGGAAGTCTAATAACCCGAGTTACCACATTCCGACGGAGGAATAAACATCTCTGGATATACAATAAGATCTTCACGGAGGAATGAAACATCTTCGGAATAATAAAGTACAAATATAATATTCTTTGAAGTTACAATATCTCAACACTCCCCCTTAACGTGAAGGATATTATAACAACATCTACACGAGCAAGGAGTCATCAACATCATACATGATACATCTATAAATCATTGGAAGCTTTCTCAACATCATCAGTAACTCAAGCAGTTACTAGAACATCTTCAATACTGGAACATCGACATCTTCAGTATTGAGTCTTTATCTTCTGTAGCACTTGAACAGCTACAACAATATCATCATCTGGATCCTCACGATTATCGTCATCACACGATCATCAGCATCATCATCTCACGATCATCAGCATCGTCATCACACGATCATCAACATCGTCATCTCACGATCATCAGCATCGTCATCTCACGATCATCAGCATCGTCATCACATGATCATCAACATCGTCATCTCACGATCATCAGCATCGTCATCTCATGATCATCAGCATCGTCATCACACGATCATCAACATTGTCATCACACGATCATCAGCATCGTCATCACACGATCATCAGCATCGTCATCACACGATCAGCAACATCGTCATCTAGATCATCACGATCAGCAGCATCGTCATCTAGATCATCACGATCAGCAGCATCGTCATCTAGATCATCACGATCAACAACATCATCATCTAGATCATCACGATCAACAACATCATCAATACAAGTATAAATATCATTAATACAAGTATCCTCATCAATACAAGTATACACATCATCAATACAAGTATCCTCATCAATACAAGTATACACATCATCAATACAAGTATCCTCATCAATACAAGTATACACATCATCAATACAAGTATACTCATCAATACAAGTATACACATCATCAATACAAGTATCCTCATCAATACAAGTATACATATCATCAATACAAGTATCCTCATCAATACAAGTATACACAATAGCAGCATACCCTGCAACACACAAGATCCAATTACGGGATGATCAATCCCTCTCACTTTAGGACATAGGTCCAAGGATGATACAATCCTGATCCGCTTACGGGATGATCAGTCCCTCTCGGTTTAAGACAACTCTCATGTCCATGGATGATGCAATCCAGATCAACTTACAGTATGATCAATCCTTATCACTTTAAGACACCTCACCATGTCTAGGGACGAGGCAATCCCAATCTATTTACAGGATGATTAGTCCTTATCACTTTAAGACATCTCACCATGTCTAGGGACGAGGCAATCCCAATCTATTTACAGGATGATTAGTCCTTATCACTTTAAGACATCTCACCATGTATAGGGATGAGGCAATCCCAATCTATTTACAGGATGATTAGTCCACTCAATCTCATTTAGGACTATCCTTCCTTTCGAAATTACTGGATTTACTGTCCAAGGATGATTTAATCCATTCAATTCATTTAGGACTATCCTTCCTTTTGGAATTACTGGATTTACTGTCCAAGGATGATTTAATCCACTCAATTCATTTAGGACTATCCTTCCTTTCGGAATTACTGGATTTACTGTCCAAGGATGATTTAATCCACTCAATTCATTTAGGACTATCCTTCCTTTCGGAATTACTGGATTTACTGTCCAAGGATGATTTAATCCACTCAATTCATTTAGGACTATCCTTCCTTTCAGAATTACTGGATTTACTGTCCAAGGATGATTTAATCCATTCAATTCATTTAGGACTATCCTTCCTTTCGGAATTACTGGATTTACTGTCCAAGGATGATTTAATCCACAACCGTACATTTAGGACCAACGTCCAAGGATGACTTAATCCTCAACCGTACATTTAGGACCTACGTCCAAGGATGACTTAATCCTCAACCGTACATTTAGGACCTACATCCAAGGATGACTTAATTCTCAACCATACATTTAGGACCACATCCAAGGATGACTTAATCCTCAACCGTACATTTAGGACCTACGTCCAAGGATGACTTAATCCTCAACCGTACATTTAGGACCTACGTCCAAGGATGACTTAATCCTCAACCGTACATTTAGGACCTACGTCCAAGGATGACTTAATCCTCAACCGTACATTTAGGACCTACGTCCAAGGATGACTTAATCCTCAACCGTACATTTAGGACCTACGTCCAAGGATGACTTAATCCTCAACCGTACATTTAGGACTACGTCTAAGGATGACTTAATCCTCAACCGTCCACCAAGGACTTCATTCTCGAAGACATACGTCTACGGCTCTTCTTTAGGACTGAAGTCCAGGGATGATCCAATCCCCTCACATGTTCACCAAAAACTTCATTCTCGAAGACATACGTCTACGGCTCTTCTTTAGGACTGAAGTCCAGGGATGATCCAATCCCCTCACATGTTCACCAAGAACTTCATTCTCGAAGACATACGTCTACGACTCTCTTGAGGATGATGCAATCCTATCATGTCCACCAAGGACTTCATTCTCGAAGACATACGTCTACGGCTCTTCTTTAGGACTGAAGTCCAGGGATGATCCAATCCCCTCACATGTTCACCAAGAACTTCATTCTCGAAGACATACCTCTACGGCTCTCTTGAGGATGATGCAATCCTATCATGTCCACCAAGGACTTCATTCTCGAAGACATACGTCTACGGCTCTCTTTAGAACATATGTTCAAGGATGATGCAATCCCCTTGTCACCTTTGACCCTATCTAAGGACCATCCACCAACCTCTCTGTCGGCATCACTAATATAGTTATCCTCATTATCGACCTCACTGTCGATGCAGGCAATCTCATCATGAGTTATCACATCACTCCCCCTTTCGAGGAGGGTCCTTCTGAACTATATTAAGTTTGTCTCAGAAAACTTTACTTGAGGTAGAGGTTTGGTTAGTACATTGGATCGGTAGAGGTTTGGTTAGTACATTGTTACAAATTCAAACTTTTGGTTCCTTTCTGCACCATATCGTCTGTGTATAGAAACAATATTCAACCTTGTAGCAAAGGTTGAGATCCTCATCACCCATGGTGATCATTAAGCTCATCAATTGATTATTGATCCTGGGTACCCATACAGAACCTGATTCACACTTCTTCTTTAATTACACCATTAAGAGAACGGTCTTATCTAGCCACTTGGAGCAAACATCTTATCATGATTCTCTTCCTCTTTCTAAGAGAATTTTCTAGCCACAAGCCTTCTATAGTGTTTTTGATTTGTAAATCCTTTTGTTTGAACATCCATCGCTTGTTCAGTGTTCATCATTAATCATGATCTTTCCTACAAATAAAAATTAAGTACATGATTAGTAATACTTCATAATCATCAAATCACATTGACATGATAACCTATTATGCATACAGATATCATTTACATAGTTATGTAACTATTTTGACCAATACTTTGGCACAACACTTTCCCATATCCTGTATGCATACAGTGGCTATCTAGATGCCTTCCATCTCTACCAGAACATACTATTGAGAGTGTGCACAGCTCTCAGCATGTCAGCAAAGAGGTTTCATTCTAGACAAGCAACAATGGAATGTTTGTCCAACTTACCAATCATATGCATATTAGTAGTATACTGTTCAATGCTCTATGAATGTTTACACTCAGCATGATATATTCTAGGAATACAAATATGCATACAAGCAATATCATTTACTATTTCAAATAACAACTCAAATACTTATCTTTTATGTTTGTGTGGTTGCCTCCCGCTTGATCTTCTATATGTCTTTTGAACTTCTATTCATTCTGTACCACTGTGCATGCTCAAGTGTGCACTAGTGTCATCCTCATACACAGACATACATTCATTAGTATATTCTCAATATTATCAAAACATTCTAGTTCTAAATAATCTTTGAAAATGTATAGTCATGATTATAGATAATATTCAAGGTTTCAAGGAAGTCTTCTTTTACTTCTGCATATTCTTGTTTGGTCATAGTACTCTTCTGGTTAATTAGATCATCAAGATAAGAGACATAATATGCATAAACCCTTGATTACTAACTTTATGAATAAGCATAACCAATCATACCAAGTATACTTATATAAGGGATCCTAAGGTAAGATTCTAACTTGTCATAGGAAAACATACCTGGATTAGTATATCTGCTTAGCTATGTACAACATACCTAAACAATCTCTTCAATGATTTAGAGATCCTGAGCTAGAACCTGCATGTCTCATAGGTTAAGCATAATATAACAAAGTCATACATATCTCGTAAGTAGAACAAAGATTATGGATGAGTCTTTGTCTTCATGTTGTCATGTTTTAAGGAGCTTGATTTGTCTTTTGTGATGTACCTGTATCTTGTTAGCAAACGACATCAACCTCATACAACACCATAATGCATTAGTACAATCATATAGCCCTAATCAATGAATGTCTTCGATCATTCACATGCATTCATACTATTACTAGGGTGATGAGACAAATCTAACATTAATCAAGATTGTACTAATAAATAACATGAAGACAAACACATTATGAACTTAATCAAGAATCAGATTTCAAGACATACCTGAACCTCAAGTCATACCTGTCAAGACTTCTTGTAGTCTTCTTATGTAAGGCCTTAGCCTCAACTCCCCCTGAAACTTCATCTAAAGCTTGATTAGGGTTTGCTAGAGAAACCCTAAAAATTCAATCTTTGACTTTCACACTTCCGAATGAATGGAAGGATGTGTCTTGCTGAGCTGATCAAACTAGCATACTTCAATTTTGAAATCTCCAAAAATTGACCCCTCAAAATTGCCTTTGAAACTTCTAGATCTTCTTGACAGGATCCCGAACTAGGGTTTGATGAAGCCCACCCTTTTGCTCAATCAAAAGGTTTGATCCAAGGCTCTAAACTCTTATTTTTCTGAGGAGCTTCCAGCCATGGATTCTGATTCCAAAAATTCTAACTTTCTCCGAAACCCTAAATTCCGGAAGCCATGAATAAAGGTGCTCCAAAAATAATTATGTTTTGACAGAAATATGCACCTGATTGTTTCTGATATAACTCTGAAATTTTTGCTCCACAGGGTCTGAAAACTTTTTCTGTAGTATCCTGACCTGTCATCTTTCCATCCTGACAGGTCTGACCTCAATTGGATTTTCTAAGAGAGAGTTATGCCAAGTGTCGCAACGTGACCTGTTTATGGGATAAAAAAGGAGAGCGAACTTGTACGGAATGCCACGTGTCACTGTTTGACCTTCGGCCTTTGAAAACTTTTCCTGCGATAGCTCGCCCTGTTATCTTTCTATCCTGACAGGTCTGACCTCAATTGGACTCTCTGAGAGAGAGTTATGCCAAGTGTCGCAACGTGACCTGTTTATGGGATAAAACAGGAGAGCAAACTTGTACGACGTTCCACGTGTCACTGGTTCATCTTCGGCCTCTGAAAAAGTTTCCTGAGATAGTACAGTCTGTGTACTACCTGTCACGTTTTATGAAATTTCATTTGGAGCTTCCTATCCCAAGTTATGACCTTTTTTCCAAGGTTACCTGATTTTGACTGAGATCTGGAAGAGGCAGAAACCCTAACTTGTACTGATCATAACTCATAAATTACAGCGAATCTGAGGGTTCCCTTTGGACACAAGGTACCTAGGGATGTTATCTTCGACCTGTAAACTTTTCAAACCCTGAAACTTCTCATAAATGGATTTATAGCGAAAGTTCCACGATGACTGGTTTTTGCTATGTAAAACCCTAACCTTCAAATTGTCGTAAGTAAAACAAGTGTCGTAAGTGCCATACCTTGCCTTCCTTCAGGTTAGCTCTGATACCATGTTAATATTTAATATGCTAATACTGAAAATAGCAGCATTACATTCCATTTCACAATAATAGCATATACAGGATCACTGAAGAAACAACAAGCATAGCATAAACACAAGAGACACAGATTTATCCTGGGAAACCCTCATGGGGTAGAAAACCCAGTAAAGCTTCCTCAATATAGATGACCAGCAATACACAAAGATGCAAACCAAAGATATGATCTCCTCCTCCACCATAGCAGACCTCTCCTCCACAAGTGCGCCTTTCTCAAGTGAGTGTGTGTGTCAAATGAGGAACACACCTCCTCTATTTATACACTACACTGACATGTATTTTACACAGGTACATGTAGGCTCGTATTTAACCAATGGGTTAAATACCCCACTACAACTAACTGGGCCGACCCCTCTAGGTGGGTCTAATAACCCTTTGACCCACATAACATATACAGGTCCGACCCCCACTAGGGAAGTATAATAACCCGAGTTACCACATTCCGACGGAGGAATAAACATCTCTGGATATACAATAAGATCTTCACGGAGGAATGAAACATCTCCGGAATAATAAAGTACAAATATAATATTCTTTGAAGTTACAATATCTCAACAGGTCTAATAACCCTTTGACCCACATAACACATACAGGGCCGACCTCCACTAGGGAAGTCTAATAACCCAAGTCACCACATTCCGACGGAGGAATAAACATCTCCGGATATACAATAAAATCTTTACGGAGGAATGAAACATATCCGGAATAATAAAGTACAATTATAATATTCTTTGAAGTTACAATATCTCAACACTCTGTAGTATATACACGTGCGCATGGTCCCATATTTCTTCTTAACAAGGACTACAAAGCATGCAAAATGACTTGAGCTTGGTCTGATGAATCCCAAGTCAAGCATTTCTTTGATGGTTCGCTCTATCTCATCCTTAAATCATTTTGGATGCTTGTAAGGATGAAATTTGATAGGTGATGTTCCTATACCCAACTCAACCCAGTGCTCAACTCCCCGATCTGGTGGCCTACCATGTGGAAGGTACCCAAACAACCTCTTATGCTTCTAAAGCAACTTCTTGATATCTTTTGGATACTACGCTACATCCAAAGTAGCACCCTGATTAGTGATTAGGCATTCAGCATCCCACTCAATATTTCCATGTCTGAAATTGGATCTCATCCCATGTGTAGATACTACTTGCTTGGGGTAAGTGTTGACACCTCTCAACACAACCTCCTTACCACCAACATCTCGGAATTTCATTTCAGGCACCTTGTAGTTTATAGTATGCTCTCCAATGGAGTACAACCATTGCACTCCCAGTACCATGTTAGTATCAGCAACATTAACAACATAGAAACTATATGACACTGTGTAATCTCCTATGGTGACTTACAAATTAGGAATCCATCTAGAACAGTCCATAGAATGATTACCTGGTATAATTACAGTGAAGCCTTCAATTTTTTATGTGGCCATCTTCCTTCTTTCCACCAATGATGCATCAATGAAATTTTGTGTAGCACCTCCATCCACCAAAACCAAAACTGTTTTCCCTTGGACCACTCCCTTTAATTTGAGAGTGTGGAAGCAAGGCATTCCTGGTAATACTACAATTTTGCTAACCTATGGAGGATGTTCTTCTTCATCAGTCTCATAGGCCACTTGTGCATCTGTTGGGGCCTCTTCTTCTTCCTCCTCAGCTTCTCTACCTGAATAGAATTCAATATAGTGCACTTCCCCCTTAGCACACTTGTGTCCCGGTACCCATGGTTCCTGAAAGGTGAAACACAACTTCCTTCTTCTCAATTCATCCCAATATTTGGATAAATTGTCCCTCTTGAAATTTCTAGAAGGACTCTTCATGGGTGGCCTTTGATTCTTGAATTGAGTAGGAACAGTAGTTCTAGGAGGAAATCTAGTCCTCAAAATAGCATCTTGCAAGTCCCTTGTTATGTTCAATGCATCCTGCAAGGTTGATGGTCTGTAGACCTTCACCAAACCTTTCAAAGGCTCTGCTAAACCTTCAATGAACAAAAGAATCAAGTGACCCTCAGAGATATCAGTGACCATAAAATCCAACTTCTGGAACTCAAAGATGTATGCTTCAGAAATTCCAATATACTTCACATGTGCCAACTCTCTGAAGGTGATTTCAAGGTCTCTTCTTTCAAATATTTCGGCCAATCTTCTTGTGAATTATTCATAAGTGGTCACTTGTTCATGTCCAAGTGTCTTCATGCCATGAAACCACCAATCATTTTCTTCACCATCCAAGTGTATACTATCCATCTTGATGGAATCTCTCTCAGTCATTGGATTCAATTGAAAATAGGTGTCTAGCTTTTGGATCCAAGAACTAGTTGTGCACTTTGTTGAGCCATCAAAGTAAGGCAAAGAAATATTACCAATAGAATTCTTCAACTCCTTATTTTGATTAGGAATTCGAAAGCTTCCTTTGGGATTGGTCTTGTATTGAATATCACAAAAATATTTGAATGGCAGAGCTCCTCTACAATCTTTACTCAATGTAAGGTATTCAACATACTTATCCTCCCCTGAAGCAAGGCCTTCATTTCAGACTTCAGGTTCCTCGCTTTGCTCTTCGATGAATTTGGGCATAGTAGGCCTAGATTTGTACTGAGACTCCATCTTGAATTCATCAAGGCGATTATGAGGCTTAGTCTTTGAGAAAATAGAATCACCAGTGATCTTCTTTTCACCATGTTGGGAGCCACTGCTGCTCGCTTATCCATTTTTGTTTCCTAGCTACTTAGCTAAGAATTCATTGGTTTATTACCCGGACTGGATGATGTTATGAGATATGTCTTCTAAACCTTTCAACATGCTTTTCACAAAGAGTTTGAACTCATCTTTTTCATCATTGTGAGACATATCTGATTCTCCTTGAATCTTCCCTTCAGAGGAGTTGACTTCTTCCTCTCCTTCTTCTTCTGTCAAGGGATCTTTCTTCTTTGGATATGACTTTATTTTAGGAATCATAGAAGAATAACATGATCAGGTTCAGAGTACCACGCTATGATACCATTGTAACACTCCCAAATCATATCTAATAATATTAATCAAATCACCACAAATTTTAATTCAAAAAAATTCAAGGTAAAACTAGTCAACAAACTAGTTATAGGAAAACTAATTTTTTACTAAGGTAAATCTCCCCAGGGTTAGGAACTTGATGAATTTAGGATATTCCAAATATGTCGGTGAATGTGCAGCAGCAAGAAAATCAAGTTCAAGGTAAGATCCATAGTTCTAATCACAGTGTACTGGGGCCATTTATGGTTTCAAATTCAATAGACATTGAATTCTACTCCAAGGCTGACTAGGAACACCAGCATATGCCTACTAAAATCCTTCACCACACTTGTACTACAATCAAGGAAATATTAATGGACATAAACCCATTAAATGATGGCTTGAAAATAGTATCTGATATTTAGAAAAGGTTTAGTTGATTTTGGGGGGAAAAGTAGAGAATGCACTAGGTTGGCTTACTCAGCTAGATAGTTTACAGATTCTTCCAAAAAAACTAAGAGGGTTATGAGTTCTCAGTCTTGGGATTGGATGGTCTTCAGTAGGATGTTAATAACTCCATATGTTGATAGAATAGTAAATGGTTTCTTAATGGGAATCAATGAGCAGTTATTGCAAAACTAGTTAAGTTGTATATGATAATGAGGTAGTCTTATTTAAAAAGCATGCAAACAACTCCTAATGCTTTCAAATTCATCAACTGAGCATTGAATTCCTTAATATGGAACATATGAAGAATAATTTATCAGGTCCAAGACTTTAATACATCAATAGATAGCATAGAAACCACAGTTCTTTAAATGAACTTCAAATACAAGAGATCTCACAATACTAAGTGTGAATGTCTTCCAAACTAAAAAGAAGAGATGGATCCTCCACTGGATCTGCTATGATGATGAAGATGGAGTAGAATATGCTCTTGAAAAACACACTGAGCTTCATAGGATGCTTCTGGGGGTGCACTCAAAGTTCTGGTTCGCCTCCTCTGATTAAATCTCCTCGGGAAATCTCTATGAATGAACAGACACTAAGAAGCATTTCTGAATGGATCGAATTCTTCAATGATGGTTGATACTATATATGGAACAAGCTACAAGAAATACAATAGACTCAGTGATGAATATTGGATGTCATCATCCTCTCAATAGAAGTAGGGGCACATCTCACAAGTCACTGAGGCAAAATTGCTCTCAGATCAAACATCAAACTGTCAAAAGATGGACAAGTGGTGTGCACTTCTTCTTTAATAGATTGAGGTAGCTTGTGGAGCAAGCTAAATAAGCTAATGTGCCCTCATGGAGTGGATAAGGTTTCCTTGATTTCTGCTTTCTGTTGTTTGCTTGCTTTTTGCTTTTGCCTTGCTTTTTGCTTTTTCTTTTTCTTTTGCTTTATCCTGCTTTTACTTTTGCTTTTTTCTTGCTTTTCTACCTTATTTTGCTTTTCTGTTTTGTCCTACTTTTTTCCTTTCTTTTCTACCTTATCCTGCTTTTCTGCCTTGTTCCAACTTTTCTTTTTTGTTTCCCGTTTCCTTGCTTTGACTGCTTTGTATTTCTTCCTTTGCAATCCATCACTTGGTCAATCCTTATCCTCTAATGCGCCCTTGTGCATAATTATCCAGTTTATTTATTGAAATAAATATCTATTAATGAAATATACTTCTACCAAGTGCATTTTAAACTTTGGATAAAATAAAAATAAAACTTCCTAATTGATTAATTCCTTAACTTCAAACTTAACCCCAAGTGCATGAAATTTTCTCCTCAACCGGAGGGATTTGTTGGGCTAGGAACTCCTTCTATTGAACATCAATGAGCGGACATGACAATGATTCCAAGTGATAAGACCAAATTTAATGAAATGGACATTCTAAGCTCTCGTCACCAAATAATGGAAACAATGAGATGAAAAATATAAACTACCAAGAATGTGTATTGTTGTTTTACAAGCAATGAAAAGTTGAGGATGAGGTGCATGTGATGATGCAATATCTTGTATATGAGCAGTAAAGAATAAACACAAGTAATACAACATAAATATTTGAACAATTCACATAGCTTGTTGAGTTTTCCCTTTAATTAACAGGTAGGTAGTTACATTAAGGATGTTTTATCACTTCAAAATATAAGTATTGATTATCTCTCTCTCTCTCTCTATATATATATATATATAGCAAGGAGAGAGAACTTTGATGTATTATTTTTGTACATACTTATTGTAACTTTTGACTTTAATCTTACAAGGTCTTCTAAGGACATAAATAAGAATACTGTAAGTTAATTAGTGAACTAATTCAACCTCTTTTCAATTGAAATTATTCCCCAACTTTAATAGGAATTTTGCAAAGAGTTATAATTCCACTTGATCATGGGAATGTTGACCATGTAACTTTTCCCTTAGGGGTATTGACATGTTTTAAGACGATCCATATCATCATAATTTTGAAAAAATGAGTTGCTCAAAGTTGAACTTTCCCTCCTAAAAAGAAAAATAACTACAAAAATTCACCAAAAATGTTGAGTTTGTCCACTTATTAACTCTATCCATAAGAATATTCTATTGTCACTTCCTCTATATCAACCTTGATATATGACGTATAATCTACGAATCAATATTTTGCTTAAAATTAGCTTTGACTTTTTACATTGATATTATCATGCAATTTCCTTACAAATCACTAATCATAATATCAAGTCAATGAAGTAACATGTCAATTGAATCTAACTCAAGAGAGATGATTGTTACTTTTCCCATCAATGAATTCCTCTGAAATATTTATTTTGTAGAAAATTAGAAAAATAGAATGAGTTCAAATAAGATAAATGCATAAAAATTTTAAAACTATAAATAAATAAAATTGCATTTCAATTTAAAATTTAAGTGGTATCTCTACAAGATATTGAAATATTTTCAAATGAGAAGAGTCTAAGCTTTGACTAAAATAAAGAAAGAAAAACTTTATGCTATAATGACCAAGAGTTTAGGGAAGAAAGGCAAAAGGGTTATCCATCCACCCAATTTCATTAAAAAAACGTCACTATGATGCATGAACATAAATAAAATAAAATAGCATACAATAATGGGTGCAAGAACAGTAAACGCGGAGAATAGTAACTATCACAACTTAACCATCCCACCAAATTCAGCAACATCATTATGAAGTAGTATAATCATCGCTTTCATTTTGCCTTTTTAATATTTGTATGGACTTACTTTACCTTTGAATAATTAGTATACACAATCAATTGAACAAACCAAATTTTATTGTCGCATTGATATTTTGTTTGTTTTGCATTACTTAATGAATATCTATCTTGTCATGTAATGTTAAACCTAATAAATTATATATGATATTTAGTAATATATATATAATTAAATTAAATTAAATTAAATGTTATAATTAAATTTTGGATCTGGCATGTTCTTAAATTGTTATATGGATGTTGTCCTTAGTATTATGTATTGTAATAATTTTGATTGAATTGGAAATTGTGAGTTATTTAATTTTAGGTAATCTTAAGAATGATTTTGTTAGAGAGGAATC
This sequence comes from Larix kaempferi, assembly GCA_027924585.1. Classification (NCBI taxonomy): domain Eukaryota; kingdom Viridiplantae; phylum Streptophyta; class Pinopsida; order Pinales; family Pinaceae; genus Larix; species Larix kaempferi. The sequence continues at coordinate 6,389,124 of BSBM01001754.1, forward strand.
AAGTGTTTCAAGAGAAAGTGGGATTGAGTTGAAATTGCTCTTGGATCTAGAGTAAGTTTATAAAGTGTTTATGGTTGGTTAACCATAATTGGACTTGGGATTTTAAAAAATTTACAAAGCACTAACCATCTAGCAAAGTGATAGCTTTTTTCAATCGAAAATAACAGTTTCTTGTTATTCATGGGGTGAATCAAAGAAACTAAAAATGTTACCTATCTCACAAATAGTGTTATGTGTTACCACAAAAGGTAGCCCACCTTGAGAGCCCCATTTTAGTACATTGTTGTATCACATTCCAAAATTGTTCATTGCAAAAAACCAAAACAATGCCTTACAAGATATTTTATTTAGTCTGAAAAATGAAGTATATAAAGATAAAGGCTAGAAACTAATATATCTGGTATTGGCCCTCCTCCACCAAACACCTATCAATAAATCTTGAGTAATGTAGAATCCCTTCCCAAGTTCCAATCCCTTTTTGGAGATAAGATCTGCTCTCTAGTTGTAAGTTCTGGAGATATGGTTATAAGACAAAGAGGAAAATTGTTGTTGGATATGGACAGTCCTTAATTTTCAATGCTCTAGAGTGGCAACCCATAGATGGGGAGAGCCATTGATACAATCTATGATTGTAGTAGAATCCCCCAAAATATGTAAATCGGGAACACCCTTTGAGTGTGCAAAGGTTAACAACCCCCATAATGAAATAAGTTCTGCTTGAGTGTTGCCTCCTATGCCAAAACCAAAAAAGATATCAAAGTAGTGATCTTCGGAAATAAGAAGGAATATGCCTGCTCCACAAACTCCCCTTTGCTCTATTCCATCAAAATATCCAACAAGGTTCAAGTCATCGGTAAGAGGGGGATACAAATTATTAACTTTAATAGGAGTCGAATTCTCAAAGACACTTGTAAAATATCTCATAATGTAATTGCAAGCCTTTGCAAAGTTAAATATGTAGTCCTCATGTAGGATAAGATTCCTATATCTCCATATTCCCCAGATGAATAAAAGGGGAAAGGGAGAGGAAGATCTCCTCATTCGAAACCAAATATAAAGACAAGAATCTAAGGAAACTGAATTCCAACAAAAATCGGTACCCCCATCTACTAGATAATTCCTACCAAATCTGTTGAGAAGAATGACATTCACTAGAAGGTGGTTTACAGATTTTGTTGCCTAGTAACAAAGACAACATCCTGTTGGTCCCATCCCTCCACGCCTGACATAGTTTCCACCAGCAAGGACATTATTATTTAGTGCCAACCAAGCAAAACAGAGGACCTTGTTGGGAGATGGCTAACCCCAAAGACTCCAGAACCACCACTTCTGTTGAAGTACATAATTTAAGGAGGCAATAGCATTGTATGCCAAAGAGGTAGTCACCTCCCCGCTCAAAGAAATTCACATACAGATTAGTCTATCTGACTAATCCAGTAATCTAATCCCACTGTGAATAAGCTCGGCCACATAGTTATGCCACTCCAACGCATCATTACCAGCCAAGCCGAGAGCCGTCAAAGATAGCCAATAGTGAATGGACGAATTTGCATTCCAATTCTTCATATGATTTAAATAAAACAGGCATTTCAAATGCAGTGTATTTAATATGGAAAGATATAAAACAATATTGAACCCGACCATGGGATCCACCCCTAGCCGCACCTAGAAACCATCCCCCACTTGCCACACCGACCACCTATTCAAGAGCAGAAAATCATCGAGCATACCACTCCACATATTAGAAATAGCCTGTGAATTTTTATGTACCCACCTAAGCCATTCGGGAATGGTCAGATTCTTCAAATAGTTAGCTCGTATGATCACCCCCTACAGACCAAAATGAGTGAGGCCCCTCCGGAGGCTTTTCAAATGTAGAGCCGACCTAATCCAATATATATTCTAGATACCCCAATCGCCCGACGACTTAGGAGAAGCCAGCTTGTCCCAAGCAGCCAGATGTATGCCTTGTTTGTCTGGAGAGGCGAACCATGGGAAATTATAAATAATCCTTATGATCTGATTGAGAATTCCCATAGGTACTTTGGTCGAGGAAATACAAGTAAATTGTTAAGCACCGAATTCAAAAGAGTGAGACGACCATCTAAGGATAATTTGCAATTGTACCAAGCACGGATCCTTTTTTCGAACTTCTTAATTAACCAGTACCAATCGGAAACATGATAATCATTTGGCTTCAAGAAATAGCCGAGATACTTCAGACCACAATCAAGCTCCATATAATCAAACGAGGAGATAGTTCACACCTATTCTCTGAAGTCCTCCTCAAGATTGAATTTGATATAGGCAAGATTTGGGCAAACTGACCTCCATACTAGAAGCTAAGCAAAACCGATCCAGTAGCTCTTTGTAATAATGCCATTCAGACATATTACCAATACCTAATAGGAGGACATCATCCACAAAATTAAATGCGTGATAAAATGATTCTTGGCAACCTTGATCCCTGAGATTTTACCTTCATTCTTTGCCTTGATTAGTAGTCTACTCAAGCCTTCAATCACCAAAAGGAAGAGAAGCGGCGAAAGTGGGCACCCCTGGCAAAGACCGCGAGAGCTCTTAAAGAACGAAGTAGGACACCCATTGACCAGAAATGCAAAATTGGATGATGTAACACAACCCATTATCCACTGGGTCACTTCAAAATTCAGACCTCCATTCAGTAATAAGAGCCGAAGAAAGGACCAATCAACCATATAATAGGATTTAACCAAATCGAGCTTTAATACTAAGGACTTGCACCAATTGATTTTTGCATAATGCATAGTCTCTTGTGCAATATCGATGGCATCGAAAATCTGGCATTGATGTAGGAACCCAAATTGTTCCTTAGAGATGTCACACGACAAGCCTTCCTTCACACGGTTTGCAATCACTATAGAGATGATTTTATACAATAAGTTGTAGAGTGAAATAGGACGAAAAATTTGGAAGGATGTAGGATTGGAGACCTTCAAAATAAGTGTCATAAAAGTAGCATTGACATCCCAGAAACCTTGCCAGAAAAACAAGATTCTTCCATCAAATGGAAAATTTCAAGTCCGATTAAGTCATAAAATTATAAGTAAAACTCAAGTGTCCAGCCATCCAACTAATCTAGGAGTACCAATGATTTGTAAATAATTTTTTAATACTTCAAAAAAATAATAATATTTTTTTGTCTTACACCTTATATATATTTAAACAAAAATGCCTCAAATTTAATTGATATCCAATTTATATTAAAAATATTACATAACAAAACTTTTTAAAAGTAAATAAATAATGTATTTCTTATTAAAGAATGTTATTGGGTGAAAAGGTGCTTTCTACAATATAGTATGTGAAAGATGAGTAATGCACACTTTCTTACATAGAGACCTAAGCAAATTTGACCTCATAACTTATTTTACCAACATAATTTAGTCATAACAAATCAAACCATTTGAGATTTAAATATTTGGAAACACATTGTCCTACCCAAGCACTAATGCATTTTTGCACATGTTATGTATGGGGGAGGATAACAATTTCCTAACCACCCAAACTAAACTTAAAAAAATTGACATGATTTGTAAACCCATATTTAATTAATTGATTTGATTTTTAAATTGTTTTAATGATAAAGTAATTTGGAAGATATTTTTAATTTTTATGTATTGGATTTTGTTATTATTGTTTTGATAATTAAATTTAATATCTTTAAAAAAATATTTTATTATATATAATGTATATACACATTTACATAAACAAATAAACAATATATAAAAAAAAACTTATAAAAATGTAATTTCTTTTTTCATTTCTAAATAATTGATCCCTCACCATATAAATTTAAATTTACATTTAAATTAGTAATTTAACAATATTATAATATCCCTACATTATTTCTTAGCCATGATTACACTCAAGTGAAACATGTCATTGCAGTTTTGAATGGTAGATATTAAATGATTGCATTTTACTTAGAAGGTACATAGTCATCATACAGCATTCCATTATCAATATAATTTTTCAATAAAATATTTAAATTGTTTATCATTTATATTTTTAAATAAATCACACGGAAAGAGATAGTGGATTTTATAATGATAAGAATATTTTAAAATAATATTAAATATATAGAATAAATACAAATTAAATACATAGATTAATTTCAATTCATTATTAATTAATAATAATAAAAATATATTATAAAACAATATAATATAAACTTAATCTATCTTTAAACATCTTTTAAATTAAAATTAATTATGATATTTTCTTTATTACTTTATCAATAGTAAATTAAATTTTATGTCAAAAGTTCTCAAAATGAAGGATTTGAACTACAAAATAAAATGATATTTACAAAACAATAGTAAAATAAGATAAACGACTTAAAAAAAGAGAGAGAGATCACATCAAGGACCAGCATAGAGTAAAAGAAAGATCATCCTTGTTTTTAGGGATCGGCCCCAACCTTGAAAGCAAGCTAAAATATGAATAACAATAGTTTCCCATCTGTCATTGCTGCAAATATAAAACTCAGAAGAATAGAATGGAAATGAACACAAGACAAAATTCAGTAAGGGGCTCATTGTCCATATCATATGCTTAGCTCATTGAATTCCATTATAGTAATACCGGCAATGTGCAAAAATAATGAAAGAATGACAGTTGAGCAAAATACTGGTTGCGCCATTGATGCACTTTCGTTTAAGCAAATAACAGAATCCTTTAAATGATTTAAATATAAGTTGGCATTACTCTACAATTACAAACTCTGTATATAGATATTCAAATCAAGAAACTCCCAGGAATATTAAAAAAACATAATTGATAAATATATTCAGAATATAATAATATACCAGTAACAGATTTGCAGCCATGGAGGCCGACGGTGATTGCTGCGAAGAATATAGTGGAATAATGCGTTGAAAACTACTCTGCAATTCTCTGGAAAAAAAAAAGTGGAGGCAATGATCATTGATTCCAAAGTGGAGGCAATGATCAATGAGTAACATGTGAGGTGGCAGCTCTGAGACGATTTTTTTTTCTCGGCGTCTGAAGATGAACTTAAGGAGGGGGCAAAGTTTATTTACAAAAAGGAAGCTCTTGTAGTTGTAATTGCTTACTGTACAAGCTTGTCCAGGGTTTGATCTGAAGAAGAAATCCACGAATCTACGATGCCGTCGGCTCTGGCGTGATGATTATTAGGCTCTGCGTTCCCTTCCTCCGGATTCGATGTTGGGGCTCGGCCGAGATCAGGTCCGACCCTGTTGCTGTTGTTATAAGGCATCTTGCAGGGGACTTCGGCGGACCAGTGCGGGGCCGGTGCGGGCCTACGGTCCGAGGGCACCAGATCGGGAAGCACGTGATTGTTCAAGGCCTGGGCGGCGTTGGAATTCAGGCCGAGGTCTTCGAACAGACCGGCTTTTATGTGGGCCTCGGAGATGCACGGGCCGCTCTTGTTGAGAAGATTTGGTAAGGAGATCGAATCCTTGGGTGGGTTGTGATGGAGCAAGGACTGGAAGAGCAAACCGGGGGGCGGGAGCTGAAAAGGCGCCGGAGGAGGCGGAACGGCGGAGGGGAAGGTTTGGGTACGGTGAGGGAAGGGACGGAGGAGGAAAGGGTTACCGGACAGGCTTCTGGGGCCGAGGAAGTCTAGCCCGCGGTTGCGTTGGAAAGGGGAAGGGGATGCGAAAGGGGCCGGGGGGATACCCGTGAACTCCTGCACCATGGCACGGAAATTGGTGGTGTCCGTCGTTAGAACAGTGGTTGGTGCCCGCCGAGAGGCTCTGGAACGCTTCTTACCCACCTTGGAAGCCGATGCAGGATCCAGCGACAACCGGCTCCCGCCCGACGCAGAGACGGACCCCGACACTGAGCCGTTCGTCGGATTTTTGTTGTTGTTGTTGTTTCCCCGACTTGTCTGCGCCGCCTGGGACCACTGAGAGGGATCAAAGTGCTCTGAGACAGCTTCCGCGTTCAAGCTCGAAGATAATGGCGGAGGGGGCGAAATATTATTATCACTGCTATTATTGCTGTGATTTTCCATCTCCAGATGGAGCTCTTGGGAATCGATCCCGGGACCACGCCTGAAGCAAGCGCCTTTCCTGAGTTCGACATGAGACAGGGGGGCGGCTCTGGGATTGATATTGTCAAGATAGCTGGCAATTGAATCGAATAAGGACTGATTCAAGGAAGTTGCAACGGCGGCAGGCGGATCGGACGGTCCCCCAGGCGGGACCGCCGAGTTGAGCAAAGAAGTAAAGGAGTTCCTGGAGCCGAAGTCTTCTTCGCAGGAAGTAAGAATGTCGATTTCTCTTGATGATATCTGAAACCCACAGTTATTATTGTCCATGCTTTGTTTTACACTGATGATCTCAATTGGCAGAAGAGCTCTTTGGGACCCGGAAGAGCAATGAGCATCTCGGCCTTCGATAATCAAAACACGAACACCATTATTGAGCCATCAGTCTCGCTTATTTATAACTCCTGCCAATCATTGAATCCATTCATGGCATTCATTCATACACCTCTCAGAGAAGAGGCGAGGCCCGGCCCTCCAACAACAAAACGAATGAATGGTGTTCGATTCTTTGGGAGGTTTAATAATAACTGAACACGGTGAGACCTCCGACACGTGATTTCAGGCCTCGGCTAGCAGGAAAACGGGAGGCGGGAGGCTGGAGTCTGGCCTTGCATTCCTCACAAGATATTCTTCTGCTTCTTGTTGTAGTCGTAGAGATATCAGAGGACGCTCCCTTTCTGGCTCGCTGTGGGGACGACCATAATCATATCATATGATGAGACAGATTCCAAAAAGCAAAGAGCCATCCATCCATCAATCACCCATATCAATTTAAATATATATATATATAAAAAGGATTAATTGCAAACAACAGATGGGGTCGGAGACGGCTCTTAATGTAAAAATGTAAAGGCTGGACAGCGCGGAGTTAAATTGCAAAGAGTTTGGTAAATGTAGAGGGAGGAGGTTACGAGTAAGGTGAGCAGCCAAACCGAATCCATTAATTAATAATAGCAGAAGTATGGTCGTTGAATAGCAGGTGAAGGCCCGGAGATTGAGAGCGAGGGAGCAAGCAATCTAAAATAGAATCCAGGAAGGGAAACGGAATTGAAATCTGAGAAGGCGAAGGGAGTCGTTGCATTGCATGGGCGGGCGGGCGTAGAAAGAAAGGAAGGTGTTTGTCGGCCCGTCCCCGACATTTTGGCAAATACACGCGAGGCGTCGCCCCTTCTCTCATATCCCAACCGCACTATCCGACACTCCTCCTTCTTGATGAATCGGTCAATCCCCCACTAACTGCACGGGTTTTCAGATTATTGATGCGGAGACAGATTCATGTCGGTTTATTTTATCAACGCTTCCCACTCCACTGTAGCTTCAAACCCCTTCCCCGCCCATTTGCACACGTCAAGATATTTACACACTTTAGCCTCTCAAAACATTACATCAAACTAACCCAATACAATCTTTAATTGGAATTTTTATATGCACGAAGAGAATATTCCGTGGGACTATCCAACAAACTGTAGCTCAATATTCAAATACAATATGTCTTGTTAATGAGACGTTGGCAATGTACGAGATAGTAACGTATTTCTAGAGAATTGTAACCAAGTTTCTTTATAACTTTATAACGGTGGAATGGTGGGTGGTGATAGGCTAACATTATGTTACATGTTATGTAATCGATATGTAATTGAGGATTTCTTAAATCTTCGTGAATATTAGGAATTCGAGTGAAAAAATATGAGGAATTTGTATATTTAAGGTGTAAAAAAACACACACACTTGAGATAATTGGGTATTATCACTCCATTTTTTATGAAGGAATTGAAACTTAGAAGTAATGTACACATGTAGTATTGTAATCAAGGTTTATAATGATTTGAAGGAAGTGAAACTTAGAAGTAATTGCACCCAAAGGCACTCTACAGCCCATAATGAGGGAGAGAGATCTTGTAGCGTGTGTTCATATAACGTTACACACGAGTATGAGGGAGATGTTGTAACGTTTAAGTAAAAAAAGAGTAAAAAGTAATAAATTATATTATGTTGGCCATTAATAAATTCATGTCACTCATAACATAAAAAATTATGGAAACTATTTAAAAAAATCCATGTTGGCTCATAAAATAAAATATTATGAAAAGTAATTAAAAAATCGATGTTTGTTTGTAAAATAAAAAACTTAAAACTTAAACCTAGATCAATCAAGAGATATCAAATTTCTTGAGTTTAAATTAAAAAAAAAAAAAAATACACCTCAATAAATTGGATCCCTCTTGGTGCTTGATAGATACAGGTTTAAGATGGATCTATGTTGGTGTAGACATGTAGTATTGTAATCAAGTTTTATAATGGTGTAGTCTAACTATTCTGCGTTTTCAACTTTTTCTGAGGGCCAGTTGGAAATCTTTAAAAACTCTTAGAATCATATATATTAGCTATGGAAATTGCATAATTTGAGTGCCAGGGGGTAATTGAGGGTGTTGAATCTATTTATGGATTCTAAAACACAATTTAAACACTTTTAAATTTGGATTTTACCCAAAAAAATACTAGATTCTGGCCAAAACCCACCATAAAGTCCAAAAAGTATCATAAATAGACTGCTCTGTTTATAATTACAATGGTGGGTTGTAAGTTGAGTAAAGACACGCATGAAATAATTGAGTATTATCATGCTAACACCCACAAAGAAGTTGAAACTGACACTTATACTAAGATGCTCTATAGCCCACTATGGGAGAGATGTTGTCACATAACGTAACATTATGTAATGTTACCAAAAATAAAAGTAAGTAAAAAAATCATAAAACGTACACTTCAAGAAATTGGATCCCTCTCAGTGCTTGATAGATTCGGGTTTAAGATGGATTTATGTTGGTATATATGACACTAATGTAGACATGTAGAATTATAACCGAGGTTTATAACCTCAATGGTGGGTGATAGGCTAAGTAAACACACACATGAGATACTTGGGTATAATCACCCTACCACCTACGAATGAGTTAAAACTGAAACTTTTATAAATGTACAAGAGAATAATGTAGCCTTATAGTATTGTAGCCAAGGTTCATAATTGCAATGATGTGAGGTAGGCTAAGTAAACACACACATGAGTTAGTTGAGTATATCACCCTTACACCCACCAATGAGATGGAATGGAGACTTTTAGTAATTTACAAGAAAGTAATGTAGCCCTCTAGTATTGTAGCCAAGGTTCATAACCTCAATGGTGTGTGGTAGTCACACATTAGATAGTTGGGTATTATCACCCCAAACACCCATAAAGGAGTTGAAACTAAGACATGTAGTAATGCATGAGATAGTAATGTAGACTTGTAGTATTATAGCCAAGATTCATAACCTCAATGGTAAGTGACCTAGGCTAAGTAGACACACAGAAGAGATAGTTGGGTATTATAACACTACCACTCATAAAGGTGAAACCAAGACTTATAGTAATGTAAAACACGTAATGTAGCCTTGTAGTAGTGTAGTCGATGTTCATAGCCTCAATGGTGGGTGGTAGGCTCTGTAATTGCACCGAGAGTAACGAGGTGCTTACAACCCAATATGGGGGAGATGTGTAACGTTACGTAATGATGTCACTTTATGTACCCAAAATAAAAAGTAATGAAATTTTTTTTATGTCGACTCATAAAATAAAATATGAAAACCAAATAAAAAATAATTAAAAAAATCCATCTCCGCTCGTAAAATAAATATTTAAAACCAAATAAAAAGTCATTAATAAAATAACACCTCAAGAAATTGGATGCCTCTCGGTGCTTGATAGATCTATTGGAGTATTAAAAACCCATTCATACCCACTTCAGACTTAGGATATAATTTATTAATCATTTTTTATTAATTTCATAAGTGTTGACTAGGTAAGTTGGCCTAGTTTTATCTTTAAGTGGACCACATGCCATCCTAAGTCACTAGGGCGCACTTGAGAAGATTCTGGATAAGATTTCCTGAGATTTTGTCTGATTTTATTCTATTCCTGGATTAGAAAGGCGCCTTCCTGTTTTTTTGCTTTCTAGTGGATAAGGTAAAGCTAATTTGACTTGGAAACTATCTCTACTTGGCCAATTCGACCTCCACCTCTTTCTTCTCTCCAAAATTCATCATCACATTCCATTTCCATCGCTCATTAGCTTCTATACCATATTTATCTAATTTGTGAGCCTCTTGACTGATTTGGAAGGTGCTTTTGACACCTAGGGGGTTTTCTAGCTTTTACTAAGCCTGCCTTTTTGAGCTTTTCAAACTTTCTTGTAAGGCACTCAAATTATCTCTTGAGGATGTATTATATATTGTAAACATATTAATGAATAAAATACAGTGAGTTTTTCTCAAGATATCTTATCTATTCTTCTTCTCATATTCTCAGAAATATTCCATGTGAAATTGTCTTATTGAATCTCGATCTAGGAAATCTAAATTCTCACATGGTATTAGAGCTAGTCTAATTCAAAGAAATTTCCAAAGTGTTTTTTGCAGGATATTTCCATCACCAGGAGCGCACCAGCATGGACCAAAATCAAGCTCAAGTTGTGATTCTCACTCCCTTCAACTACTTTGAACGGAAGGTGCACATGATCATCCAGCTTCGAAGTAAAGGACTTTATAGAGTCATTATGGGGCTTGAAACTGAGCCAGCAGCTATTGCACTAAAAGACTAATGGTTTAATAGGCTTGATGAATCTTTTGGTTTGATTTAACTCTCTGTCTCTCTAGATCTTCTATTCCATGTTGATAATCTGACCACTCCAAATCAAGTATGGACAAAGCTAGAGCCTCTCTCTAGAAAGCAAGATGAGCTCAAAGGTCATCTATTGGAAATTGAGTTGATCTCACTTAGTCCAAATAATTTCAATTCAATGGAAGAATTCATCTCAAGATTCAAGCACCTAGTGCTTCAACTCAAGCAGTGTGGCATTGTGAAGAAGGATGAGCAGCTAATCCTTTCCATTCTTTCAAAACTAAGTCATGAATACTCAGTGTTTGTGTCTACATTTCATGCTGCAAAACTTGCAATTCCCAACTAGAAGATGCCAACCTTTGATGCATTCATAGACTCGCTCACTAAAGAGAAGGACAAGCTAGTTCAAATGAGGGCTTTGAGTCCCTCCAAGGACCTTGCACTTGCTGCTCATGGAGCAAAGAGTTCCAAGACTGTCAAATCCAAAGGAAAACAAAAGATGTTGTCAGATGAAGAGGACTCAGATGAATATTCTAAAGCCAAGAAGATGAAGAACAAGAAAGAGAGATCCAAGTGTTCTTAGTGCTGCAAAGGTACCCATTCTGAGCAATCTTGTTTCGGGAATAAATTGGACATCATAGCCAATATGCTTGAAGAACATAATATTGATGTTCTTGATTTTGCCATAAAAGAACAAGGCAAGCTTTCTGTAGAATAAAAGTAGTGTCTCCAAGCTACTCACAAAGGTAATCATCTTTATGCTTTGAGTGCTAGAGCCAAAAATATTTCTCATATATCCAATTTTGATTCACATTCTGATATATTAGAATCAGAAACCTTCACCCCTTCCTTGGAACAATCTCCAATCAGTTCACCAAAGTCTTCTCCAAAACCTAGCCATTTTCACTAGTTTCTGACTTGTCTTCTAAAAGGTCCTTCCACCTCCATTCAAATATTTCATATTCTGATTTTGAAGATGATATACAACCTGATATGCAGGTCATGACACCTTCCACACCATTTTCCCAGCCATTGGATGCAAAAAATACCCTACAACCCCCAAGGTCTCCAGTTAAGAAACCACACAATTCCATGGTTTCCTACATTCACATGTCACTTGTCTCTCTTGTTCTTATGTTTGTCATATATTTCATTGGTTGGAAAGACATGTATTTGGACATCATTGGACTGTTGTTCCACATGTATGGACCTGATCCCATCACTCAGGGTTCAAATTTCAAGTCCTCAAATCCTCCAGACTCGCTCGACTGTCAATGATCTAGTTGCTAACTCTTTTCCTACTGAGACCCTATCCGATCATGGAGACACTACACCTTTGTGGTTTGTTGTTCCATATGACTCATATTCTGATATGTGAGAGTTGCATGAGCTCCTTTACAGTATCAGAAAGGTTCTACATCACTTTGAGAAGAAGTTACAAGGTTTGATTCACCATATTGCAGCTATACAAGAAGTTGATCTTGTTGAGTCCATTGATGCTCTTTGGGAAGGAGTTTGCATAGATCCCTTTTCCATAATTGATTATGTATCCAAATCAGATCATGTATGTTTTAACAGCAAGAGACATTCATATGATGCTCCTCCATCATCAAATGTTGAGTTTCATGGGGCCTCTACACATGGTTTTTGCCTAGAGTACATTGATGCATGCTCATGGAATCCACGACCTCTTAACCAAGTTTGTTACTCAGAAGTAGTGCATTCAGCTCATTCAAATGAAGAACAAGACAGTATGAATACATTCTGACATGTCCATTTTTTAGGGAGGGTTTTTTTCCCATGAGGTTTTCCCCATTTCCTCGTTTTACATGGACTAATAAATTTTTGTATTGGGGTAACCATAAGCCTTGTTGCTTGGGCCCTATATTTATGATATTTACCACATAAATTCAAGATTAAGGGGGGGTTTTGGAGTGTTAAAAACCCATTCATACCCACTTTAGCCTTAGGATATAATTTATTAATCATTTTTTATTAATTTCCTAAGTTTTGACTAGGTGAGTTGTCCTAGTTTTGTCTTTTAGTGGACCACATGCCATCCTGAGTCACTAGGGCGCACTGGAGGATATTTCGGATAATATTTCCTGAAATTTTGTCTGATTTTATTCTATTCCTGGATTAGAAAGGCGCATTCCTTCTTTAGACAACTTTATCCTGCTTTTATGATTTCTAGTGGATAAGGTAAAGCTAGTTTGACTAGGAAACTGTCTCTACTTGGCCAATTCGAGCTCCACCTATTTATTCTCTCCAAAAGTCACCATCACATTCCATTTTCATCACTCATTAGCAGCCATACCATATTTAGCTGATTCGTGAGCCTCTTGACTAATTTGGAAGGTGCTTTTGACACCTAGGGGGTTTTCTAGCTTTTACTAAGCCTTCCTTTTTGAGCTTTTCAAACTTGTCTCTAAGGCACTCGAATTCTCTCTTGAGTATGTATTATATATTGTAAACATATTGATGAATAAAATATAGTGATTTTTTGTTAATATATATTCTTTATTCTTCTTCTCATATTCTCAGAAATATTCAAAGTGAAATTGTCTTATTGAATCTAAATCTAAGCAATCTAAATTCTCACAAGATCCACATTTATGATGGATCTATGTTGCTGGTGGTTTTAATAACTCGGTAATTTTAAAAGCTGTAATAACTCTTGCATTTAGTCTAGAATACTAAATAATTAAATAGGAATCGGTGAATTCACATATCTATACTATTAAAACTTATTTTGTTCATTGCCCATGATCGTTGTAACTAACAGATGCGACCGACTACAGTTATCTTAAAAAACATCCATGGCCACTCGTATTTCTTCCATAAAAAACTACAAGAACGATGTTAAAAACTGGATTTTGTTCATGTCTTGATCCTGAAATTAATTGCATGTGGTGCCTTAATGCTTAAAAATCTCATTTACTTCATCCTGAAGTTAAACATTTATGTGCATGGCTTATTATTACGTAGTTTAAGAGAAAAAAAGAGTCTTTTGTAATGCTTTCATGGTCATTTTTCGTTTGTTTGTTAGATCATATTAGTTAGATTGAAAAATGATTGAAAATAATTTGCATGTGCATTTGGATTGGACATATTTTTGATTATCAATTAGAAACAATCTCTTTGGAAGCATAAATTAGTGTGATTTCATTTTCTGCATTTTGGAAAAAGAAATTTTAAAATATCTTCTTCTCTTTTCATGAGCTTTAAAAAATTTAGTTCCACTTCATTGAAAGAAAAATAAAGTGCATTTACATACTTGAATTGTAAATATCTTTATAATTTCAACAAAGTATTTCAGCCATCTCATACACCAAACAAGTTTCCCTCCATACCTTTGATTAAATACAAACACTATAGGAAACACAATCAAAAGAAACCATATTTGTTCTTATAACAAACAAACAGGCATAGGTTGTAGAGCCTTGGTGTAGGGTGGAGAGTTAGTTCTCCAAGGTTGTGGAAACTAAAAACTAGATTTACTAAAGAGTGATAAAATTCATTAGTAACAAATAGCATTTGTTAGGAAAACATGCCTCACATGCATGTCAAACATTAGGTCAATCTAGGAAAGTGGAGAGAATATCTCATCTTGATTGTCTAGTGGGCTATGCGTGTACAAGTGACTACGAGAAGGAAATGCTTGCAGTAACTGAGCTGGATCTAGAACACATATTTAAGCTCCCCTGGAGGATACTTTTCTTCACAAGAGTACTTGCACCTTGTGTGATTGTTGCATGAGAGTTACCATAACTATCTCATTCTTAACTTCGCCTATTTATCCTAGGAGTTAATATCATATGCTAATTGACAGAAGATTCCCTATCCTATTTTCTTGATGTTGATTTTAGATTTTTTAGGTGATTGATTCTTTGTGATTTGTGTTTTAGAAAACCATAGGTTTGTTTGGTCTTGTTTAAAATATAAATTTGGCTAAAGCTTTAAATAAGAAAAAGTGATTGACCAACTGATCTGCTAGTCTCAGCGGTTAGTGGGGTCTTTGGCTATAAGTGTCGAACCACCTTTCACCCACAGATGATTAAATAACCATAACGTAGACCCAAAAAGAGAAGAATCTATCTTGGAAGACATCGTCTAAATCCAACCATAAGATTTAGGCCCACCTTAAATTGAAGTTATTAAAAATTAGACATCGGGCCATTATAATCCTCCATTGACCCATCTTGATGGTCTTGTTTTAATATAGTTGAGCATACCTTTTCCTATAGATCCCTTTGAATTTCTTCAAAACATACAACACACTATGTCTGGAGCCAGTTGTTCATCTTAGCAAGGGAGACCTACTCTAGCTACACCTAGCATCTATGGGGGGAGCATGAACACTCATTTCACACCTATGGTTGGTGAAACAAGTCCTTCCACCCAAATACCACATGTTCCCAGTCCCTCTTCTTTTGGGATTCCATTTGTTAGTTCCCATATTCCAACACAAGTCCAACCTACTATTGAAATACCCACCATAAGAACTCTGGAACCTAGTTCGAGCTTCTCATTTGAGGGAGGTAGTACTCATGTATCTCAAGTAGGAAGTGGGATTCCACCCACATTCGATATACCTGTAGAAGGATCTATAGTTCCAAACTATGGATTCCCTTATGGATGGAGTATTCCTCTTAATGCCACCCCTTCATTGAATATTGGAAATGTCCATGGTATTAATATCCCTAGAATCAATATACAATGGGGAATAAATATCCCAATTAACCAGTGGTTTCCTAGGGGTAGTCAACTCCAAGGAGGTGGTTCAGTCTTGGGGGAAGCTATGTCCAAAGTAGTGTTGTACCTATGGGTTGGCAAGGAGTATCCTATAAAAACCATAGCATGAGCACTTAGTCACGCTCAACATTTTGGGTGACTTTGTACTACCATTACCATACTTGTCATGACTAACAACTAACCCTATCCACCATCATCCCATGTGGCTAGTCATCTCGAATAAATTGCCATCTAATATTCCTTAGTTCAATGGTTGTAATGGAGAATAATCATCCATGCATGTTATGGATTTTCACCTTTAGTGCTCTTCAATCTTGAGTTGACAATAGTGTTCACTTGCATCTATTTCAATGTACTCTAACTGGCAGTGCCACCAAGTGGTATATTAATTACCTAGAACCTCTTTTTTCAATTTTGGCTCTTTAGCAATGTCTTTCCCTTTTAGCAATGTCTTTCCTAACACATTTTCAATTACCCATTCTTATAACTTCACTTTTTAAGACCACCTCTATTCATATATGTAATCATATCCATGAACATAGGTGTTGAAGAAGGCTCATTCAAGCCAACATCATAATTGAATTCCTTGCGTATTGGTTTTAAAATCATTATTGCCCAAAATAGATAAGGATGTATCCATGTTATAGGCTCTTGTAGAAGAGCAAGTTATATTATGTGTGCAATAGTTATATTTGACTTAGTCACAATCCAACATGTTATATGAGTTAATACCTCATGCACCTAGATCTTCATCTAATGTCTCAAAACCTATTCTAAGAGCACATGTCGATGGCATGGTTAGCTCAATGAGTCATAATAATGTTGATAAATTAAATACCTACAAGTTTCAATTCATATACCTACAAGTAGTTAACCCACCCTAATGTTGCAACCTCAGAACAAACCTATGAAATTATTTTTGTGTAGTCTACCGCTTAAAAATATTAACAACCTAGAGGTATGAAAAATTCTAATTCTAAGGATGGAGAAACTCAAGAAACTAATGCTAATGTTGGGAGTAAGAAATAAAATAAAATAATAAAATTCCCATATTCAATTTGTGCCATAGACCACCCTACCTATGAATGTCCCTAGTTATATGAATTTCGACATTACTGGAATCAATATTGGAGGGCTACACAACAACCTATAGTCCTCACTCAACCTTTTATTCCTCAACATTAGGAGATGGTTACCACAAATCCTACACCCCCATAAGGGGGAATCATGGAAACCCCCCATACAGGGGAATTGCCTTGACTATGTCCATATTCATGTGTGAGTAAGATCTCAAACTTTAGACTCACCTAGACTTACACAAATCCGAAGGATAGACCTTTAGAGACTGAGTCTTCTTCACCTCGGTTTGGTGGTTCTCTTCACATTAAGAAACCACCCAATGACCTATTGACTAGACTTTCTAAAGGAACCTTACATCAATTGACACATAATCACAATGTCAGAGTAGCTAAAAACTATAGTATAGTTGAAGATATGTCTCAAACCCCTTGTGTGATGTCATCCTTGGAAGTGCTACAAAGCTGCCACCACAACAAACATAAGTATTTAAGTCCATTGGTGGAATTGACCCTACAAATTCTCATTTGTTGACATTTGATCTCAACCAAGCACATTCAAGGCTACCTCACCTCATCACATTTCAAATCTAAGTATTATCTTGAGGGATGAACATCTTTCGATGCATCATTGATGAAGGAGCCTCTACCTATTACATGTCATTAACTTGGGGTGTCCAAAGCTAACTCCATCATCCACACTTTTAAAAGTTGTTCAATGGTCACTCTTTTAAACTGCAATACAAAATCATTGCGGCCTTTCCAAACACACCGAGGGGCAATACCGCCTTGATCAAAGTAGAAGTATTTGATGTGTTGCTTGACTATAATCTTCTTCTAGGATAGAGTTGGTTGTATGCGATGAAAAATACCACTTCTTTTTCCTTTAGGATTATTCATTTTCCCCATGAAGGAAAAAATATTACCATTGATGAATTAGACTATTGCACACCTAACTCTAGATCCAACTCAAAATCTATTGTCCCATTTATTGGTGATCCTAAAGAAAATTTGGATAGCATCAATGTGAGGATGTTCAAAGATTCACCTCTTATGAGTAATTTTATTCTACTCTCACCACTTTTCTACATTGGCACTTCCCCATCTTCACCATATATTTTATTCCCGTCAAGACTGTGGAAAAGGATCAATGGGTGCTACCTAGAATTGATAAGATCAGTACTATGGGATAAAGTATGCCTTTATCTGCGGTTAAATTTTCTTATAAATTCATACATATGCTTCCATAAACATTGATCAAAATCCTTTGTGAAACAAATCATATCAGTAATAAAGTCCTTTCCTATCAGTAAGAAAATATCCAAAAAAAGAAGTCTACATGAATCCCTAACCCTTCTAAAATCAATCACTCAAGGGGTGGGAATTTAGACATAATTGAATTAACCAAGCAAGGAAGGAGATATACTAAATAAGGGTAGGACTATCAATTCCTCCCATTTAGATCCTTTTTTCAAGAAGTATTTTTCCCAATTCCCTGTGAAAGCACGGTATCGAGGGATCAAACCTCATAACTATTCCATTGATCCTTTCAAAAGATATTTTGCAAGTTATGCCCTCTTATATCCTTATTTTCTCATTTTCTAGAGGAAGCCTCATTCCCTTATGAACAAATGAGTATATATGAAAAGAAATATATTTCTATTACTAACGTGAATATACTCCTTATTTTTACAATTATATAAAATATGCAAAAAGCTTTACTTATCAAAGTTATGAATTGAATTGATCAGATCATGTGCCATTTGGGTTATTTCCTCCATACAGGTTCCTTACTTCATATAAAAAGTTACCCTTATAACCCTTCATTTAGAACCTTCCTTCATTATACCATGTAATGTACCCGATAGCCTCAATCAATCCATGGAGACCACAAGGCACTCAATTCCCATAACAGAGTTTAACATACATACCCAATTTCGTTTTTATCCAATTCCATCCATTTTAATAGTAGAAAATAAATGAATATGATGGCCCAGATAATCTTATGCATTCATTATAATTTATAGGAAACTTCAAATTTGAAAACACATTCCATTCCAAGAAATTCCATGCATTTCAACATTTTATAAACAGTAAATTAAGTAACCTCAAAACATAGAATTAAACCATGACATTCATATTCAGATAGATACTTATCTTTCAAATCAAGTTTCTCCAACTAGCTACATGTGAAGGAAGTTCCTCCTAGCCATAGGATTTGTCAAGCCAAGTCTCACTTTGACAGGACACCCTCGATTTGGGGATATCAATCCACAGGGAAAAGCTTTCTCAATCCCTACTACTTAGTTGAATCTCTCATGAAACCCACTAGTACCTAAACCCCCTCCACAACTATCCTAATCCTCAATTCTTCTTCCCCATCAACATGCATAATGGCTGGAACAAGCTACCTTCTTTGAGTGAACAGTCCCTAAGGAAGTCTCTAGTTCCCTTCTAGTGCTCCAGCACAAGGTGGACATGACATCTCTGAATTAGGACTCTAGGGAACAAGCTGTAGGGTAGGTTTCTCTCACACCAGTCTACCCAAGTTAATGGCATGCACAATTCATTTTCAACAGTGGCATCTTCATTCTCTATTACATTATCCAACTATGGCTCTTCCCAAGGTGATGGAAATGGAGTGGAAGGTAATTTGAATGGTGGATGAATTTAAATGGAGAATGGAACCCCTCTCTAGATTGAAAAATCCCTTTTATAGGCATATTTAATATTGCCATGTGGCCCCTCCACATGGAACCACCTTTCCCTCTTAATATCATCTTAGGATAATTAAGCTTAATCGAGCATGGATCTTAATCATGGTTTAATGAATTCGTTAAAATAGCTAAGGCTAAGTATATAAGTTGAAATTCACTAACACTTACCCACTCGTGGATTCATATCCCCTCGTCTCTTCTTTGTCGTTCTTCCCATGTAGCCATTTAGATATTTTTATATTAACATAAAAAATGTGCATATTTACATAGTCTTGGTCATCCCGACCATTTGTTTCTAGCTTTTAGCATTTTTACATCAATATTTACAAATTTACATTGTGCGGCCAAACAGGGGTATTACTTACTGCAAGCCAGATAAGGCCTGGCAAATCACCTTTAACCCATCCCAATCCGCAAGTCAGAGAAAAACAACCACTAAACTTTACTTAACCAGATATTGAGATTGGCAAGGGTTGGTTCGTGTAGGTGGGTGAAACTATGCTACAAGATAGGATATAGACTTACCTTTCTGGCTAGCTTTCCTGAACAGGTGAAACTACTAGATAGGATTTTTTGCTTGGTAATAGAAGGAAAGGTGATATTACCTAGCTTGGAAAATTTATATTTATAAAGTAATCCCTCATCCATCAGGGAGTTGTTCTAATAATTAACTTATCAATTAGGGAGGCATTATCATATTGACCTGATCGATCGAGGAATTGTTATTTGGCCTTATCTAAAAAATATCATCCAAAAACTAATAAATTTGGGTTGAAACTCTATACTATATATGATAGATTGATTGGTCAGGGCAAGGACTAGCTACTCCCTTTCCAACCCAACCTAAAACACATTGGTGGCTCATGTTACTTGCTTTCATCCCCAATCGGATTGAACGAAAAACATGCCAACCCATTCTACAGTTTTAGGCATAGTTAGCTTGCTAAAGTTATTTCCTCCAATCCTATCCCCTTGACGAAATGGGTATCCAACCATATTTTCGTGGATAAGAAACAAGGTATAATTCAAGTTTATACTAATTTTATGTATTTAAACAAATCTTATCTTAAAGAAAACTATCCAACCCCATTCATTGATAAGATTATTAATGAATGTGCCAGGAACACTAATTTTCAGTCATGGATGGTTTATGTGGCTATAACCAGATTTATATTTGACCTGAAGACCAACACAAAACAACCTTTATCTATCATTATGGTGCATTTGCTTATCAAAAGATGTCCTTTGGTCTTAAACTGCCAACAATTTAGAAGGAAATGTCCTATGCTTTTCTCAATATTAAGCACATTATCGAGGCTTATCTAGATGACTTAGCTTCTCACTCTCAAAACAGACATAACATCTAGCTCATCTAAATGCAGTTTTCGAATGGTGTCATTATTATAACATTTAATTAAACCCACAAAATGCATATTTGTATGGATTCTAGAAGATTGCTTTGGTTCATTGTGTCCAAGTATGAGATCATGGTTGATCCCTTAAAAGTGGAAGTGATTGTTCAATTTCCTCCCCAACATACAATCAAGCAATTGCCTTCCCCACATACAATCATACAACTCCAAAGTTTGAAAGGGAAAGTGAAATTTTTGCGAAGTTTTATAGCTAACTATGTTGAGATTGTGAAAGGTTGTATGAACCTTTTAAAACAAGGGATTCCATTTATTTGGGATGGTCAAGCTCAATGATCCTTTGATGCCTTGAAAACTACTCTTATGTCTATTCCTTTGTTGCATCATCTAGACTATAACAAGGATTTTTTGTTATACTTAGCAGTATCAAAGTCAACCATAGGCCTGGTCTTGATCCAAGAATACAAATCACAACAAGAGCACATGATCTACTATTGCGCAAGGGACTTATTGGTCTTAAGTTGATATATTCACACATCGAGAAATTGGTGTTCACGGCAGTGCATGTTGTCCAAAGAATTAGACATTAGATTGCTATTAGACATATGTTTGATTAGAATACCCCAATTCTATGCAACATATTTTAACTTGACATATAATTAGGGGAAAATATTCAAAATGGATTTTCATCCTCCAAGAATTTGATTTAAAGTTTGCTACATATAAATCCAATAAGACCTTAGATTTTGTTGAGATAATGCCTAATTTACAAAGAGATAGATGATATTCCTATATCTAAGTCCTTAATGATTGATATTTTAATCATCATTACCTGTTTATACCCTTGTTATGGAGATGTCCAGTATATCGTAAGACTCAGCGATGCCCTACTTACTTATCACATGATGACTGACAATGGATTTTCCATCAAGCCAAGATCTATCTTATTATTGGAGACACTATGTATCCCCAAGGAATCAATTTTATCTTGCATCGTTGTTTAAATAATGAAGAAGATGAGAAGGTTTTGAATGACTGGCATGCCAGAGCATGTGGTGGTCACCTTTCTAGTATGGAAACAACCTAGAAAATCCTAAATGCGAGTTAATGTTGGCCTTCCATCTTCAAATATTGCATTGAAGTAGTCCAAAAGTGCCACCCTTGTCAGGTGTTTACTAAAATGCACAATCCCTTTGCTCCTCTTCACCATGTAGTTACTATCATACCTTTTTCAAAGTGGGTAGTTGTTTTCATGATGTGTAAGCCAACCTTGGTGGGTAGTCACCATTTCATTATAGTGGCCAATGACTACTTTACCAAGTGGATTGAGGCCATCCCACCTTACCTTACAATGACACTACAATGGTTATTTTCATATTTAATCATGTTATCACTTGTTTTTCATGGATCTCATTTCCATAATGGCATAATGCCAGAATTAATGGACGAGTTTGGTTTTTCACAAGAGCATTCTTCACCTTACTACCATCAGTCCAATTTCTAGATAGAAGTTGTCAACAAAGTCTTGAAAACTATGTTGCAAAGGACAATGAACAAAAAAATAACAACTGTTATTTGATGTTTTTTTGTACTCTATGGGCTTACCAACCTTCTATGAAATCTTCCACTAGATTTACTCCTTTCCATATTGTTCACGGCATGGAGGTGGTGTTGTTGATTGAATGCGAAATATCTTCATTAAATCTAACAGTTGAATTTCTCCCTAATACTTTATCCAAAGAAGAATGTCTCATATACTTAGAACAACTTGACAAGAACCGTTGAGATTCCACAATAGCTAATGAGACTCATAAGAAACATGACAAGCATGTTCATCCTCAAATATTTTATGAAGGTAACTTAGTCTTGGTTTATGACCAAGATACTGATAAATTAGGGGCACAAAAATTCAAACCTATGTGTCATGGGCCTTACATTGTGAGTCATGTGTTATCCAAGGGGGCATATTTGTTATTTGATTATAAATGGATTTCTTTGGTAGAGTCTCGTAGAGTCTCAAAATGGGCTCTACCTAAAGAAGTACTATACATAAAGTAGTCATGCTTTGTGATTCCATGTAACATGTTGTACTCTAAAATTTATATTTTATACAATTTTCTTTCTTTTTTATCACTTACCTTGGTTGGGTAGTTACTAATCATGCTTTGGTCTTACCTTTACAGATCAAAATGAGTGCTCCTTCATATGTAGGATTTACATATGGTGTTAGTCATCACACTCAGAACATTGCATATGTTGCATGCATGTTTTTTTTGTCCACCAACCAACGTGTGAATTTTGGTGATGTTTTCCTTGGTGTTGAAACCAACAATGTCACTAAGTATAGTGTTGTTATCCAAATTCTCACATAGGCTATCGTTCACATCATTTGACACATCATCGTCTATTTGGATTCTTATTTAGTAGTGTCTTAGTTAAGCAATATTTACCGAGTTTGTTAGCCTTGAATTTATAAAACGTTTTTAAGATTATGCCTTCTTGAATGACAATTTGAATTTATCACATACATTCACATTTCAAGGAGATTTAATGCATTGGTTATGTGTATAGACAATCTGTTAACGTGGACGGAAATGGATCTCTCTAGACCTAAATGATATGTGTTGTTAAGGATTATACCCTATAATAGGGGATGGATGTTATCAACGTACATGGGGATGATAGATAGATATATTAGGGTTTTACAATAATTAATGTAAGCAAATGAGATTTAGGGTTTGATAAAGAGTACCTTATTTATGATGGCTGGTCCTAGATTTCTCCCGATGTCTACAGCAACACACCTGCAAAACCAAACAGACTTCCTCAAACGATTTGACTACAAACAGATAATGATATTGACTGAAACAATATAGCATTAATTGCAATCAAACATCCAATAAATTGACATTTAATTGGGACGGGAAGGATATCTCGATCTTTATTGTCAAAGAAATGCAACAAAATACAAATTATATACCTGATCTTGTTCCAAGCACTTCTGCAACCAAGTTCTGGGCTCCTGCTCCTCTCTTGACTAGAAATTCCTTCAGCATAACAATAGCTTTACTCTTAGATCGGCCCCTTCCTCATGGCTTCCCCTTGTATTTATGGCCAAGGCAGGAAGTTAGATTCATGTGGTAGTTTAATGGGGAAGTTGGGGGAGTTATAATACCAAACTCAACTAATCCCAATTCGTATTCTTAATATATTTTTCCATTTCATCTTAATATGTGCGTAAGTATGATACTTGCCAACCTGCACATGGTGCACTGCTAGTGTTCTTAAGAACTAGTGCATACCACTTTTTGGATATGTGCGCGGCTTGTCAACAATGAGACCAGCGCATGATGCGCTAGATGTCAGTTACAAGAGTAGCGTGTCACCAATGAAATATGTAGAAAAAAAATAGTTTTCAACTGAAGATGTAGGATCTTAGTATCAAATTATCTAAGGTCAATCTAGCTCTTCCATCCATAGTGTCCTTTTGTGTGATCGACAGGGTAGTGTGACAACAGATGGAGAAGTGCATATTTGACCTATAACAGATGGTCCCTAATGTGTGAGGTCAGAGGGAAAATATGGCCGAAATACATTACAAATACAAGTCAGAGGAGGAGAAAAAAACCACAGGACAAAGTCACAAAAGTACCTGAAAACAAAAACCAAGGTCAGCGAGTAATTACAATCTTGACATCATGTAGATGTTCAGTATGATAGAACATGATCTCCAATACATAACTGGGAGATGTATATAGTATGGCCACTGAAATACAAGCGTGGATCCATAATCAAAATAGGAGATCATAGCCATAACAACAAGCTGGATCTATGTCTCATGAAGAGCCAAAATGAGTGTGGCTCAGTCTTGCGCTGCTTGGGTAATAACATAAATTTGATGATGTTATCAGAGTCCCAAGGTATTCATCCAAAACATCCCAAGGTACGAACCCTATCCATGTGAATAAATGAGTTGGAGTCGAACATGGGGGGTACCGTTTGATTACTGGTCATTCATGTATACCGTTAACAAATGCGAGGGCATCCATCAATAATGTAAATGGAGCCAAGGTACCTAGTAGATCCTAACAAGTGTGAATAAGTGGACTTGAAGTCGAACACTTGAAGAATCCATCGAATAGGAGACATTGATGTATTCCTAATATACAATGGCGAGGGAAACTTCCACTGATGACTGCAATCCCCAAGGTACTATCCGAAACTCTAAACTTTGTTCCCAAAGCATGACGAGTTGAGGTCGATGGGAAGAAGTGCGTTGGAAGGGAGGCCTTAATGCATCCCCCATCATCTAACACGAGGAACACTCACAAGATTGAGTTGACTTGAAGTAGGACTGAAACAAGATGAAACACATTGACACTAAGGATGGCCGATAGATGAAGTCAAGGTAACTGTAGAATGGCCGACACAGGTTGTATCCTTGAAAAGTGAGCACGACACAATAGTGACTTAGGCATCTTTTAACATGACAGTAACATGATATAAACCTGCAATGTAGGAGACATTAGCATATTCTCTGTATGATTGGAAGAGTAACAATTCGGAGGAGTAAAAACTTTGGAATCAAGTTCATCCTAAGGTCAAAAACTGAAACCCAACTGAATGATGGACTCAAAAAGGTGCCTTGTTCAAGGACATGACTGAATGCTTCCTTTAAACTGAAAAGATGTCTGATACCCCACTCTTCCGTTTTCTCTTTTTATTGAAGAATATCCTTTTTGTTGGTTTTAACGAGTCCAAGAAAGAAAACTCAATAGTCTCTCTTCATTTTTGAAGCAAGCTCGACGAAAGAGGGAGAATATTGCTTGATATAAATCCAACCATGTATAAATTTTAATGAGCCCATGGGAGGAAGAATCAGGACCTTCTTCATCTTTTACGAGTTTGAAGAAGAGATAGACGAATACTCTATAACACTGATCCATGGATTTTAATATTGAGCCTGGATCGATTTATGCTCGCCGGTGTTTTATTTTTTTGAGCCTGAAAAACTTAAACAATAAATCCATACACCTACTCGTGGATTTTACGTTGAGCCCGAGTAGGTGAATGCTCATTGGTGTTTTCATGTTTCGAGAGTCCGAAAACCCTAAAGAAGACTCCTAAAGGTCCTTTTTCGTATAGTTAGTCTCCTCACCCAAAAAGTGTAAAACAATGAGAGAAGAACTCTTCTAGCCACATATGAATAGAGTATATCGTTTTTGTAAATGATCCACAAAGGTCCGGAAAAGGGGTAAACTTATACCTAAGTGGATGTCACTTGAAATCCTTTAACGAGTCTGAAATGACAACTATACTCGGAAATCTTATCATATTTAAAGAGTCTAACAAGAGTGTGAAAGAACTCTATAAAAATATTTTTCATAAAGTTTTAACGAGCCCAAAAAAGTAAACTCGTTACCTCCTTACTGTTTTTAACTAGCTCAAAGGAGAGATAGAAGAATGCTGGTATCCTCCTTACTATTTTTAACAAGCTCGAAGTAAAGGTGGAATAATGCTCATTTCCTCCTTACTGTTTTTAACGAGCTCGAAGTAAAGGTGGAAGAATTCTTGTTGCCTCCTTACTGTTTTTAATGAGCTCGAAGTAAAGGTGGAAGAATGCTTGTTAGTGGATCAATGTCCAAATGAATGGAAGACTGCATTATAGAATCTAGGAAAACTTCATCAGAAGGAAGTATATCATCCCATATAGAACACATATCTAAACATTCAGATGGAGTCATCACCTGGTCAATTGTTGGGACCAAGTCCCGAGAAGGTAAGTGTGAATTCAGAGGCTTATTCTCAGTAGTAATTGGACTCAAGCAACATTATGCCACATAATTTGATTGTGACATGGTAGTGCCTACTGGCGAGGGATATACTTGGTCTATAGTTGGGTGATAAGAGGGATCAACAAATGTAAGCTGATCGATAGTGGCAATGGTTTCGTTGTGAGGAAAATGCATCACACGAAAGAGCGTAGACACCACAGCCTGCATATCATATACGTAATCACGCCATAGGATCATATCAAAATCCATAGGGTCCTTTAAAACCATAAAATCAACTAGGACTGTTTTTCCACCCAAAGTAAAAGGTACCTAATGGAGGAATCCCAACGGTTCACTAGGTATTTTATTGAAAGTTAACGACCAATTAACAGTTGGAATAAGGTTAGGAAAACCTAAATCTCTCCAAGCATAAGGGGATAATATACTAACAG
This sequence comes from Larix kaempferi, assembly GCA_027924585.1. Classification (NCBI taxonomy): domain Eukaryota; kingdom Viridiplantae; phylum Streptophyta; class Pinopsida; order Pinales; family Pinaceae; genus Larix; species Larix kaempferi. The sequence goes on from BSBM01001754.1 coordinate 6,416,001, forward strand.
AGGCTCCTTCATCTACAATACATCGATGAACCACATGGTTGCTGATATCAACCTTTATCTGGAAAGGTGTAGAAGAAGAAAGGAGAGGCCCAGTTAGACTATTCCAATCAAAGGAAATGATCCCACGACTTGGTAGGCATTCACTCGGCACAGATGAAGTGCTCCCAATTTTAGAAACATCCGAATTGGTAATACAGAAGAATTCAGGGGCAGGTGCATCGGTCTCTGAAGGACTGATGGGATGGGTCGAAGATTGCATCGATTCGATCACTTCATTCTCTGAAGGAAGAGTTGGGTTGACCAAAAATTGCATTGGTTCAACCACTTCATCAACCAAAGGTTGATCAGGCTATTGGGAATCTATAGACAATTCAGGAGAAGAGGATCCTTCATACATGGACCACACTCTCCATGCCTCTAGAATAACAGGGAACAGGTGAGTAAGGTGATCTCCCTTACAAAGTTTACAAGGGAACTTTGGCTTGCGTCCTATAAGCTTAGACTCCTTTACAACAACGGTACTCTCTGCATGACTAGCATTGGCTAACAACTTGCTCCCAGCATGACTTGCAGTGGCTGGTTGCTCAGAAGCAGAAGAATTTTGAACTATGGACCACACTCTTTGCACTTCTGGAAGTACAGGGCACAAATAGGTCAGGTGGTCTCCCTCGCAAAACTTACAAGCGAACTTAAGATTCTGTTTATTAGGTTTTCAGACAATGTCAACTTTCTCAGCATGACTTGCAGTGGCTGATTTAGTGTATCCAGTATGACTCACTGTAACTAGTGACTTGTCATTAATATGACTAGCAGTGATCAATGACGTCTCTTCAACATGAGCAACAGTGGTTGAAGATATGCTTTCAGTATGATTTGTAATGACTGAAAGTTTTCTCCTAGCATGACTTCCAGAGGCTGGGTAGGTTCCCACAGCCTGAATTCCAGAGGCTGGGTGCATAGGTTCAGTATGATTTACAATGAATGAGTGATTTCTCCCAACATGACCACCAGAGGTTGGGTAGGTGCCCCAGCATGACCTCCAGAGGCTGGGTGGCTGCCCCCTTGCTTTGGCATCTTCTCTCTATTCTTCCTCCGTCTATTCCTTTCAGACTGTTGGTTACTAGTATTACTACTTTCACCACATGAGGTAGAAGGAGGAGGAGAATATTTTATTGGAGAGGAAGGCATAGGGTTCTGATGCTCTTGATATGAAGTGCTTACTTGAGAAGCATCAGGAGCATGCAAGGCATTCGGAGTGGAAAACAACCAAACCGGTAGTCCTATAGTGAATCTAGGAAGATTCAAGATATCCATTAAGGGAGTACCAATGTTTCCATTGAAAGGAAAAGCACAAGGATCCCCTTGAATAGGGGTCCCTTGGTCGGTGCTCAATGGGATGCTATCCATAGTTTCTGAATCAGTGAGCCAGAAATCTCTAAGGCCGACTAAGAATGGAAGGCACAAAGAGCACACCACTATAAAGGTCCTAAAGTAATCAAGACTGGGAAAACAAAGATATTACTCTCAGAAGTCAGTTTGGGATGATGAGGGCCCAGAAAAAACCAATAGAATATCGAAGGTCAGTTACATGGCGTCCAATGCAGGTCCTCTGGGTGCAAGTGTTTGAATCACCAAACCGCCCTCCTAGGATTACTATAGAGGGTTACCTTCCGTGTCTGTCCTAGGTGCAGTGGAAATAACCTTCCACTATACCTGTGAAGAGCCCTAAGGTCAAGATACTAAGGATACCACAAATACAAAAATACCTGGGGGAACAATCGTCAGTCTAGCCAAAACGCATGGGCAGGGTTGCAAAACTTGAAATCAAAGAGTACTTGATGTACTAGTGGACCCTCGTACGGGAATCAACTTTGGTGTATGCTCAAAAGGAAAGTGAGGGGGTATCCTCAACAGTTCTAGTCTCACACGACCTTGTGCTAACTCCGGTTTAAGTGGAGCATTCCCGAGATACTTTGATATAAGTGGGTTTTCCTAAAAGATTGTCTCACTACGATTGTTGAGCAATAAAACGATTTCGGGTAGTTTAAAGTGATCTACCCCGAAATCCTAGCCTAAGCTAGTTAATGTAGTGTCAAACCTAAAAAAGAAAAGTTACTAATTGATTTTATTAGATATTCTTTTTAAAGGTTGTTTCTTACTTAATAGGTAGTGATGTGTGTGGTATGGTTATGAAAAAAGCAAAGTGTGTACAATGATGCATAAAACTTCACAAAACTCTGTTCGTTTATAGCTTTCAAAACAAAGAAACTAGGCATTCCTAAGCATAAGCATTTTCCTTTTTCAATTTTTAATTTTCAAAGTGAATGGTAAAGCAAACTATCCTACTTTGAAACAAATGACAAGTCTTGTATACAAGTTCTTAGTTTTCCAACTTTGACCTTTATTTCTCTAACTATGAAAAGAGAATAAACTTGAAATGAACAAGCAAGAATCATCAAAGATGTGAGTAAAGATAAAGAGCCTAAGGCTTATAACAAATCAATCTGAAGACTGACAAAGACTTTAACCTATGGGGTTATTTCAATGAACTAACCTGAAATTTGGAACAAGATGCAAAGAAAAAGAAGGTAGACTGATGTGTAAAGAGGAAAGGAAGAAAACTAAGCTGCTCTTGAGCATCAGAAAACCAAAACAAAACATCCGCCAAACAGTGAGGGTAGGAAAGCAAACCAAGGCAACTCTACAATCACAAAGACTCACCAAAAGAGTTATCCAAGAGACTTTAAACAAACTTAGGATGCCCTAAACAAGTGTTTAGGAGGTACCCAGGCAATCCAAGACTTTCAAAACCACCAAAAATTTAACTGAGATCAAACCCTAATTTTAAAAGGTAAAACTCATGAAAAGTGCGTGGGTACTGTATCAGACAACTAGCGATTAAAGAGAAGGTCTGTAAGTCAACAACTTGCATCTAGGAAAAAGATGCGCTACTATAACTAGTAGGGAGTTGCGTACAAGTTTCAAAAGACCTAAAAAAAAGCAAGGGACACCAAAGCAATGACTGAAGTAAGTGAAGCAATCACACAGAAATTTCAAGAGGCTATACCAAAAATCATAAAGACACAAGGATGTCTCATTAACAGTCAGAAAGGAAAAGAAAGCACCAAAAGTAGGCCCAACAATCCAAAGAATAAACCCTACTGTGAAAGGTTCAACCTACAGGAAGGTCCGCTGCTGTCTAGTCCAACATCCAACGCATGCAACTTAAAGCGCGCGGGTAGTACCAAGAAGCACTCGCGCCCAAATAAAAAATGCTCCCTTATATGTACAGGAGACTTGCTCATAGGGACTAAAAGGAAAGAAAAACTTTGCACACTCAGACCTATACTGAATCAAGACAAAGGAAAAAAATAAAGCAATCTTTGAAAACCTCACAGAAATCCAGAATACTGTAAAGACTGAAAGAAAACTAAAGAAGATCCCCAGAGCAGAAACTAACAGGTGCTCCCCAGCGGAGTCGCCAATTCTGTTGTTAAGGATTATACCCTATAGCAGGGGATGGATTCTATCAACGTAAATGGGGATGACAGATAGATATATTAGGGTTTTAAAATAATTACTGTAAGCAAATGAGATTTAGGGTTTGAGAAAGAGTACCTTATTTATGGCGTTTGGTCCTAGATTTCTCCCGAGCTCTACAACAACACACCTGCAAAACCAAACAACCTTCCTCAAACGATTTGACTAAAAATAGATAATGATATTGACTGAAACAATATAGCATTAATTGCAATCAAACTTCCAATAAAATTGACATTTAATTGGGACGGGAAGGATATCTTGATCTTTATTGTCAAAGAAATGCAACAAAATACAAATGATATACCTGATCTTGTTCCAAGCACTTCTGCAACAAAGTTCTGGGCTCCTGCTCCTCTCTTGACTAGAAATTCCTTCAACATAACAATAGATTTCCTCTTAGATCGTCCCTTCCTCATGGCTTCCCCTTGTATTTATGGCCAAGGCAGGAAGTTATATTTGTGAGGCAATTGAATTGGGAAGTTGGGGGAGTTATAATACCAAACTCAACTAATCCCAATTCGTATTCTTAATATATTTTTCCATTTCATCTTAATATGTGTGCAAGTATGATACTTGCCAACCTGAACATGGTGCATTGCTAGTGTTCTTAAGAACTAGCACATACCACTTTTAGGATATGTGCGCGGGTTGTCAACAATGAGACCAGCGCATGATGCGCTAGATGTCAGTTACAAGAGTAGCGCATCACCAAAGAAGTATGTAGAAAAAAAATAGTTTTCAACTGAAGATGTAGGATCTTAGTATCAAATTATCTAAGGTCAATCTCTCTCTTCCATCCATAGTGTCCTTTTGTGTGATCGACGAGGCAGTGTAATCACAGACGGAAAAGTGCATATTTGACCTATAACAATATGGATCTAGCACAAAAGAGTACATAACATAAAATCTTTCCTAGTTAGATTAGATTGCAGGATAGATGAACTACCTGGTGATCGCAATCCCTTTCTCTTTTCTTGATTTTCTTTCAATCCTTCGATCTCCGGCTGCAAAACAAGATAGAAGAGATGGAAACAAGAAAACGATGTGAAAACATATATCTATGAATCCAGTTAGATAAGTCGTCAAAGAAGCAAATCATAAATGATATTACAAGACATAACACATTTATGGAAAGATGTTTATATTAATGTAACTTGCAGCAGATACAAAGTGAGAGGAGTTACAACCAAAGCTTTGACATCACAACTCCAACACAGATGATCTTGCCTCAAATATCCAAAGCCTCCTAAATTCTCATGGATGAAGAAGATGATTTTGAGTGAATTCCACCAGCATGAGGGTGCATAATCCTTCCTCCTTCTTCATGGAGAGAGAGGGGTTGTATTTATAGGGATACATGGATAGAATAGGTTGAATATTTAGGGGACATATCTAAGAGATTATCCCAATGGGGTAGGGAACTGAAGGACACCTATACACATATCCAGGGATAATCCTCCACATCACCAAGCTTCGATAAATCGCTCGAAGCTTCCTTTTATCCACATTAACCAACTTCAATGCACCTTGAACGAAGGCAAATTGCATCATAGGTAGATCATCATGTTCTGCAAAAAGACACACTGCGGCAATAACACTCTCTGCTAAGGTGCAGAGTGCGTCACCTTGAGTTTGACGCTCCTTGCATGAAGGTAGGGTGAGTCGGGGTGACTACAAAAGGTAAAGGGAAAGGACAAAAACCTTCCTTCTGGTGTTTTATCCCAGAGAAATTCAAGAATTAAGGCATGGGGATGACACATAAATCATGATGACGAGATTTTGGTGTAACGGAATTCCCCCCAAACCATGAAGCCGATAAAATAAAATGGGTGAAGTGTTTTGTAACATAAAGGAATGAGGTAAGAATCGTTGGTTGGAAATGGGCCTCTGTAGTACAACTGACTCTGAGATATATGTCCTGCATGACTCATAACATGTTTGTCGACCAATATATTGCAGATCCATGATAACAAAGAGCGAATGAACACAATCATGGCTACTAGACACAATCGTAGATCCATGATGAGATGATAACATAGCCACGACCAATACAAGGTGGATCCATTTAATATGACTCAAAACTATCTCCATCGCAACCTGGGTGAGATTTATGACTTAACCCAGGGTCTTCAAGCCAAACCCGCAATGATACAAATATAACCATGTGATTACAATGTCTTGGAGTCGAACATGATAGAAACCACTTGATTACCAATCATTAATGTATATTGTTAACAAGTGTGAGGGAAATCACCATTGATGTTAATGATTCCCAAGGTATCATAGTACATACCATCGAATGTGAATCAATGAGTTGAGGTTGAACACTCGATAGAATATTTCAATCAAGATCCAATGATGTGAAATCATGTTGAAAGCGAGGTAACCTACCATTAAGGCATGCAGACCTAAGGTACTTGATTGGTTTCTAGATTCAATCCTTGGATGATGTGTTGAAGTGGACAAGAATGAATCCTTTGAGGGAGGGCCATGATTTATCCCCCATCATCGACACGAAACAAGATAAGATATGTTTGGAAGTGAATCGGACAATAGAGAAATGTTTGAGACTAACTCAGGGGAGACCGACATGATCAAAGGTGGTATGACTGCAGATAATGAATAGACGAACATAACTCTCCTAAACATGGGCATGGCATGACCTGACAGTATTGACACGACGAGAATGGCACCAACCCTTAATGCAACTGATAATGGAAGCATTATTTGGAGTGAAAAGACTCATTGAACTAATGTGACTCAAGGATAAATAGATTATCCAAGTACTGGATGCATATGCAAACAAGTGCCATGTTCAAGAGTGACTAAGTACTGCCATAATTACTGTGAAACATAAACTATTTCCTTATCCCCATCATGATTGATGAGTACCTCTTTTGTTTTTTAACGAGCTTCAAGAGGATAATAGATGCTCGGTAAATCTCATCCTTCGTGCGATTCCAATCCCAAATGTTTTACGAACCTAAGATAGGAGGGGTTCATCCCAAAATGGGCCCTTCAATGTCAGTTTTTAACGAATCCAAAGAAGGTAAAATTAGTGTCATTTCATATTTAGAGAGTCTCAAAAGAACTAAAGAAGACTCCAAAGGTTCTTTTTCGTAAAAGTTCGTCTCCTCATCCCAAAAAGGATAAAACAATATGAGAAGAACTCTTCTAGTTATGATTAAATGTAGTGCTCCTTTTTCATAAATAGTGCCTCCTGGTCCGAGAAAGGGGTAAACTATCACCAGAAAGACGGTCATTCAAATACTTTTACAAGCATGAAGGAATCAACTTCGCTTGACGATCTTTTCATATTTAGGGATTCTGAAAAGAGCTTAAAGAGGAACTCCGAGGGGTTCCTTTTTCGTAGGATTTTTACGAGCCCGAAAAAGTGATAAAATACAACTCGATGACTTATTCTCATCATTTTACGAGCACGAGAAAGGACAAAAGTAAGCTCAATGCCATTAATATTTGACTTTTAATGAGCAAGATAATAGCATAAAAACGCTTGTAGAGCCTTTCACACTTGGAAACAAGTATGAAATAACCACGATGATTGTCAAAAAGTTAGAACACTGCTTTATCGCAACTGCAGACTCCAAAAACTAAGTCGAAATGACAAAATCAGGTGTTCAGACATGGAAATGTTACCAACTATAGTAAAATGACCCACTAAAGTGAAAATCAAAATAGGAATATTCCATTTTTGGTATAAAAACGGCCAAATAGTAAAAATTAGTTACTATTGTTTTTTTACCAAGTTTGGAGGAGTGATAACACTATTTGGAGCCGATTTTCAAATGTATGCTACAGAGGCTACAATCCACCGTTTTTTGCCACGTCAGTGATAGGTAAGCCTAAACTTTGTCCAGCATCTTTCTAGTGGATTAGATTTTTTATTTATGGTATTTTTTTAGGGTTTTGGTCTTGTAAATGAGGGGATTATGCGCATTCTGGCTGACGCGCTTTCCCCTTACGGGAAGTGCGTCGAGGGATCTCTGACACACTTCTCGTATGGTGGAAGCGTGTCTTCAGCACCTTGTATACAAATTTGGTGTGCGTCGACGCAATCCCATGAGAAAAACTAAAAAATGGGGGAAATGTTTTCTAATCCAATGGTTGAGAATGATGCTAATGCTTATTTAATTGGTGTTTGGACAGGTTTGGACTCACACCATGGTCCAATGGAAGGAGAGAGAGCATGAAATGGAGGATTCCCAAGCGTCACATGACCCGAAATTGATGAATGCATTGCGGGAACATGGCATGTTGAAGTTTGTCCATGTACAGGGCATGAGGGCCCAAGTACAATTACTAGACTACCTGATTGGAAGGTGGGATTCAGATCAACAACATTTCCGTGTGGGTACCCATATCCTTACCTTGGATGTGGAGGATATGTACTTTCTGACGGGCTTATCCAGGAGGGGAGCCCTAGTTTCATTATTTGGTTTGCGGGGCAGCGATTAGCTTACAAAGGACTTGGTTTCTCAATGGTGTACACCTGGTACCCAAATGCTTGCTGGGAAAATTCCCATCAAGAACATAAGAGACAGACCACTGCGGATGATCCTATTTACTATTGAGAGGGTGGCGGGGAGTATATCTCCTCATCAAGCCACCAAGGGCCATATGCTCTATGCCATTAAGTGCATGGGGCCCATAGTCTTCAATTGGTGTGAGGGGATCCTCACCAATTTTAGAGAGCATCTCACCAGGTGCCACCGGGGTGAACTAAAAATGTTTGGATATGGGTTGATCGTGGTCTCGTTCTTCTTGGAATGGGTTTTTCTACTGAGGCCACGGGTGAAGATAGAGGATCTCGATCCGCGATATCCTCACATGGTTAGGTGGTCCAAGTTTATGGCCTGCCTTGGAGGCGAGGGGGCCATCATTAGCTACAGTCCCACCTTATTCAGGTGGTTATGTGGACAACTTCTCATGGTTGAGGACTATCTGTATGCAGGCATAGACTTTAGAGGTGACCCAAACTTGGCCCTACCCGAGGGTGAGTAGTAGGGGAACCTAGGTAAGAACAAAACTATGTTTTTGTTTTTGTATTTTATAGTTTTTTTATGCTTTTTTAGTAGTGTTGATGTTTCATATGTGTTTTGATGCAGATATTGGTCCATCTCGACCGGTAGGGTCTTCTCCCATCGAGAGGAGAGGAGTGGTATGAGACATAGGGTCTGCACAACAGGATGCAACGGAGGATCTATATGAGCTAGAGGAGAACCTCCAGCAACCAAAAATGGATATACCAAACATATCCATCAATGATATTCCTAGTGGGTACTAGCTCCGTACAGCTGGAGTTTCCGGACGCTTAGAGCGGTTGCTCCATAGAGTATCCCGAGCGATCATCTGCTATCATGAGCATACTCATGGATAGCTCATGCATGATGTATATGTACTGAAATCTACAAGCTTCATACTTTTTGTATCTATGACTTATTGAAAGCTCACATGCTTCATATTTTGTACCAGTACTATATTTTTTGTGTTATACTGACATGATAATATTTATATATACAAAACACTATTCGCGGCTTTATATACTATGTTTCATTGATGATTATGGGATCTTGTGCATGTTTATCTTATACTATAAATAATTTACATGTTATGTCATTTTTTATGCATCTATTTGATAGAATGTTTATGAATGTGCAATGTACCAAGCCAATATGAAATTGGCCAAGGAGTCAGTGACAATGTTCATGTCTCTAGGGATATGTAGGTATTGAATGGACTCACAAGACCTCTCTAAGAGACGTACTCGTCGAAACAGACGGAGCAACATAGGATCGCGGATAGTGTAGACATAGTTAAGATGAGATACCAATAATTGTGAGTTAAGATGGATATTAATGTGGTCCATACGCAGGGAAAGAGCATTAGTCAACAACCCAATCACCGCATGATACTCAGTGGCATTGTTGGTTTCGTATCCTAGACAATTCCCTCCTTAGCTAATGAGCTCACTGGTAGGGGAATAGAGTACCCATGCTTCCGAAGCGAGGTTACGGGTATGCTAGCTGGCGCCATCCATAAATCCAAAACACATTGCCATCTGTACATCCAGAAAGAACATGGTATAAGTGCAAAGACAAGATCCTAACACACTTAAAATAAAGCATCGCACCACACAAAATACAAATCATGTACAATATATACATAGTACTAATGCATAAAATACTTAGGCATAGTACCTCTTCAGGAAGAGTCCATTGCGAGGCTCTCCTAAATATATCCCGTCATAATCTTCTAATTCATATGCTCCCTTCTCCAAAACACGTTTAACTATATATGGGCCATGCCACATAGACTCAAGTTTTCCTGCCCCTAGCTTATCATGTTTCTGTTCGTAGGTAAGGACCAAATCTCCCTCATTAAAGATACGAGGTTTGACTGATTTGTCATACTGGGCATTGATGCGCTTCATTAGAAAGGGCTGCATCACAATGAGTTTCATCGAGTTTAGCCAAGTATAGAAAACGTTCTTCCTCGGCGGTGGTGTTTGGTAGAAGTTTGACTGCGAGTTTTAATGACGGAATATCGCACTCAATAAGTAAGACTGCCTCCAGTCCATAGAATAATTGGAAAGGTGTGAATCCGATGGCAGTTTTGTAGGAGGTTCTATATGCCCATAGGGATGAAAAAAGCATATTGTGCCAGTTGGACCTGTGTGTACCCACCATGCGTTGGATCATGGTTTTCAAGACCTTATTGATTGCCTCTACTTGTCCATTGGACTATGGGTAATACGGATTTGAGTTCTCATGTCGAAAACCCAATATGGTGCTTAATTCATCCACCATCTTGTTCTGGAAATTCCTTCCATGATCAGTGATGATGGCCTGAGGAACTCCGAATCATGCAATGATGTGATTAAACATGAAGAGTGTGGTTGTTTTTCTGTCTTCGTTGTATGTAGGCATGTCCTCAGCCCACTTGGTGAAATAGTCAATGGAAACAATGACGTAACCATGCCCCTCGACCGAGGTAGACTTACAATGCACAAAATCTATGCCCCATTTAGTGAAGGGGCCGATGGAAATAATGGGATGTAGTGGGGATGGATGAGAGCACTTTTTATGATGGAAAAGATGACAAGGGGGACACTTCTTGACTTCTTTGATACAATATTTAAATATGGAAGGCCAATAGTATCTAGCGCATAGTATTTTTTGAGCTGTAGCCATCCTAAAAGGATGACCGCCAAATGCCTCTAAGTGACAATCATTCAGAATGTGTTCAGCCTCCTCGTGGGTTAAGCATTGTTGAAGGATAGAATCAACACCATGACGGTATAAGGTATCACCGATGATTGGGTAGTACTTCACGTGGTGACACACACGATAGTGGTCGTCACGAGATAAATGAGGACTGAAACGTTGGGTCTGGAGATACAAAGTGATGTGTCCATACCAGGGATTAGAAGTACTGATGAGAAACAAAGACTCGTCGAGGAGGGAGCCAATGGGATCAATTCCCGTATCAGTACGGGGAAGATCACAGATAATATCCGTGAAAAACCAAATACTTTTTAGACTTGGCCTTCTCAAACTGGAGGTCGAATTCCTGAAGAATTACGATCCAGCATGAATACTTGCTCCCTAACACCTAACATGTAAGAACGTGGTACATAGGGTTAGAGTTGACAATGATAGTGGTAGTGCGGAGGGGGATATACTGGTATAAATTTTGGACAACAATGACTGCTGTGAGGGATAGTTTCTCAACATGTGAATACTGCATTTCAGAGTCAATAAGACCCTTACTAAGCTAGTAAATCACATGTTCCTAGGCATTGCTATCTTCTTGGACCAAAACCATAGCAATAGTGGTAGTGGAAGCAACAAGACAGAAAATGTAATCCTTGGTGTAATTGGGCGGTTGAAGCACAGGTGCATGGGTGATGTCATGTTTTAGGTTGTCGAAGGACTGCTGAGCAGAATCATCCCAAATGAAGGGATGTCCTTCTTTAACAATCTCATGTATCCCTGCGTTTTCTCGGTGAAGTTACACACAAAATGCCTTAAGTAGTTTTCCTTCCCCTGTAAATGCTCTAGTTCTAGTATATCCGTTGGGGGTGAGAGAGAAACAATGGCTTCCACCTTTAGTGGATCAATGCGGATCCCATCTTTCGAAATGATGAAGCCTAGGAGGCATCCATAATCGACACAGAATATGCATTTGTGAGGGTTTAGATGGATGTTATACCACCTACATTTGAGGAATACTATCGTTAGATGGTCAATGTGGAACTCACGACGATTTGAATGAGCAGGGAGATCGTTGAGGTACGGTTCTACAAATTCCTTCACATCGTGGAAAGCATATGAAATGGCTCGCTGGAATGTGGCCCCGGCATTTTTAAGGCCAAAGGGTAGTTTGTGATATGAAAATGTACCCCATGGGCATATGAAAGAAGTTTTATGTTGATCGGTCGGGTGGATCTCAATCTGATTATAGCCAAAAAATCCATCCATGAATGAGAAGATGACACTTCTGTCACAGTTGTCGATGATTTGGTTGATAAATGGGGTAGGGTAGTTGTCCTTACGACAAGCCTTATTGAGTTCCCTGTAATCGACACAAACCCTAATGGTGCCCTATTTTTTGGTAATAGAGATGACATTAGAGACCCAGTCTATGAAGGGGACATGGTAAATGAAACCAACCTTCAACAACTTTTCAATTTCAGTCTTTATAGCCGTAGTTTTCCTAGGGTGCACTGGAATTTATTTTTGCCGAATGGGTTTAGCATCGGGATATGTTTGGATCTCATGTACAATAATAGTAGGATCAATCCCGAGCATTTCCTCGTAGATCCATGCAAATATGTTGCAGAATTGTTTGAATAAGGCCATATATGAGGTAATCTCTTCAGGAGAGCAATTTTGGCCTATACGAATATGTTCCACGATTGTGGGTGTGGCCGAGACGTCGATCTGAAAAGTAGGCGTAATGTTTTCCAAGTTACCCTCGATTATTATATCATAAGTGAGGATAGGAGATTGAGGGTAGGGAAAGACATATGGAGATATGCTTGTTTCAATGTGGTTCTCCAACGAATCTAGCGGTGGGAGGAAAGATGATCGATGGTGGAGATATTCCCATGGGGGTTCATCCACACTCATGATCTCCATAATGGAATCGTCGGAATGAAAAGTCCAGAGTAGAGGATCTGGTTGGGATGAGCTCTGCCGTAGGGGTGGAGAACGAGATGTAGATCCCAATGAAGAGTGGTCATCAAGTGCCGATTGGATAACCTAATAAATAGATTCCTATGGTGTGAGTGGCATAACATCTCCAATCGAATCCAACTTGTCAATATTGGGCACAAGCCATTGGTCAATGGGGTTGGATGGTGATGGGATCATATAATAAATCATGTTCACCGTGGCAACATGGGAAGGGGAATCCGGTGATGGAAAGAATCCCATGAGGGATGAATATTTAAGGAGTACGACCCCCACACTCTCATATATTTGCGACAAATGACCTAAGAGTGGTACATTGTCTGTAGGGCGAGTAGTGGTGTCTAGTGTACAGAAATCTAGTTGGTCGATGGTAACAATTTTCCCTTGGTGGAGAAATTGTATGATGTAGAATACGAAAGATGCGACCACAGTCATGGTATAAAACCAATTACGAACAAAGAGTAGATTATAATCCAATGGGGCGACGACTACCTCCACGTTAATGGAAACGATCTTTCCCCCCAACATTATTTCCAAATCTTGTAACAGTCCGTGTGGTTGGAATCCATGACCGTTAAATGCTTTCAAAGTGGTAGGGGAACGGTTCAACTTGGGAGAGATGATGGCTCACCAATAGGATAATGACATTACCGAGGTGGAGGATCCTTTGTCTAAAATAGTATGATGGATGCTTTTCCTAGCGACATTGGTGACAATTTGGAACGCAAGTTGGTGGGAAAGCCTCGGTTTGAAATACTCAAGTTAGAACATAATGGTGCTTGAGGAGTTGGGATCTACAGTGCCGATAGCAGCGAGGAGAGTCTTACGTTGATTAGGATAGTTTTGTAAGACTTCCAATGTCGACATAGCACAAGGAGCTTGCACTAAGTCATCTACAAGGTTGTAGTTTTTAGCAGCCTCAGCGTTGGGATTGAAAACAACTTTTTGAATTGTGCTCTTGGGTGGACGTAGCACTAAATCAAATGAAGGTTTCTCAATATTGTGAGAACCTTGAGGCGAGGGAATGTCCGATGTAGAGGTGGAAGGTTTTTTAGTATTACTTCTGTTAGATTCCTTAGTTGGGACTGAGTCATAAGAACATGATCGAGTGTTTAAGTTGATGGTTTCACTACGCATCATGAGAACATGAGCGGTAGAGGATGGTTCTCCTTGAGAAGGAGAAGGTTGTTGCGTGATCATATGTTGATGTTGCATGGGAAAGGGATTGGTTAAAACTACGGGTGTCGGGTTCCCTTTTAGGAACTTTTGGACCTCATCCTGATGTGGGAACTCTTTAGTAAAGTGGTAACCACTGCACAGTAAATAAGGATACTTAACCTTCTTCTTGGGTTTGGTGTCATCAGGATTGTTCTGTTTGGGCTCCTATTGATTAGAAGACTTTTTGTTTTTCCCTTTGCTCTTATTTTTACCACCAGATTTCTGAGGTGAGGCATATTGGACTGAATTCACTTCTTCGGTGCCATCAGGGCTGGTTGATCTGTTGGCGTTGTTCCCATCCTACGATGGGGGTGGAGTCAAGCCATGGTGTCTATGTGATCCGCCATATTGTGAAGTAGGCTGGTTCTGAACGAAACCAATGATGCCATCGACATGAGGTCCCATAGGTGTTTTAGCTGGGTCGTAGGTAGGGAGTGGTGCATTGGGGACAATATCATATAGAGTGCCAGATTGAGCATAGACTAAGTCTAAGTACTGGGCACGTGCTATAGCTCGGTCTTCAGTGACGACCCCACCCATAGCGACATATTTGGCTATGACGGGTAGTAATGACTTAGTAAACCAATTTGCAAGGAGTTGGTTTGGAATGGGAGCTTTAATCAAACGTCGTCTCAACTTCTACTCATGAATATGTTCAGAGATATGAGTGGTGGTGGTTTGCCGGAGAGATGTCAAAAGATATGTACCGGTCTCGTAGCAGATTGGTAACTGAAAATGTGTCAAAAATGACATGGCAAAAGATCGAAAATCAGGAAAAGAGTGTGGTGGTAATTCAATGTACCACTTGGTAGCAGTGCCAGTAAGGGTTCGCTGGAATAACCTCAAATAGATGGAATCATCCATTAAGGAGTTGGACGAACACCACAAGTGATAGGTCATTACATGGTTTTTTGGTTCCTCACCAAGTTTTCCATCAAAATTCGAGATGTCGGATGGTAACTTCACCAGAATGGCTGGCTAATCAGTGTCGTGATAAATGGGATTGTTAGTCAACCATGATAAATCTGGCAGATTGAGTGTAGCCAGAAAAGGTAATTGTTGGTTGGACTGTGGATACTGGTAGTACTGATAGGGCATCGGTGTACCAATAGGACCGTGGAACGATTGGTCATAAGGTCCTCCCATAGGAAACTGGCCATATGGGGTTGAGGCGCCAGGGTTGGGTAGGGGACCTGAAGGAGGTCTGCATCCTCCAGAATGAGGTGGTCCTCCGATGAAATGTGGGGGTCCACCGCCTCCATGGTAAGGTGGTCCTCCTCTTCCATAATGGGGTGGTCCTCCACTAGAAGGTGGGGTCCTCCCCCTTCAGAATGGGGTGGTCCTCTACCGAAAGGTGGGGGTCCTCCCCCTCCATAATTAGGTGGTCCTCCACCATAAAGTGGGGGACCTCCTCCTCCAGAAGGGGGTGGTCCTCCACAGGAAGGCGGGGGTCCTCCTCCTCCAGAATGGGGGGGGTTGGGGTGGCGGTGGACTGGATGGTGGTGGAGGTGGTGGGAAAACTGGTGGAGGTGGTGGGGGTGGTCCACCGGTCGGAGGTCCAATCGATGGAAGATTATGGTGCCCCCATAGGGTATTTGTATTCCCAGGATTGGGTAATTGACGGGCCTTGGATTTAGCATGTTTTTACCACTATTTCACCTTATTTATAATTCATTTTTCCTATCCATATTCATGCATTAATCATTTCTTACGCTCATATCTGGGTTTTTATGCTCAAGTAATTTTTCCATTACATGTCTTAGTATTTCATTTGATTTTTGACTAACATTGAGGGAATTAGTGTACTATGTATTTGCTTTGAATATTGAATCAATTGTTGGAAGCAGTTACAACATATTTGAGGGAGTTTTGTAGTAATGCAAAACATTTGTTGCAGCATTACAGAAACTCTATCTACAACATTACAGAAACTCCATCTGTAGCATTACAGAAACTCTATTTGCAGCATTACAGAAACTCCATCTGCAGCATTATGGTACCTCCATCTGCCGCATTATGGAAACTCTATCTGCAGCATTACATAAACTCTATTTGCAGCATTACAGAAACTCTATCTGCAGCATTACGGAAACTCTACAGGTATCTGCAGCATTACGAAAACTCTATCTGCAGCATTACAGAAAGTCAATAATTCAAATTTTACCTTCAACCACCAACTTTGGAGAAAGATATTCATTAGGAGTAATGGATTTTTATAAATCCATTATTTATATTATTCTTATATGTCTCAAATCATGATGTTAAATTAAAGTTGGTAAATGGAGGTGGATATGAGTGCATATTTGGCTTATTCACAAAGCTTTGAAGATCTCTATCAAATATATGATGGACCTAAGAAGTCAAGTTGTTAAGAGACATTTGGGATGAGTTTTGACTATTTTATTGTAGCCTCTATCCCTAAATTCGAATTTGACTTCAAAGGTATTCTAAATAGCATGTAGTTAGTAAGGATCTTGGATTACTTTTGAATTAGTTTTGAGATCCAAACTTTTAGGAATTTGTTGAGGATATTTTGGATCCTCATTTATTATTTGTTATGGAGAAATCATGTATAAATAAGAGTTCATTCTCCATTCTATGGGAGGACTCTTAGAGCAATAGTCCAATTGATGATGGAATAAAACTATACTCTCATTTTGATTCAATTAGATCTTAGTTTAATAATTTCTTTTGCAATATGATTTTATTTATTTTATGTTGATGTAGTTGTACTTCATTGCTTAGTTGTGATTTCTTATGAAGTGTGAATTTTATTTTTGCAATTCGATTTCAATGCATATATAGAGATTTAATGTTTTATTTTACAATCATTGAGCTTAATGTAATAATGTTATTTACTCCATTAGATCATAAATAGTAACTTGTATTTGGCAATGATAGCTTTTATATTTTATTTCTACAATTTACTTTTCTGTCAAATGTGTTGTGAACTTAGATTCAGAATTTACTTTCTTGCATAGTGTGAATGTAGTATTAGAATTTACCTTTCCTGCAAAGTGTGACGTAGTTCCAGAATTTACTTTTCCTGCATAGTGTGAATTAGCTTTAATATTTACTTTCCAGCAGCTAATTTAGTTTAGCACTTACTTTCAAGTGTGAATTTAATTTTAGCATTTACTTTCATGTCGTGTGTTTTACTTTCATATCATGTGATTTACTTTCATTGCAATTTAGCTTCAATAGTTGTTTAGATGGCTAGTTCCTTGCCAAGACATTGTAACTGCTTATACCATTGTTTGTAAGTAAGGTTATTGAACTACAACTTCAAGTAGATAAACTAATGTAAGAGGAGATTGTGGTTTGCATATACAATGCGCGGTAACTCGCAAGTTCTCAACGAACCTCGGGTTGACAATTAATATACATTTCTTAGTTGGTTTCTAAGTAATTAGAATGCAATTAAAGAGTCCATCATTTTGGCACCGTTGCGGGGGAGTTACCCCAACCACTGTCTTTTTTTGCTTGAGTAAATTTTATTTTGGTAGTGAGCTATTTGTTTTTTCATTATACATGCATATGTTTTTGTTTGAAGGATGGAGGCACAGAGACAAGTAAGACACAAAGACGACCTCACTATAGCATTGCTATAGTGTAATAGCCAGCTGCAAGTCTCTGTAAATTTGAACCATGTTAATAATTTATGCAATAGCAGTATATTTGTTTATGCATTCTATTTTCATGAATAAAATCAAAGATTCAAGATGATGATTACGTGGTGCAGTAAGAGCCACACATATTACTAATTCGTCTTTTGCAAGAAGCTTGGAAAGAGGAATGAGGCTTGGTGAATGAAGATTTTATTGAAGGATTCAAGAGGATTCGAGGGGAAGCCATTGAAAAAATAGTACACAAGACTCAAAAATTTCAAAAAGGGGTATATAATATGTTACTCAATTCATAAAAAGACATCATTTAACACTAAAATACAATTTTTGAGGATCCGTAGCTCAACTGCGGAACCTTAAAAAATATATGGATTGTTGATTTTATTTGTTATTTGATGTATTAAATTGAAATTATATCCATAAAAACATTCACTTCCATCTAAATCGTCATTTTAGTGAAAAATTGGCTATTTGGGCATTTTGGCATGTTGGGCTTACTGAAAACGCAGTCAGGACAGTCGTGTTTTGAGAGACCATATGGGCACATTTTTAAAACCTGTTTCTATCCAAAGTATCCCTTGGAATCTAGTTTCTAACTCAATTAAAATTTTTCAATTTGGATATCAAACGAAAACGTTATGGTCAAAATACTGACAGGGTGTAGGGTAGACAACTCAAGAACCTAGTTGGGACAGTCAATTTTTGGGTGCCTAAATGGATGAATTTTTTAAACCCATTTCTAAGGCATATTATCCTATGAATATAGTTTACAACTCAATTTGAATCACTCAAATCCGATATCATACGAGGAAGTTATGCCCAAAATACTAACTGCTTGTCATAAATCAGCACTCCCAGAACTCTGCCTCATCGGCTGTACTTTGGAATATTTGACCCATCAATTCTTATTGAATTAAAAACTTGTTTTTATTGGAGGTACATATGGGATTCTAATTTAACCTCCAATTTGAATCTAGTCAATCCGTCAACAAACGAAAAATTTATGCTCAAATCACTGACTATTGGTCTAGGCTGGAAATTGCAACCTATCTGTCTTACATGATGTTCTTTAGTAGATTTGGAGTACCATATTAATGCATTTTCAAAACATGTTTCTATTGGATTTATCCCTTTGAATACACTTTCATTTGGATTTAGAATCACTCAAATCGTTTGTGAAACGAAGAAGTTATTAGCAAAATACCATTGGGTTGTCTAGGCTGGCCACCGCTCTCCAATAGGTAAAAAATGAATTTTTGTTTGTTTCATATTTATTGGATTTGTTTTATAATAATTTGTTGTATTTATCTTGCATATGTTTGGGATTAAGAGGGACTGATCACCTCTCTTCTTCCATGAGATCACATTTTACTACAGGTAAGTGCCAATTTTTTGCAGGTCCTTGGAAGATTAAAAGAAGGTTAATCTATGGATGAATGATTCGTGAAGACAAAATTTAATGCTGATGGGAATTCTCTCCAAAAATACAACAATGAAGATTCATTAGCATGATATGTGCTACTTTTGAAGCTCAAATTCCTAGAAGCCTGATCCAACAATATCTCATTGAAAGACAACAACCAGAAGACTTTTTATCAAAGATGAAAGATGGATCCAGAATGAGACATATGAAGAATTGATATATCTGAAGACCAATGTTCCAAAGGTCAAGTGCCATTCCCACATTCCCATTGCCACATCCCTGATTTCTATAAATACTCCTTTCGAAAGACCAATGATTTATCATGCTCATTCACTAGCGCCATGGTATGCTCATGTATTTCATTTTTCCCATTTTGATATGCATGCCTGTTGAAGTTTCTTTCATTTCCTTATGTGGTTGATAAGATTTTCTCATGAACATCATCTATATCACCACTGTCATCATATTGAATTCATCCCCCACCATTCCATTTCTCCCATGATTTTCTGCTCCATCCATCCCTGAACCACACAATAAAGCAGCTTGGCTCACTTACAATGTCAATCTCCCTCACCTCCCTACCCCCTTTCCAAATAATTTTGATGGTGAAAACCTATTTTAGGCGCCATCAGACCTTGGAATTTGAAAACCAGCTTGCTGGCGGGCATCCCTAGGGAATAAAAAATTTCTGATTGTGAAAAGCCTCCGGGTGCAGTCAGACAGATCTTGTCTGAAAACCAGCTTGCTGGTGGACAAGGTTTGCAATAAGTGAGAAATAAGTATTCCATCATGCTCTTTAAATAAAATTTCCAAGATTTGCTACTACATCATAAGATCATTTTTCAGCTCCAATTCCAAGCTCTGGATTCCGCATTGCTCTTTCTTATCAGTTTCTACACCATTGTGGACCACATCAGATCTCATGCTTCTCAGGATGCTGCTGGACATTTCATGATATTCATAGGTAGGTACAGGGATGCTTATTTTCTTTATTGTTAGTCAAGTTCATTGAATGCTATAGATTTGTATTTGGAAAATCGCTTGAGCCTTTATCACTACTTCCTCCTATATTTCTAAGGGTAGTCAAAACTTTCAATTTGGGGAAAGGGGCACACCATTACCCTTACATTACTCGTCATCATTCTTTTCCATCCTCTACCATCATTTCTCAATCCAAACCTTCCATTTAAGCATTATCTCATATTTACTCCCCTAGTTAAGTCCACTCCAACATCTCCTAACACCCAAGCATAAAATGATGTTGCTACATAAGCCCTATTGTTGTCACACAAGAACCAACAATAGGAAGTCTTGCTGTTGCCACACAAGAACCAGCAATGAGAAGAAAATAACATCTGATATACAAGCCAAATAAAATGTTGGAAGAAGAAACTTACTGTTGTCACACAAGAACCAACAGTAGGAAAAAGGGGAGAAGCTCATCTACAAGCCAAGGACACTATAGGAAGAAGGGAATAGACTGGCCACAAGAACCTACAGAAAAATAAGTAGAAGCCATTCCTACATATCAATATGCTGATGGAACAGGAAAACAAAGCATCATTCATTCTTGACAGCAGAAAATCAACATATTCGTGGCAGCCAACACTGTTGAGACTGTGTTTCAAATTTTTGGGGGCAGATTATAACCATCATTCTTGCAGCAGTACTAATAAAGAGCTACATCAGGATATCTTTAAATAAAGGTGCTACAATTGAAGGGTATTTAGGGCATATTTCCAAACAATATTGCAAATGAAAGAACAACATGAAAAACCATGAAGGACGCTGAGTTTCTTTTGGAAAAGGTCTGCATATTTGGTGATTGTCAAATTTGTTTTTTCTGCAGAGTTTTTAGCATCTTGAATCTGCATACAAGGAGGCCATATGAATGGAACATTGCTTTTCCATTTATCACTTCCAACACATTATATGTCATAACCAGTGGATGATTAAGCAAGTTTGCTTCAGCCCTATAAATTGGCCATCTCATGCTATGAAATAAATTTGAATCATGCCCATTTTCTCATTGGAGGCATTTTGGTCTATGCATATATACTCATTGAACTGCTAGTCATATGGCTGCATCATCTTTGGGTTCCTAATCATTACCTTTGTGACAGAACTGATTCAAATTGATTGGTAAGGGGACTCCCAGGTATGATATATGCATTATATTTGAAAAAATTGTTTTCATTATGGGCTGTTATAACCAAAAAATTTCACAAATGAATAGTGGGCATGGGGACACCATAGTGCATTGCAAGCATCATGGAGTGTTTGGCTACTAAAATAAAACAATGTTTACAAACTCTAAAGAGGGTACAAGATCATAAGGAAATCTGTCCTAAAGACTGGTACAGTCCTGTAGCAACATACAAGAACTCTCTTTAGCAATCCTGTAGTAGCATACAACCCTAAGACTTTGAGCTCTCTTTAATTACAGTCCTTCCAGATTGCAGCACACTTCGGGTCAAGAACACACCATTCTTTGATGAATATTTTATCTGCAAATCTCTTTGATGAATATTTTGAGGCATTCCAATCGGTTGTAGCCTGTAAATTTGTCGATTTTTTTGCTGTAGAGAACAAAAAGGCAGCGAACTCAGAAAAATGGTAACAATGAAAAGAGTCATAAACCTTAACTCTGCCATAAGAATATGTTGTCTTGAGAAAACCAGACACCAATGGTAGCACACACTCATTTTTTGTTTCCAAAACTATGCTTCTAGAAATGAATATTTATTCTATAGTAGAATTTTTGAGTAACATACAGGACATCATCATTTCCAGCGTTCATTGATGAATTTTGGAACTCTTTAAAAGACTAAAAAATCCCAGTATGTCACAACAACAAAATGAAGGGCAGCCTTATGGCAGAATTAAAATCAACATTCCTGTAGCTTCGATGGATCATCAAAGTGCAAAAAAAAAAAAGAATGAAGCTTTCTCCACAGGTCTCAGCAGGGCCCTTCTGGGCCTATTTCTTCCACTTTTCCTACTATGTCTTTTTCCAGGGACGGAAAAAGCATTTAGTGTGGGAGGAGATGGGAAAGGTATGTTGTGCACTTCATGGCATTTACATGCTTTGGTAATGGAATATTTAAAGAATTATTTTGTCATACTATTCAAGAAGAGATGGAGCAAGGTTTTCCATGATTTTCATATCCAAAGCATTATTAATTCAAGCTTTCACGCAGTTCACTTGGCAAGTGTGTGTGCAACAATGGAGCATTTTATGGCATAAAAATTGCAGAAATTCAAATGGAGATATCTCCCAAACAGTGAAATGGGTTTTCATGAAATTTGGAGGAGACAAACACTATGGTAAGAGGAATAAATACACCAAGTTTCAGCTCCATCCAATGCACAGTTTTCGAGAAATCAAGCATAGTCATCTACAACCATTTTCTCATTTTCTTGAAAACCGTGATGTGGGTTTCTCCAATTTTTGGTTGGGAGAAGCATAATGGCATGACTTACACCCCTGCAAAGTTTGGTGAAAACCCAGTTGATATTTTTCGAGAAATCAAGCATAGTCACCGACAGCCATTTTCTCATTTTCTCGAAAACCGTGATGTGGGTTTCTCCAATGTTTGTCTGGGAGAAGCATAATGGCATTCCTAACACACTGCAAAGTTTTGTAAAAACCCTGTTCGTAGTTTTTGAAAAATCACATTTTTTGTGAAAGCTGCAAATTGCCAGTCCATTGGCTACAAAATATATTTTTCTTGCATTTTTGCATTGAAAATGTTAAGTTGGCATGGAGGATTGTTCAGGATGAAATTTCATACCTCTTGATGATTAGATACATTTGTGGTGGCTTGTTGACAATGAATTTTGAGGCCTGCATTAAAAATGAACATCATTCAGCTTGGTTGACATAGGGTTGCATGAGGACATGCAACATTTTCAGTTTGGGGGAGATGACGGGCCTTGGATTTAGCATATTTTTACCACCATTTCACCTTATTTATAATTCATTTTTCCTATCCATATTCATGCATTAATCATTTCTTACTCTCATACCCGGGTTTTTATGCTCAAGTAATTTTTCCATTACATGTCTTAGTATTTCATTTGATTTTTGACTAACATTGAGGGAATTAGTGTACTATGTATTTGCTTTGAATATTGAATCAATTGTTGGAAGCAGCTACAACATATTTGAGGGAGTTTTGTAGCAGTGCAAAACATTTGTTGCAACATTACAGAAACTCTATCTGCAGCATTACAAAAACTCCATCTGCAGCATTATAGAAACTCTATCTGTAGCATTACAGAAAATCCATCTGCAGCATTATGGAACCTCCATCTGTAGCATTACGGAAACACTATTTGCAGCATTACAGAAACTCTATCTGCAGCATTACGGAAACTCTACAGGTATCTGCAGCATTACGAAAACTCTATCTGCAGCATTACAGAAAGTCAATAATTCAAATTTTACCTTAAACCACCAACTTTGGAGAAAGATATTCATTAGGAGTAATGGATTTTTATAAATCCATTATTTATATTATTCTTATATGTCTCAAATCATGATGTTAAATTAAAGTTGGTAAATGGAGGTGGATATGAGTGCATATTTGGCTTATTCACAAATATTTGAAGTTCCCTATCAAATATATGATGGACCTAAGAAGTCAAAAGTTGTTAAGAGACATTTGGGATGAGTTTTGACTATTTTATTGTAGCCTCTATCCATAAATTCGAATTTGACTTCAAAGGTATTCTAAATAGCATGTAGTTAGTAAGGATCTTGGATTAGTTTTGAGATCCAAACTTTTAGGAATTTGTTGAGGATATTTTGGATCCTCATTTATTATTTGTTATGGAGAAATCATGTATAAATAAGAGTTCATTCTCCATTCTATGGGAGGACTCTTAGAGCAATAGTCCAATTGATGATGGAATAAAGCTATACTCTCATTTTGATTCAATTAGATCTTAGTTTCATAATTTCTTTTACAATATGATTTTATTTATTTTATGTTGATGTTGTTGTACTTCATTGCTTAGTTGTGATTTCTTATGAAGTGTGAATTTTATTTCTGCAATTCGATTTCAATGCATAGATAGAGATTTAATGTTTTATTTTGCAATCATTGAGATTAATGCAATAATGTTATTTACTCCATGGGATCATAAACAGTAACTTGTATTTGGCAAGGATAGCTTTTAGATTTTATTTCTGCACTTTACCTTTCTGTCAAGTGTGTTGTGAACTTAGATTTAGAATTTACTTTCTTACATAGTGTAAACGTAGTATTAGAATTTACCTTTCCTACAAAGTGTGACGTAGTTCCAGAATTTACTTTTCCTGCATAGTGTGAATTAGCTTTAATATTTACTTTCCAGCAGCTGATTTAGTTTAGCATTTACTTCCAAGTGTGAATTTAATTTTAGCATTTACTTTCATGTCGTGTGTTTTACTTTCATGTCATGTGATTTACTTTCATGTCATGTGATTTACTTTCATTGCAATCTAGTTTCAATAGTTGTTTAGATGGCTAGTTCCTTGCCAAGACATTGTAACTGCTTATACCATTGTTTGTAAGTAAGGTTATTGAACTACAACTTCAAGTAGATAAACTAATGTAAGAGGAGATTGTGGTTTGCACATACAGTGCGCGGTAACTTGCAAGTTCTCAACGAACCTCTGGTTGACAATTAATGTACACTTCTTAGCTAGTTTCTAAGTAATTAGAATGCAATTAAAGAGTCTGTCAGTAATCCAGGAAAAAGATTTCTTGTATAGTTTTGTCCGACATTAGGGTTAAGATGTCCTGGAAAAATATGCCCCCACGGGGGTTGGGTCCAAATGGATGTCCCCCCTGTATGATGTGTCCATGTAGGTTGTCCCATGGTTGGAAGAGGACTTCCAACCATACTATAACTTGGATGTGAAGTATATCCTTCACTCACGACATGACTGATGACTGGGTGATGCCCCCCAGTCAAGTAAGGTCCACTTGCGAGGGGTTTCCCACTTATTGGAATGTGCCCAATGACCACTAATACTGGGTTGACCCATAACCCATGGTTGGCTATTAAAAAAAGGATTACTTTCGTTTGAATGTAGACTAACATGAAGATTATATCCTCCCCTCGAATTTTGAGGTGAGGGAGGTAAAGGTGATGTCCCGTTAACATAGGTTGAAGGTAGCCCTTTAGAGGTTGGGGTCACAGGAGGTGTAGAACCGGTCGCCTGACTTTGAAATGTACTTGTAGGAAAATGGGTTGACTTGGTTCATAAGTAATCATGTGGGGTATGAATGTTTCTGGTGAAGTAAACGATAAAGAGCGTACAGGGGAATGTCGAAAAATGGGTATTTTCGGGATACTTACTCTACGTGAGAGGCTCTGCCATCTAAGTTGTTTCTCAATCATGTGTAAATAGTTCATGTTCTCATAGAGTGGTGCAAGAAAATCATCGCTCGGAATCCATTGACGAGGTATAGTTTCTTCCATGGGAAGTGACCCAAAATCGACGACATGTCCCAAAAAGATGCAGTTGGACCAAACGCTATTGATACAGGGTTATTCTGGGGCTGACTGAAAACCCAATCTGTAGCTCTAGGGTGTCTTTCCACCGAGTGATGGAAGGATGTGTCATATGAGGTAGGTTGTTCCACTATCAGAGGTCTTGTAGGATCAGAGATAGGTGGGTTTGTGGGGGATGAGAAGTTCATTCCCTAATCTAAGATAGAGGTATCTTCCTCGTGTGACATAGATGTAGTAGGTTGATCCATGTTTAATCTTGAGTTCTCCTCCCAGTTAAGGGGATATTCAGGTGGCAAGTTCAAAATCCTTCGGGATCTTCTCAAAGTTTGATCAGCTAGAGTGGTTGAACCAAAATTTATCCGAAGTATTTTTAATACAAAAAGGAAAATGCAATCCAATATCTACACAAGCTAAAGCTGCAAGAAAAATTATGTGATAGGTGCGGATTCAATGGTCTGGAACCTCGCGGGATTGTCAAGGTGGTGCAACTCATGATATACCACAGGGTCCAACAGTTATACTCGGCCCAATCTTTCAAAGCAATAACCAGGGAGAATTATGGCCGTATAACCCGACTACCTGAAGCACGTGCGTAGTAGCTCCTCGAGTGCTATTCTCGGTGTATTTCCATGCCAAGACGACCAATAAGTTAGCTCGGATGGTTACAAGAATCCTAGAAGGGTATCTCGATATACTCAAGGTACGTGGGAGCTCAAATCTGTAGTGGTGTTGTCTAATGCACAACCATCCGGCAGGAGCCTTCTGATATACTACCGAGTACGTGAAGTACCTTTCGATATACCCAAGGATACATGAAAGTTCATTCGATATACCGTTTGGTACGTGGAATAAATGCGAGCCCCTGGGATGAAGTGTAGGTAAAGAACGAAAACTGCCACACTTAAAGACGCTGAAACACGTCTCTAACCTAACACACAAGTTTCTATATTGTTTAACCTAACAATACCGATAAATTTTATCTTTTACGGTTAGGCGAATGCATGAGGTGTAGACATGAATTTAAAAAGAATGCAGACCTAATCTAATTGCAAATGCAAATCTTTTCTTTTCTTTTCAATGAAATCTATCTGTGGTAAGGAGAAATTCCTTTGTTTCTGATGGTAAAAGTAGACAAGTACCTCTATATGTCAAAATCAACCAAAAGGAAAATGAAGCACTCTTTTCACTAATCCAACAAAAACAATAAAATAACACACACCAAATCTGAAATGCTTTTCTTTTTTCTTTTAAAATCTAAATGAGCGTAAGCTAAGATGAAAATGAGAATTCTCTTTGATGCAACAACTTCAATTTTGTGACATGAAGATGAACGAATGGAAGACAACCAACAAATGCAAGAATTGTTCAATCTTTGGAAATACTTCGCAAAACTTTTGATGCACTTTGAAATTTTTAGAGAAATGAGAAACTAGTTTTCATAACTAAGAAAATGAAAGATAATAATGGCGCTCTAAAAATTTTCAAAGACTTTTTGATGATAGATCCCAAAGCATGAACAAATATCTAGAATAATTTCAAGAATGAAACTCGAAATGAGGATAATGGAAATTGTTTAATCTTCTTCACAAATGCGCTCAACAGATCCGAGAATGATGACACTTTCCAGATGTAAGTTCAGAAAACGAAAGAAGACACTACTGCAAATTTTAAATAATGAATAATTCTCAAAGAAGTAAGATCACTCAAAATCTCAATAACACTCAAAGGACACACAATCAATAAAAAATTGCAATAACAAAAATATAAAGGCTCGGAAGTCAGATCGAATAGATCTGGTGAAATGATCGAGAGCTACAAGACTAAGCAGATCAATGTGGGATTGAAATTTCCCACATCAACCAAAAGCACTCGCTTGACTAGAAAAAACCCTAATTGACACTTAAAATTCGAAATCAAGCCAAGAGATGAATTACGCTAGGCCTAGGGTGTCTATGACATTAAGGAACAATCTATAGAACTCAAAAAAAAATCACAGGTCAACTTGAAGGATCTCTTAGACCAAGTGAAAATTAATACAGGGCGATGCACCTTAAAGGTGTACAGCAGGGCATCATAGGGTCCAAAGACGCACTCTGCAAACAGGTAACACGCGTCAGAGATGATGTTTGCAGTCACACAGATGGCGTCAGTGACGCAGGTTGCTAACCGCTGAAATGTGTCAGAGACATAGTGACGCAGACAATATATAGCCTAGGTGCGTTGGGTGAGGTCCAAATCACAAACAATGAAAATACTTCAAGAATAAAAGACAATTGATTTGACAATGACCCTAAGTAGAGTTTGGATAACCCAAAAGAATCACTGGTGGATGGATCCAATGGGAGGAGAAGAAATGAGAGGCTCGATCAAAATGAATCGAAAATTAAGAAACAATCAAAGATAGAGGATATAAGTCCCCAATATGGTCGCCATTTTTGTGTATAGACAATCTGTTAACGCAGACAGAAACAGATCTCTCTAGACCTAAATGATATGGATCTAGCACAAAAGAGTACACAAAATAAAAGCTTTCGTAGTTAGCTTAGATTGCAGGATAGATGAATTACCTGGTGATCGCAATCCCTTTCTCTTTGCTTGATTTTCTTTCAATCCTTCGATCTCCATCTTCAAAACAAGATAGAAGAGATGGAAACAAGCAAACGACGTGAAAGCATATATCTATGAATCCAACTAGATAAGTGTTCAAAGAAGAAAATCATAAATGATATTACAAGACAACACATTTATGGAAAGATGTTTATATTAATGTAAATTGCAGCAGATACAAAGTGAGAGGAGTTACAACCAAAGCTTTGATGTCACGAGTCCAACATAGATGATCTAGCCTTAAAGATACAAATCCTCCTAACTTCTCATGGATGAAGAAAATGATCCTGAGTGAATTCCACCAGCATGAGGGTGCATAATCCTTCCTCCTTCATGGAGAGAGAGGGGTTATATTTATAGGTCTAGATGGATAGAACAGGTTGAATATTTAGGGGAGAGATATAAGGGATTATCCCAATGGGTTAGGGAACCAAAGGAAACCTATCCACATATCCAGGGATAAGCCTCCACATCACCAAGCTTCAATAAATCGCTTGAAGCTTCCTTTTATCAACTTTAACCAACTCTGACGCACCTTGCACGAAGGGAACTTGCGTCATAGGTATATCACCGTGTTCTACACAAAGACACACCGGGTCAACAAATATCTCTGCTAAGGTGCAGAGTGCGTCACCTTGAGTTCGACACTCCTTGCATGAAGGTAGGGTGCGTCAGGGTGACTACAAAAGGTAAAGGGAAAGGACAACAACCTTCCTTCTGATGTTTTAGCCCAGGGAACTTCGGGGATTAAGGTATGGGAATGACCCATAACTCATGAAGATGAGATTTTGGTGTAACAGGTTAATTCATTAGAAAATTATATCCTTTATTGGCATATGTTACATTATGGTTATGAACCATGAAAGCATGTATATAAAAAAACAAAAAAAAAACATGACATTTAAATGCACACATCATTTGAAGCTATATAACTAGACCAACAAAAATGTGTGTGTGTGTGTGTGTAGAAGAGATCTATATTATCATGTTTATACGCAAATTATTTTTTACAAAAATCCCAAAAATGATTAGATAATTTGAAATTTTGATAAAAATAAACAATTTAAGGGCATAGAGAAGGAAACAATTCCTACCTATAGGGCCCCATTGGGCCTTTCCTAGAGACAATTTCTTATTGATAAATATTTTTTCATATTGATCTTTTGTTGATTGTATGTAGTATTATGCACGTTTTTCTTTCTGCCAATGTTCTCAAATTGCAATTGGGTAAATTGATTGTTTTTTCATCTAACAATAAGTTGTTGGCTTGCATAATGACATCCAAAAATCGACCTTATGCCAAACCATTACTTGATCTCATCATCATAACTCATTTTATCCAATAATTACTTGCACCACTGTGAAGACCGCCCAATTATCTATATGTTGTATAGTTCTTATATTATAATTTTTTCCCTCACTTTTTGTTGCTTGTTCTTTGGTCAAACTAGATCATGCATTTTGACCCATTGTCCTTGGAGGGGACAATTATAAGAGTGTTCATAACTAGTTGAGTACTTTTTGTGTTTTTATTTTGCACAAGATTGCACTGTGCACTTGGTATGTAACCACATGCCCTTATGACACTCATTCCCTCCACTATATCATATCTTACTTTCTCTTTCTCTTGTTTTGAAAAAATATGAAAAAGACAAAAACATTAACAAAAATAACAAAAAAAGAGGAGGGGGTGGAAGAATATTGACATTTGTAATTTATTCTATTGAAACATGGTAGAAGTTAGTGAGTGTTTCCCTTGAAAATAACACATGTTTGTGTCAAAAAATATTATAGTTGGGTTAGTATTACATAGGAATTTGTACCATAATGATGAGTTACTCCACTGATTGGTTATCATTCCAATCATTACAGATCCACTATTCAATACCTCTAACATTGATGGTTTTCATTGGTTTTTGTCTAATTATTAGTTGCTTCCCAAGTCATATTAGTGGCATGGTTATGTTCAAGGGAATTTGATTAACTTGTTTTTTCCATTTCTCATATTTTTTACCATGCATATCAACAATCTGGTTTCAAAAAACATCTAGTGGTTTTGTTACTTTTAGTTCCATAAATTAAGTTAATTACATGTATCATGTCAGATGAAGAGAGATGCATTATGCTCTCTTTTTGATGAGATTCTTCCTATCAACTTCGAAACATTATATGAGAAGTGTGATTAGAGACCCTTGATTGTCACGTACCTAGTAGCCTCTTTACACTATTGAGACCATAATGTACTCAATCCCACATACCTGTACTACCCCTAGTTTTTACTTGGAATGTAATTATCCAAAATTATGTAAATGATGTAAATATGATAGTGTGAATTCATAGTGCGGAGCTCAAGGCCAAGGCCCGACTAATGAATATCTAGGCATGTATGATGTATATATTTTATTTGGACTGTTTGGTTGGATTTTATGCTGATTTAGAAGATTATGTAAATATTATATGCAAAAATAATAAAATGGTCCAACAATGGTTGTGTAAAGAGCACCAAAGGGGCTATGATTCCACCATAGGGGAAGAGGAAAAGAGGCCCATGGGTGACTAAATCCTTGCTTCCAAGTGTCAACCTTAGAATTCACACCTAAATTTTGTCATGTGCCTTGAAGAAGCCAATTATCTCTTTTTTTTACCATTTTTCCAATCATTAATGCATGTGTGTGGTTGGTGGGAAAAGTCACCTCATGTAGTTATTAAAGCATGGGACTGACTACACTTTTGTGATAGTTATGTCATGACAAAATTCAGTCTGCCACTGCCAGAAGTCCTTTATCTATTGGCAGAATTAATGTCAATTGTATTTTCACCATTTTATCAAACATTTGGAGTCAACCCTCATTCTCTCATTATTCTTTCACATAGATTCAGAGATGCAGAGCTCTCCATTGCTTCCCATAAACTTACCATGTTGTTTTGAATCCAAAAATTCGAATTTGGGGACCATGCTGTAGATTGGGAAGTGAAAATAGTTGGTTGTAGGTGAGAAGAGAGGTTGGGAAAGCTAGGAACCCTTACCCATGGAGTTCTGTTGCTTGTAGGTGCTTGAGAAGCCACAAATTGAGGCTACAAGTGGTTCTATAGCAGCCATAGTAGGTTGGAATTATTCTATGCACACATTGGAAGCACCCAAAAAGATGGATCACCCAAGATAACCGTGAATAAGTGAAGGGGATGCCTGAGCTAGAAGGGTGTTTTGTGGGGAAGGTATTGTGGAAGCCAAGGCTGTGAGGGATGAGTGATACCCATGTAGAGCTCTGTATGAGAATTTGGCTAAGCACATAGAGTAGAATGGGTTGTGGGCTGAGAGATAGAATCCTGTAGGTGTTTCCTTCGCCTTGGTGGCCTCATAGCCCATCTTGGGGGTGGCCTCCTAGCAGAAAGAGTATATGTTGGATGAAGTGCCTATGGTTGGGTGGAAAAGTGCTCTAACACAACCAATTGCTTGGATCTATGTTGGATAAAGATAGGTATTTTTATGCATTTGATTCTGAAGTATTTTTATTTCATGCCTATAATGTTATGCTTGTGTATTTGCATGCTAGATGTGTGTGGGTAGGTTTTACTTCCACTGTGCATGTTTATTTACATTTTTGCACACATTGCATTTGCTGAAAATCGTAATATGGACTTGGGGCAAAATTTGAGAGCTTAGATTTGGCCAGTGTCCCCTCCCAATGGTCGGATTGGGTGAGGGGGATGTTACAATACCAAATCTATCCTTGATGCCAAGTTCAAATTTTGGTTTCCATTGTCTAGCTATATATTTAATTTTTAACAGGAAAATATAATACACTTACATAACTATCAATTAACTAAAATATTCATTCTTCTTTATGTAATTATTACTACCATGAATGCATTCAAAGCATGCTCAATAACCATACACAAAACAATACTAAAACAATAAATGGAACACAAACATAACATAAATAAACTCCATGACATTACAAACACATTTGGCACTTATCTTTTAAGTGCTCACCAACTAGTTGTAAGCTAAGGATGTTCTTCCCAGTCATAGGCACTTTATCAAGCCATATGTTTCTTTGACAAATGGAACCCTCGAGCTGGGGCTATCAATCCTCAATCCACAAGGGGATAATTCCAACTTCTTCCTCTTCAATTTACAACCAAACTCCTCACCCAAGGACACCTATCATCTACCCAAGTGGTGCGGGTAACCCCATCCAAAGCTGACCCAAACCCCTCCCTCATTCCCCAACAACATGCACAACATGAGGGAAATACCCCCTTCTCTGCAATGCAATCCCTCGAGTTGTCGTCTTCCCCTTATAGTGCTCTAGTACAAGCCGACTAGGAAGTATCCATGACAAGGATCCAAGGATGTTACATTGTAGGCCAGGTTCCCTAATATTGGGCACTAGTTTTTCAGGGTAGCTAGGATGTCATTATCAAGGTGGGATCGAGTGTTAGATTTTGAAAGATGATATTCCATTGGTTTACCAACCAGAACTACCATGGCATAGGTGCTCTTCCTCTCTGGATGCTAGAATGAATGAAATGATTGAAAAATAAGTTTCTAACATGATATATGGATGGGTTTTTCTTGAAACATGGCTCCCTCATAAGGGCCACTTTCCCCCTCTTAATACTCAATTAAGATAATTAACCCTTAATTAATTAAAGTGAGCCTTATAACCATGGTTAAGGGCCTTTGGTTTAAAAGGTTTAATGAAGGCTAAGTCATAGTTAAAGTACACTAAGGTCATCATCCCTTAGCCCCTCTCACCCCCCCACTTGTGGATTCATAGCCCCCCATCTCTTCTTAGTCCTTTTTCACCTATAGTTGTTAGGTATTTATATATTAACAAGTATGTACAAATTTTAAAATATCCATGGTCTCCTAGATCATATAAGTATGGAATATATACTTTGCATAATTACATCACATTTACATCTTGGGGTCAAAAATAGATTGTTACATTGATAGTACCTAGGGCAGCTCGCAATCATCAATGAAAATTTCCCATGTGGTTAGCAATGCGTATATGTCATTGAATCATATTTAGTACTTATGTGTTTGAAGTCAAATCATTATATTGACACCTAGTGATTATACTAGTATCTTGGTCCATCTTCATCATCGATGGATTGCCTCACATTTATTAATGATACACATAAATGACTAGTAAACATAGGGTGTTTTTTTGTGTTCAATTATAGATCATTTATTCACATAGAAAAACTTGTATAATTGGTAGGTTGGATTGAAGACCTTGGGACAACATCATCAGTATATGCCGTCTCCCAAGTTGCACACAAAAGTACCACTACATGATAGATACACTAGAAAGTCAACTTAATATCTAATTCCAGGTTCTTAGTATTTCTTTGATTGTACACTTAGACAAAAATTCAAATAGTATTTTTGATGGATACTATCTAGTTTGACATGGATCCACTGTGTATTGTTCATGGCCATGCTCAATTTTATTTTCATATTCCACATATTTGTATCACAATCATTGTGGCTATGACCATCATAAACTAAGCATGGGTATGCTTAGCTCAAGGGAAATTTCTAAAGTTGATACTTTGGTTTATGTCTGGAGGAGTCTTTGAATCCATAGCCCATGAAACTTGTCCTTATCCCACTCACCAAATATCTTCTATTCATAATTAATTTTGACCATCAATATTTCTTATGACCTCATACATTAGAGGGCATTCTATTATATGTATATTTTACACACTTGATGTGAGGAACATGAATATAAGGTACTCCTAGTTAGAATTAGTGAAATAGATGAAGACTATTAGTTTAAAAGAACTTCCTTAGAGTTTCATGTGTTTTTCATATGTGCCAGGGTGGGTGTACAAGTCCCCCCTACTTGGGATTCATGGACGGATCCCTTGACCTTATCCTCTTCCTAACATATAAATGGAAGATCCATGGATAATAAATGGATATATAAAAGAGATATCAAGAGGCCAAGCATTGAAGGAATTCATTGAAAGCTAAAGTAACTCAAATCCATGTTTTCTTTGTTGAGATGCATATGAACCTTTAGTGGAGACTCAAGGATTGCTAGATCGATCCTTCCATTTGACATAAGAGACTATACATCACCATCAATGAAGGGTAGATGCATGTGGCTAAGGGTAGAGGATCAAGAGCTTTGGTGAAGGAGGCACAACATATCGAAATCATGTAATTATTTTTGTTGTAAAGTTTCCTTTCTAAATATTGTTTAATGGTTATTAAGTATCATATGTTTAATGGTTTTATTTTTCATATGGTTTGTTTTATTTGAAGCAATTTGAATCTATATACTTTCTTATATTTAATATGAAAATGTGTTTGAGGAAGGATGTTGTTTGACATGTATGCGGGTACGAAGATTTCATTGCAATGATAAATAAAAGGATAGGCATGCTTCAGAACATCGAACAACCAAGAGAAATAGGTTCTCCTCTTCTTTCTTCTCTCTCACATTTGAAAATATAAACTCGCATGTAGATTTAAGGGAATGAACACAACAATCTAATATACTCTCTATTGTTAGAGGGATTGACCCATCCTCTAGAGAATCACTATTAGGGGTATTCTTAGCACAACACTTCCACTACCCTAAAAAACAAGGGAATATCTTCCATTTTCTCTGCTCTATAGTCCCTTAGGGATATTATTCCCTATAATTCTCTTCAATGTGGATAGAAAGAGCCCAACATGTTGTATTCTTTTTTAGAATTTCCTACAAGGAGAACACTTGGCCCTTGATCATATAAGAGTAGCAATTACATGGTGGGTGATGAGATCCTGTAATGCACCTAAGGAGGATAATATGGAGTTCCTAGGGAGCTAATGAAGTGGATAATGAATGTAATGTAAATAGGCCCACTTGATATTTGATGGGTAATAAATATGTCCACTAGGTACTTAGAAGAAATAATATAATAATAAGAGGTAGTTGTCATATGAATACCATTAGGGTATTTAGATACTTAAGAGTTAGTTAAGATCAACTTGGTATAATGTGTCTTTAAGTAAAGTGTATTTATTTAGTATGCATTTGTACTTATATAAGCATATGGTTATGATTTGTTCTAGACATAGAGTGACCCGATGGTTCATATTCACTTCAATCTTAACGACTATTAATGTGTGGCTTAACACTCGATTGGTCCATGATATCTATTTAAAGGCAAGGGAGGGTCATTTGATTTATGATAGATTGTGAGAAACTCATATGTAAAATATTTTTCCTTTTCTTAATATAGCCTCAAGTAGCTATTTGGCTGGGGTCATGGATTGTTTCCCTTTTTTAGGGTTTTAACCACATAAAAATCAATGTGTTGATTTATGATCTATTTGTGTGAGTGGTTACTCAAGGTGTTTGATATTCCGGAAATACCTTATGTTAGTCGAACATGGTATCAGAGTGATTATGAAGCATTTATTTTGTTGTTGATCAATACCTTGAACCAGTGTATTCATTTGCATTAAATGATCTCTATATTTTGATATTTTTGTGTATTTATGGGATAAGAGAGGTGTTCCATGGAACCCAAAGCGCTTATTTTAGTTGGAAATGATTTTTGTTTCACTAAAAAAGGTTTATGTTGGCGTAATATAAGACCATTCTACCAGATCTAGAAGTATATTGTTTACATTATGTATTTTTTAAAAATAATTCTCATATTCTTTCATATTGTAGCTTGGTTTCTATTGTATTCCTAGTTTGTTACCTTTTTTGGTATGTGTATGCTCTTTGTCGTGTGCTTTGTGTGAACTTGGAAAATCAGAAACATAGTGGAAAGGGTTTTCTTGACTACATATACTCTTTGATGTGCACCTTATGCGAAATCGGTAAACCAAAAATAAAGAAAACTTACATTTTTGGGTAAGCTATCCAAGGACTAACCCAAAATTTGAGAAATTCTAGTTTCAAAATTTTGTTTTCTATTTTTTGTGGTTGTGTAAAGTGTCTTACGGGCCAAAAAACATTGTTTTTTGGGTAGGCTATGATCTCTCGACGACAACAACAACTACTACTCCCCCATTCTACTTCATAATATTATTAAATCTTTTGCTTTGCTCACTTGGCTGAAATTTACTTTAATAAGTAAGAGGTCTTGGGTTCAAGTCCCTCTTTTTTGTTTTGCAAAAGTTCATGAAACTTTAATTTATAAAGTAATTCTTTGTAAAAGTGCTTCCCACTTGTTTTATAAAAGTGGGTTACTTATTTTAAAGCAACTTATTTGTAAAAGTGAGATTATAGGAAAAGTTAGTAAGGGAGAGGAATTCCTTACTACATTTTTTTGCTTCCATCACCACATGGATCAACCTTTGACTACCACATGGCTCCTTGGTTCCTTTTTATGTCATTCTTCAAAATGGAATAACTTTGACATTTAAAGTTCATCTTCAGTGCCTTTTTTGTAAACTTCCTATTTTTCTGAGATCTTTGTATCTAGACCATAAATTTCTTCTATTGAATCCTTATTACCTAAATAATTTAATATGGTTACTCCAAGTGATATTCTACTTATCAGTATCAACTACTTTTCATGGAGAGTCTGTATGGAAGATATCCTCTGAAGTAAGGGACTTTACCAAATTACCTTGGGAAAATAAACTACCCCCACTAGTGCTAATAAGAAAATAAAATGGGACAATAAAAGTGATGAAGCTCATGGATTAATCAGGATGTCCATATCTCATGAGTTACGATTCCACCTTCAAGAAATTGACAAACTAGATAAGGCTTGGGAAGAGGTAGAAACCATATTTGGAAAACATAATGATATTCGAGGTCACCAACTTGAAACTAAATTGATTACTTTAAATACAAGTGATTTCTCTTGCATTCAATACTATCTATCTTTGTACAAAACCATTAGAATTTTAGTTGAAGAATACAACATAGAAAAGCCATAAAAGTAATGTATTTATCATATTCATTCTAAGCTTGGTCTTGCTTATTCTATTTTTGTATCTACTTTTTACCCCATCAAGGAAGCTACGAGGTCTAATTATAAAGACCCCACACTTGAATCTTCTTGTGATTATTTGATTCGAGATCAAGATAAGATATTACATCTTGGAGTGATTAGCACTGTTGATACACCTAGAAAAGCCTTAGTGGAACAATAAAAAGATAAGTCCAAGTAAACCAAGAAGAAACATCCTTGCAACAACAAGAAAAACAAGGGTCCAAAACCATCTCAACCAGCTTATCCTTCCAATGGTGACAAAGGAACAAAATCAAAAGGAAAGAAGACTGAGCACCATTGCAATTTTTGTGAGAAAGATGGTCAAATGGAATCAAAGTCTTTCAAGAAAATGGTATCCTTAGAAGAAACAATGAAGAAGCACAGCATTGAAATCGATTATGCAATGTAACATATATGATAAATGGTACATTAACGCAAAATATATGCAATTAAATCACACAACATATTACCAGGACTCAAAACTAGCTAGTTTGGCAAATACTGCAAGAAGAAAAATTCAAATTGCTACAGACTCTTTCGAAATTCTTAACATGAATGGGTTACGACCTGATAAGGTTGTGGATCATATGGAAATCAAGCCAATATATTGATGGTGGCACTTTTATGGGTATGTCATGCCCGGGTAGACCCCTTGGGATAAACCCAATGGTACAAGGCAATGGTCCACAAGACTTATGTTGAAACCCAAGTCTTCTAGTGATCACTGAAGATAATCAAACCTAGAATAGGCTAAGTGGATCAGATCAGAACTGTCACAACATAATTACATATATTTGGTAGCAATAAGATCATATTTGGAGGTCAAATTAGCAAGGGCGCTACCTTGGACTGCACACCTAGTCTACTTCCAGAAGACTCCAAGCAACAAAAGGGTCTCAAATTGCAGGTTTAAAGCCGTGGAAGGATAAATTGAACCTTAAAGACCTATAGCAACTTACAGACTTGAAAGATGATTTACAGGTATCAACTTATTACAAAATCTGTAAGACTAGTCAAATTTAACATGCAAAAGAGCAAACATTGAAACAAAAATTTCAAATAGCCTTAGTGGCTCAAAATTTTTACTCTAGAGCTGATATATGAGATCAAAGGTATGTAAATAGATAGCATCAATATTATTTCAGCAGAAATGAAAAGTATATTGTCATTCAAGCTACAGAAAGTCTTCAATCCTCAAGATTTTACCAAATCCAAGAGCAAGATTTAATCACATCATAGCTCTTTGGAAACACATATGCATCTTCTACAATTCTCTGGGGCTCAATGAATCAATTTTTCATCCTCTTCAAACCAATTCACAACAATTCATGAAATTATGTCGAAGCATCAAATATCTACACTATTATGGAGGCTTGAGTTCTTCATGAATAGTGATGGATCGGATATGTACTTCAAAATATAATGGATGATTTGGAACTAAGAGACTGACTGGAACACGTTCTCTATGGGGCACATATCCCAAAGCATGGCTAGGGGCACATATCCCAAGCCTCTGAGAAGCTAGTTCTCAAGACAAACAATTAGACTGACAAAAGATGTGAAAGTGGTGCACCCTCCTTATTTTATATTCTTAATGATGAATTAGATGCATTGAATGTGGTCACCTCCTTTTCTCATACACCCTCCTTGAATGGATTTAACATGTCTTCTTTTACCTGCTTTTACCCTTTCTTTGTTTCCTTTATGCTTTGGACTGCTTTCTTGCTTTTGGAAACATCCTTCTTTTCCTATATTTTCTCTGCTTTTCCTAGCTTTTCTTTACTTTTCCTATGTGTTTTCCTTATTTTCTGCTCCTTCCTGCTTTGTGGAATTTCCTGCTTTTCCTTCCTGCTTTCTACTTTTCAGAATTGGCTGCTTTTGTATTGCTTTCTATCTTTTGTTGGCTTTGTGGATTTTTCTGTATTTTCTCATAATTTCCATTTGAGTTGAAAAATCATTAGGCCAAATTGACCTCATGCGCCCTCCTTATCCACCTAGCACATGCCTCTAAATTACATACATTTAATATAATTAAAAACATATTAAGATTTAACATAGTATTTTTGTATCCTAAGTTTAAAATTTAATATTTTCGCAATTAATATATCAAAATTTAACCCCTTTTCACTTATTAGTATTTGGTCACTATAGGGGTTGATTAGGAAGTAGAATGATCATGGGGCCCTCGTGGAGGAGACATTACAGATTCTTGTTCTAACTCTAGTTCTCGTGGACATGCACTTTCTACTTCTGGTTTTTCCTTCAATGCATCTTCCTCTTCTTCCTCTTTTAATGAGTGGCTCATTAATTTTGGAGCATCTTATCATATGGCTACGGATAAAGGCATTTTCTATTCTCTAAATGAATTTAACACCAAACAAATATTTGTTAGCGACAATACATCTCCTAATGTTGTAGGATCTGGAATAGTTCAACTATGATGGTTAGTTCAACGATGCATTATGTGTACGAAGAATTTCCTACAATTTGTTTCCAGTATATCAAATCACTCATTACGGTGAAGGTAAGACTGTAAATTTTACACCTCACCAATTTGTAATCAGGGATCTCAAATATCCTAAGCGTGTCCTATCAACTAGAATTGTTGATGATATTACTAGGTTGTACATACTCAACAACTTTGGGTCATCACCTTTTCCCTCATTTTTTATTGCTCATGGCAATGACTTGAGGAAACTTTAGCTTGATTGATTTGTTCATTTAAATTATCACTCATTGAACCAACTATTTAATGAGAAAATGGTGATTGGTCTTCCTCTCATTTATTACAAAGATGGTGTTTTACCTAGGTGTGTTTTTGGAAAACATCATCGGGATAATTTTGAAAAACATGCATCTTGGCATGCCTCGACCCCCTTGCAGCTTGTTCATATTGATTTGCGTGGTTCGCTTCCTTCTGCTTCTTTTTTTGGCTTCCCGTGTTTCTTAAATTTCATTGATGACTTCTCTAGATGCACTTGTGTTTACTTCTTGAAACTTAAGAGTGAAGTTTTTGGAAATTTCTTGGCCCACAAGGTCCTTGTAGAAAAACAATCTAGACATCAAATACAAAGGTTAAGAACATATAATGGAGACGAATATGTAAAGAATAAGTTTACAAATGATTTCATTGCACATGGAATTCAAATGCAACATATTGTTCCATACACATGTGAAAATATTCACAATAGATCTAAGAGCTGATGTATACCTCACAAGAAAGATTAAGCAGGAAAATCGAAGAAGAGTGCAGAATGGAGCAGCAAAACATAGATGCAATAGAACTCAGATAGAAGCATAATAACATCACACTCTAATTCATTAATCATAATATGAACAATAAAAATACAATGGAGAGGATTCAAATGCCAAGGTGGAAATTCAAATTAGCCTACATGAACTAATCATCAGATCAGTAGAGTGTCATCAAAGCACAAGTAACCATCAACCATGTGTCACACTGAGTCTAACTGGGTGCAGTAGCTATAACTGATGCATGGAGCACTAATGGAGGGCGCATGAGGAGCTAACTGGAGTCAAAATAGTCAATCTAGGCTCTTTGGAGGTCCATCGGATTGTTTCAGTGAGCTAACTAGGCCATCTATCCTTAAATCAAGGAATATATCCATAAATCAAGGAACTAACTGAAGTGTCACTGGTGGTAGGTGAGAGAAGGCACCTTTCACATGTGGTAGGTGAAAGGAGGGTGCATCATGCACTAGGAGGGCTAGAAATGAACAGAAAGAAGCTCCTGATTTTAGAAAAATGGGGACTAGGTGTTGTAGGACACCATGTTGATGACTGGGATGCATGCAATTTCATGACTGCATGCATGAATGAAATGCAAAATAATGGAAATTCTTTTAGGATTAGGATGGAGTATAGGAATATCCTAACACCCCCCCTTAATCCATACTGGGCCCTGGTAACTGAGACCAAAGGTCACCCAATACAATGAATAAAGAACAGTCCATGAAACAAGGAAAATGGGGAAAAACCTCATGGGAAAAATACCCCCCCCTCAAAAGGACTGTAGGGCACACCAAAATAAATGCTCCAAACTCAAGCAGGTGTGATGCTTGGTCATATGTCTGGAGGTATCTTCTTCTTGGGAAGAAGTGGTTCATGCTCCAAAAACATGTGCTTGTGATCTCCTTCAGTGGATGCAAGCGAATATGGAGACATGTGCTTGTATTTTCTCTTCAGACCGAATGTGATGAGAACAAATCCAAAGGTATGAGGATGATCCCGGAACCTGTGATTCGAATCAGCTGAGGTAGGATCAAATCCATGAATGTGTAGATAGTCTTTTTTTATCTCCTTTGAACCATCATAAGTGAGATCATGCCCAAAAGAACCATCACATGATAATGGTTGCTTGGAATTCAAATCATCTCCAAGACTTGATGAATGGTTTCTTGAGATCTCCTTTGAACCAGTAGGGGTGAGATCAAAACCATGATATGCATGAGAAATTATCCCAAGGGAATGGTAATGCCCTACATCTTCAATGAACTTTTGAGAGAATGTACACATGATCATATAGTAGTACATAAGAGATAAGTGATCAAGGAGAGCGAATGCATCACCTCCAATTGTTGATTTAACCTCCAAAACATTCAATAGATCATCATTATGCAAACAAACAGACTCTTGTGCAAGAGAGGATTTAAGAACCTCTTCAGTTTCTAAGGTGCGAGTTGGCACAAAATTTGAAATAGAAGACATTGAGAACATGAGTGTTGAATCTGCAAGTTCTTCTTCTTTTTGGACAACTTCATTATGAGATATGTTTGATACTGAATCATGATAAAAGAGACATCAAGGAGGCGAATGCATCACTGGGTTTTCTCTCTAAATAGTTTGCACCAATCCCTTCATTATGTTTTCCAAATCTTTCATCCAGATGGGCCCATATCTCTTTTGGAGATTCAGCAGAATCATGGAAGTGGATCAACATACAACGAGACATAGCAGTCAACATTGCTCCATAGGCTCTCTCACCTTCATTTAACCAATCATTCTCCTCTTTAGAGGATTCGAACTCTCTTTCAAGACAATAATAAAAAATACCACATCTCTTCAAATATTCTATCATATTTGGTTTCCACTCATCATAGTTGAATGGAGAGAGAGGAGGCATTCCTTCCAGATTCATGGAAGTTGTTGCAGAAGACCTGCACAAACAATAGAGAATATCTGCAACTGCTACTGCTGCAAAACTGCAAAAAGCTATTGCAACTGCTGCTGCACTCGAAATCTTGGTAATAACCTGCAAAAAAACTCTTAGGAATGGAGATAGACTATACTCTCAACATGCTCTGATACCATGTGAAAATTCTCACAGCAGATCTAAGAGTTGATGTATACCTCACAAGAAAGATTAAGCAGGAAAATAGAAGAAGAGTGCAGAATGGAGCAGTAGAACATAGATGCAATAGAACTCAGATAGAAGCAGAATAAAATCACACTCTAATTCATTAATCATAATATGAAAAATAAATAATACAATGGAGAGGATTCAAATGCCAAGGTGGGAATTCGAATTAGCCTGCATGAACTGATCATCATATTAGTAGAGTGTCATCAAAGCACAAGTAACCATCAACCATGTATCATACTGAGTCTAACTGGGTGTAGTATGTGTAACTGATGCATGGAGCACTGATGGAGGGCGCATGAGGAGCTAAATAGAGTCAAAATAGTCAATCTAGGCTCTCTCGAGGTCCATCAGAGTGTTTCAGTGAGTTAACTAGGCCATATGTCCTTAAATCAGGGAACATATCCATAAATCAAGGAACTAATTGAAGTTTCACTGGTGGTAGGTGAGAGAAGGTGCCTTTCACATGTGGTAGGTGAAAGGAGGGCGTATCATGCACTAGGAGGGCTAGAAATGAACAGAAAGAAGCTCCCCGAGCTGGCAAAACGGGAACTAGGTGCTGGAGGACACCATGCTGATGACTGGGATGCATGCAATTTGCATGCATGCATGCAATTTCATGACTGCATGCAAAAAT
The DNA here is from genome assembly GCA_027924585.1 of Larix kaempferi. Taxonomy (NCBI): domain Eukaryota; kingdom Viridiplantae; phylum Streptophyta; class Pinopsida; order Pinales; family Pinaceae; genus Larix; species Larix kaempferi. The sequence goes on from BSBM01001754.1 coordinate 6,459,127, forward strand.
TCATGCATGACTGAAATGAAAAATAATGGAAATGTTTTTAGGACTAGGATGGAGTATAGGAATATCCTAACAACACACAACAAAAAAATGGTGTTGTTGAGAGAAAGAATTAGACATTAAAATAAATGGCCAATTGTATGATCCAAGTTAAGGGATTAAGTCTTCAATTTTGGGATGAAACCATTAATTGTGCCAATTACATAGTCAATCACACTCCCACAAAAATTCTAAAGGATATAAAATTGGAAGAAGCATGGAGTAACATTAAACCATATGTCAACCACTTTCATGTGCGTGGTATGAAGCATGGGTTCACATTCCCGATGAAAAATGGAAAACATTATAGCCTAAGAGTGAAAAGTGCATATTTGTTGGATATTCTAAATATGTAAAAGGTTATAGGTTTCTTCAACCAAAATCCACTGACGTTATTATTAGAAGAGATGTTAAATTTTATGAAAATATCTTGGCCTATGAGCCTATTTCAACATTTATGCTATCTTTGATTTGTGATCCATATTCGACAATTGTGCCTCCTTATACACCCAAATTATTCGATAGTGTTCCTACTGTAGATTCTCCTTTTGATGATTACATTGAGCATGAAAATCCACCTCTTCTTGCTAAGTTTCCTCCATTTGCGCTATCACAACCTCTTCCTAGATAGGTATGTACAACATGTGAAGTAGCTGGTGATCTTGTCGGTGATCCTAGAGATAAACATCGAACATGTTCATAATTCTAGTGAGTCTCTTCTCTTTTGGCTCAAGTTTTAGAGACTCATGATCTAGAGACATTTGCAGAAGCTTCTCACCATCCAAATTGGGAAACGACAGAAAATGAAGAATATCATTCCCTAGTGGTGAATGATACTTGGGATTTTGTACCTCCTTTGAAAGGATGAAAACTTGTCAAATGTAAATGGGTCTGTAGAATTAAGTATGCATCTGATGGAAGTGTTGAAAGATTTAAAACAAGGTTAGTTTCCAAAAGATTTTCCCAAGTTGAAGGAATTGCCTACAATGAAACCTTTGTCCCTGTGCCAAAATGAACTACATCCACCTTGTTCTTTCCCTTGTTTCTTCACATAAATGGGAGTTCCATCAAATGGATTTCAAGTCCTCCTTTTTGCATGGGGATTTACAAGAATAAATTTACATGGAACAATCTCCTGGCTATGTTCAAAATGACTCCAGCCTTGCTTATCACCTTAAAAAATCTCTCTATGGCCTTAAGCAATCTCCTCGAGCTTGATATGCAAAAATGGAATATAGCTTTCTCCTTGACACATGATTTTCAAAATGCCATTATGACCCCAATGTCTTTACCAAGAAATCAAGAAACCATCTCATCATCCTTGTTCTTTATGTTGATGACCTTATTATTAATAGTAGTAACCATAACCTTTTAACCCGTGTGAAATCCAACCTTAAGAAGAAATTTGAAATGATAGAATTAAGACATTTGCATTATTTTCTTTGCATCCAAGTTCTACAAACCAACGAAGGAATTTTTGTTTCTCATTATAAGTATGCTTGTGACCTTCTTTGTCACTTTCACATGGACGATTGTAAACCAATGCACTCTCCCTTCCAATGTAGATTCAAACTTACTACCACTTGCACAACACTTGAAGTAGATGCTACCTTGTACCATTCGTTAGTTGGAAATATTTTGTACTTGACTCATTCCCGTTATGATATTTCCTTTTTTGTTGGTCTTGTTTCCCTGTATATGCAAACAACCCATGAAATCCATTGGAAAGCAATGAAAATGAAAATTTAGTATATCTAATGTACATATAAGTATGGAATTCATTATAGCTCGGGGGGACTCCTTTGTTGGTTGGTTTCACTTATTTATATTCAGCTAACGAACCCGATGATCAAAAGTATGTTGTAGGTTTTTTTTTTCGGTCTTGGTTTTGGACTTGTCACTTGGGATTGTATGAAACAACACTCTCTTTCTCTTTCTTCAACAAAAGTAAAGTATCGAGCTATATTTAATGCAATCTAGGAATCCTTGTGCCTTCAACAAATCCTTTCAAAGTTTGGATTCTATCAAAAGCATATGACTACCCTTTGGTGTGACAATTAGAGTGCCATTGAGATAGCCAAATATACATTTCAACATCAACATAACAAACACATTGAGATATAGTTTCACTTCAATATAAAGCTTGTTCAATCGCATTATCAAAGTGTTATTTTTCCTTATACAGGATCAAGTTGTAGACATCTTCACAAAGTCTCTTACATAAGAAAAGTTTTCTAAAATTCGATCTATGTTAGGAATTTAGGAATTTGTCATTAAGGGGGGATAGGCTCTAATTCATCCTTCCTTCTACTATTGTGTCACTTTTGTAAATCCTTCAATCCTATCCCAAGTTTTTCTTAAGAGGGGATGTTAGGATATTTAGACACTTAGGAGTTAGTTAAGACCAAATTGGTATAATGTGTCTTCAGTCAAAATGTGTTTCTTTAGTATGCATTTGTACTTATGTAATACGACAGTCACGATATGTTCCAGACATAGAATTATTTGACTGTTCATCTTCACCTCGATCTTAATGGCTATTGCTCCATGGATTAACACTCAATTGGTCCAAGATCTCTATTTAAAGAGCATGGAGGGTCATTTTCTTGATGATTGATTATGTGAAATTCATATCTAAAATATTTTTCCTTTGCTTAATATATTGCCTCAAGTAGATATTTCGCTAGGGCCATGGATTGTTTCACTCTTTGAGGGTTTTAACTATGTAAAACATTGGTGTGTTGATATGTTATCTATTTGTGTGAGAGGTTACTCAAGGTGTTTGATCTTATGGAAATACCCTATGTTAGTTGAACAAATAATCATGAGAAAGTATAAATACACATTAGAGTGTCATTATATTGGGCAAGTTGGATGTGCTTATTCCATTTTAACAAACATGGATTGTGGAGTGAGTCCTTTCATAAGGTATAATTAATGGTGTTACCCTACCTTAAGGGTATTCTCTACATTATTATGTCATTCTTGTGTGTTTATTTTGTGGATGCATAGTGGTATTTTGAAGTGAAGGATTTGTCTTTCATATTTGATCTTTTATTGATTGAGGTACACAACATTTGGTATTAGAGCCCTTTCTTGGGCCAAAAAAGTGGAATAATTTCTTTTCGTTTTGTAATTTTTTTGGAGAAAAGAAGAGGATGATGCTATTTAGATACATTTTTTAAAAAAAAATTTATGTATTATTTGAAGAAACTAGCTACGTATTTGAGCTCCTCTCGAAAAAATAGCCAAGTAAAAAAAAAACTCCAAATCGGAGTCTAGGAAGTGAGGTTATCGTTGATTTAAAATCAATTGTTTTAAGGTTTTTCTGGTGATGGTCCTGTGAATTGTATATCAAATATATTTTGATAGAGTTCCCAAATTTATGTTAAACTAGTGTCAATGGATGCAAACTAACCATGCTATTTCATAATTGTGGTCATAATAGATATTCCAAGCAATATTAATGGATTTCTTATCATTCCACATTTGTCACCTCCAAATCCTCACTGCACAAAGGAACTCCATTGAAAAAAATGTTTTTTTTTCTCAGATCCCTTTATCTTTTTTTTGTTATAGGAAAAAATATGGATTTTATATGAAAAAATGTTTCTCTTAGTATTGAAGAGTACATATGTAACGCAAAGACATTGTAGAAAAATCATTGGAGACCTAAACTATTCCTTGGTTTAAAAGACAATGCTAACATATGGTGGCGGTTGATTAACCATGACAAGATGTAAAAAATTGTAACATCTCAAAATTTCATAAAATTTAAAACTTTTGATAACAACATTAATTTGATAATAATAGTAGCGGAAATAACAATTTGAGATTGTGACAGCATTAATTATTAATTATACAGTTGTTAGTACTAAACATGCTTTAATTTCTGTCTTAACAGCAGTAAGATAATGATAGTTGTTATCACTTAACTAGTAACATGATTATAATGACAATGAAATAAACAAGTTGGAAAAACGATGCAACACTTTATCTTTTGCAATAAAACTGACATTTTGACTTTGCTACATAAGGGTGTCCTACGAGGTACCCTGGAGCTTACTTAGCTGCAACGCTAAAGCTTATTGAATGTCCTATGTGCAGATGACAGGTAAGAATGAAGTACATGTAGTTCAATTTTAGCATCATAAATAAATAGAATATTAAAATTTCTATAGCGACTCTTCTGAAGCGAGCAGGTATGGGTTTCAATGTTATACTTACTGTTTTAAACTATAGTCTGACAACTTCACGATATTTAATTAATGTCATCTATATACGTCATTCTGTTGCTGGCTTGTCAATGTACTAGCTGGCTTAAAAGTCGTCTCTATCTTTCCATCGTTGATGTAATACATATATTGCATGTCATTAAATGTTTATGAGAAGAAGTATGGTAACATTTCGTTAGTCTCTCTGCTAAAATATGTCATTAGCTTCACCGGAAAATCTACTCAACAGACTATTTATTTCTATAACTTTAATTATAACTTTCTTATGGTCACAACCCAATAGTAATATTAAAAACTCCTATATATAGGTTATTCTATCTGTAACTTTGTAATGTTGAAAATGGTGATACCTATAGTCGTTTCAAAGGCTTAAATCTAAATGTATGAAAGACATAAGGGAAACTATGTCAACATGTGACCATAGTTGTCCTATTAACTAAGTATCTAAGTGGTACCTTTGTTAATTAAATCTACAAATAATAAATTTGGAACTATATACACTTTGAAATGTTTATATATAGCAACATGAAATATAACCCTATATAACCACAATTAATATCTAGAAACTATATGAATTTCGAATTATTAATCTAAATAACGATGAATCTACATGTGATAGGGTTGGGACTATATAATAGTCATTTGAGTAAAACATTAACATGAGAATTGTGAAATGTAACTTTTAAGGTCCATACGAACCTAGGTTTTCGTTTTAATATAATAAACAACGTTATAATGTCATGTAAAAGAATTTGAAAAGTAACGTTGGGATTATAACTCTGACATGCAATAACTATTGACAGGTTGACGGTGTTGGCTCATTAATGTGATACGAATGCTGAGCCATTAGGAGATCTTCCATCGATTCTGCATTGAAGTCTTGATATGATAAATCCTGTGACAAGGATTAAGCCAGTCCACGTAAGTTGATAACGCTGTAATGGAGAGGTTTGAGGCCACTGTGTAATGTTTGTATGTGATAATCCTCCGAGCTGGAATGTAACACCATTCAATCGTGATCCAATGTGGACTATAATCTGTATGTGAAAAGACATTGTATTAAATGCTAGGGTTACTCGTCCCAATGTTGCATTGTTGGCGCAATTTCGATCGTTGATTAACATGGATATTATTCGTTGGATCAAACCGTAGCAAGTTGGTCGACGTTTGGTTTATGAGTTTGGAAATTGAAGGTTATTGCCTCCATTGTTTTCGGTCTACGACCGACAGGCTCCCAAAATTTTAGCCTAGACTTGTGAGAGGTTCGACCTCAAGACCTCTAGCTTGAGAGGGTTACAGTTGCTCTTCCTTCTGCAACAACGTCGTTTGATAGACTGTAAAATTAGTTTAAATCGTTGATGGTTTGTAGTTCTGGAATCTCATCATTAAAGTTTGAGTTCGTGGTTTGTCTTGGTGTAAAAGAACCGAGGGTTTCTTGTCACGTTTCCAGTGTGGAGTCATTAAAGAATTGACGAAGGTGAACAGTTTTGGTAATTTCACATCAAGGTAACATTTGCTTAAACGAACAACAAATCTTGTAGCGAAAGAATAATTCATTTAATGTGATTCTATTCTCATTTTGAAAAGATATCAGTCTTCTAAATTTAACCTTCGTTTTAATGTCAGTTACAGGTTAAGAAAGTGTGTTCCGGGTGATGTTTTGGTAGAATGTGGCAAGATTTCCAACGGTAAGCTCCGGGTCTTCCCATAAACCCTCGTAGGTGCTCTGTAAGGTTGATGGGGTTTCAAGAATGGAGTTGCAGGTCCAGCCGTGACTCGTCGTGGTTGTTTATTAAAAGTTGTGTTTCTAAAAACATATTTTGCTTGTTGTCGAGACTCTCGTTTGATTAAATGATACTTGGTTTCTATACTTAAATTTTGATAATGCCGACCTGAGCTGTGACTCGTCGATGTTTTGAGAAAATTTGGGTTCTTTCAGACTGTTAGAAAAATGGGATAAACCATGTATAAATTTATTTGCAAACATGTTGTAATATCTCGTTCTGAGAACCACAATTTCGTTGGTTAAGTTATGAAGTAAAGTCATAGGCTCATTTTCTGTGTAAACAATATTTCCTCTCGGCACTAAAGAAATGCATGCTATTTAATTTTGTATAATCGTCTATGTCAATCGACTTGTTGTTGTAGATTGATGTCGTGAAATTTGTCTTAACCTAGGGTTTGTAGGCCTTCGTTTTGAAAAGGTAGCTCTAAGATAAGTGCTAAATGTTCTGTGTAATAATCGTTATGTTGACAAACGTAATGCTGTAGGTTTTTGTTTCTAAAATTAGGTTATGTGGAAATGTTTTGGATGATAGCTCTGTTTAAAGAAAATTTCGATATAGTTTTCTTTTTTTGTATGAAGATGAAAAGAACAGGACTAAATAGGATTTAAGATATCGATTAGGGTTCGATTCAATGTCTGTGTAGAATGTAATTGTTTTGGATAGTGTTTAAGTACTCTGTCGAAGATAAAAACTATAAAATGTATGCAGTTCTAAACAATAGAGGAATCAATTGTAACGAAAGAATAGATCAAACTCTAAGTTGTGTTAGATTGTTTAACTACTGAAAACAATAGCTTATCAACAATAGAATATTTATAATATATCTATTATCTGTTTGAATTGTAAATTTATGAAAATAATAAAATAAGAAATGAAAACAGTGTGTGTATGTATAATGTGAAGACTGGGAAATATAGAATGACTGTGTAATGCTTATGTTTGCAGCATATAAATAATGATGATAATACTGTTTTACTTTGATGCATGGGGGGTTCACTGGTGAGGCAATATCATATCACGTCCATTCATATTGGGGGGTTGAATACTCTTAAAAACCTCAAAAATATATTGCCCCGTATTAAGGGGTCAAGGGTTTTTTTTTATTTGACATAGTAATATAAATATTGGGGGTTATTTTATTTGGGAGTGTTGAGGAATAACCTCCAAATCGTGGGATGGATTCATACGTCCAAATCACGATCCCGATAATTTCATAAAAATTAAAAAAAAAATTATACCAGCATTAAATGTTAAAATTGTGATTGTGGAAGTAATAAATGCTTGTTAAGGCAGTATTAAATAATAAAGTCATTAATGTATATAACAATTTAACTACTATGTCCTTTTAACTAATGATGCTTTAAGACAGTGATGTGTCTTACCCACGTCTTACCTCCATAAAAATGATTACAACACTAATTTGTTTGTAGTTGTAATAACAAATAAACAACATACCCATATAGGCCTAAGTTCTATAACTACAACTCTGAAACCATATGCAACATACCCAAATTTGCTAAAATAACAAATAAACAATACTTTCTATTCTATAATATTTTATCTGAATTACTCTTGTCATTGATAGAACTATGGCTTACTTACAGAGTTCTATATCCCTATTCAACATTCTTTACATTAGTTAAGAATAGTCTCCTATGTCATTACTTGTGACGACGATAACCAAATAGGACAATTACTTAACCTTGAAGTATTATTCCTATGAGTACTTATACAAGAGTATGCCATTAAAACCCATAACCTGCTATGTAGGAAAAGTTGCACTACTATTATATGGGTGTACATTTTTTTTCACATGGTAGTTAAACCGGCGCTCAATGGTAGGCGAGAACGCCGAATAGGACGGGGTCTCGGGGTCGATCCTGGGTGGGGACGGCCACAGCCGACCGCCCCAGCCACCCGGCCATAACGGCGGCCCCAAATACTATTATATGGGTGTACATATATCCAAATACTAACAGAGTCATCACAGTGACCATTGGGTATTAATTTTACCCCTAACTATTTGTCATGGTCTACGATACCATCCTAAGGCTTAGGATTTGACATTGGTACCCATTGTTTAGTCAATTCGATTTTGTATATAAGTATATGGTCGAGTGTGTGTATAACTTTATAACCACTCCTTCAAACTCTTAAACAACTCCTAAATAGAAGGTTGTAAGGGGAAAACATTATGTCAAAACGTTTGCATAGTATTCAGATCAATGGTTTCAATGTTGGGGTTAATAATTGTTCCATGTAGCACATGTCTTTGTCATATTGTTTTAAATGCATAAATTTAATGGGGTTAATATGCCAAATCTCTTGTCTTGACCCGATCCACAACATATCCATGCATTTACTCCTGATGTGGATTCAAACAAGGTGCTCCTGCGACGTGTACATTGTCTAGGGTCCCATCTTCTTCCACGGGTGTTTTGACTCACTCGGTGACTTCGATGTGTATCTCGTCTAGCCACTTCCATACTCCATGAGCACAATAGGTGCATCTACCCATCTTCTTGGTCATAGGCATACCTTACCTTAGCCTTTTTGGAGGCACTATGGGTTCTCCATCTGGTTGAGATTTGTTATTGGGACCATACAATGCCCATACAACTTATTAATTATACTCTGTTGCATACTTGGGGAATGTGCTTCCCTCTATACCGGTCTTCTTAGTCATTCATTGTATTTTCCTTCCATCTCGGCAACTAGTATTCCTCCTGCTCAGACCCTAAGCACTATAGATTATCCCTCTTCATTATCACTTTACCCTTTAATTGTTAACATGGTGATGAACTAATTTTGTTCTGTGTGCTCGACTCAAGTGGAACGAGTCCTTTATCAATCCCATCCCTAAGTTTATGTAACATCTTGAAGAAGGTAGTGTTTCCCAAGGTATTCCTTGTTATTCCCTTTTCATTGTACAAATGGTTTTCTTGTTGTTTTGTTAGATTGTGCATGGTGCAATTTTCCTTTTGTGTCAATAGCATGGTCGATTGGGTGTCCTATTCCTTTCTTTGTTATTGTTCTCATCTTGGTTTAATTGTCTAGATTCCTTGTTTTGAAATACAATTTCTTTGTTTCTTTACTAAAATATAGTTTCACTGTATAGTATTTTGAAAAAACATTTGGTTTGTTACTTGATAATATTACCAAAGTCGCTGCTGCATCGATCTGGTAAGGAAGTGACGGTTCTTAATGTTGCTGCTGCATCGATCTGCCTATTTCTGTCAGGTCTACTAGAGCTAGCTTCCGAGTAAGGTGACTAGGCCAGACTAACTTACTTAGCCATATGAACTAGCACTGGACTACTTTCCTTTATTGCTGAGCCTTAACCGACCATGCTCTTGCAAATAGTGCATGAAATCCCTCTATTGGATAACAAATTTGGTATGAGGCGTTTAGGAGGTATCGTTATCCTTATATTCTACGGGCGTGGGATGGAATGAAACACCTCACTAGGTTATCTAACTACCTCCTTTTTGTATCCTTTATCCTTCCAGTGTCCTTCCATGTCTTTCTTGGTTTCTTTAAGTCATGCCTTAACTCCCCTTTATTTTATTCCCTAGCTATTGTTGGGGATTGTCTGCCTCCCTCTCTATCTCTTTCATCCTATAACTCTCCTGCTTTATTAAGAGGAGGGTAATAGGATTTAGAACCTTGATGTCTTTCACTCTGATCGATATTTCTTCATACGCTCGAGGTATAACAGACTCCCCATGAACCTCATATCTACTATGAGCACCCATATCATATAACTTCCTACCCTCGAGATACTTCAAAAAGATATGTGCTTCCATGAGTCCTTGATGCCTCTTGTGGCTCCTAGCTTTTACTTTGCCTTGCCTCATTATACCAGGTAATTGCCTCCTCATAGAGAATACCATAAATGTCAACATGGGGACCAAGGATCAACCACATATCCTAAAACTTAGGGCAGATCTGACCTCTTAGGAAGTCACTGAGTATAGCGAGCTTATCAAGGAGCTTAAATACATATTTACGAATTACAAGGATATACTTGGCATAGATCCCAAGTTGGTGGTGTACAACCTCTTGCTCAAGGCCAACGCCAAACCTATAAAGCAAAAGCTTAAATGCCACTGACCTGAGGCTAATACCATAGTGTACAGGGAGATCCAAAAGCTTATTGAGGTAAGTTTTCTCAAGCCCATAGACTATCTTTAGTGGCTAGCTAACGTAATGTCAATCATAAAGAAGAATGGCATGGTTTAGTTTGCATAGATTTTAAGTGGATTTTAATGACCTAAATGATGTGAGCCCTAAGGATGATTATAATCTCCCTTCCATCGAGAAATTAATTGATTCTATGAGTGGGTATGATATTATTTGAGATGGCTTTTTAGATTACAATTATATCCTCATCATTGAGGTCGACCATCCGAAGATAGCCTTTTAGTGGGAGTGGGTACCTACTACTACCAAGTCATGCCCTTTGGCCTTCATAATGTGGATGCTACTTACCAGCACACCACGACCACAACCTTTCATGAACTTATATAAAAGATTCCACTCTCCCTACCAAAATGGCAGTAGTAACCACAGCTTTTATTGGTGCAATCACCAATGCCATTCTGGCATCATAAGTAGTAGCATCTATCAAAGAAGCTCTCCCTCCTGTATCAGCCAAGAGTTTCTGTTTCACTTCTTTAGCAGTTGGGTTTTAAGTTGTGAGGTGAGCAGCTAAGAGGTGGTTTAGGATCCGAATTGTTCTTTCTGACTTCTCGTTAATTGTGTCTCTGTCTTGTTCCATCCTGATAGGAGCTATGCCATCTATTTCCACGGTGGAAAGGAGGTTCTAGATCGAATAATGGTCCATGGTGTCAAGCTTACGTATCTAGCCCTTGGGGTCCGTGGAGATTAAAAAATAGAAACTTATACTTATTTAGGCTTTCAACTTGACTATCAGCTCATGAGTTCATTTTTATCCCTTTATTTCCCAGTAAAATAGAGAAATGATGCTGGTACCAGCTAGGGTTCCTGACAGCCTCGGGTCTATCTAGACCTCCGATCATAAGGATGACCTTACTTTTTAAGCCATTTAACTATCAGGTGTCCCCGGTCCAGGTGAGGTGCACAATATCCAGTTCATCTTCCGGTTATCTAGACCTCCGATCATAAGGATGACCTTACTGCTAAAGTGTTTACCAACTACCTACCCCATAGACTTAGACCTGTAGCCTTATACACCGAATTAATCACTGAAGAGGTCGGGCTGGTAAGGAAGTGACGGTTCTTAATGTTGCTGCTATCCATCTGCATCGATCTGGTAAGGAAGTGACGGTTCTTAATGTTGCTGCTATCCACGTTAAGGAAGTGATCTGCATCGATTTGCATCGATCTGGTAAGGAAGTGATGGTGTCTCGTCCAAACATTAATGGTTCTAAACCAACTCTTTAGTGGAGTGTAATGCTGTCTATCCATGTTGTCAAACCACGTGAAGCCTGGTTAAAATGTGACTCACGAAATCGAACTATGCGTAGTGAACGAGCAGCTCTCCTCCGAACTGTACATGGGATTGACTCCTTGGCATGCAGCGTTGGCATGCACTGTACATGGGATTCTCCTCGTAGCTGTAGCTGTTACTGTACATGGGATTCTCCTCGTATTTATGTTATGGTTGCCCGATACTCAAAGCATCAGGCTGTCACCTTCTCACTGTACCTAAACCATAAAGGCCTTGATCTCGATGTTCAAAAAATATTGTAATTTTCTTGCTCTTCTTTATCACTAGAAGGTATGATATTATCGCTAAACCGCGATCTCTGCGAGGCATGTCGAAAAAGAACGAGCTCTGTGTGGAGGAAGGTTGAGATCTCTACGATTATCAAAGTAATGGAAGAGTTTTGCATAGGACGAGTTGTGATCTTGGCGAAGAATGTGACAGTGGAGAAGATCAGAGAATAGAGAAAGGGTTACGCCAGTTCAATAAGACTACGGCAAAAAACTGAGGTCTTGTATATCGTTCTTTATACTCTTTGAATATTTTAAACTTCGATAGTATACCCTAGATGAAAGCTTTGTAGATCTGATTGAACGCTATTAGTTTTCCTTGTTCTAATATTTAAATTGCTGAATGATTATGTTGGTTGTTCGTCCATCGGTTCGTCATTATGGTAACTACACTCCTAGTCGCCAGGGTAGTAGAAATAAGTTTTATTTCATTTTAAAACGTTGCTAAAAGTATGATCTCTGACTAAAGGTGAACGATTTTGATAGATTGACTTCATAATATTCTTATCATATTTTTGTTGCATTTATTTTATGCCTCTCCTTATATTTGATTGAAGATTTGGTTACTGAATATATATTGCCCGATGGAATTGGTAGTCTAACTACAGTTAGATTACGGTCTTGGCAATTGGGATTTTGGGTTTTTAGAGCCTTAGTTATCCAAACACGCTGGGTCTTTGATTGAATCATTTAGTGTTAATTGAATGCATATGGTTTTTCTGTTTGTTTTTGTGTTGTTTATATTTATCTCTTCCAATTTTTCATCCCCCAAAACTTCGAGGCTTTGATATTCTTAATGTAAGTTTTAACTAAAATGTCGTATAGTTTTAAAATGGAAAAGTGTTTATACAGATGACTACATATATTTAGATTACTATTACATTTATGTTGAATGAGATCTCTGATGGCAATCTTATACCAATATGTAACCAAATGAAAAATGCCTATTCCAAGACATATTCAGGTTTGCATTGGAATAGATCAGATTAGTAGTCTCAACAAATGTTGATGTTTCCGGATGGTTGATAGTCTTAGAAGGTTAGTGAGTAGTGGCTCCTCCCAACTAAGAAGCTTTCACCTTTTCATGTAGTTAGAAACCTGCAAAATCATCTATCATATGTGCATGGCTTATGTTCATTGTTTTTGTGCTTTAATACCTTCGGTGTCTGCTATCTATTTTTTTGTCCTCGAATAGCCCAGCATTCCGTAGCCATACCTTCCAAACATTGTTCAGATCTCTGAATCAACACTTTCTGCAATTTGGGTACCTCTCTCTGTCTAGTTTCCTATGAGTTTTCGGTTTCCAGAGAATGTTGTTCCTCTTCTTTTATGAATTCCAAGATCTCATCGCTCCCAAAGTTCAGTTTTTGGAAGGCCGTCATCTTCCAGGACCTGATGTAGCCTTATCTTTTGACAGATCTTGCCTTAATTTTGAGTATAATAATCAAGGCTACAGGGGAAATTGTTTTAAAACACAATTGCAGTAGTTTATTTAGGCTCTGTGTGTATGGAACACATGCAAACATAAAAAAAAAGCAACAACATTTTAGTCCAATCTTCTACGTTCCTGTCTCAAAAGTAGTTGAAAGAATGTTCGCGCTTATGCGTGCAATGACGAACTTGCAGGTTTCGTAGGAATGTAGAGGGAGGGGTTGTGACAACTCAGAGTCTTTTGAACGCAATGACAAGATTCTTTATTCAGAAAAGAGAGAAATCACAACACTCGCGTGTCTCAATTCCTCTGCATCATGAGATACAAAACATGCAGCTTATAACCTTCTTGATATGCTTACACAGGCCGGCTTGTCACTGGAAAGCATGCATGTAACTGTTTATATGAGTGCCAATGCTTATTTCTTCTGTTGCTTCTTGCCAATGATCCCTTTGTTGCTAAATGTAGTAATGTCCAGCGTCTTAGATTGTGTATATCGCTTGCGTGCTTCTCAACAAAATTAGGCGAACATACTCTATCTCCAACAAAGCAAAGTCCCACTCACAATGGATCAGTAAAACTTGCATTTAGTTTTAAATCTTAAATTAGGTTTGCTTTTTGCATACTAATGGTTTTATGAAATTATTAATATTATATTTATTAAATATATAATGATATATTTATTAATATATAATGATAATAATCATTCCTCTTAATTGCTCGAGCTACAATCAATAAGCTAAATATATTTTATAAAATTATTAGTATTATATTATTAAATATAATAATGATATCATTATGGTAAGAGGGATAGTCATAAAAAAAAAGTGTCCCCTACTATTATAATAATAGTTATGTGTAGATATGGTTGTGACCAAACTAAATAAAATCTCTCATTTATTTTAGGTTACTTTATAGAAGCTCTTTTCCATACTTTCCTTAAAAAATTACAAATACACTTATTAAATACTTTTAAAAATTACATGCTTTTGAATTGTTTTTACTACATAAATATCTTTCTATCAATCGGCAATGCTTTCTTATAGTGGGCCTAAGTACAGCTTGGGTGGGCCTAATGGTTAAGAATATGTGTTCCTTCCTAGGAGGTTACAGGTTCAAATCCGGAGGGGGTAGGGTATGTACACCTATGTAGACTTTAGCAGGGTATGTACACCTATGTAGACTTTAGTAGTTAAATTGCATAAATTTAAATTTAAGAGGTTAAATTTAAGAGGCATATTCATGTAGTTAATGTTTGTTTATGTCATTGTGCCTTGGTTAATATATTTACCAACCTAGATCCAAATTCTAGGCTCTATCAAGCGCCGAGAGGGATCTAATCTCCCGAGGTGCAAACCTCTCCTTGAATAGCTCCTTGAGTGCAATACCTGAGCCACCTAATCCTAAGCTCTAAAGTCTCTAGTTTAAGTCTCATATTTACTTTCTACTTTGTATTATTCTTTTTTGTTTATGGCAGACATAATATTTATTACTTTTTACTTTGTATTATTATTTTTTCCTTAGTTTGTATTATTTTGTTACTGGACAAACACTCCACAAACACTCTAAAGTCTCATATTTACTTCTTACTTTGTATTAAAAGTAAAAAGTAAAGTCTCTAGTTTAAGTCTCATATTTACTTTTTACTTTGTATTGTTCTTTTTTGTTTATGGCCGACATAATATTTACCACCTAATCCTAAGCTCTAAAGTCTCTAGTTTAAGTCTCATATTTACTTTTTACTTTGTATTAGTCTTTTTTGTTTATGGCCGACATAATATTTATTACTTTTTACTATGTATTATTCTTTTTTTGTTTACTTTGTATTATTTTGTTACTCGACAAACACTCGACTCACAAGATCTCCCCCATACTGAGCAGAGCGCTCTTCGCGCAAAGAGGCATATTCATGTAGTTAATGTTTGTTTATGTCATTTTGGCTTGGTTAATAGAGGTGTTGCATCTATAATTATTTATTTGCTTTGCTTTGCATTCTCTAGTGTTTGAGCATGACTGGTCATGTTTGTTTCTAGGTATTATATGCTTTCATTATTTTTTGTTTCTCTATGGCATTTTGGTTCAAGTACTTATAGTTGTTTCCTTATCTATATGTTGATTTTATTGGGTACTACCTTTTACTGTTTTATTGATTGAATTGTTAAGGACCCAATTTGTAAAAATTGAGCATGTTATTTAATTTTATTTTTCTATGTTGGGTTTATTTCATTTCACTAATTAGTTAAAAGATAAAGTATCTAGTTGCAATGGTGGAATCCACTGATTTCAACCTTATTTCTTGTTACGATTAGCAAAAATTTGAGGCAATCCCTTTTCATGTCTTCTCATGGTGATACTATGTTGTGTACAAAGGAATCTTCACATCCATGTCTTAACTTATTGTTTTTCTCTATTGCACATTACATGACACCTTCTTACATGTTGTGTCAACTTATTTATACAATATAGTTTTTAGATAAGTTGGAACATGCGCCTTTTAATTTTTGCTCTAGCATTGGTTGCTTGTTTCTTCTTGTGCCAATAAATGGCTAATTTGGGCACATTTGAAACAAGGAAAATCCCAATTGCTACATTTTCCTAAGCATAATTCTCATGGCCACATGAACTTACATCGTGAAGCTTATCAACAAACTTTCTTCAAGACCTCCTTAACCTTACTCATCCTTGCCTTGCACCAACAACTAATAATACTTTTGTTTCTAGACCTCAATGTTATGAACCATTGTCATTGAATCAAAACATATGCTACAACCTCCACAAATGGTACTGGATGTTTTAGTAGAGGCTTTTATGGAAATGTATTATAACTAAAAAAACTTGGCGCACAGAGGATTTTGCTCACCAAAATCATATCATGTCGTTTCACCTATGGTGCTCACCAAACAACATCGTTGATGATTCTATTAGGTTACACCTATTCTAGAGGACCCTAACTAGCACTATTGCAAAGTGGTATATTGACCAACACCATGGGAAACATCCCAAATCCACGCCCTTAGAATCGACTCTAATTTTGGATTAATTTTGATCTTATATAGATAGAGAAATGAGATTCATTTGTTGTGGAAGAATCCATGTTCTCTAAACGTGGAATACTTTATGCATAAAAAAATACCTACACATGACCTATTGCAATTTCGATTTGTTGCGGAAAATTTTGGTGTTGACCTTTTTACATAAAATCATGAAGGTCCCCTCGCACATCAAAGGTCCTTCCCCTAGTGCCTAATATGGGTTCATCAGATCCCATTCTCCACTATGAATCCCCACCCTTCATTTATGAGTCACCTCCTCGTTGTATTACGAGTCTCGAAAAGGAAATCATATCATGCCTATGGGGAAAAGATTCCCTATGTAAGGCTTGTGTGATGGCATAGTGGGGCATGCATATCCAATGAATGGAACTATTATGGCCCACCCATTTTTTGAATTCCTAGTGGGTCTATTGGGAATGTTATTTAATATCTACAAGAGGCAGTTAATTGTCTATTGAATAAACCTGAATAAACCAAATATTTCTCAGTTTTCTAGTTCAATGAATTTCCTTCTATATAAATTCAATTTTAGTTTGAATGTTTCAACACCACTTTGACAAATGTAGGTTATATCCAATCTTTTGAAAAATGTTTCTATATATTTATCCATTTTTATCTAACTAAAAGGTACATGTGGATGGAAATACAGATGAATCCAGACAATGATTTTGACTTTGTAATTGTAACTGGTGAAGAACATTCTACCCTTGGCATAGTTAGGTGTCAATCAGATGCTACTTTTGCAGAAATCCGTCAAGAAATTGTGCTTGATAATATCATTGGATATCCTTTTGAGTTTACCAACAATCAAGGATATACTTTAAATGCAACACAAGAGAAAAGATGGAAAGCTACAAAACCACCTATAGGCATCAAGAGGAAACTAGACACATTGGATATATCTATATATAACTATCCAATGTATATATCTATATATAACTATAAATAACAATGGAAATATTCCATAATTATTAGTCATAAGGAGAAAGGAAGAGCCCTAAGGCCAAGCCACTCTCCAAGAATAAGCCTTTTTTTTAAACCCTAAACAAAGAGAAAAAAAAAATAAAAATTTATTCATGAATTTGAGGCCAAGCCACCTCCACCTCCACCTGAATCTTAGCATAAATGAATAGGAGCACAGCACGAGCACAGCCCGACAAAAAAATTAGGGAGATAAATTGAGCTTGGGGAGGCAAGCTAGTCTTTTGTACCACATACTCTCGAGGCACTTTAGGCGGACTGAGTGGGAGAGAACACGTGAAGGATCTGGAGGTATGCCCAGTTGGGATGCATGTAATTAGTTTATTAAACAATAATCAAATCGAATTAATGTAATTTTTTTTAGGATGGGACATGCTAAGTGTATCTTAAACCTTAAACCTAAAAAAAAGAAAAAATCTAATTAGATGTTAATATATAAGCCTGGCTATTGAAGGATCTTAAATGAGCACGTACAATCATCCCTAATGGTGAATTAAACCTACCATACTTTATAACCAAGTAATGACACGTAAACCAGTCATAACACCACTAGAGGTTCTAGTAATCTCTTCCAAGCTTAAAATCTGTGCCCAATGATGCCACCAAGCATGATGTATTCATTTAGGAAATATGGGGCCATTACAATACCTAGCATGCGAGCTATCAGGCATAACTTAATTCTTTCAAATATATCATAAAAAAACAACAAAATTTTGTAAAACAAGAGATAAGGAATTCATATAGGATATAGGATATTTTGTAACGCTGATATCATATAGGAATATCACATAAATATTCATATAGGATTTGTTACGTATTCATAAGGTATTTAATAAACAATTGAATAAGAATATGAAGAGATAGATGATAGAATGATTTACATTGATCTTTGCTGACAAGGAATATCACATAAATATAATTTGTGTTTAGCTTGTGAACAAGGTAATTTTGGAAAATAAGTAAGATATGCATTGTGTTGGAAGATCATAGAATCAAAGCACGTATGTTGTTTGCCTTAAAGAATCCAAGTAGAATTAGGAGACCTGCTAGAGAGGAATTTATTTTAATTATCTATTACAAAAGAAGAGAGATCCAAATCTAAACACATCTTTTTAAAATATGATTTAGTTTAGATGGGTTTATCCTACTTTATTCTTTAATATATATATACTTCGTTTAGTTTATTATTATTATGGTAGAATTATAATTATTATTATGTATTTTTAAACATTTTAATTCTTTTTAATTTAATTTATTACTATTGTGATACATCTACTTAGTTTTTAATTGTATTTTATTTTTGCAATAATTCTCTTAAAAAATACATTGCATATTTATATATTTTATGTACTTTCAAGCCTCCTCTTTTAGAAGATTAAGTTTATTCACATTCTTTGATGAAGATAATGATGACCTTATTAACATCCCACTTTAGTATATAGACTTCAAAAAATGTAAGGAATCACTTGGTTTTCTTTAAAATTATATTTATGTGTTTGAAAAACTCGAAGAAAATCATTTCTAGATTGTCATAGTTGTGACAAGTTAAAAGGTTAGAAATGTCAATATTGTAAGAGAGTAGCCCCAAGCAAGGAAGATGCCCCTATGCACCCATTGGACAACTTCACCTTATTCTCAGACTATTTCACCAACCACTTCCACGAATTTGAACTTAGTAGACAAAAAATAAAAACATAAAACCATCATAACATAACCCAAATGTGAAAACCCTCATTATCAAGCCATAAAAGTTAAACCATAGAAACCTAAAACCACTTAAATTCCTCAATGTTTGTGAATTTATTTTTGTTTTCATTAATGCTTGTGAATTTATTTTTCTTTTCATTTTTTTGTGCTCTAGTTTAATTTTATTTGTTATTTTTTTTATTCTTTAAAAAATAAAAAAATGTGACCAAAATATTTTTAATCCTTTCATAATAGTTGGAGGATTAATAAAGCAAGAAAATAGAATGGTTGACCTCTCCATCTTTTGTTTCACTTGGACTCTACCTTGTTTTTGTTTTGTTTGGTTTCTGCACGGTTTCTGGTCCCTAAATCATGAAACATTTTTGTTAGGAATCCATGTCTTTACTTTGTTAGTATATTGTTGTTGGACGCATATGCTTTGTAAGTCGTCCAGTAGTATTTGTTGATCAATAGTTTATGTTATTGTTGTTGGCGCATATGCTTTGTAAGTAGCCCGTAGTATTGTTGATCCATAGTTTGTAGTGGCCCATGGTTTTGACCCATAGTATTGGCGCCTAGACTTAGTATATAAGTGTGTGTTGAGACCCATGAAGGCACCGTGAAGTTATTTGTATTGAGCCTACTCATAGGAGGTTGCCCCCTCGAAGTGGCCTGTGATCAATATAAAAGTGATTCTGAGTTCTGTCCTTTCTGCTATTTCGCATATTTTTATTAAGTAATTGTTGCAGGTGCATCACATCTGGTATCAGAGCACTTTCTTGGGCTCGCTGAGTGAATTTCTACCAAAATATTTTTTTCGCATCTGTTGCAGGTTCAGATTTGGGAATAATCCCTATCCGCTTAACTGTGGGAAGTACATGGGCATAAGCCCTAAAACTCATTATGAGGAGTACCACAGGAACCCCGAAGTAGCTGGCCCATTGAGAGGACCTGCCAGCGAAAAGGGAAACGACCCCTACCTGATTGACTAGTTCCCACCCGTGAGGTAAACCAAGAGTTGTCGTTTGTGGCAAAGCGGTTATCAGTTTTACCTGAGCCGTGGAGTGAGGGGTACTTCCCCAATACGCAAGCCGTCAGACAGCATTGGTGGCCGAGTGAAACCCTTGAATTGTTAGGAAGCCGCACATACCTGGGGTCCATATTTATTTTCAGCTGAACTGTTGACGATCGTTGCTGCGCCGTTTTAGATCCAGTCGTTCAGATCCATTTTGCAAGCTGTTCCAGATCCAGCCATTTTCAATCCATTCGGCACCGTTTCATATCCCTTCTGAGCCGTAGTCACTCCAGTCTGAAAAAAAAGAGAGTATAAAATTCAGTTTTTTCCCCATATCTCCCTTGTTTTCACTCTATTTCCCTTGAAATTTTTGGGGAACCCCTGTCATTCCATTCTGCATATTTCATTCCTGAGGACCCTATCCTCAATTCCCCTTCCCAAAGCCCGAAATCCCACATTTGTCTATTTTTAGGGTTTGTCATAACTTCCTTAGACTTCACCCAATCACCTTCAAATCAAGAAGTCCCCCCCCTCCACCTCAAAGGTCCTTCCCCATGGGTTCATCGAATCCCCATTCTCCACTATGAATCCCCACACTTCATTTATGAGTCACCTACCCATTGTGTTACAAGTATCGATATGGAAATCATATCATGCCTATGGGGGAAAGATTCCATATGTAAGTCTTGTGTGATGGCATAGTGGGGCATGCATATCCAATGAATGGGACTATTATGGCCCACCCATTTGTTGAATGTCTAGTGGATCTATTGGGAATGTTATTTAATATCTACAAGAGGCCGTTAATTATCTATTGAATAAACCAAATATTTATCAGTTTTTCTAGTTCAATGAATTTCCTTCTATATAAATTCAATTTTAGTTTGAATGTTTCAACGCCACTTTGACAAATGTATGTTATATCCAATCTTTTGAAAAATGTTTTTATATATTTATCCATTTTTATCTAACTAAAAGGTACATGTGGATGGAAATGCAGATGGATCCAGACAATCATTTCGACTTTGTAATTGTAACTGGTGAAGAACATTCTACCCTTGGCATAGTTAGGTGTCAATCAGATGCTACTTTTGCAGAAATCCGTCAAGAAATTGTGCTTGATAATATCATTGGATATCCCTTTGAGTTTACCAACAATCAAGGATATACTTTAAATGCAACACAAGAGAAAAGATGGAAAGCTACAAAAACACCTATAGGCATCAAGAGGAAACTAGACACATTGGATACTGAAGCGTTGCAATCAAATGTAATGGAAAGAACACCAAATGTTGAAATCATCGAAGAGAACATGGAGGAACCTATGCATAAACAAGCAAGAGTTGAAGTTGAGTGTGATTTGATAGAACAAAACATAGGTGTTGATTCTACTATATTGGCATCTTGGGAACAAAAAGTGAATAGTTTAATGGAAGAGTTTGTTGAGGAGAAGGTTACTCTTAAAGTATATTCAGAAAATGGAACATCTAAAATAAAGATACGTTGTGAAAGTTGTGGTATTGATTATGGAACAGGGGAAATATCTTTGGCAGCACGGACACTTCGCAACTTCAAAAACAATCACATGAAAACAAGGGCCCATCAACGTAACATTTCAAGGGTGGGAAGTAGTGAAACTCCTTCATGTAACATAGAAAGGAAGACATCAATGGTTGGATATCGAATTGAGATTGATAAAGCCATCAAAATACTAGATGATTTCAACAAGACACAAGATCCAAATTTGTTCAAAGTGGTGGAAGCAACACTTGCAGGATACGAGGACAAGAGAAAAGTAAAAGTGGAATGTACATGGTGCAATAAATGGTTTTATTTAGTACCAGCAAGTGGTAATATTGTTAGTTCTCTAAATGAACATATGAAATCAAACAAGCACATTTCTACTACAAATGAGGCTTCACATAATACAATTGGGTTGAGGACTGGCATAGTTGGGAGACCCAAGAAGCCTACCAATGATAAGTCCCAACAGAGTTTGACTAGGTTCTTGGTCCCATCATCAACACCACTATCACATAGGGGTTCTACAAGTGCAAATCCTTCTACTTCAGGTATGTTAATTTCACAAGATTATTTAATTTGAATATGACATTGAACATAATTTTATTTTTTATCTTCAAATTTATTTGCTTTTATTGTATTATTGTAGATCATTTATCTCCCTTGATACTACAATGTTGGGGGTATTGGTATCCATATATTGATAGAAATGGGGAGAGATTGAACACAAAAATCCTAATGGATGATCAAAGGGGTGGGAAATTATGGGCCATAGAGAAGCATACCAAGAGGATGCTATGTTATCATGGTACAGAATGCCGTATTGATGGTACATATAGGCATATTCATTGTCAGAGGGCTTCTGAAACAGGGATACCTTTTGAATCATTGACATGCAAGTTTTGTAAGTTGATTCCAGACTGTGATGACTTTAGGATGCGTTTATATCGTGAATCAAGGAGCCCCATTAAAAGACATGGGCGAGATACAGGGAAAGGGAGAAGATTAGACTTTTTGACTCAAACTGAGCTCATAAATGTTGCAAGGGTTACAAATACTAGCTATAGATCAACAATGAGGGCTCTTTGGTGGGAGAGGACAAAGGTTGCTATACTCTCTATTAGAATAAGGTCCCTAAAGGACAAGTTGTTCGAATCTACAGAAAGGAAAGATGTATTTAGGTTTTGCAAGGATGTGTGTGAGGCACATAGACAAGGAAAATTACAAGGTAAAGATGCCGTTTGGGAATTTGTCAAAGATATCTTTCACAACCTGACATGTCCAAAAGCAGGGAGAAGGTATGGTGCATCCACTAAATCCATTTATGAGATGATTAAGTTATGGGGGGGTCCTAGATTGCATAGCTTCATTAGCTTGAATTTAGATGGTCCTTCAATATCTACAACTTTAAGGCAAGTGAGAAAATCACTGTCATATATCCCAGGGGAGCATGAGTACATTTTTGAGGCACTTGGAAAGGTTTATGCTTCTTATAAATCTAAACATGGTATAGAGGGTCCGATTCCTGTATGCCTTGCTGAAGATGAGACCGTTGTGAAAAAATATGTTAGGTGGGTAGCAAAAAGTGATACTCTGGTTGGTTTTTGTGGTAATAAAGAAAATCATCAATGCCAATCACATTTCTTAGTGACTGTGGGCGAGGGAGCTGCAGGCTATGATGTTATTACAGACACTTTTAAGAACAGTGTAATTGGTCATTATGCACGTGTCATTATTGCAAACCCTTTACATGAAAAGCTTCCCCGTTTGGTTGTGGTTGTTCATCCAACATGCAATAGGTTCGATGCAAATTTTGTTGCCAAGCAATGGGAAAAAATAGAAGTTATGTGGAGGAAACATGTGGAAAATTGTTTGGGACCTATTATTGGTCATTCATCTGATGGGGGTAGTGGAAGAAGACAACTTATGTTGAAGGCTTATTCTTCAACAAAAGGTATTCGATATCAAATCCCGTGGGAAGGGTGGAGGCTGTCTGGGTTGCATGATGGTGGAAACATAATAGGACTACATGACCAGGATTACATACACAACGGGAAAAAACTAATCAATCCTTTGTTTATTGGCCGACGAGATTTGATCCTTGGAGAAGAGTTGGTAAGTTTTAATCATGTCAGAATGGTTTATAACACTTTTAAAGTGGATGATCACAAGCTTAAAATTGAAGATATAGAGAGGATGGATCGACAAAACTGGGGTTCAGCGCAACGCATTGCTTCAAGGCATGTTCAAAGGTGTTTAAAAGAGATGAGAAGTACAACAAGTGGTAGGGCAGAGAGAACACTAGGTACAGAGATTTATCTAATGATTGTTGCTGACTACATTGACATTTTTATGTCTCATAGTTTGACTCTTTGGGAAAGAGTGTGAAATGCTTCAAGAGTTCAACATTTCTTTTTGTTATGGTTATGTTGGGTACGGAAACAATCTCATGTTAATGCCAACATAAATTTCATTAGTAGAGAGGCATATCAGGATGTGAAAATTTCGTGCCACTTTGCGGTTTTATTGATGAGATTGTTTCGAGACCACTACTCTAACTTGCCATGTGTATTGCACTTGACTGGGTCAGATGTGTGTGAGAACTTCTTTAGCAAAGTTGGTGGGATGGTTGGATCAGAGAGGGCCTATGATTTCACTGACTTGCTTCATGCTGTTGGAACTCTTAATAGAGTTGCCGAAGAAGAATCAAATCCACAAGGGCTTCGCTTTAATAAATATCATAAAAAACAAGAAAGCATCTGGAATAAATTGCACCAACAAACAACAGAGAATCATGATGTATTATCTGATTATGGTCCAATATCTACAGATGATAAAATTATAGAAGCTCTGAAAGTAGGATTGAATGATGCGCAAAACCTTTTATCAAGATTTGGCATGCAACCAGAAGGACACACACAATCTTCTTGGTGGTTTAAACCATGGACAGAGGATCAAAACTATCCAACATTCCAAGTAGTGGATGAAGTAGTGGATGAAGTAGTTGATGGTTCTACACCGAATAACTCCAACTCAATATTCCAATCTTCATCTTCATCCATACTCAATGTTAGTGAATTGCAAACAATGGAAAGTGAGTGGAGGCATGAGTTGGATGAAATTTTAGATACCATTGATGATAATGTGAACACAACTACCAAACCAGTGGTAGAGCTTGATGGTAAGGATATGTTCAAATCTTGTTTGGTTAGTCAGTTGAATGGAAATCCAACATTATCCAAAGATAGGTTGACTAGAGTGAGAAATGGGGTCTACTTTAGGCGAGATGAAAGGGCTTCAAAAAAGGGTGTTTCAATCGGATTTGGAATTGGATCGGACTGCGGGGTGTTGTTTGAGAGCAACTCAATACCTATAGTTGAACGTGCCACAAGAAAAGGTGTTTCTCGAAGTACCAAAGAAGGTGTTTCTTGTGGAACTTGGTACATTGGAAGGGTTCAAAGAATAAGAAAGAAGGATGGAAATAGGGTGTTTGATTACCATAATGACATTGATCTTTTGGATAGGCCAGAAGGTGTTGAGCTTCAGTTTTGTTGGTACAATAAAATAAAAGGGCAACGCTTGTACAAGTATGATTTGACAGATCATCTTTTTGTACAACTTGAATCTGTTATAGCAATGGCCAACTTATCATACAACAATAGGAATGACACATACAAATTAGAAGAAAGAGATTACAAAGTTTTTTCTGATTTTGTCAGAAATCTCAACAAGGTTAATTTAAAGTTTATTGTAATTTATTTTTCCTTATTCATTCCCATTTAATAGATAATTTATAAATAATTATTGGTTGTATTTTTGTTGATTTCATGTAGTAATACCATCTTGATTTTATATTTTTTGGCCTCAGGTGCAGTGAACCCTTCGAATGGTGAATTTTGGGATAAACCAACCTAATTTTTTCCACCTACTTTTTTGTGTAAGTTTCTTTGACCATTCATCTTTTGTAGTTGTATTTCAGCTTTCAAGATAGATATTGTGCTAGTGTAACCATCCATCTTATGATTTTAAATCGGATTTCAATACAGATTTGGATTTCACATGATGATTTGATTGTTACAGGTACCCGGGTTGATGCAAATTCATGTGTCATTCATGATGTCAACCTCATGTCAACGAGATTTAAAAATCAAGGCTAAAGGTGTTGGAAGGTTTTCAATCAAGCAAATTGATATTTTGGAAGTTGGATAACTTGCTTTCCTCTATACTAGTGGTCATTTAGAGCTGATGTCAAGATCATTTGATCAAATACTTTATATTTACATGTTTTCAAAATTCAGGGCAATGCCCTCTTTAAACTTTTAGTAGTTTTTTAGTACTAGAAATGGAGAAGGTGACTCTTTTGAGTACAATTTATATCATACATAGCATCATATCTTTAAGATAAACTAATACTCTTGATTTAACAATGATTTTGACTTATCATATCTTCCGTTTTGCTTAATAAAAATATATGTGAATGTTTTATAATTAATTTAAACTTTATGGATTTATGTGTTAGTTAATTTTTTTCATCCTTTCTTCTTCCAGCAAAGACTTGAAGGTCTTTGTAAAGATCTCGGAGCAAATTCTGCAATGTATTTGGATTTTTAAAATTTCGATAATATTGCAACTATTACTATTAACTCTTCTCTGTGTTTTATTTTTGTGGGGTTACTCTTTTTGTTGCTTGGCGAAGTTATTTAGATATGAGGTATGATTCTTGGAATAGCATGCATTACAATATTAGAATTTTGTGGCACTGAGATAACCATGGTGGTAGTATTTTGTTTTTTTTATGTAGAATGTTATTGATGTGATGTCCAAAAGGTCAATGTTACCACTTATGAATATGTATGCAAGATTTTACGCTTTCTTTGTAATTGAGGTTGAGTTTTCTAGTGTTAAAAGTGAGTAAAGCTTGTAAAATTATACCTTTTGTTGTTCTATATGAGGCCAATTTCCAAAGTGTGTTTCTTTTCTAGCTATAAGTCACGTTGTAGCCTATGAAACTGTTCAGTATGTTTGAGTGTGCTTTTGGTTCCTTGTCAACTCCAAGGTTAAGAGATGTAGCTAATTGAGAATTCTGGAGTTGAACAATTATATTGTAATTTTTGTAGGCATTCTAGTAAAAGATCTAACTCTTCATTTTTTAGGTTGGGGTTTAGGTGGGTAGTGAGATTCAATCAGACCTTGTTCCATGACAAGAAAGAAAAATGAGATCAATCGTTCTTGGATCACTGGAACCAAGAAAAGTTAGATCAATCTTTCTTGACTAATAATTTATTTCAACTTTTTGTATTCTTCTTTAACATTTTCACATTTCCAGTTAAGAATAGTTATTAGATTGAGTTATATTTGGCACATTCATAATTGAAATTTCAATTCTTATATGCAAGGCATCCTTCTTAATATTGTATTGGAACTGACATGAACATAGGTGAAAATCTAAATCCTTGTTTACATACATTATATGTTATTATTACCATGAAATGGTATCATATAAGTTTCACCATCTGTGTATCTTTATATCTATTGCATGATTGAAACTTAACAATGGATATTTTTTCCTCTCCCTTAAAGATAAAAAGAATTAGATATATTAACCCACGAAAAGGTAACTAAATGTTTCTAATTCCCTTGATTGCAAGAATAAATGTAGAGGAAGTAGAGGTAATTCATTGAATCTTGTGAATGACCCAAATCCAAGATATGCACATGATCATATGGTGTTATTGGAAAGTAAGAGGAATTTTTCTATGTTCATTTGGGTTCAAACATCAATGATGATTGTTTTGATAGGAAGGTAGGGAAGTCCATCCACGAAAGGGTTTCAATTTTGTATTTTTATGGAGTTTATTTTATTAAGCTTATAAAAAACATGAGCTCTCTAAGGCTATATTTGTATTTACATGATATAAAATTGGTAGATTGGTAGGTTGTGGTTTGAAACATCTGTAATTCTCATCTTTTATAAGCATCGCACTGACTATTGGACTATCTATCTTGTACTTTCTTTGTTACATTGATCTCTTAACGGGTTTCCTTTTACTCATTTTACCTTCCCCATTACTATTTCATTGGGTCTTCCACTATCCAATGCTACAAATTGATCAGTCGCCCCTACAATCTTAGTGGGATCATTCTTAGCATTATACTACTACTTTCTTTAGCATCTTGTTTGGTTATACTAAGATGCATTAGGATCCTGTTTGTTACACCTTGATAATATGATATAAAGGGGGTATTAAAAATGGGTTGATAAAAATGGATACCTACAATATCTAGTGAAAATAGAGGTTTTCTTAATTGGAAAGGTATATTGGGAGGGGGGTTCAACAATACAATTTCAGGAGGGATTTTCCAATATTTAGTGAAATTAGGGATATTCTTTAATATCCTGCGAACGATGGTGCTATGTAACAATTTCACTGAGTGAACCCCCCGTGCTTTGATGCTATGGTATAACCATGGTTTTTCTATTTTCATTCGAATAATACACAAACTAAAAGAATGAACAAACTATAATATGTATACACAGAGAAGAGAACAATACTTATAATTTATGAAACAATGCTATAGTTTAGAACCATTTTACACAGTAAATTTTACTACTGGAAAATATAGGGCAGAATAGAAAACAAAATTCAATCACTATTTTATCTATTCGAATCAATGGCATTTGCCTATCCTCTAATCTATTTTTAATTTGCATATCTCTACTAGAGTACGATGCTTCAAAACAGCATGGGGAAAAATAGAGTCATTGTTTTATCAATTCAACTTCAACATTCAGACTTAAAACAATTCTAGGATTAGATTCTTTTTCGAAAATAGATACACAGAAAATACTAGTTAAACAGAACAAAATCATTTACTGGGAATAAGTTAGAAAATCTGTAGAACCTAAGAAAATCTATAGGGTAACAAACAACCCAAGAAGACTGTTCCACCCAACCAACTCCTGAAAACAGTCAAGTACTGTCTTAGGACCCTCGAGGTTGTTCACTGAACCACCAGGAGGAAGAAACTTAGGAATTAGGACTTCTTCTTGCTGTAGCAATTAACTTCTGAATCTTCAATGGGTAGCAGTCCAAATACTTTCCCCAACAACTCTGTTTCTTCTCAGCAATATGCAGACTTAAGATTTCAGTCACCACGAACCTCCCTATTCGAATCTCTCTTGTAATCACCTGATTCACAAGAGGAAAATATTTTGTAGAAATATTGATTAAGGGCTGCCTGCCCAATTTGAATTTTCCTTTATAGGATGCCTAGGCCTTTTCAGATGTTATTGGGTCATTAAATGAGCTGCCTGCTCACTCCCTACACCTGGGGGATAATGCCCTATTTTTAGGGGTAGTTGCCCCATAACCAATAGTTAGTGGTGTGATGCAACTGCTACCATGTGTCCCACACCTTCCAACAACTTCCATTTCTCCTAGTGGGTCAGTGAACACTCATTCAAAAGTCCTCTTGGGTGTTTGTCTCCTAATTAATTTATTTAAATAATAATATTCAGTAATTACATTCATCCATGATCAAAACTGATCATAATTACAAAACTTTGTAATTAAATTTAACATAAAGTATTTTGCAAATAAAATAATAATTCTCAAAAATTTGGGTAGGTGACATACACCCCCCCTTAAGTCTCAACATCGTCCTCGATGTTGGCTAATCACTCCTTGAGTGTTCCTGAAACAGATTTGGGTATGCTGCTCGCATACTACTCTCCAACTCCCAGGTTGTCTCTTCTAGGCTAAGGTGCTTCCATTGCACCTTCACTTGCCCAATGCTACGATTCCGGAGAATAGTTTCCCTCCTTCCGAGGATAAAATCCGGTTCCACCGGAAAATCTCCGTCTTGTCCCACATGTACATCATTGCAGTTTAAAACATGAGTAGTATCGTGCACATATTTCTTTAAAAACGATATATGAAAAACATTATGTATTTTCAGGTTAGGTGGCAAAGCCAGTTGGTATTCCACTGCTCCAACCTTAGATAATATTTCAAAAGGACCGCAATACCTGGGTGCCAACTTGGCACAGCTTCCCAATTTCAGTGAACTCTTTTTTGGTCTTACCTTGAGGAACACATGTTCATTGACCTGGAACTCTTTATGATTTCTTTTTGAATCTACTTGACTTTTCTACCTATCTTGGGCAGCTTTTAAATGTCCTTGCACCTGTTTCACAATTAGTTCTAACTCCTGCAATAAGTCAGGTTCTAAAACAACTTTATTTACTGGATCATTCCACTAAACAGGTGTATTACATTTCTTACCATAAATAATTTCAAGAGGACTAAGTCTGGCCGATGCATGATAGTGATTATTATAAGCAAATTCTGCTAAATGCAAGTAGTCTTCCCACTTACCAGGCTGATCCTTAACACACATTCTTAATAAATCTTCTAAAACTTGGTTTACTCTTTCTGTCTGACCATCTGTCTGTGGATGAAATGCTATACTAAAATTTAAAGTTGTGTTTAACCCTTTAAACAGTGACCTCCAGAAGTTACCTATAAACTTCGAGTCACGATCTAAAATTATTACCTTCGGTATACCATGTAGTCTAAAGATCTGTTTCATAAATATTTCTGCAATATCTGGAGCTTTATGCGTAGTCTTTACGGGTATGAAGTGTGCTGCCTTGCTGAGTTTGTCCACTACCACCATGATTGAATCATGTTGTTTTTTATTTTTAGGTAATCCAGTAATAAAATCTATGCTGATCACTTCCCATTTCCAAATTGGTATTGGTAACGGTTGCAACAATCTAGTAGGATGTTGGTGTTCAACCTTCACCTTCTGACAGTCCAAGCATTTTTCGATGTACTCTACTACTTCATCTTTCATTCTGGGCCAATAGTATTCTTTTCTCAGCATAGTGATGGTCTTTTGATAGCCTGGATGACCAGAATAGTGACTTTTATGCATCTCATTTAATATCAGAAATTTTATTTCTGGTATATTTGGTACATACAATTTGTTTTTAAATAGTAATAAACCATTTTCCTTTATTCTGTAATCTGCCAGACAATTTTCAGAATTAATTTTTGCTGTCTTTTCCTTCATTTTTATGTATTCTTCATCTGTTTCACCTTTTTCCAGAATATGATTTTCCAAATCAGTTGAATAAGTACTAATTGCTGAAATGAAATTTAGTTTTGCCTTGCGACTCAAGGAATCTGCAACCTTGTTCTCCTTCCCTTTAATATGCTGAATTTCGAAATCATACTCACTTAAGAACGTCAACCATCTAGCTTGTCTAGCGTTCGGGTTTGTCTGATCCAATAAATATTTTAGACCTATGTTATCTATCAATAATGTAAATTTTTTGCCAATAAGGTGGTGACGCCACATTTTTAAGGCATGAATAACTGCTAATAACTCTAAATCATAGGTAGAGTAGTTCTTTTCATGTACTTTCAGCTTTCTAGATTCATATGCCACCGCATGTCCTTCTTGTGTCAAGACTCCACCGAGTCCATCATTGCATGCATCTGTACAAACTACAAAATCCTTGTTGGGATTAGCTATCCTCAAGATAGGTGCTATCGTCAATAGTTCTTTTAATTTCTTAAAGCTGTCTACACACTTCTAATCCCATACAAATTTCTTCCCTTTCTTCTGCAAAGAAGTTATGGGGTTGGCAATTTTTGAAAAATTCTCTATAAACTTTCTTTAATACCCCGTAATGCCCATAAATGACCTTATATCCGACACATCTTTAGGAACCGGCCAGTCATTAATGGCCCTTATCTTGTCGGGGTCAACCGAGATTCCTTCTCCTGAAATTATGTGTCCTAGATACTTAATTTTGTCTTTGTGGAAGTCACACTTACTAAATTTGGCGTATAGTTGATGATCTCTTAATACTTATAAGATAATCCTTAAATGTTCATCATGCTCTTCTTTGATTTTTGAGTACACTAAAATATCGTCTATAAACACAACATCAAACTTGTCTAAGTATTTATGCAAAATATTATTCATCAAACACATAAATACAGCTGGAGCATTAGTCAAGCCAAACAGCATGACTATGAACTTGTAATGTCCATACTGAGTTTGGAAAGCTGTCTTGAAAATATCTTCATCCTTAACTCGTACTTGATGATATCTTGATCTTAGATCAATCTTTGAAAATACAGTTGCTCCACGTAGCTGACCGAATAGATCGTCTATGCGGGGCAACAGGTACCTATTCTTGATCGTCATCTTATTAAGCTGGCGATAATCTATGCACAGTCTTAAAGTTTCATCTTTCTTCTTAACAAAGATGACAGGTGCTCCCCAAGGAGACACACTAGGTCTAATATACTTCTTGTCAATAAGCTCCTTCAATTGTGATTTTAATTCGTTTAACTCCAGTATGTTCATTTTGTACGGAGCTTGGAGCTTTAGAGTTTGGTACTGCTCCTGGTACCAACTTTATGGTAAAATCTAATTCTCTTTTGGGTGTTAATCCTAGAATTTCCTCAGGAAATACATCTTTAAAATCCCTTAGGACAGGTATGTCTTCTAATTTCAGTTTGTCCTCTTTATCCATATACTCATCATTTACTATGTTTGCTGCAAACATTTGGCATCCCTTCCTAACTACCCTCTTAACTTGCATGGCTGAAATCCGTCTAAGGGTTACCTTCCTTGGAATGCCTTTTATTTCTACGGTTTTCCCTTTGTCATTTAAGCATGTAAAATTTTTTCCATAACAGTCCAGGATGACATGATGGGCTTCTAACCAGTCCATCCCAACTAGAATATCATACGATCCTAAAGGTAGAATATTCAACACAATTTGTGTTTGTAAATGATTCATGGACAACACATAGTTTTCTATAAAATCTGATACTTTCCTCTTTGTTCCAGTTGCTAGTCTAACTAGCCATGATTTACTAAACTTTTCAGTTTTAAGTTTAAGACTTCCACTATATCTAGTGATATATAACTTAAACTAGCACCTGGGTCAATTAAAACAATAACAGGATGGTCATGTATCATACCTTCAATCTCTAGCATGGAGATTTGATGATCTGCTTGCTTGTTGTCAAGTGCTGCATTAATTCTTGGCATCTCCCTTGCTACGTCTCCAACAATAGGTTTAGTCTATATAGAGTTGATGTTGTTTGTCTTCCGCTTCCTTAAGGGACATTCTGATGCGTAATGGGGGCCTTGACATTCAAAACATTTAATATGTGTCTTTGGCTCACTGGTCTTGGCAGTATTAGGAGCATTTCTGGGTGCTGTAGAATTCTGCTATGAATTATTTCTGGAAATGTTCCCTTGATAATTCCGGTTCTGAGAAATTTTCCTTTGAAATCTGGAATTTCCACTGAATCTGAAATTTTTCTTTTTCTGCTCAAAATTGTTGGGCTTATGATTTTTCCAATTTGACATTCCTTCTCTTTTCCGATTGGTATCATAATAGAAAACTGCCTTCCTCATAGCCTCCTCCAATGTTGTAGGACTGTCATATTTAATTATGTCTTTAATGCTGAAAGGTAAACAGCTTAAGTACCTTTGGATTTTTGGTTTCTCTTCTATGAGGTATGGTACATATCTCAGTAAGTTTAGAAACTTACTATTCATTTCCTTCATATTCATACCTCCCAACTTCAAATCGTAGAACTCTTTAGATTTTTCTTCATAGTACTGCTCAGATAGATACTTCTTTTTGAAATATCGTTTGAAAGCACTCTAGCTTACATCTCTATCTTTGATGCCCTTTACCCTTTTAATGTCTTACCACCAGATATCCGCTTTTCTGGTCAAGTTATATATAGCCATCTTTGCCTTTAAGAACTATGAATAGTTGTAGATCTGGAAGTATTTCTTCATCGCTGATAGCCAAGATTCAACTGTCTCACCTTTCTCAGTTTCTCCATTAAAAGAGGAGGTCTTATCTTCTTGAATTCTCCAGAAATTTGCTCATATTCCTTATGATTTTTCCTTCTTGGTTTGGATTCTCCTTCACTGTTGTCACTGGTATAGTTACGCTTCCTTTTGCGTACTTCAATAGCATCTCTCGATGAGGTTGAGTTGTCTTTTACTTCGCTGATTTTTATGTTCTGATTTTTATCAGTGTGAAGCATGTCCTCAACTTTGGAAATATCTTCATTGTTTCTCTCTTATTCCTCTGTTTGGTTGTGTTCAAACAACACTTGATTTAGTTGTTCTTGTGCTTGCAGAATCCTTTTATTATCTTGTTTCACAAATTTGATTTATGCCTTTAATTCTTGAAAGGCACGTAATAGTTTCGTCGAACTGTTATTTATTTCCATGTGACCTTCCTCTACATAGTGTTGTCCCGAACTGTGACTATTTGGCTGAAATCTGTCGCTTAAGTGTTCAGCTGAGTTCTCCATACCTGTAACTGAAAATAACTTTTGGATAACATAATAATTAGATTTTCAAGTTAATACAATTTTCTGCTATATAAAATTTTTCTGCTGCATGTTTTGGACCTCATTCAGGCCTAGAGTTCGAATCTGTGCTCTGATACCACATGTAACATCTCAAAATTTCATAAAATTTAAAACTTTTGATAACATCATTAATTTGATAATAATAGTAGCGGAAATAACAAATTGAGATTGTGACAACATTAATTATTAATTATATAGTTGTTAGTACTAAACATGCTTTAATTTATGTCTTAACAACAGTAAGATAATGACAGTTGTTATCACTTAACTAGTAACATGATTATAATGACAATGAAATAAACAGGTTGGAAAAATGATGTGACACTTTCTCTTTTGCAATAAAATTGACATTCTGACTTTGCTGCATAAGGGTGTCCTACGAGGTACCCTGGAGCTTACTTAGCTGCAATGCTAAAGCTTATTGAATGTCCTATGTGCAGACGATAGGTAAGAATGAAGTACGTGTAGTTCAATTTCAGCGTCATAAATAAATAGAATATTAAAATTTCTGTTGCGACTCTTCTAAAGAAAGCAAATATGGGTTTCAATGCTATACTTACTGTTTTAAACTATAGTCTGACAACTTCATGATATTTAATTAATGTCATCTATATACGTCATTCTGCTGTTGGTTTGTCAATGTACTAGCTAGCTTAAAAGTCGTCTCTATCTTTCCATCGTTGATGTAATACATATATCGCAACTCATTAAATGTTTATGAGAAGAAGTATGGTAACATTTCGTTAGTCTCTCTGCTAAAATATGTCATTAGCTTCACCGGAAAATCTACTCAACAGACTATTTATTTCTATAACTTTAATTATAACTTTCTTATGGTCATAACCCAATAGTAATATTAAAAATTCCTATATATAGGTTATTCTATCCGTAACTTTGTAATGTTGAAAATGGTGATACCTATAGTCTTTTCAAAGGCTTAAATCTAAATGTATGAAAGACATAAGGGAAACTATGTCAACATGTGACCATAATTGTCCTATTAACTAAGTATCCAAGTGGTACCTTTGTTAATTAAATCTACAAATAATAAATTTGGAACTATATACACTTTGAAATGTTTATATATAGCAACATGAAATATAACCCTATATAACCACAATTAATATCTAGAAACTATATGAATTTCAGATTATTAATCTAAATAATGATGAATCTACATGTGATAGGGTTGGGACTATATAATAGTCATTTGAGTAAAACATTAACATGAGAATTGTGAAATGTAACCTTTAAGGTCCATACGAACCTAGGTTTTCGTTTTAACATAACAAACAACGTTATAATGTCATGTAAAAGAATTTGAAAAGTAACGTTGGGATTATAACTCTGACAAGCAATAACTATTGATAGGCTGACGATGTTGGCTTATTAATGTGATACGAATGCTGAGCCATTAGGAGATCTTCCATTGATTCTGCATTGAAGTCTTGATATGATAAATCCGGTGACAAGGATTAAGCCAATCCACGTAAGTTGATAATGCTGTAATGGTGAGGTTTGAGGCCACTGTGTAATGTTTGTATGTGATAATCCTCCGAACTGGAATGTAACACCATTCAATTGTGATCCAATGTGGACTATAATCTGTATGTGAAAAGACATTGTATTAAATGCTAGGGTTACTCGTCCCAATGCTGCATCGTTGGCGCAATTTCAATCATTGATTAACATGGATATTATTCATTGGATCAAACCCTAACAAGTTGGTTGATGTTTGGTTTATGAGTTTGGAAATTGAGGGTTATTGCCTCCATTGTTTTTGGTCTGTGATCGATAGGCTACCAAAATTCTAGCCTAGACTTGTGAGAGGTTCGACCTCGAGACCTCTGGCTTGAGAGGATTACAGTTGCTCTTCCTTCTGCAACAACGTCGTTTGATAGACTGTAAAATTAGTTTAAATCGTTGATGGTTTGTAGTTCTGGAAGCTCATCGTTAAAGTTTGAGTTCGTGGTTTGTCTTGGTGTAAAAGAACTGAGGGTTTCTCATCACGTTTCCAGTGTGGAATCATTAAAGAATTGACGAAGGTGAACAATTGTGGTAATTTCGCAGCAAGGTAACATTTGCTTAAATGAACAACAAATCCTGTAGTGAAACAATAATTCATTTAATGTGATTCTATTCTCATTTTGAAAAGATATTAGTCTTCTAAATTTAACCTTCATTTTAATGTCAGTTACAGGTTAAGAAAGTGTGTTCCGAGCGATGTTTTGGTAGAATGTGGCAAGCTTTCCAATGGTAAGCTCTGGGTCTTCCCATAAACCCCCGTAGGTGCTCTGTAAGGTTGATGGGGTTTCAATAATGGAGTTGCAGGTCCGGTCGTGACACGTCATGGTTGTTTATTCAAAGCTATGTTTTTAAAAACATATTTTGCTTGTTGCCGAGACTCTTGTTTGATTAAATGATACTTGGTTTCTATACTTAAATTTTGATAATGCCGACTGGAGCTATGACTCGTCGATGTTTTGAGAAAATTTGGGTTCTTTCAGACTGTTAGAAAAATGGGATAAACCTTGTATAAATTTGTTTGCAAACATGTTGTAATATCTCGTTCTGAGAACCACGACTTCGTTGGTTAAGTTATGAAGTAAAGTCGCAAGCTCGTTTTCTGTGTAAACAATATTTCCTCTCGGCACTAAAGAAATGCATGCTATTTAATTTTGTATAATCGTCTATGTCAATCGACTTGTTGCTGTAGATTGATGTCGTGAAATTCGTCTTAACCTAGGGTTGGTATGTCTTCGTTTTGAAAAGGTAGCTCTAAGATAAGTGCTGAATGTTCTGTGTAATAATTGTTATGTTGAAAAACGTAATGTTGTAGGTTTTTGTTTCTAAAATTAGGTTATGTGGAAATGTTTTGGATGATAGCTCTGTTTAAAGAAAATTTCGATATAGTTTTCTTTTTTGTATGAAGATGAAAAGAACAGGACTAAACAGGATTTAAGATATCGATTAGGGTTCGATTCAATGTCTATGTAGAATGTAATTGTTTTGGCTAGAGTTTAAGTACTCCGTCGAAGATAAAAACTATAAAATGTATGATGTTCTAAACAGTAGAGGAATCAATTGTAACAAAACAATAGATCAAACTCTAAGTTGTGTTAGTTTGTTTAACTATTGAAAACAATAGCTTATTAGCAATAGAATATTTATAATATCCCTATTATCTGTTTGAACTGTAAATTTATGAAAATAATAAAATAAGAAATGAAAACATTGTGTGTGTATGTATAATGTGAAGACTGGGAAATATAGAATGACTGTGCAATGCTTATGTTTGCAACATATAAATAATGATGACAATACTGGTTTACTTTGATGTTATGGTATAAGCATGGTTTGTCTATTTTCATTCGAATACTACACAAACTAAAAGAATGAACAAACTATAATATGTATACACAGAGAAGAGAACAATACTTATAATTTTGAAACAATGTTGTAGATTAGAACCATTTTAGATAGTAAATTTTACTACTGGAAAATATAGTGCAGAATAGAAAACAAAATTCGATCACTGTTTTATCTATTCGAATCAATGGCATTTGCCTATCCTCTAATCTATTTTTAATTTGCATATCTCTACTAGAGTACGATGCTTCAAAACAACATGCGGAAAAATAGAGGTATTGGTTTATCAATTCAACTTCAACATTAAACTTAAACATTCAGACTTAAAACAATTCTAGGATTAGATTCTTTTTCGAAAACAGATAAACAGAAAATACTAGTTAAACAGAACATAATCATTTACTGGGAATAAGTTAGAAAATCTATAGAACCTGAGAAAATCTATAAGGAAACAAACAACCCAAGAAGACTGTTCCACCCAACCAAATCCTAAAAACAGTCAAGTACTGTCTTAGGACCCCCGAGCCTGTTCACTAAACCACCAGGAGGAAGAAACTCAGGAATTAGGACTTCTTCTTGTTGTAGCAATTAACTTCTGAATCTTCAATGGGTAGCAGTCCAAATACTTGCCCCAACAACTCTGTTTCTTCTCAGCAATATGCAGACTTAAGATTTCAGTCACCACTAACCTCCCTATTCGAATCTCTCTTGTAATCACCTGATTCACAAGAGGAAAATATTCTGCAGAAATATTGATTAAGGGCTTCCTACCCAATTCGAATTTATCTTTATAGGCTGCCTAGTCCTTTTCAGATGTTACTGGGTCATTAAATGAGCTTCCTGCTCACTCCCTCCACCTGGGGGATAATGCCCTATTTTTAGGGGTAGTTGTCCCATAACCAATAGTTAGTGGTGTGATGCAACTGCTGCCATGTGTCCCACACCTTCCAACAGCTTCCATTCCTCCTAGTGGGTCAGTGAACACTCATTCAACAGTCCTCTTGGGTGTTTGTCTCCTAATTAATTAATTTAAATAATAATATTTAGTAATTACATTCATCCATGATCAAAACTGATCAGAATTACAAAACTTTGTGATTAAATTTAACATAAAGTATTTTGCAAATAAAATAATAATTCTCAGAAATTTGGGTAGGTGACAAAAATTCCATATGAAGAATTTGAAAAGGCATTTTTAGATAGCTGGTCTCATGCTATGAATAAAGAAACCACTAAGGGTTTATTTTCATGCACAAAATTTCTATTATATGTTTCTAGATGTATTCAATAGGAAAACATTATTATTTCTTTAAACCTTCTAAGTAGAAAGCATAATTTTTTCATGTTAATGTGGCTAAAAGGTTCCAAGTCCTCACAAAGCATATTCAAAGCACAAAAGTTGAGGGTGAAAATGTTCAAATTTGTAAATATTTGAAAATATTATTGATAAATATGTGTTGCATAGAAATTTTCATGCTGTAGATATGGATGATGTAGATTTTTTTTGGGATATCCTTGGATGGCCTAAGTGGATACAATTTATATGAATGTGCAAAATAAGTTTATAAAGATTTGGTATAAGAAAAATAAAATGACATTGCAAGATATTTCTCTTACTAAACAAGAAGGGCTCAAGGAGGCACATGAATAAGCCATTGCACCTATAGACACAACTTATGAAGAGATTGAGGTTGAATCAGAAGAAGGGGCTACATAAGCACATGAAGAAAATCCCCAAGAAGGTACTAACAAGAAAGAAGAATTTAAGGGGACAGATGACTCAAAGGAACCACATGAGTCGAAGACCAAAGAACCAATAACTAAGGTTGATATATATCACCACCCACACCACCATTAAACACCATGGTCATCAAGTCAAGGTCATGAACCTCGATAAACTTACTATTGTAATACCCCATTTGTTAAACCCCAAACATATTTTAATATTTTGTTTATTATTTGGAACTAGGTGCCGGGACTATGGAATTTTGGCATTCTTCTTCTTCTTCTTATTACTATCGTTTAATTAAATAACTAGATTCAATATGTACAACTAACGAGAATGGGGCCATGGATTCCACATGTGAGGGGGTTGGGGTCTAGGAGTTGTTCCTCTTCCTAACATAACTCTTTGGACCCTATTTTTTATTATTTTGGTTTATGGAGGTACTATTACACCTTCTTTGATGTTTGTTGGGACCCTCTTGGCTAGTGTACCCTCCTTGACTATTCCAAGCCTTTTATGATGCTCCTCATGTGCTAGTGAATCCTCACTGGTTATTTTTAGCCTACACTCCTTGAAAAAGTGTAACTCCCCTCTCTATTTCACCTTTTACTATTCTAGGAAAGGGAATCTATAATTGTAACCTCCCTCTCATGAATTGAGTAACCCCTAGTAAATTTTAGTTACCTCTCTTGGAATTGGAGTTACTTCCTTGGGAATTTGAATGGTTATAGAAGGATTGGAAAGGGGCTTTCCTTCATTCGTATTCTCTCTATGATCTCTCCAAGTTAGTGGAATGCTCTCTTGTGTTGGGAAATACATGATCTCAATAAGGACATGCATTGTATTGTAGAAGATTGAAGGCCTTGTAATGAGGTTTGAAGATCCCTATAATGGGGATTGAAGATTGACTATGTAGAACAAAACATGAGTCCTTATCCCATTGCTTGTCCCTGTCCAAATATATGCATGTGAATCTTGACAATGGATGGTGATGTTCCGATGAAACTATGTGGTGAAGGGAATCCCATTTCACCAGGAAGTGTAGATGGAAGGGAAATTTTAGAAGGAGAAAGGTGTAGTTGTGGTTTTTGACAGTGTGGAAATGGTGCATCCATATGTTTTGGTTTTCCTATTTCTAATCATTTTTGGGTTGTTATACCTATCCCATTTCATATGGAGCGATGTTTCCAATAAGGAATACTTTTTGTTTCACTGAAAAAACTTTATGTATGACTAAGATGTGGTCATTTTGGTGTGGCATATTTTCTCAAGAAGGGCACAACCATATGTTCTAGTTCGCCTATTTATGAGTGTTTATGGATTGTGATATCTATGCCATTGCGTCTAGAGCGAATTTTCCAGTAAGGAAAACCTTTTGTTTCATTGAAAAATATTTTTGTATGACTGAGATACAATTGTTTGTATGACAGTGTTCCCGGTGTTGAGATGAGCACACCATACCTATTGG
The DNA here is from genome assembly GCA_027924585.1 of Larix kaempferi. Classification (NCBI taxonomy): domain Eukaryota; kingdom Viridiplantae; phylum Streptophyta; class Pinopsida; order Pinales; family Pinaceae; genus Larix; species Larix kaempferi. The sequence goes on from BSBM01001754.1 coordinate 6,499,627, forward strand.
TTTGAGAGTATCTCTTCTGTGGATCTGTGGCCTCAACTCGGGGGTGACTGTCCTGTTGAAATATGCATGAGCATGGCATGTCTATGGCAAGGTGGAACATTGTATTGTTGAATCTAGTTTCCCATGATTGAGATGAGTATTTCTTATTATGTTTGTTTAATACATTTTCATAATATATGTGCTTATAGATCTGATATGCTTATGGAATGTATGGTTGTAGGTGACAGTTTTTAGATATGATTTTATATGGTTGTAGATGATAATTTTAATGTCTGAATTTGTTCATGTTGATATGGCTATGCTTGTTAGCCAGTGATGAATATTTTATTATATGCTCATTTACAGTATTTTGATGTACATGTGCTCTTGGATCTAGTTTTCGTTTATGGTTTGTATGGTTGTAGGTGACAACCAAGAGATCTTATGTTATTATCACCTGTACGGATATAGATGGCATCCTTCACATCTGGTTTTACTAATGTTAATATGGTTGTAGGTGGCATCTAGTAGATCTAGTTTCTAGCTTTGTCAATATGGTTGAATATGGCGGCTTGTAGATTTTTTATTTATATGGTTAGAGTTAACTTGAAAATCTTTTACTTTATTTTTTTTTAAATTCTAGAACTATATAAAAACCCTTGTAAATTTAAATATCTTTGAAAATGATATTTTTAACATTTATAATTGACATCTTAAAATTGAGTAAGATTTACCAAAGTTTATCTACAAGTTATAATATAAGTTTGTATCTCTAAAAATTTTCAGCACTTAATTGTGATAATAGTTTTCTTATTAAATTGTAAAATTAAGAATTTAACTTAAGTAGAAATGAGAAAATCTTTGCATTCCCTGTAAAAAAACATATGTTTTCTCCTAAGAAGTCACATCAAATCTAGAGAGGATATGTATATAGCTATGCAGACTTTTTTTAAATTAATATAGCTATGTAGACGTTAGCAGTCAAGTCATTCCATAAAGAGTTCCCCTTGTCCACAAATAATGGGTTCTAATTGGTATCTAGTTAGACAGTGACCTTAAAATTAAATTATTATTATTATTATTATGTACTCGGGGAATCGACAATTGGGATGGGGCTGGTACTTGCATGACACGGGGTCCAAGGGTCCAATCTCGTCTGCTACCACTATACCCCTAGGTGCAACCATCGAGCCCATCATAATGGTGAACATTTTAACTAGGGTTTGAATCAACGACCTCTTACAAGGGTTATTCGAACTTTGCCGACTAATCTACACCCCGACGGACTATATTATTATTATTATTATTTATAATGCTAATAATATTGTTTAATATGTTTTTTACACTTTTTCAAGGATGGTGCCCATGCTAAACTAAATTCTTTAGGGCTCAAAGCTCATACACCAATATACTAATTAAAATATCAACATGTCACTTCCATGAATTGATATAGGGTGATAAGGATAACAGAGCTCCTCTCAACCACTGGGCTAGACCTACTTGACAATATACCCAAGTGGAAATGATAACAATCATTCTTTCCAACCACCTAAATTAACCTAACTAATACTTATATATATATATAATATTTACAATATTTAATAAAATTAAAATTAACATAAATGTTAACCACCAAAATTTCATTCTAATTCTACCAAAAGTTAAATAAAGTAAAATTTTATTCTAATTTTAACAACAACGATAACAAAAGTATCTTAGAGTAGATCAAATCAAAAAGTTTGAAGAACTGATTAGATCTTGATTCTTTGTTAAAAGCGAGATAAAAAGTTAAAATAATTTTATTCAACTCCCAAAGCAACTTTGTTAAAATATATAACCATCATAGCCGACTTCTAAGACATGGAATGGACGGTTGTACCATGTAAATCCCATCTAAATTATTGTGATATAATTAAATTTGATTTTTGATGTAATAGGTTTGTTTTGGTGAAATATAAACAAAACTAGACCAAATAAGGTGTAAAAAATTTGGTGTATATAAGCTGTTATTTAGTAATATGATTCACGGAACAATTTTTTCTCTTAAAATAAATTTAAAATGGTAATAATTAGTAAGGTAATCACACAAAATCATAATAAATAATTTTTTTTAAGGATTATTATATTATTATTATTATTATTATATAATTTTTTTATGTAAATTATTAAATTGATGTGATGGTATATTTTTATTCTAATATTAATATTAATAATGATTTTGATGTAACACGGTATGAGTTATCTTTGAAGTGTCATTGTATTTTGTATGATGTTACAATATATCTTTATTCTATTTAGGATTCATACGAGTTACTACATTAATACTCATCTTCTTAACATTTCACCTAATCCAGCTTAGCATATGTTACTTTTTGTAAATCTCACATCTTGCTCTCATCCATGTGGTTATATTTTTGCTAAGGGATACTTAGACCCACTAACACTTCACCACTGCCAAATTCTTTGCAATAAATTTCGCATATTTTCCATAATGATGGATTATTATTTTTGTTTGTAAATAACAAGAAAGAATATATAAATGATCATTTTTTGGTTTGTAAGTAACAAGAAATAACATATAGATTGTCATTGTTTGGTATGTAAGTAACAAGAAATAATATATAGTAAGAGTAACACAATGAGGTTTTATTAAATCTTTCCCAAATATCAAATGATAATATAAAATAAATTCTCTAATGGTCGAGGTAATGATTTTGAAGAAAAGAAAATTCAATATACCATAATCCGCCACAATCATGGACATTATGTTAATTTTATATCAATGATCACTCTATGTCATATGAACACATATTTTTTGTTTTTTGTTTTCTTAATGTACTTTTGACTTGTAAAATGTATACATATTCCATAATATAAATAATATTGTATATGTGAATTTAAATCTTTGTTTTATATATATATATAATTGTTTCTGGATAAGAAGTTAAATTGTAAGATAGTATTTGGTTTTATGTATGGATTTAAGGTTAAATGTTATTAAAATGTACATGACCTTATTCTTAGTAGTTTGGATGATGATCATAAAGGACATTAACTATTTAGAGTGGATATTATTCAGGTTGAAATTGTCTTTTGGTCTTGGAGTAAGAACTAAACTTACTTTTGAATGGTTAAGGTATTTCCTTCCTCGGATGTAAGGAAATAGGTTAACAACCCAAGATCCAAAAGTATTTGATTGGAGTGAAAGTGTACCCCTTTATAGAACACCAATGAGTTATTTCAGGTGACATATTTTTGCTTGAATAAATGTGACGAGTCAACTCATATTCATGGATAATAGTTAGTAATGTTTATCCTCACAATCAATTAACAACGGAGTTATGCTAAGTTTTTCCACCTTAAAAAAAATACATTCAACAATAAAATTGTGAGATTCATCAACACTAGTATTAAACTCCCGCATCAATATCCATGGACTAGTCTAGATTATGAAAAAAAATCAATAATATAATTTTGCAGTTATATCCAAACTATTGAAGAAAAAAAATGGTCTTATGCTAAATCGAGAGTGGAGAAGGGAGTGTCATAAATATAAAAACCAGAAGGGAATTGTGAAACTTTGAACGAATACATAACAAATTAGACCCCTTAAATTATCAATGTATGGGTACCACAACATAAGATACAATGTATGGGTACCACAACATAAGATACAAATTGTAGGAATGCAAAATCAATGGACCTATAATTCAAAATCACAAGTGTTATATGTTTCACTACAAAAGAGTGCTAGGTTGTGAAGAGAGTGTTAGGGTGTGAAGAGTGGGTCATATGCATACAAATCTGGTATACAAAAAGTGGAAATTCAAATAATATGGTGAGTACAAATAATGAATTAAGTTAATAAGTAAATAGATTCAAATTTATTTGGTGGAAAACCTTACTCAAATTTGGTGTAAATTTGGTTAAAAGTTATACTTTCATTTAGTTGATAGAACTTTGTTTTAAAAAAATTGACCCATTTTAAAATGATCTAGATCATCAAAATTTGAAAAAATAATATATATCAGAATAAAACCTTTAAAAAAAAACAATAAATAATAAACTTACAAAAAAATTGATTTTGTCCACTTATTAACACACTTGATAAACAACTAATTGTCAGGTATAACAAACTCATAAAATAAAGACATGTAAAATCTAATGTAACTAATGGGAATACACATAAATTAGATTTAGTTTAGGCTATGGAATAAACAAAATCTTAAGTCACAAGGTTTAAGGTCTAAACTTATATGTAGTTCAAAGGGATTGGATTTAAAGGTGAGAAACAATGAACTTTTAACCTAATCAAGGCTTATGCTTAATTCATTTGAGGGATGTTTTAGTCCCTTCTCCTTGAAGACACGAATTTTTTCGGATGCTCCTTATTATTTTGTCCTTCTTCAGACCATTCATTATCAACGAATTATGCTATTGTTTAATGTTCATGGTCGAGCATGTGAGGCTTGCAATGTGATCTTTGTGCACACATAATATGATAAAAATTGCTTACCATCTTTTCCTTCCCAAGGCCAATATTTTTTGTTTTATTGTGTTGACTTTTAGTGGTTGTGGTATAACATGCAAGGCATACATTATACTTACGGTGCACATATAAGTGGATCATAGACTTCCCCCTTTGGTCATCCTTAGGGCCAACCATTTTTGGTATATCGAGATATGGCCTAGTTGTTGTGGTCAAACATTTTAGACTTGGGTTGCACTTCTTATGCATAAATAAGTGGATCAAAATACCCCCTTATCCACCTTAAGGATAATCATTTTTGGTATGTCGGGTTGGGATCTAGTGGTTATGGTTGAACATGTGAGGCTAGCATTGTACTCACTCTGCACACATAAGTTCATAAAATATTACTCCCTTGCCTTCCTTAGGGACAATTAGTTTGGATTTTTCGAGCTATGGTCTAGTGGTTGTGGTCAAACCTGTGAGGTTTGCATCACACTCCATGTGTACATATAAGTGGATCAAAGCCTACTTGCTTGCCCCCCTTAATAAGACCATCAATTTTTGGTCAATCAAGTTGTGGTTGGCCGGTGAGGTTTGCATTGAAATAATTGCGCACACATAAGTGGAGCAAAGACTATTCCTTGGATTCCTTATGACCAACAATTTTTTTGTTCAACATGATGTGGTCTAGTGGTTTTGATCAAATGTGTGAGGCTTGAATTGCACTCATACACACACAAGTGATCAAAGGCTACCCCATTTTCCTCCTTACGACCAACTATTTTTTGATCCATCAAGTTGTGGTCTAATGACTATGGTAACAACATTATTTCGATAAAGACTCAAGTTCACATCTTAGTGGCCATAGAAACTTCAATCAATAATAAAATTTGGTTAAATTCGACAATCCATATTAAAATAAAACAAAATCTCTACATATAAAACAAAATAATTTACTAATTTCTTTCATACATATATACATACATACATTTAATATATATATATATTATATTAAAATTACTTTAATACTTTAAAAATTATATTAAAATACTTTTAAATTTAATATTATATAACCTCAACCAAATTCTATTACTGACAAAAATGTGACTTGGATTTAAATTTAAATTTATCATGTTCCCATCCCTCTACAAAAAATTATTACTAAGTCAAACATAAAACCATATTAAATAATTTTCAAAATAACATCACTATAATCTACACAACCAGTGGATAGTAGCCAAATTCAACCACAATCTAAGGAGACAACATGTGCAAGTGCACATGGTGATCCTCTATCTACATTGATGGGTCATTCCATACAAACATATTTTATATTTTGATGCAAAGCTATATGATTAAATAGATGAGGTCATAAACTTTGGATGAATTTTACATAATATAATTTTTTATAACAAAAAAATATTTATATTAATAATTTATTTTTCGAAAACATTTCACTTTTTTTAAACATTACATCAAAGTCATTGTAATATTTCTATTTAGCTTAAATAAACATATAATACTTTGTCACAATATTTCTATTTAGTTTAAATAAGCATATAATACTTTGGCACAATGCAATTTAAAAAATTCATAATACATACTTAACACATTAAGTAAGGATGGTACTTTCCCTCCCTCTCACAATGTCTCTTTCAATATGACTAGTTACCAAAAGGTATGGATAAGATGCTTCCGTAAGGCGTATCTTTCTCATGAAGAATTTGTCGATTCACTGCATTGAGATGAAAATATCAATTTTCAACATGGTTCCACTCCACAAACTTATCTCCATTTATTAAACTAATATTTATGCACTATCGTACATGTTAATAATGACAATAATGTATCACAATTGATATTTTATATTCTAAGATACAATGGTAAGGACGGCTAACTTATATTAAAAGAAGTTAAATCCGTTGGAAACCTTTTGTCCTTTACCGTTGATGTTCATCAGAATCACAAGTTTGATCTCCCTTACTTGGCCCTTTTCAAGAAAAGGTTATGGATTGGCCCTACTTGGATTGTGCATCAAATATCTTCGGGGCCATTTCCATTAATAATCTTAATTGGGAAAATAATAGAGTGATAGGATTTTTTTCCTATAGAAATGGTTAATATTTATATTAAAAACGAGTTATGAACTTTTTTTAGAAGAAAACAATTTCTTGTTATTCATTAATTTAAATAAAAAAAATTGCTCCTATCTCAAGGATAGTAAGTCTTTGTCAAGTTTTTTACTTATATTAAAATCTATCAAAAGTTTATATCTATTAGTCTGTGCCTTTTGCAATATTCATAATAAAAATATTAACAATATGGAAATTGTTAATGCAAGTGTGTATATTTGATTGTAACTTATCTTTCTGATCCAAATCTATCCTGTGATAAATAGATGTGATCAATATAACCTAATATGGCTCTCTGCACATAAAATATAGTTATGATATTCCTTTATATTAGCCCACCCATCTTCTAAAGTCAACCCTTTCTTGGATAAAGAGTCGGCTTTCTTGTTGTATATCCATGCAATCTGAGAGAAAGTAATATACTCAAAATAAGAGAGAGCATCATGGACTCGCCTTTGCCAATGTTGTAAGATTGGAATAAGTAGCCCATGCTTGTCTTGTAGCCATTCAATAATGGTAGTTGAGTCTCTCAAGAGTTGTAGCTTGTTCTCGTTCTTCATAATTGCAAGTGTCAATAGACCCCAACTAGCAAGTAGTTTAGCTCTAGTGTTACTGCCCATACCACAACCCATGCTCATCTCATAATAATTACCTTGGTCTATCAATAAAATACATCCAACACCACAACTTCCATGTTGTTCTGCTCCATTGAAGAATCCGACAGGTGGTTTCATCTAGACTTGCGGGAACATTCTAGGCAGTGGATGAGTCTTTAATCTTCTCGTAGTAAAATCTGATACATAATGTGAAATTACCCGGACTGATCCTTCCACAGAGAATACTAAATCTTCGAATAACATAAGGTTTCTATATTTCCACAATCCCCAGACGAATAAAATTGGGAAAGATAGTGTGGAACGATAATTATTATACCATTTCCATAAATAGTTCTCCAATGTGCTCGAAGACTAGGACCTAGCGATGTGATGTATTGTAAAGACCTCATCCCATATATGTAAAATAATGGAACACTTGGAAAATATATGATCCACTATTTCTGAATCCTTATAGAAATATAGGCATACCAAGGGTCCAACACCACCCCTGCATCTGAATACTTCACCCGTCAGTAATTTATTCCATAATTCCAGCTAGATGAAGCAACTAGCCTTAATCAAGACATTCAACTTCCAGATAATCCTATACCACCATCGGGTGTGGTATTGTAGTGAAGACACAATGGCATTGTATGCCCGAGAAGTAGTTATAGTCTTTGTGCAGTTCCCGAAATACCAGCATAGCTAATCCAATTCTTCTGTGATCTAGATACTTGCATGGAAAAGGGCTGATACAAATTTATCCCAGTCAGATGCTTCACCACCAAAAAGGTTTAATTTAGTGGCCTTATACCAATAGGTATCTATAGCGGTGGTCTCGTGCCCGATTCATGCATGGTTGAGAAAGTAGATGTTCGAGAGGTGTAGTGCCTATACAATCGAGGGCATAAGAGTTCTGCAAGATCCAATACCAATAATGGGACCAGTTCCCACCCGGATCTGAAATCCGTTTCCCACACACCATGCTAATTTCCGATTCAGTAAGGGGAAGGTATCCACCAGTCCCGCCCATATAGTAGAGAATCCTCTGGTCTTCTTCTGTTCCATTCTAATCCAATCTATTACTGGAAGTCCTTTTAAATACTTATTATGGATAATTTCTCCCCATAGACCCCTATCTTTTTTTTTTATAAGTAAGAAATTGTATTACTAAGAATGAGTTACATTGTGTACAAGAAATTGGTGGTCTGGCTGATAAGAAAGATCTACCAGCCAATCACAATTCCCCCAACCCCACAGATTGCTACAAAACTGGTAGTCTGGTCGATACGAAGGACACTACCAGCCAACCAAAATGTCCCACCCTTACATATTACAGGGCTTCCGCTGAGACCAGATAACAAAGAGAACATACTTTTATCAGAAGACCAAAAAAACCACTCTTGCAACTAGCTACCAGCTGACCACCAAAAGACCCATAGACATAAGACCATGTACATACACCAAAATGCAACATAACAGAGCAAAGTTGCATAAACTCGACGACTATCCCTAAAGACGAGGACAAATTTTAGAAACAAAAAAATAGAGTAAAGCATCACCAAGAAAGTCTTTAACTTCCAGGAGTTGCCCTGGGACCGAAGCTGTGCATTGGACACTATGCACGAGCCGAACCATGAGGAGCAGCAACAACCAGGCCCAGAGAAAGGCAATCAGAACCAATCGAGGATGACCCGGGAGCAGGAGGAGACAAAATGCCAAGTTTTGCAGCAATGTGGTCGATCTTCTGGTGGATGAGTGAGCATTCCTGGTTGTGAACCTTCCATGCACGGATCGTCTCCAAATATCCAACCGCTTTGTTTTCATGTTCCATGAGAACACACGCCAAAAGACCCTTGGTGACCCAGAAAATGGCCAGCATTTAGTCGTAGGCTGAGAGTCGACCTACGATATTTCCTGGGTCCATCACCCACTCCCCAACTTCAGTTCTTAGATCATCATTCACCATGGCCTTGACACGAGTGCACAGATCACATTCCACTTTTTCCAACTCATCCTTAATTATCACAGGGATGCGGTCACGGAAGAAGCATGCAACCTTAAGGGCCTTACGGTGTTCTCTCCTAACAGGTGCTTTCCCCTTTTTTGGGTCACGATGAGCCTTCTTCTCATGTTGTTTCTGTGGTGCCATCCCGACACAAATAGAAAAACTCCCTAAGTTTGTCTGAAACCCCTCTCTAGAATACGAAATACTGAGAAGATATTGAAGAAGAAATCTTGTCAGCAGATGTAGAGGCCAATAGTGCTGTCTTACATTTATAGCATTATCCTTTCAGATGCCCAAATAATCCGTAGGAAAGGCGGTCCTTTGGGCATTAAATCTCATGACTTCACCTTGTCCTTGCTATGATGAGAGTTGCAACATTGCCAATGTCATCCTCATGATCAAGGGTAGTTCGAGTACTCTAGCTATTATGAATTGAGTTAGTATGTATTGGAACATAAATGGGGGTATTTAAAATGCAATGAATACCCTTGTTCAGACCGTGGTGATTAATTTCATTCGAGTTATTCATTATGGAAGAAATAGGTGGCTGATGCTCAATATTGAAGGCCTTCCTCGTGTCCTGCAGACCACGAGGAATCGCGCATGTGTCTTCCACCGCCAGCAAGGTGTAGTGGTGGGCCCACTCTAAATCACCAAAGGTTGTAAGAGTCCCCTCGCGCAGATGGAGGGTGTCGTCGACTTCGATATTGGCCAACAGATCCACCACTTTATTCTCATCTCTGTGAACGTGGCTGAAAGACCAGGCATGGGGGTCATTGAGCAATGTGGCAAGTTTTTCTACTTTGAAAGCAAGGCACTAGCTGCCAGTGACTTTGACTAGATTTTTCCCATTTTGAAGAGTGCGAGTGAGCTAGATAGTAATGCGGGAGTTCCCCTCAATAATAATAGGTTCCAAATTTAACTTGATAGCAAGTTGGAGGCCGACTAAAAGGCCCTCGACTTCAACAACATTATTCATTTCCTCCCCTATGTCTCCCATATAAACCTACGGTATTTCACCATCCCAATTACGTATGACACCCCGAAACCAGTTGGGCCTGGGTTCCCCTGCGACGCCCCATCAAAATTTAATTTATAAGTCCCATATGGAGGGAGTGTCCAATAATCCGTACTTTTCGTAGCAGAGTGTCTATTGTCCTTCTAGACACATCTTTGTGTGGCTTTTCTAATTCCCCATGCAACAAGGATGTAGCTCTCCATCTCAGTACACTCCCAAACCTTATCATTCCATAGGGTGACTCGGGTAGTTTCTAGGATAGAATTAGCAATCTTAATCCAAACCTTATGCTGAGGGAAGCTCTTATCCTAAAAAATCCGTTTGTTTCTTTCTTTCCATACTTCCCACATCATAAGACTGGGGAAGAAAGTCCATATAGAGTTGACAATGGGGTTGGAAAAGGCCAGAGGGTCCCATCTCTTAATGGTTAGAGAGGGGTCTCCTCTGCACTAGTTTGAGCCTTTGAAAATATCCGCTCCTCTGTCCCAGAGGGGAGATGAATAGGCATACATCCAAAAGATGGTCCATAGTTTCCTTGCTATGAAGGCATAGGATACACTGAGTCAGGCCAGCGAAACCACGTTTCATGAGATTCTTTCTAGTAAGAATTCTTCAGTATGAAGCAATCCAAATGAACGTGGAAACTTTTGTCCAAGGATTGGTCTTCCTTATCTTTGTCTAGGTCTCATCTCTAGGAATCCCCGGGGTGACAGTCCAAAGATTGTAAGCTTCTTTAGTGTTGAAATTTCCACTAGTGGAATAACCCCAATGGAGCTTTTCCGAGCCATCTTGAGACTTGATGCATCGGCCCTGAATGGTGTACCAAATCCTTAACCACTCGTCCTCAGAGACTCTTTGGTCCCACCAATTGTGGTCTTTCCATTCCTTGTCATCATTGGTATGGAGGTCCCGTTTCCAATACTGGTTGAACTTAGTTAATCCTTCAGCTCTATAGTTAGCCTGACAAACTGCCATATTAACCTGGCTGGTCAGTTTTGGGAGCTGCTTCCACGAGTCCTCCCAAAAGTTTGCTGACTCTCCATTCCGAATTTCCCAAAAGCTATGATCTTGAACAATCCTCCTGTTTTGATGAGCAATTTTCCAAATAGAGGAACCTAGAGGTTCCTCACTGAAGCGGATTAGATCCATTTGCAAGACATAAGGGGCATATTTCACATGCCAAAGCCGAGCCCAAGGTTTTGCTGTAGAGGAGACCCAATTCCACCATATCTTTGTAGCCAAGACATTACTGTTTTTTTTTCTAGATCTCGAAGGCCGAGGCCCCCCATGGTCTTTGGTTGGAAAATCTTATCCTAGCTGACTAAGGCCCATTTGGTTTGATCATCCTTCCCTCCCCATAGGAAGTTTCTTTGTAAAGCACGAAGTTCCTTGAGAACATATTTTGGCACAATGATTACCGAAAAAATATAGATCGACATTGCTTGAATTACTGATTTGATTAAGGTGACTCTGCTTTCCATATTAAGGGGACATAGGGTCCATCTTGAGAGCTTACATTTGATGCGATCCATAAGGTCTTCCCATGAGAATTTCGTAATAACACTTGAGGCTAGCAGAGCACTGAGGTATTTGGAAGGAAGGGAGCTCCCTTGGAAACCAAGGATGCAATTAATATTCCTTTGAGTGATCTTTGAGGTGTTAAAAAAGAATATTTGAGACTTTTCACAGTTAATCTCCAAGCCGGACACTTTAGCAAAAGTAGAGAGAATGGATTTTAGTGCGCTTGCTTCTTGGACCGAAGAGTGTCCCATTAACATTGTGTCGTCAAAAAATTGTTGGTGAGTTTGAAGCTTTTCCCCCGGGTGGAGAAGTAATCCTCTAATAACTCCATGTTGAGTTTTATCTTTGATCGTTCTCCCCAACCCTTCAGCCATGAGAATAAAAAGGAAAGGGGAGAGGGGGTCACCTTGCCTGATACCTCTAGAAGGGATAAAAGTAGTAGTAGGAGCCCCATTGAGAAGAATGGAGAAGAAAGAATATGAAGTGAGGTTCACAATCCATTCAATCCCTTCTGAGAAAAATCCAAAAGCCTTCAACATTTCACTCATGAATTGCCACCTTAATTTATCATCAGCTTTCGCAATATCTAATTTTAACAGCATGCCAGGATTTTTGGTAAATTTTAAAGAGTGTAAAACTTCATGAACCAAAATGACACCATCTAATATATGTCGACCTTCCACAAAACCAGACTGTTATGGAGAGATCAAACTTGGTAGAATTGGATTTAGTATGTTCTCCATGACTTTAGTAATGATTTTGTAGATAACATTACACAGAGAAATGGGTCAAAACTTACCAGGAGAATCAACTCCGTTGATTTTGGGGATGAGGGAGAGGAAAGTCACATTGAAGGCTTTGAGAACCCTACGGGTTTTTTTCGAATCTTCCACAATTTGCCAGACTTCATTCTTTACCAGGTCCCAAAAGTAGTGAAAAAAATTGGTAGTGAACCCATCCGGGCCTGGAGCTTTTCCCCCCGCCATTTGATTCACAGCCTCATCCACTTCCAACATCGATATTGGTTTTCTTAAGAGCGTATTCTGATCAGCCGTGATCAAGAAGGGAATATGTTGGGTGATATGAGCAATGCTAATGGCTTTATTGACCCTATCTTCTTTCATGATGGTGCCAAAGTAGTCCACCAGCTCTTCTTCCATGGTAGCTCTGTCTTTGATGTAGGAGCCAACGACAATCTTAAGGCGATGAATTATGTTTCTTTGCCTGTTCTGGATAACTGATTAGTGAAAGAATTTGGTAGTGCATTCACCTTCCTTGAGCCATTGATGTTGAGACTTTTGTTGCCAATAGATCTCCTCCTGTCGTTCCCGAGCACTAAGATTGATGGTGGTGGCTTCTTCCAAACCCATTAGCTCATCATCATACCCTATAGTCATCCCCTTCCTTTGGATTTCGTCTAGCTGTTCAATCAAGGCCTTTTTATCTTAAAAAATGTTTCCAAATTCCTCCTTGTTCTAGGTACGTAGCTTGGCTTTGAGGTTTTTTAATTTCTTTTGGAATTGGTACATGCGCATGCCCTCTATTGGTGGGGAGTTGAGCCACCAATGGGTGACTAGGGTTTTAAAGTCCACATGCTCTAGCCAAAACTATTCAAAGAGAAAAGGTATTTTAGAGGGTGGACCCACACCCTCCCATTGCAAGCTAATAGGCCAATGATCAAAACCTGTTGACAGAAGCACTAAAGAGTGTAGGTCCCCATTGCTGTTGACAATCCCTTCTGAGACCAGAAATATGTCAAGCCTGGAGGCGACATGGTTCTCTCCACCTCGTTTGTTGTTCCAAGTGAATGCTCCATTGGAAGTTTCAATATATATGAGATTATCAATGACAATAAGGTCTCTAAAAGCTTCATTTTCTGTTCCTAAGATTTGTCTTCCTCCTTTCTTCCCCTCAAGTGTTGTGATTAGGTTGAAATCCCCCCCTATGATCCAGGGTTTTCCATCTATCCAATCCGCAATCCAAGCCAAGGAGTCCAGAAAAGCTTGCTTCTAGGGGGTAGATGCTAGGGCCATAGGCATTGGTAATAATTCCTTTGATTTGGGTTTGGGAAATATGAAAATCCGTTGAGAGGATTCCCTTCGAAGCCCAAAGGTTTGATAGAACTACCAATTCCGAATTCCACAGAATTGCCAAGCCTCCTACCATACCCTCGGCATCGATGTTTATTATGTCATAGTGTTTCCAATTTTTTTCCCCAATTTTCTTTAGGGTTTTAGTCCCACATTTGGTTTCTTGAAGGCACATAATCCAAGGGTTTTCCTTCCTTACCTTATTTCACAGGGTCTTGATCTTGCGTGGGTGATTCACCCCATAGATATTCCAAGAGATAACTTTCATTGGGAAACCCGATTAACTTTAGAAAAGGCAGCCCAAATTGTCGGGTATTGACATAATTCTATCAAATTACTGCCAATCTCTGCTATCCTTTGTTTGTTGGTATTCCTTTCTCTCTTTTCCCCATCTTCTGGTTGTTTTCTTTTAGTGCTTTTGAGAGGTTCCTTAGCAATCCCAAGCTAGGGTGAAGCCTTAGTTTTCAGGATGGCCTCTTTGAGTTGTCTTCGCGAGACATAACCCTTACCTTTTTTACTGCATTCTTGCTCTATTTCATCTAGGTCTAAATCCCCTAGGTCCATGTCCTCCATTTCGTCCACTTGGTCCTCCTCCATGTTAGTAGTTTGATCAGTGGGGTCGATTTGTATCTTTGGGATTTCAACAGGGAGGGTGTCCTTCTCCTGATATTTTTCATGGGATTCAGGAATTTTTTCAATATTGGTGAGGGTTTGAAATCTTTTGGAGGTAGCGAGCGATGATCGAGCAGGATTATCTAGGTTAGAGTTACGGCTAGGCTTCCTCTTGCTCTTGACTTGTGTAAAACCCTCAGGATCCCAACCTTCCTCCTGGGTGACTTTAGGGCCCAAGGCTTCCAAATTCTGCAGGCAATTTCTACTGAAATGACCATGGGCATGGCATCGCCGATAGCAAAAAGGGACATTTTTGTAATCAAGTGGTTAGATCCAGTTGACATCATCCCAAGTGAGGGTGATGGCTTTCGAAATTTCCCGGGATAAGTTCATGTAGACACAGATCTTGGCATAAAACGTATAACGATGCTGCTTGGTGAGTTCAACAACTTTCACAAATTCACCGAGAGTATTTCCAATATCCTTCAGAATTTCCAGATCCCAGTATTCACAGGGGAGAGAATAGAGCCAGATCCAAACAGGGGCAATGCTCATATCTTCTATGTTTGGATTGAATCTTTCCTTCCAAGGGATAAGGTGCATTCCAAAAGAGAAAAAGAAATAAGGGCCACCTTCCAGAACCCCGTTCCTGTCTTTTTGGTTAAAAAAGATAATTGTGAAGAAACCCTTTGAACCTAGTTGCAAGTCATAATCGCCTTTAGGGTTCCAGGTGGATTTGATCCATTTCAGTAGATATTTCTCTTTGGGACAAACACTACTAAACTTACCTTTTAGGTCCTTTTCCTTCCACAGTTCCACATGTTCACGTAGCTTCTCTTAGTTTATTTGGAGGTTTGGGAACTCAACAGATCTTGGGATACAACCGCTTGGCATTCGCTTCTGTCCCGAGGAATCCTTGGATCCAGATCCCTCACCCAATTCCTCCCGGTTCACCTTTTATTTGTCCTTTGTGGCCTTGTCCTATTTGGGAGACCGATAAGGGGAAAGCAGATCCCCTCCCATGTGAGACCATGATGCCGTTTGTTTACCTATAGCCTGTGCGCATCGCCGAGAGATGAGCAAGGTGCACTACGGCTGAGAAACCCAAGAAGCGTGAGCAGAAAAAACCCTATGGTCGCGATTTCATCACCACACCCCCATAGACCCCTATCTGTAAGACCTCTACAAAACGTTTTTAGATGTAAGGATGAGTATACCTAGTAAATATTTTGTATACCCCAACCTCCACACATCTTAGGAGTTGCAAGTCTCTCCTATGACGCCAACTGGTAAACTCACTTCTCCCTCGACTAATTCCATATGAAGTGAAATAGTAGTTGTCTGATTCTGTTCAGTATGGAGTGAGGAACCTTTGCTAATGAATGCCAGTAAATAGGAATATTGGAGAGCACATAACTCAAGAGAGTCAAGCGACCGCCCAATGACAATTTCCTGAAAGACCATGAAGAGATATTCTTCTCTAATTTTGTAATGATCTAGTACCAATCTGAGATCAAATAAGCATTTGGCTTGAGAAAATATCTAAGATAATAAAGTCCTTGGTTAAGGTCTTGTACCTCCAGTGGGAAAACATCTATAAGTTGAGCATGCAAATCCTCCTCATTACAGATAGAGTAAAAGCACTATTTTGGGAAACTAATAATCATACCAGTCGCTAGGCATACACGTTCCAATATAAACTTGAAATGCAACCATTTTCTTATACATACAATTTCAAACAATAGAACATCATCGAAAAATATTAAGTGGGTAATATATCGATGAGGCGAGACTTTAATACCTTGTATCTTACCATTTTCACGAGCTTGTGAAATCAGTCTGCTTAGTCCCACGATCACTAATAGGAATAATAGCAGGGAAAGTGATCATCCCTGATGAAGTCCCCATGATATCTTGAAAAAAGAGGTGGGACTGTCGTTTAGTAAAAGTGCAAACTTTGCCGAACTCACACAACCCATTATCCATTGGGTCACCAAGTAATCTAGCCTGGCGTTGAGAAGAAGGAGTTTGATAAATGACCAATATACCATATCATATGCCTTTATCAGATCTAGTTTAAGGACCATTGAGTTTTGTCTTCTGATCTTTGTAGAGTGAATGGTTTCCTGAGCAACCCTAATATCATAAAAAATTAGCTGCTGATGCATAAAGCCAAAATGTTCTTTCGAGATCCCTTTTGATAACCTTGACTTGATTCTATTGGCGATTGTCTTAGAAATGATCTTATATATTAGGTTACAAAGTGAAATCGGCCAATAATCATGAAAAGTGGATGGGTTTGAATTATTTGGTATTAAAGTAAAGAAAGTGGCATTAACCCCTCTAGAAACACTGCCACTGTACCAAGCATCTTCTACCAGTATGACAAGTTCATGACCAAATAAATAAAAAAACTGAAGGAAGAATTCACATGTCGATCTGTCTAGTCCCAGACTCTTACCTTTCTCCATACATTTTAGTATATCCTTGACCTCTGAAATGGTCACAGGATGACCAAAAAAATTGCAGTCTTCCACGCTGAAAATCCAGGGAATTACCTGTAACACCTTAAGCTGTGCATCCAGATTGAAAGCCTGAGAATTTGAAAATAAATCTCATAAATAACTAGTGGCAACCGATGCTAACTCAGATTGTGATGAGATTCAGATTCCAAGAATGACCTAAATATCCTAGATCACCTTTTGTTTTTTTCTTTGTGCCACGAAAGAGTGAAAGAATTTAGTGTTTTGGTCACCACTCTTTAACAATAATTCCTTGCTTTTTAGTCGCCAAATTTATTCTTCCCTCCAAAGAAGTAAATATTTCTCCTCTTCCAAGCGATTTAAGTCATCCATATGTGAGATTGAAATCGAGATATCATATGGCTCAGAGTATAGTAACTTTAATTCCTCCTCTACTCCGTGCATATGGAAATGAAGTGCTAATTGTTTTATCTTTGATCCACGCATAAATCACCGATTTTAGCTCTCGAAGAAACAATGGAAGTCAAGACATAGCCAAACTAGTCATAGAAGCTGAGAAGGAAATCCACTAACCTCTAACCAATCGCACAAATACTTCACCTTCAGGCCAAATCAGGAAGTACTTGAACGGGAAGTATGTGGGCGAACTACTACTCTCCACCTTGAATATGACTGGCATATGATAAAAAATATGAACTAGTTCAATACATGACTTACACGTTCGCAATATCACATAAATAGACTCATGTAGGAGGACCCTATAAAGTCTCTTCTTAACTGCATCTTCTCCCTTTCTACCGTTTCGCCAAATCGACATGTAAGGGAAAAGCTCCACATCAATTAGGTGATGGGAAATTAAAAGTGATTTGAACCAGTCACTAGTGGACTTAATACGTCCCTTTGAGCCCCAAGAATCACATGAAGCAATAGTGAAGTTTAGGTCCCCCACTAGTATTAGGGAATCCAGATTGAGTAAACCACAATCAATGAGATCCTACCAATAATGTTGTTTATCCACTAAAGGACTATAACAATTATACAACTGAATAGTCCCAGAGATATCCCAACAACATCCAAACAATAAAATGCCTCCCCCCACTCTGTAAGGGTGAAGTTGGAAAATAGTGGGATTCCAATCCGAAATTAATTCCCCATATCGACCTTCGGAATCAATAGAATTACATTCCCAACCAGGGAAAAAAATCCAGGCAAATTCCCTAGCAATAAAACCATCCACCATAGTCTCCTGAAAGAACAAAATATATATGTGAATTAAAGAAAATAACCTATGGAGGGATAATAGCTTTGGGGCACCCCCAACCCCACGCACATTAAGGGTTAGAAGAATCATCAAGTCAACACCAGAGAGGCCTGTGAGGCTCTAAGAGGCTCGAAGTAGTCTGAAATAGGATACTATGAATCACAATCAATGCCAACAGAGGAGGAAGGACCATCGTCTAAAAAACCCAAACTAGATTTATCCACATAAGAATTTTAGGCGAGCTCCTTATCTCTACGTCCACCATTTTTATTTCTAACCTTCACAATCGGATAGCTTATACCACTCGACACCAGGTCAACCAAGTCAATATTGTATATAAGCAGTGGTTCTTGATATAGGCTACTCACATTCACTGAAGACGACAAAGAATCCTCACTCTGAAATTTTCCCACTAATTCCAAATCAGTGATGGCCCCCAAATACTATAGAGTAACTCTCTCATCAGCTATTAACTGGGAGTCAGAACCCAAAATATGCTCCCCCAAAATAATAGCCCTGTTGGTACTCTCGTCCACCAACACAATGTTTTCCCTCTTAGTACTAACTTCCCGATTTTCCCTGAGGTGCCCCACAATAACTCCTGAGATAAGAGTACAATCATATGTCTTAGAATAACCCTGCTCCAAAGCTCTAATCAATGCAAGTTCTAAGTTTGAAAGTGAGTTAAAAAAAGTGGGGAACAATTTTTTGAGCTTACCCATGAGTGTATGGATATTAGCGGGTGGGGCTAAAATCCATGGTTGAACCATGTCCAAAGATTCCTCTCTGGCCGAAGTACTACCAACCTTTTGAGCCTTATATGAAGGGAAGGTATTTCATAGGTGTCGAGTCTAACCACAAGAGAAGCATATGAATGGAGTTCTCCAATAATCCAGTTGCTGTTTAATAACCCTGTCGCCCCACAAGATGGTAATGGAATCTGTAAGTCCCCGCACAACATAAATCTCTGTTAGAATCTAGGACATTCTCTTATCTTCATGGAAAATATATTTATCATCGAAGAAGATGAAGTTTGCAATCCTATTAGCCATATTAATGAACACCTCTCACGACCAAAGCTCTAAGGGAAAACCCTTTAAAAGTACCCAGAAGTGGTTTCTCCGTAGGGTTTCTGTCACAGGGTTGAAGTCAAAGTTCCATCGCTTCAAGAAAAGGGACCCCTGTCCAATGAACAACTGTCGCTCAAGCATCCAGTTTAAGTGTTCCTCATTAAGGAAGTGGAAAACCACTTAGTTATTCACCAGCATATGGACCCGCGGGCAATAGGTCAGTATGGGATTCCAATGTTCAATGAACCAAGAAAGTAAAGTCAGTCTACTGATGTTCACAAGACAAATTTTTCCAAATAAGGCTTAGGAAGACAGGATCATAACCCTCTCTAGCTGGACATACTTACCTAGGGTTAGGTTCAGTTCCTCACTGCGATTCTTTAGTGCTTTCTGAGCCTTGTGTTTTACGGCCTTCTAACCACCGCTTCTGGATAATCCGTCACCATGCATAGGACCAGTAGTAGGAGCATAGTCCTCAGATAAATGGCCATTTTCATCAACTGAAATATATTCCTTTGATGACGATTCACATAATAGAGGGTCTTCTATCAATGAGGATAATACATTAATGCAGTTTCATTGTGTATCCCCATGAGCCTCGGAACGAACATCACATGCAGATGCCATGTGACTACAGTCTCAAAATACGTCAAAACACCAACCAAAAGTTCGGATATTTGCCCAGGGATACGGGATAAATGGTGGGACCCTCTTTGAAAATGAGAAATGACACCGCCAGTATAATCCTGGATGAGGGTTTGTGGTAATAAATTAATACCCTGGCCAGAGACCGAGCAAAACCCCCAAAAAAAGAAACGCAAAATGACAACCCAGTAAGACAAAAAAAATCTAATCAACAAAATAGACATGGATACCACAAAAAACTGAGTAGAAACCTGTCATGTTCTTCGTTTGCACAGGGAACCCTAACAACCGCCATGAAACACTACCATGAGATATCCATGAAACCCTAACCCCCACATCCCTCTTTTTTTTTATGGTGTGGCTGCTGGGATAATGTAGTTATGAACATGTAAAATAGTTGATACAAAACATAAAATAGGTTGGTGTCTTATGTTAAAATATAATAAATGTGATAAAATCTATATATAATTTTTGTTTTAATTTTAATAATCAGTGTTTGGTTTTAAAGATGACAAGAGAGTGGGATTTGATCTACTTATATGTGTATGGGGAGTGAAACACAATCCTCACACATCTAAACAGAACATCTGAGTGCCCCCATGGAAACCTTAAGGGAAAAAATCCCTCATGGAAATGAATACTGGTCATCGGTGAAAAAATCCTCATAAAGACATATTAGATCTCACCAAGTATATTTTTTAATAAATTGTTGTAACAAACATAATAAGACGTAATAACTAAAACACAGATTGAAATCCTGAGTTCTTTTGAACCTTTTCAATTTGACATTTTTCTTCATTCCTTTCCTAATGCTCCCAACACTTTGATATTTTTATCCGGAGGGGGTCTAGGTTATGTTGGGGTCGAGGACACCTAAGAAGTGTCTATGATAGAAGAAGGGTGATGATGAATTGGGTGGGGGGGCAGTGGGGAGGACCATATCTCAAATGCCAATATGAGTCACCATCCTTTGAAGAAGTTGCTTAACAGATTCAATCAGAAGAGTAATCTCCATATTCATGCTAAGTTGAACACCCATGAAAGCATCAACCTCATTTTGCAAGTTTCTTAGGGATACAACATGTCTTGTAGTATTAATTGCACAAGTGTCTCTTGTAAAAATCATATCCCAAATTCTATTTTCCAATTCTTCTCACCATCAATCCAATTTGATGTAGGTGTTAATAACACCATAGTGAGCCTATCCCACATCCTTAATGCAATACTTAACCCCTTACTTTAAATATTTAATATCATAAGCAAGACACTTACCACATGAACGATGAGTCATTTATCACCAATCATTATCTTCAACTAAAGGATTGACCTTGGCTCACCGCTAGGAATAGAAGACTTGAAAACCAACCCTAGAAACCAAATCACCGTGAACCACAAATCCCAAACTAGGATCTCTAGGTGGGAATGAAAATGAATTGATAGAATAACCAATAGAAACTGACACCCAAAGCCACATAAATGACACAATGATCAAGAGAAGATAAGAATGGGATAAAATCAGAGCCCAGAAAGAAGAAATCCCATGGTAGCTCCAAGGTTCTCAACAATTGGAAGAATGTTCAAGTTGAATATAGCTTGAAACTTTATGGAAGGATTAGGAAATTTTCTATACCTCGATCCCTCAACCCACATTTATTCACCATCTTGAATGACCTACAATACATATTAACTCACCTACAATTGAGGGTGGAAATTATAGTCCCACATTGTCGATCTAATAATATCATGAGGGAGAGCCTTACCTTGAAACCATAAGATACTCCCATTTAAACAAAAGCCTTAATTTTTAAGAGGGGGATGTGGAATGATGTCCCCCTATTTATTAAACACTGGCCAAATTTCAACTTCATGTAAAGGAAAAAATTCCAGGCCTTGATGGGTGGTCTGTGGAGTTTTTCATTAATTTATTTGATCTAGTGGGGAAATATCTGTTGGAGGTTGTTGAATTTTCTATATCACAAGGTTATGTTTTAAGGGCCTTAAATTCAACTTTTATCACTCTTATTGCTAAGTGTGATAAGCCCCTTTATTTTATGGATTTTAGACCTATTTCTCTATGTAACCTTGTATACAAGATCATTCCAAAAAAAATCTCTAATAGACTTAGACCAAATATGGCAGAGGTGGTTTCTAAGGAATAACTTGGTTTTTTAGATAATAAGAAAATCCTAGATGCCATTGGAGTGAAACAAGAATTCCTTCACTCTATAAAAATAAAAACATTAAATGCTTTGATATTGAAGATGGATTTAAAAAAATCTTATGGAAAGGTTAATTGGGGCTTCTTAAGACGAGTCATTCTATAGATTGGCCGCCCCTTGGAAGTCACAAATTGGATCATGGCCCATGTTTCCTCAACTTGTTTTGTTGTTTTGGTTAATGGAACCCCTTCCAATTTTTTTAAGAGTTCTATAGGTTTAAGACAAGGATTCCCTCTGTTACCTATAGTTTTTTCTGTTGGTCATTGAAGGTCTTAGCATAATGATTGGCGACTCAAAAAGGAGTGGTAGGTTATCGAGAATCAAATTCTCTTCTGCACTACAAATCACACATCTATTATCTGTTGATGATGTTGTGTTCTTCATAAAATGTACTATGGATGAACGGGGAAAATTTTATGAAATTATATCCTTGTTTGTGCTTCTTCAGGTATGGATATTAGCCAGACCAAATCTAGTTTTTATAAGAATGAAGTTGAAGATGACTTGTTAACTCAAATAACAATATTATTCCCCTATAAAGTTGAACAAATTGAGGTTGGGTTCAAATATCTGGGTTATTTGCCGATGCCAAATAACTACAGGACTATAGAATGGTTATGGCTGGTGAAAAATATTGATAAGATATTAAACAATTGGTCTTTCAGGTATTTGTCTTTGGGTGGTAGGCTAACACTTGTTAGATCAGTCTTGAAATTCCTGTATACTGGTTTTCCTTGGTTAAAATTCCATTGTCCATTTTAAATATGGTAAGAAAAAGAATTTTTCATTTCCTATGGCCAGGTGCTGGTAATGGTAATAAAATTAATTTGGTGAGATGGGAAAGATTTGCTCATCTAAAAGCTTTAGGTGGCCGGGACATTAAAAATTTAAGATGTTTTAATTTGTCTCTTTGTATGAAAAGTATTTGGCATGGGATTTTTGATAAGGAATTGTGGAGCAAAGTTTTGAATGCTAAATATACGAAGAGAAGATATGTACTATAATGGTTAATGAAATATGTGAAATCTATTGCTAGAGTATCAATCATACAAAACAATTTACTTTGTGTTTTTCATTGGATCAATAGGCGGATTACTTGGAAATTTGGAAATGGGTTTAGTATTCTTGTGGGAGTTGATACCTTTATAGTTGGGGAAGAGAATTACTTATGAGAAGACCAACTTGGATGAGATATTCAGGTGCATATTGGTTTCAAGCAGAGGATATGGGGTTATAAGGTAATTGGGTTGTTAAATGGACCGCATACATAAATTCCTTAAACAAAACAAGCATCAGAATCATTGACAAGGAGGACACTTTGGTATGGAGATGGATTAAATCTATAGGTTAGGTTAATGCAAGGACTTCCTATGATGATATTATTTCAGAATACTCTACATTTGAATGCAAATGGCGGTTTTATAAGTTGTGGAAGTGGCACATTCCCTTAAAATTTAAATGTTTATTTTTGGTTATGTCTAGAAAATTTCTCATTGGAATGGGATAACTTGGTTAGAAGAGGGTGTATTGGACCAGGGCAATGTATTTTATGTAAAAACGATGGTTAATATTCCACTCATCTCTTTGTACATTGCCACTTCAGCAAGCTGGTCTAGAAAGAGGTGTGTGCCTACTTGGAACTTATCTAGAGATGGGGATCTCTTAGCATCGAATAAAATTTCAACATTTAAATATAGGTAGTTACAATGCAGACATGTAGAAGAATGGATTACAAGACTGTGGATAAACCGAAGAAGATTAAACAATGTCCTACTCCATACATTTAGTATTGTTTTTCCATTGGATTTTTTGATGGGGATGTACTCTTTGGATCCTTTGGGTGGGATGTTTATTTGAATCAATACAAATCATTACTTTCATCTTCGGTTGGGTTATGGATTTGGAACAAATTCCATAGCAGAGCAGGTGGCACTGTGGTGTCTTCTCCAATTTTCAATGATAAATGACATTTCTTCTATTCAAGTGTTTGGAGATTCATAGGTCATAGTACAATGGGATAATGGTCATTGATACCTGCAGGTTCTATGCTTGGATTCTAGATGTCAAAGAATTCAAAATATAATTTTTAACTTCCCCAACATATCTATTTCTCACATCTACAAATATTTCAATTTAGAGGTAGATCACCTTTCAAAGCTTGCTGTGGATTCTCCTGAAGGAAATCTATTCTTCAAAGAGTTTATTAAAGATGTTTTGGTCTCTAAGGGCTCTATAGATTTTCTTTTGTAGCCTGTTACTGATTCTATAGTTGGGCTGTTGCATTTGACTAGTTGTAGTCAACACTTTTTGATAGGATTGTTTGATGTCTATTAGTTGTGGGTTGGTTAGCTGGTCAAAGTTTTTTTTTATCAAATATGATGTTGTGGAGGGAAATTTTGTGAGTTGCTTGATAGTATGATCTTATTTCTGGACTGTTCTAGTTTGAATGGAAAATTTTGTTATGACTGTATAATGCCCTATACAAATGTAAAAAGTTGTATAGATTTTATTTTCTTTGATTCCAAGGAATATCAATAAATAGTTATTTATTTATTTATAATGTAAAAAAATTCTAATCCATGGAATTCACACAAGCCATTAACAATATCCAACTACTTTGTAAACCTTCCATGATATGAAACATAAGAATTACATCATATAGAATAAACATGATGGAAATAATAAACTTGAAAATGACATAACCTGTATAGAGCCTTGACATGCTGATAATAAAAGTTTCCACTTTGTTTATATATACATCAAAAGGAGTGGGAAAGAGGGGAAATATTCACTACAATATTTTGGGTGATTTTCTACCCAAAAAGCGTCCAAGACATATCTTTACTGCAATGTTCATTGCACGAGACAACACAAGATTTATAAAAATATCCATATAAACTCCTAGGAAAATGTGTCCACATAAACATCTAAATTTTTACATAAATGTATTTATTGGAAAAATAAAGTAGTACTTTTCCTAAAGACATAATTACAAAGTCTTATTAGATACTAAATAAAGGAGTAGTCAAATATTCTACATTTTAAACCTTTTTTCGGTTATTTTTTACGGTTTGTTTTGTTTGGACTCTGGTTGGAAATCTTAAAAATAATCTTAGAGTCACATATATTACTTATGGAAATTGCATAATGTAAGTGCCATAGGTGTATTTGAGGGTGTTGATGTCAGATTTTTAAGTGCAATAACATTAAGGATCATTGAAAGATAAACAAGCACATCATAGATAATAATACACAATAATTTATCTTGGGAAAACCCTCTTGGGGCATAAAAAGCCAACAAAATTCTTCTATATAGATTTGACATAATGTACAATAGTAGATAATCCTCTAGTCTTCTTCTGTTCCATTCTAATCCAATCTATAACTGAAAGTCCTTTTAAATACTTATTCTGGATAATTTATCCCCACAGACCCCTATCTGTAAGACCTGTACAAAAAGTTTTTATATGTAAGGATGAGTATACCCAGTAAATATTTCATATACCCCAACCTCCACATATCTTAGGAGTTTCAAGTCGCTCCCAGGACGCCAATTGGTAACCTCGCTTATCCTTCGACGAATTCCATAGGAAGTGAAATAGTAGTTGTCTAATTCAATTTAGTATGGAGTGAGGAACCTTTGCTAATGAAAGCAAATAAATAGGCATATTGGAGAGCACAAAACTCAAGAGAGTAAAGTGACCTCCCAACGATAGTTTCCTGAAAGACCATGAAGATATCTTGCTCTCTAATTTTTTAATGAGCCAATACCAATCTGAGATCAGATAATCATTTGGCTTGATAAAATAGCCAAGATAATAAAGTCTCTGGTTAAGGTATTGTACCTTCAGTGGGAAAACATCTCTAAGTTGAGCATGTAAATCCTCCTCATTATAGATAGAGTAAAATAATGATTTTGGTAAACTAATAATCATACCAGTCGCCAGGAAGAAACATTCCAATATAAACTTGAAATGCAACCATTCTCTTATACATCCAATTCCAAACAATAGAACACCATCGACAAATAATAAGTGGGTAACATATTGATGAGGCGAGACTCTAATACCTTGTATCTTACCATTTTCATGAGCTTGTGAAATCAATCTGCTTAGTCCCTCGATCACTAATAGGAATAATAGCGGGGAAAGTGGTCACTCGTGATGAAGTTCCCACGATCTCTTGAAAAACTAGGTGGGACTGTTGTTTAGTAAAAGTGCAAATTCTTTCGATGTCACACAACCCATTATCCATTGGGTCACCGAGTAATCTAGCCCAATGTTGAGCAGAAAGAGTCTGAGAAATGACCAATCTACCAAATCGTAGGCCTTTATCAGATATAGTTTAAGGACCATTGAGTTTTTTCATCTGATCTTTGCAGAGTGAATGGTTTCCTGAGCAACCCCTATGGCATACAAAAATTAGCTGCTAATGCATAAAGTCAAAATGTTCTTTTGAGATCCCTTTTGATAACCCTGAATTCATTCTATTGGAAATCGTCTTAGAAATGATCTTATATATCAGGTTACTAAGTGAAATCGGACAATAATCATGAAAAGTGGAGGGGTTTGAATTGTTTGGTATTAAAGGAAAGAAAGTGGCATTAACCCCTCTGGAAACCCTGCCACTGCGCCGAGCATCTTCTACCAGTCAAACAAGTTCAGGACCAAATAAATAAAAAAAATTGAAAGAATAATTCACATGTCTAGCCGTATGGTCCTAGACTCTTATCTTTATCCATACAGTTTAGTATATCCTCGACCTCCGAAATGGTCACAGGATGACCAATATGATTGCAGTCTTCCATGCCGAAAATCTAAGGCATTACCTGTAACACCTTAATCTGTGCATCCAGATTGAAATCCTGATACTTTGGAAATAAATCTAAGAAATAACTAGTGGCAGTCGAGGCTAACTCAGCTTGTGATGAGACTCAGATTCCAGGACTGACCTAAATATCCTAGATCACCTTTTTTTTTCTCTTTGTGCTATGAAAGAGTGAAAGAATTTAGTGTTTTGGTCACCACTCTTTAACCATAATTCCCTGCTCTTTAGTCGCCAAATTTCTTCTTCCCTCTGAAGAAGTAGATATTCCTCCTCTTCCAAGAGATTTAAGGCATCCACATGTGAGCTTGAAATCGAGATATCATATGGCTCAGAGTATGTTAACTTTAATTCCTCTTCTACTCTGCGCATATCGAAATGAAGTGCTAATTTTTTTTATCTTTGATACTAGGATAAATCATCGTTTTTAGCTCTCGAAGAAACAATGGAAGTATGGACATATCCAAACCAGTCATAGAAGATGAGAAGGAAATCCACTCATCTCTAACCAATCACACAAATACTTAATCTTTAGACCAAATCATACAGTACTTGAACGTGAAGTATGTTGAAGAAATTCTACTCTCCACCTTGAATATGACTGGCATATGATAAAAAATATGAACTGGTTCAATCCAGGACTTACACCTTCCCAATATCACATAAATAGACTCATTTAGGAGGACCCTATCAAGTCTCTTTTTAATTGCATCTTCTCCCTTTCTACCGTTTCTCCAAGTCGACATGTAAGGGAAAGGATCCACATCAATTAGGTGAAGGGAAATTAAAAGTGATTTGAAACTATCACTAGTGGACTCAATATGTCCCTTTGATCCCCAAGAATCACAGGCAACAATAGTGAATTTTAGGTCCCCCACTAGTATCAGGGAATCCAGATTGAGTAAACCACAATCACTGAGATCCGACCAATAATGTTGTTTATCCACTAAAGGACCATAAACATATATACAACTGAATAGTCCTGGAGATATCCCGATAGCATCCATACAATAAGACCCCCCCCCACTCTATAAGGGTGAAGCTGGAAAATAGTTGGATTCCAAACCAAAATTAATCCCGTAGATCAACCTTCAGCATCAAAAGAATTACATTCCAAACCAGGGAAAAAATGCCAGGAAAATTCCCTAGCAGTAACACCATCCACCATCCTCTTCTGAAAGAACACAATATCCAGGCGAATCAAAGACAATAACCTACGGAGGGATAATATCTTCGGGGCACCCCCAACCCCATGCACATTAAGGGTCAGAAGAATCATCGAGTCAACACTGGAGAGTCCTGTGATGCTCTAAGAGGCCTAGAGATTTATGACATAGGAGACTATGAATAACAATCAATTCCAGTAGAGGAGGAAGGACTAGTGTCTAAAAAACCCAAACTGGCTGTATTCCCATAAGAATTTTAGGCGAGCTCCTTATGTCGAGGTCTACAATTTTTATTTCTAACCATCACAATGGGATAGCTTGTACGACTTAACACCGGGTCAACTGGGTCAATACTGTAAATAGGGAGTGGTTCTCGATATAAGCTACTCACATTCACCAGACATGAGAACATGTCCTCTCTCTGAAATTGTCCCACTAATTCCAAATCAATGATGGCCCCCAAAGAATATATAGTAACTCTCTCATCACCTAGTAACTGGGAGTCAGAACCCAGTATAGGCTCCCCCAAAATAATATCCCTATTTTCATTCTTGTCCACCAACATAATGTTTTCCCCCTCAGTACTAACTTACCGATTTTGCACCAGCCTCCCCACAACAACTCCTAGGATAAGAGTACAATCATATTTCTTAGAATAAACCTTCTCCAAATCTCTAATCAATGCAAGTTATAAGTTTGAAAGTGAGTTAAAAAAAGTGGGGAACAATGTTTTGAGCTTATCCATGAGTGTATGAATATTAGAGGGTGGGGCTAAAAGCCATGGTTGAACCATGTCCAAATATTCCTCTCTGGCCGAAGTACTACCAACCTTCTGAGACTTATATGAAGGGAAGTTATTTCACAGGTGTCCAACCTCACCACAAGAGAATAATATGAATGGAGTTCACCAATAATCCAGTTGTTGTTTAATAACACTGTCTCCCCAGCAGATGGTAATGGAATCTAGAAGTCCCCACTCCACATCAATCTCTGTTAGAATCCATCACATTCTCTTATATTCATGGAAAATAGATTTATCATCGAATAATATGAAGTTTCTAATCCTATTAGCCATATTAATGAACACCTCTAACAACCAAAGCTCTAAGGGAAAACCCTTTAGAAGTACCCAGAAGTGGTTTCTCCGTAGAGTTTCCGTCATAGCTTTGAAGTTGGAGTGCCATCGCTTCAAGAAAAGGGACCCCTGACCAATGACCCACTGACGCTCAAGTATATGGTTTAAGTGTTTCTCATTAAGGAAGTGGAAAAACACCTAGTTATTATTCACCAGCATATGGACCTGCGAGCAGTAGGTTTGTAGGGGATTCCAATGTTCAGTTACCCACGAAAGTAAATTTGGTCTACTGATGTTCACGAGACAAAGTTTTCCAACTAAGGCTTGGGAAGACAGGCTCATAACCCTCCCCAACTAGACATCCTTACCTAGGGTTAGGTTTAGTTCCTCACTATGAGTCTTTAGTTCTTTATGAGCCTTGTTTTTTCCGGCCTTCTAACCACCGTTTTTGGATAATCCAGCACCATGCATATGAACGGTAGTAGGAGCATAGTCCTCAGATAAATGTCCATTTTCATTAACTAAAATATATTCCTCTAATGATGAGTCACATAATAGAGGGTCTTGTATGAATGAGGAGAATGCATTAATGCAGTTCTGTTGTGTATCCCCAGGATCCTCAGAATGAACATCACATGCATATGCCATGTGACTACTGTCAGAATACTGCACAAAATACATTGAAACACCCACCGAAAGTTTGGAAAGTTTCCGAGGGATACGGGAAAAATTGTGGGACCCTCTATGAAAGCGAGAAATGGCACCGCCAGTATAATATTGGATGAGGGTTTGTGATAATAACTTAATACCCTGACCAAAGACCAAGCAAAAACTAAAAAAAAAAAGAAAAGCAAAATGACAACCAAGTAAGACCAAAAACAATCTAATCAACAAAATAGACATGTATACCACAAAAAATTGAGTAGAATCCTGTCATGTTCTTCATTCGCATAGGGAACCCTAACAACCGCCATGAAACGCTGCCATGAGAGCTCCATGAAACCCTAACCCCCACATCCCTTTTTTTTATGTTGTGGCTACTGGGAGAAAGGAGTTATGAACATGTCAAGTAGTTGATACAAAACATAAAATAGGTTGGTGTCTTATGTTAAAATATAATATATGTGATAAAATATATTTGTAATTTTTGTTGTAATTTTAATAGTTAGTGTTTGGTTTTAAAGATGACAAGAGAGTGGTATTTTATCTAATTATATGTGTATGGGGAGTGCAATGCAAGACTCACACATTTAAACACAACCTCTGAGTGCCCCCATGGAAACCTTAAGGGAAAAAATCCCTCATGGAAATGAACACTGGTCACCGGTGAAAAAATCCTCATAGACATATTAGAGCTCACCAAGTATATTGTTTAATAAACCGTTGTAACAAACATACTAAGACATAATAACTAAAACAAAGATTGAAATCCCGAGTTCTTTTGAATCTTTTCAATTTGACATTTTTCTTCATTCCTTTCCTAATGCTCCCAACACTTTGATATTTTTATCCGGAGGGGATCCAGGTTGTGTTGGGGTCGAGGACGCCCATGAAGTGTCTATGATAGAAGAAGAGTGATGCTGAATTGGGTGGGGGTGCGATGGGGAGGACCATATCTCAAATGCCAATATGAGTCACCATCCTTTGAAGAAGTTGCTTAACAGATTCAACCAGAAGAGTAATCT
Organism: Larix kaempferi; assembly: GCA_027924585.1. Taxonomy (NCBI): domain Eukaryota; kingdom Viridiplantae; phylum Streptophyta; class Pinopsida; order Pinales; family Pinaceae; genus Larix; species Larix kaempferi. Next base: position 6,530,482 of record BSBM01001754.1, read on the forward strand.
CCATATTCATGCTAAGTTGAACACCCACGAAAGAATCAACCTCATTTTGCAAGTTCCTTAGGGCTACAACATGTCTTGTAGTATCAATTGCATAAGTGTCTCTTGGAAAAAAGCATATCCCAATTTTTCTTTTCCAATTCTTCTCACCATCAATCCAATTTGATGTAGGTGTTAATAACACCATAGTGAGCCTCTCCCACCTCCTTAATGAAATACTTAACTCATTTCTTTAAATATTTAATATCATAAGCAAGACACTTACCACATGAATGGTGAGTCATTTATAACCAATCGTTATCTTCAACTAAAGTATTTACCTTGGCTCACCACTAGGAATAGAAGACTCTAGAACCAACCCTAGAAACTGAATCACTATGAACCACAAATCCCAAACTAGGACCTCTAGGTGGGAATGAAAACGAATTTGTATAATAACCAATAGAACCTGACACCCAAAGCCACATAAGTGACACACTGATCAAGAGAAGATAATAATGGGATAAAATCAGAGGTCAAAAAGAAGAAATCCCATGGTAGCTCCAAGGTGCTCAACAATTGGAAGAATGCTTAAGTTGAATATAGCTTGAAATTTTATGGAGGGATTAGGAATTTTTCTATACCTCAATCCCTCAACCTGTAAGTGAGGGTGGAAATTATAGTCCCAAATTGTCGATCTAATAACATCATGAGGGAGAGCCTTAGCTTGCAACCACAACATACTCCCATTTAAAAAAAGGCCTTAATTTTTAAGAGGGGGATGTGGAATTATGCCGCCCTATTTATTAAACACTGGCCAAATTTCAAATTCATTCCAAGGACAAAATTCTAGGCCTTGATGGGTGGCCTGTGGAGTTTTTCATTAATTTATTTGATCTATTGGGGAAAGATCTGCTGGAGGTTCTTGAATTCTCTAGATCACAGGGTTATGTTTTAAGGCCCTTAAATTCAACTTTTACCAGTCTTATTCCTAATTGTGATAAGTCCCTTTCTTTTAAGGATTTTAGACCTATTTCTCTATGTAACCTTGTATACAAGATCATTACAAAAAAAATCTAATAGACTTAGACCAAATATGGCATAGGTGGTTTCTAAGGAACAACTTGGTTTTTTAGATAATAAGCAAATCCTAGATGCCATTGGAGTGACACAAGAATGCATTCACTCTATAAAATTAAAAGAAATTAAATGCTTTGATGTTGAAGATGGATTTAACAAAATCTTATGGCAAGGTTAATTGGTGCTTCATAAGACTAGTCATACTCTTTTTTGGCCTGGCCTTGGAAGTAAAAAATTGGATCATGGCCCATGTTTCCTCAACTTGTTTTGTTGTTTTGGTTAATGGAACCCCTTCCATTTTTTTTAAGAGTTCTATAGGTTTAAGACAAGGATTCCCCCAGTTACCTATAATTTTTCTACTGCTCATTGAAGGTCTTAGCATAATGATTGGTGACTCAAAGAGGAATGGTAGATTATCAGGAATCAAATTCTCTTTTGCACTGCAAATCACACCTATTTTCTATTGATTATGTTGAGTTCTTCAGAAAAGGTACTATGGATGAATGGGGCACCTTTTATGAAATTATCTCCTTATTTCTTTCTTCTTCATGTATGGTTATTAGCCAGATCAAATCTAGTTTTTATAGGAATGAAGTTGAAGATAACACATTAACTCAAATCAATGCATTCTTCCCATATAAAGTTGGACAAATTGAGGTTGGGTTCAAATATAAGGGTTATTTGCTGAATCCCAATAACTATAGGACTATAAACTGGTTATGGTTGGTGAAAAATATTGATAAGAGATTAAGCAATTGGTCTTTTAGGTATTTGTCTTTGGGTGGTAGGCTAACACTCGTTAGATCAGTCTTGATGGGAATTCCTATATACTGGTTATCCTTGGTTAAAATTCCACTATCCATTTTAAATATGGTAAGACAGAGAAATTTTCATTTCCTATGGCTAGGAGTTGGTAATGGTAATAAAATTCATTTGTTGAGATGGGAAAGACTTGCTCAGCGAAAAGATTCAAGTGGCCGAGACATTAAAAATTTAAGATGTTTTAATTTGTCTCTTTGTATTAAAAGTCTTTGGCATGGGATTTTTGATAAGGAATTGTGGAGCAAAGTTTTGAATGATAAATATTTGAAGAGAAGATCTGTACTATAGTGGTTAAGTAAATTTGTGAAATCTATTGCTAGAGTATCAATCATATGGAACAATTTACTTTGTGTTTTTCATTGGATCAACAGGTGGATTACTTTGAAATGGGTTTAGTATTCTTGTGGGTGTTGATCCCTTGATAGGTGGGGAAGAGCATTACCTATTAGAAGACCAGCTTGGATGAGATCTTCAGGCGCATATTGGTTTCAAGCAGAGGATATGGGGTTATAAGGTGACTGGGTTTTTAAAAGGACTGCATACATAAATTCATTAAACAAAACAAGCATCAGACTCATTGACAAGGAGGACACTATGGTAAAGAGATGGAATAAATCTATAGGTTAGGTTAATGAAAGGATTACCTATGATGCTATTATTTCAGAATACTCTACATCCGAATGCAAATGGTGGTTTTATAAGTTGTGGAAGTGGCACATTCCCTTAAAATTTAAATATTTCTTTTTGGTTATGTCTAGAAAATTGCTTATTGGAACAGGATAACTTGGTTAGAAGAGGGTGGATTGGACTAGGGCATTGTATTTTATTTAAAAAAGATGGTGAATATGTGTTGTGGCCACAATAGATCCCATGATTCATCCTGATCACGGAAGCTCCATTGATGTAAGTATAAAGGAATTTGGGTAAGTTTTTAATTTTTGGTTTTCTATTTGCATCATACCCTTTGTTTAGCTTGCTCAGTTGTCTTTATGATTTCCCTTCAAAATTTCTAAGTTTCTAGTTGTTTTCTTGATTTACAGAAAACATTAGGTTTTTTCCTACAATAATTTTCTTATTGCGAATCCCGAAATCCCGCAACCCGCAATCGTGGATTGCGGGAATCATTTCTTTTTCTTTCGGCATTTTGTCAACTCGAAACTCGCAACGCGAAATTGAGGGTTGCAGGAAGACTGTGTAAGTATTGCATGAACGTCGATCCCGAAACCTAAAATCCTGAAATTTCAGATTTCGGGTTGTGGAAATTAGTTACGTTAATAAAATGTGTTGCGTTTTTTCCGAAAAACCCGCAACCAACAAATTGTGGGGTGTAGGTTGCAGAAAGAGTTGTTTGATTTTGACGTTTGTCTTCGTTCACGAAACCCTCACCCCGCATTTTTTGGATTGCAGATTTCGAGAACTGGTTCTCTTATTTGCTAGAGTTTGGAAATCCCGAAACCCACAACCCGCTTTTTCGGATTGCGCATTTCGGGAACGTTGAATATTTTTTGTGAATAAATCACCAAGATTTGATCCCGCGTCTTGCATCATGTAATCTTAGTCGTCGATTTGTTTGATCTGATGGATGAAATTCAATGTCTCGTTTACATTGTTCTTTTGATAAGGTGTCTGATTGCCATTATTACCTCATGATCACCTTTGAAGAGATGATTCCCTGATTAGGTTCGCTTGTAATAATGATGCTCAGATGCGACTTCAATCATGTATGATTATGTTAAAATCGTACTATGACATTATCCAACTTGGAGTAACACAGGCTGCGACGTCATTTCGTTGCAATTTAAATGATTGCAATTCCAAATTTCAATGATTTTAATCACAGCAATTCATCATTTTCAATCATTATGATTCTCTTTAACTCTTTTTAAATTAGGTTACAAGTATGAAGCATTCAATTCGTCATCTATATTCCTTAAGAAAGGTTTCATATTTTTAGAAGCTTTCTTTATTATGATCTGGTGTGCAAACATGTAGACAGGTTATGAATCCTTTGATCAATGTCATATGCACGGAGAATTGCAGCCTTTGGTCTTTCAAGAACTTATATCACCATCTTTTGATGCAGCTGTTTCTGATACTAGCAGTGATAGCGAAGGAGGAAGTTTTTGAAATTTTTCCCATTTGCATACCACCCTTCTAGAAGAATGATTAGAAAATAAAAACACAGCCATGTGATCAAGACAATTCCATTATTCACAACTTTATAATCAATGAGGAACCTGCTACTCCACCAAGTCCTATGAAGCAAGACCCGTTGACTGATTTTTCTATTTTGGAGAATGTCATGGATCGGCAGGAAGATTCCATAATGGTTCAACAGGAGGATTTGCTGGACCATCTATTGCCTGTTGTCATCAGCTAGTGGGTCATTCTTGGATTCCACAAATTTTGTTACAGGATTTCCCCAAAGTTAGAAAATGACACTTAGCTCAAATTTTGTTGCAAGACCCGAGGGAATTATTTGAGTTAATATTGTTCAAATCATAGTGGCGGGATTTTCTGGATTGATAGTCAGATCAAATTTTGTAATCCCTATCCTTTGGGAATTTCTATTTTTTGTACTCTGTTGTAATTTTCTATTTAAAGAGGGATGCTTCTCGATGCTAGGGGTTGATAATTTCTGAGTTAGAAATCAGTAGGAGACGACTGGAGATACTTTGTCTTAGCAAAGCTTTGTAATTTTGTTTACAGACTTCGTTTATACAATAAAGTAATCCCTTTGAATCATCTCTTGTTTATTGTTCAAATTTCTTTGACATTGCCTGATTTCTCATTTTGAATTGTCATTTACAGTGTATGATATATTTTGTATGTATGAATTAATGCTTAGATCTATTGTATTGATTTCTCTTATGGTTGATCTATGTATAAAATATCTTGTTAAATTTCTTTAATTAAGATTTTTTCTTTATCGATTTCTGCAAATGATTCATATTCTATTTAATCAATGTTAATTTTTCAATTAACACAGTGATTATAGGTTGATCTTGAATAGGTTTATTTACTTGAATTGTTTTCTTTTAATTTTTATTAATGGATTATGATCTAAGTGAATAGGTGAATGCATCCTTTTAACATTTCTGTTGAAGTTGATAAACCCACTTATTCTTTTCACCTCAAGATTGATCTGCACAACAACAAAGTCTTCCTTGGAATAGAATCTAACTTAGATTAGGTTCTCTTCTTAAGTAGATTAAGTTAGAACAGACTTAGTTTTAAGCTTCTGTTTTCCATATTGAATTTTGATCAATTGATCAAACACATCAACTCATAGAGTGCCAGTGGAGGTTGAATATCCATGGGAGAATTCCATACCAAACAGGATGGGGATAGAACTTCCCTTGCGTAGGGTCTTTCGAATCCTTTCAGTCTATGTTTTCACCCTCTGTTGGGAGCCTTGGACCCATTCTAGCACCTTGAAATTACCCTACACAACCGAGGCCTCAACAAATGGTGCTAGAATGAGGGCCAGCGGTAAGCTATGCCTATACAAAATACTTAGAAACCTCCTCCAACAAGAATACCGATTGTCACCCATAGCCACACTCAAGCATCTACCTCTGTGGAACATCTGGTGCAACACCCTAACACTATCCCTGCTACCCCTACAGCTCATCGAGATCCTAGAATAGGGTATATTATCATCATATCACCCACTAGAGGACCTATATTACTCGAATAAATACTCAAAAGGTCTAATGATAGTAACACTAGACTACAACATAGGCTCTTCGTAGAGAGAAACCCGGGGTTAGTAGCAATTCATCGAGAAAACACCAACCCGTAGGCGAGCACTCAAGATAATCAAGATAATCAAAATTCTGCTGAGCAAAATATTGAATGAACAACATAACCAAATAGTTCATTAAACCAAAAGCAGCTCCCTGAATTTGATCTTGATTTATTATTCACTGAAATGCCATCAACTTCACAAGTAATTCGTTCAGGTGGCCACCACCCTCCCCCCCTTCATCTTCATCCTCCTCGTCCGAAGGTGAAAACTCTTCTGACTCTTCATCTGAGGAAGAAGAAGAAAGACCCATGGCTGGAGAAGGCCAGAATAGACCTTGGCTTGACCAAGATGTTGTAAGGATACTTGGAGACCAACATAGATTACCTAAGAACCCAGAAAAATGGCTTCCTAAATATAACCTAGATGACAAGTCACCGGCACTTGATCATATAAAAACTTTCATGCAAGCCATTAGGCTTAGGAATGTTATTCATGAGGATGTACTGTGAAGACTCTTCCCTTACACATTTGAGGGCAAAGCATCTACATGGTATTTTTCCTTGGAAGCCAGGTCTATAACATCATGGGATGATTTTGAAAAGTTATTCATCCAAAAGTTTGGGGACGACAAAACACCACAGGATTTAGTTTTGGAATTATCTTACATAAAGATGAAAGGTAAGGAAAGGATTAAAGATTACGATCAAAGATTCACTTACCTTAAGAACATAATCCCTGCTCCTATTCTCCCAACAGAGGAGCTTTTGGTTGCCTTTTATGAAAAGGGTCTTTCTCCTCCCATTGCGATGTGGGTAAAGAGGGCCCACAAAAGCAACTTATATGAAGCCTATGTTGAGGCTATTCAAGTTGAAAAGGATATTTATTGTCTCAAGGATGGCATTGATGCAGCAGAAGAACAACCCTCTACTTCCACATCTAGGAATAAAACTGACATTGTGCCCAGGGCTTCTACCCAAAACAAGGATCCGTTTGACATGATTGATAGAAAGAAATTTCTTTAGAAAATGTTGAATGAGATGGTCGATCTGAAAAGAAACAACAACGAGAATCAAAACCACAACAGAGGTTTTGTAAGGCCCCCTTTTAGGAGACCTTATCAGCCCCCTAAGAATCCACCATCTCCTGATCCTACTGAGGGCCTTACAAATGAAGAAATCTATTCCATTTTTAGAGCCTTGGCAATAGAATTCCAGACTACTCCTGAACCCTCCAATGATCAGGAAAACCACGATTCACAATCACCTGAAGAGAACGAAGAACAAGAGGACCTATAGGTAAACACCATAATCTATTTCTCTGAGCTTCCCATGAATGAAGAGGAAGAAGAACGTGAGACTATGTTTAAATTTCAACACCCTTACAACACAAGGTCAAAACCACAACCCCCTTAGGAACCTTCCTCCTCAACAACAGTTCCCAATAAAGGAAAAACTGTTCCTCAAAGGGATACAGTTATTCTAGAGATCGAGTATAATCTAGTTGAAGATTTGAAAAGAGTTAAGGATAATATATCTTTATTTGAGCTATTAAAGATCCCTTGCCCAAAAGTATGGTAGTCAAAAAACCTAGAGAATTACAGAATAATAACTTTGACTCCCTTACTAAATTAGATGATAAAAAATCTGGAAGTAAAAAGACACCCCCTTTTCTTCTCACTTTCGAGATATTCAATAGGAACATACATAACTGCATGATAGACTCTGGTGCTTCATTGAATGCAATGCCATTATCTATCTGTAGAAAGATTAATGCCACTTCGTAACCTTGCCCTGCTCAGATTTTCCGACTCGACAGATCAAAAGTCAGAGTAGTGGGAAGGTTGAGAAATGTCTTGCTTACAATATCTGTGGATCCGTGTATCCATCAAACTATAGACATTGTGGTAGCTGACATCCCAGAGTCTTATGGGATGTGGCTCAATAGGGACCGGTCAGAGAAGCTTAAGGGATACTTTGCCACTGACTAGTCTCATCTATGGTTACCCTATAATGGACAACCCAAAAAAATATAAATTAGTAGGGAACCCTTCATGAAACAAACTATCATAGATCTCAATGACTCAAGTGAGACTAGAAGTTATCCTAATTCACACATTGAACATTTCACGTTTGACACTTTCTTTGGAGATTTTCCTGCTGACTATTCCCCAGATGAAAATTCACTGAAAGAATCACAGATCACTCAAGTTACCACTGTACCTTTCAGTGGAGATGTTGTACATAATGTTTTCAATGCAAATAAAAATTTTAGAATAGATCCGACTGCTTGGACTTTATTTTTTGATGGCTCCAGGTCTAAGGAAGGAGTTGGTGCGGGTTGTGTCCTCATCAACCCAAAAGGGATTAAAACTATGATAACATGAAGATTGGAATTTGACTGTACCAACAACGTAGTTGAATACGAAGCCCTTGTTCAAGGACATAAGAAGGCTATTGATATGGGTGTGCAGGTAATTCATTGCTTTGGTGATTCTGAAATCATTGTCAGATAGGTAAGGAATAAGATTCATTGCTTGTCTCTGTGCTTAATGAATTATCAGAAACTAGTAAGGGATCTCACTAATTCCTTTTATGCATTTAACATTAACTCAGTCCGTAGGTCACAGAATTTTGATGCTGATCTCCTAGAAAACACAACATCTAGATTGATACCAGCAGAGGGCTTGTTTCCCCAAACCTTTTCCATAGATCTCATGTATAGGCCTTCCATACCTGACAACGTCATGAGCTGGAAAGTGTTTGATGACGATCAACAAATTCTTGACTTCCTCACAACCCAATATACGTTTCAAAACATGGCTATAGATGAGGAAGAACATGAAAAATCACTCTCTGATCCTTCAAACGTTATCCCGAAATCTGTTATCAGCCTAGAGAAGTTTTACGGTTTGCAGGATAAATTCAGACACAAAACCAATTGCGAAACCTAGAGATCCTCACTAAATTATGAGCCAGTCAACTTAGGTATTGAGCAAGAACCTCATTTTATCAATATTGGAATCAGTTGTTCTCTTGAGGAAAGAAGAGCTATCATCAAGTTATGTAAAGAATACAAGGAAGTTTTTTCTTGGACTTACGATAAATTGAAAACCTTTGATATAAGCATCATGCACCACAACATACCTATGAAGCTAGAGGTGAAACGCTATCAACATAAACTATGCAAAATGCACCCTAGCTTGGAACCTTCTGTGAAAAAAGAATTGGAAAAACTGTTGGTAGCCCGAATCATCTTTCATGTCAGGCACACTCAGTGGATTGCCAATTTGGTACCTGTGTGCAAGAAAAGTGGTGAAATCAGACTGTGTGTTGGTTTCCAAAATCTGAATCGGGTTTCCCAAAAGGACAACTACCTTGTTCCACCCATGGAACAGATTTTGCAAAAAGTAGCAGGTTCATAAGTGTTCTCACTCCTGGATGGTTTTTCGGGATACAACCAAGTTATGGTTTCTCCCAATGACAAGTTGAAAACCACGTTTAGAACTCCCTGAGGCACTTTCTCCTACAGACAAATGCCCTTCGGATTGATAAATGTCGGGGCCACATTTTAGAGAGCTATGGATATAACTTTCAAAGGTTTAATGCATAATTCTGTTGTAGTTTATCTAGATGAGATTACTATATATTCTAAGAAGTGACATGAACATCTTTTTTCCCTGAAACAGGTTTTCGAACGTTGCAAAAAGTACAGCATTTCGCTCAATCTAAAGAAATCTATCTTTGCAGTCATAGAAGGAAGACTTCTCAGTTTTATTGTGTCCAAAGAAGGAATGATTATTGACCCGAAACGTACAAATGCTATTTAAAAAATTGGCTTTCCCGGTTTGAGCAAGGCCATGTAGTCTTTCCTAGGTAAGATCAATTTTGTTCGCAGGTTTGTACCTAATTTTGCACAGATAGTTAAACCTTTACAACAGTCAGTCAAGAAAGATGTACAGTTTACTTGGCTGCAGGAACATAAATATGCATTTGTCGAAATCATAAGAGCTATTGTTGAAGCTCCTACTCTTATGTCCCTTGACTTTGATAAAGATTTTATTCTATATACTTTTGCCATTGATTTCTCTTATGCAACTGTTTTGACACAGAAGCATGACAATGACACTGAGATCCCTATATCCTTTATGAGCTCAACATTCAAAGGTGTAGAGCTTAATTATTCCCAAATTGACAAACAAGCCTATGCAGTTTACAAGTTTGTTAAGCACTACAAGCCTTATTTGTTAAAATCATGAACAAAGGTTATTGTACCATACTCTACCATTAGAAATGTGCTTGTCCAAAAGGAATTGGGTGAGAAAAGGTCCCATTGGATGACGGCCCTGCAAGAGTATGATCTAGAAATCAGACTGACCAAAATTTTAAAGGGACAAGGTCTCTGTCTTCTTACTGCTTAGTCAAACGACCATACACAACAACACACTAAATGGAAGCAAGAGGAAGATATTCCAACAAGTTATGACAATGTTATTGATACTCCTCCATTTGAATGGTATGACCATATCAAGTTTTTTTCTGAACCACGGGTTTGCTCCTGAAAATATTGACTTTAAGAAATGTAGAGCATTAATATTGAAAGCTGCTCCTTACCAATTCATTAATGAAGTCTTCTTTAGAAAGAACTATGATGGGGTTTTCCTTAGGTGTTTGGAAAAACATGAGACTAATAATATTCTTTTTCAATTTCATACAGGGCACACTAGAGGCCATTTCTCAAGGAAAACCACAGCTCATTAAATTCTTAAAGTAGGGTATTATTGGCCTACATTGTTTAAGGATGCCTATGCTTATGTAAGAAAGTGTGAACCATGCCAGAAATGTACAGGGAAGTTCAAGAAACTTGCTTTCTTATTGCAGCCAGTCACAATTCAGTTGCCATTTCAGCAGTGGGGATTGGATTTTATTGGACCTATAAACCCTACCTCTTCCCTGCAACATAGGTACATTCTTATAGCCACAAATTACTTTACCAGATGGACTGAAGCAATTCCACTCAGGTAATGCAATGCAAACCAAGTAATTTATTTCCTTGACAGTCAGATAGTTACAAGGTTTGGTGCTCCAAAATATCTTGTTTTTGATAATGCATCCTATTTCTCCTCAATCGATTTGACACTTTATGCCCTTGAAAAAGGGATTAAGTTAAATTTTTATACCAATTACTATCCATAGGGTAATGGGTTAGCTGTGTCTTCAAACAAAAATATGATAAACATTCTTAAAAAGACTGTAGCTTCTCATCATAAAGATTGGCACACACAGCTCTATAATTCTCTTTGGGCAGACCGAATCACCCCAAAGGCAGTAATTGGGAATTCTCCCTATTGTTTGGTGTATGGAAAAAAATCTATCCTTCGTGCTAACCTCACCATCCATTCATTGCAATCAGCTCAATCTATCCAAGAAGATGATTCTTCTCCCCTTCAACAAAGAATTAACACACTGCTCAAACTGGAGGAGTATAGGGAGATGGTAAAGAATAACTCTATCAACATCAATAGATGGTGAAGAGATGGTTTGATGAAAAATCTTCATCTGACAGGGAATTCTCAGTTGGAGATCTAGTATTAAGATGGGACAAACAACATAAAGATAAAAATTAGTACACCAAATTCTAGCGCCTTTGGCTGGGGCCTTTCATTATTACAGAAAAGATGGGTCCTAGTACTGTCCGATTACAAACACTGGAACGAGTCAAGGATACCTATCCAGTGAATGTTTCATTGCTCAAAAAGTATTTTGTTTGAACATTTTGGTGCTTTTGTATATAGGTTTGGTGTGTGTTTTTCTGTTTTATTTGTTTGGGTTTCTTTCTTTTATTTGATTGATAATAAACCACACACATTTGGTAATGGTTTAAAACCAGTTCTACTCTAAGATGACCTCAACTAAAGTTGTAGAATAGTATGTTAGTCTCAGTTTCTTTCAGCTGATATCAGAATTTGTTTTGTAAAGAGTGCATAACCAATAGATGTAGGACTTTGATTAATACTTTTCCACCTTGGTCATCATCTTTCACGTGTTTTTTCTGCTTAATTGAGATATGGGAAATGGTTGAATCGTTTTTATCTTATGTCTCGTTATCACAACATATCACAATAATCGGATCTGCTTTATTTGCTCTAGATCCTTTTACTATCATCTTGAAAACAATTGCTTAAATGATTTGAGAGTTACAAGGAGGGGGGTCTTATATCAAGCCAGCCCTTTAGGTTCATAGGTGTTTAGTGGAATGACATCTTCACATCAAGCCACCAAACTTGGAAGATGATTCTCAGTTTTCTAAGGGTTGGGAGATCCTATCACAGGCCAGTCCATTCATGATCTGCAAAACACTGGTGAGTAACGCTGCTATTTTGAGGTTACCAAGCCTCGGTAGTGCCTTGTAAGTCTTTTCTTTGAATAAAATATGTGATTTTCTTTTATGAGATACTTGTTGGGCATAAGGACAGGGGGGTCTTATCACAAAACATCCTTGCCATGGTCATGGGTTTAATTTGGACTAAAACTATCATTATGTGGTTACCAAGCCATGATATTTGTCTTCAGTGTCACAACTGAAGGACAAGGGGTCTCTTTAACAAGCTAGCTTGGTCAGTTTCTGGATTAAGTTTGTGAATGGCACTGCTGATATCTGATTATCAAGTCAGGGAAGTGGCCTTATTACCAACAAGGTCTTATGTGTAGTTGTTCATTCTTTGAATAATAACATAATAAAAAAAATGATGAAAAGTGTATATAGTCAAAAGAATTGTTGTATATAAAACCAATTAATAAATCAAGGTGATATTTAATTTGGATATCCACGAGCAGTTTTGAGTTTGTCCCAGGTTTATCACAAGATGATGTTCTAACGATTACATGATGGTAGAAGATATCTGCTGTCTCTTATTTCTCCTTATCAGATTTACATTACTTTTAACATGATCATCGATGGAAATGTATCAATCTTATGTTTTTTTCCTATTGGTTATTCCCTTTATAAATATTTTCTAACAAATTCAGTTTGGAAAAGCAGTTGACTCATATGTTCTCTCTAACTGAAGTTTGTTAACAGAGATAACTAGTTCTTCCTAGCCAATCGCCATTTGTTGTGGCCACAACAGATCCCATGATTCATCCTGATCACGAGAGCCCCATTGATGTAAGTATAAAGGAATTTGGGTAAGTTTTTAATTTTTTGTTTGCTATTTGCATCATACCCTTTGTTTGGCTTGCTTAGTTGTCTTTATGATTTCCCTTCAAAATTTATAAGTTTATGGTTGTTTTCTTGATTTGTAGAAAACCTTAGGTTTTGTCCTAAAATCATTTTCTTACTGCGAATCCCAAAATCCCGAAATCCCGCAACCCGCAAATCATTTCTTTTACTTTCGGCATTTTGTCAACCCGCAACGCGAAATTGCAGGTTGCGGAAAGACTGTGTAAGTATTGCATGAACTTCGATCCCGAAACCCAAAATCCCTAAATTTCGGATTTCGGGTTGCGGAAATTGATTACGTTAATAAAATGTGTTGTGTTTTTTCCGAAAAACCCACAACCCGCAAATTGCGGGGTGTGGGTTGCAGAAAGAGTTGTTTGATTTTGACGTTTCTCTTCGTTCCCGAAACCTGCACCCCACATTTTTTGGATTGCGGATTTTGAGAACGGGTTCGCTTATTTGCTAGAGTTTGGAAATCCTGAAACCTGCAACCCACATTTTTGGATTGTGGATTTCGGGAACATTGAATAATTTTTGTGAATAAACCACGAAGATTTTATCCCGCGTCCTGCATTAGTTAATCTTATCCGTCGATTTGTTTGATCTGATGGATGAAATTTAATGTCTCATTTATGTTGTTCTTTTGATCAGGTGTTTGATTTCCATTATTACCTCATGATCACCTTTGAAGACATGATTCCCTGATTAGGTTCGCTTGTAATAATGATGCTAAGATGCAACTTCAATCATGTCTGATTCTGTTAAAATCGTACTCTAATATTATCCAATTTGGAGTAACACAGGCTGCGACGTCGTTTCGTTGCAATTTAAATGATTGCAATTCCAAATTTGAATGATTTTAATCACAACAATTCATCATTTTCAATCATTATGATTCTCTTTAACTCTTCTTAAATTAGGTTACAATTATGAAGCATTCAGTTTGTCGTCTATATTCCTTAAGAAAGGTTTCATATTTTTAGAAGCTTTCTTTCTTACGATCTGGTGTGAAAACATGTAGACAGGTTATGAATCCTTTGATCAATGTCATATGCAAGGAGAATTGCAGCCTTTGGTCTTTCAAGAACCTATGTCACCATATTTTGATGCAGCTGTTTCTCATACTAGCAGTGATAACGAAGGAGGAAGTTTTTGAAATTTTTCCCGTTTGCATACCACCCTTCCAGAAGAATAACGAGAAAATCAACAAACATGCATGTGATCAAGACAATTCCATTATTCACGACTTTATAATCAGTGAGGAACTTGGTACTCCACCAAGTCCTGTGAAGCAAGACCCGTTGACCGATTTTTCTGTTTTTTAGAATGTCATGGAACGGCGGGAAGATTCCATAATGGTTCAATAGGAGGATTTGCTGGACCATCTGTTGCCTATTGTCATCAGCTAGTGGTTCATTCTTGGATTCCACAAAATTTGTTACGGGATTGCCCCAAAGTTAGAAAATGACACTTATCTCAAACTTTGTTGCAAGACCCGAGGGAATTAATTGAGTTAAGATTGTTTAGATCATAGTGGCAAGATTTTATGGATTGATAAATGGATCCAATTTTCTAATCCCTATCCTCTGGGAATTTCTATTTTTTGTACTCTGTTGTAATTTCCTATTTAAAGAGAGATTCTTCTCGATGCTAGGGGTTGATAATTTCTGAGTTAGAAATCAACAGGAGACGACTGGAGATACTCTGTCTTAGCAGAGCTTTGTAATTTTGTTTACAGACTTCGTTTATACAATAAAGTAATCCCTTTGAATCATCTCTTGTTTATTGTTCAAATTTCTTTGACAGTGTCTGATTTCTCATTCCGAATTGTCATCTACAGTGTATGACCTCTTTTGCATGTATGAATTAATGCTTATATCTATTGTATTGATTTCTCTTATGGCTGATCTATGTATAAAATATCTTGTTAAATTTCTTTAATTAAGATTTTTTCTTTATCGATTTCTGCAAATGATTCATATGCTATTTAATCAATGTTAATTTTTCAATTAACACAGTGATTACAGGTTGATCTTGAACAGGTTTAATTACTTGAATTGTTTTCTTTTAATTTTTATTAATGGATTATGATCTAAGTGAATAGGTGAATGCATCCTCTTAACATTTCTGTTGAAGTTGATAAACCCACTTATTCTTTTCACCTCAAGATTGATCTGCACAACAACAAATTCTTCCTTAGAGCATATTCTAACTTATATTAGGTTCTCTTCTTAAGTAGATTAAGTTAGAATAGACTTAGTTTTAAGCTTCTTTTTTTTCGTATTGAATTTTGATCAATCGATCAAACCCATCAACTCATAGAGTGGTAGCAAAGGCCGAATATCTGTGGGAGAATTCTATACCAAATAGGCTGGGGTTAGAACTGCCCTTGCATAGGGTCTTTTGAATCCTTTCATTCTGGGTTTTCACCCTCTGTTGGGAGCCTTGGACCCATTCCAGCACCTTGCAATTACCCTGCACAACCGAGGCCTTAACAATATGCCACTCATCTCTTTGAACATTTCCACTTCAACAAGCTGGTATGGTAGGAGGTGTGTGCCTACTTGGACCTTATCTAGAGATGGGGCTCTCTTAGCATCGAAGAAAATTTCAAAATTTGGAGATAGGTAGTTACAATGCACAAGCACCTTCCTATTTTTATTTATTGGGATTTATGGAGTACAAGAAACAAGTTTATTTTTGAAGACATTAAATGCAACAGACACACATGTAGAATAATGGATTACAAGAATGTGGATAAACCAAAGAAGATCAAACAATGTCCTACTTCATACATTTAATATTGTTTTTCCATTGGATTTTTTGAGGGGCTATGCCATTTGGATCTTGTGGGTGGGATGTTTATTTAAATCAATATAGATCATTACTTTCATCTTTGGTTGGGTTTTAGATTTGGAACAAATTCCAAAGAAGAACTGGTGGCACTGTGGTGTCTTCTCCAATTTGCAATGATAAATGTCCTTTCTTATATTAAAGTGTTTGGAGATTCATAGGTCATAGTACATTGGGATAATGGTCAATGCTACTTGCAGGTTCTATGCTTGGATTCTTGGTGTCAAAGAATTCAAAATATTCTTTTGAACTTTTCCAGCATATCTATTTCTCACATCTACAAATATTTCAATTTAGACGTAGATCACCTTTCAAAGATTGCCGTGGATTCTCCTAAAGGAAATTTATTCTTAAAAGAGTTTATTAAATATGTTTTGGCCTCCGAGGGCTCTGTATATTTTCTTATGTAGTATTTTAATGATTATATGTTGGGTTGCTGGATTTGACTAGCTGTAGTCAACACTTTTTGATAGGATTTTTTGGTGTCTATTAGCTGTGGGTTTGTTAGCTGGTCGAAGTTTTTTTTATCAAATATGATGTTGTGGAGGGAAATTTTTTGAGTTGCTTGACTGTACTAGTTTGAATGGAAAAACATTTTATGACTATATAAAGCCCTATACAAATGTAAAAAGTTGTATAGATTTTATTTCTTTGATTCCATGGAATATCAATAAATAGTTTTTTTTTTTTTTTTTAAATATTGAAAAAAAATTCTAATCCATGGAATTCACACAAGCCATTAACAATATCCAACTACTTTTGGAAGCTTTCCATGATATGAAACATAAGAATGACACCATATAAAATAAACATGATGGAAATAATAAACTTGAAAATGACATACCCTTTATAGATCCTTGACATGTTGATAATAAAAATTTCCACTTTGTTTATATACATCAAAAGGAGTGGGGAAGATGGGAAATATTCACTACAATATTTTGGGCGATTTGATACCCAAAAAACGTCCAAGACATATCTTTACTGCAATGTTCATTGCATGAGACAACACAAGATTTATAAAAATATCCATATAAACTCCTACAAAAATGTGTCCACATAAAAATCTAAATTTTTACATAAATGTATTTATCAATGTTCATTGCATGAGACAACACAAGATTTATAAAAATATCCATATAAACTCCTACAAAAATGTGTCCACAGAAAAATCTAAATTTTTACATAAATGTATTTATTGGCAAAATAAAGTAGTACTTTTTGTAAAGACATAATTACCAAGTCTCATTAGATACTAAATAAAGGGGTAGTCTAATATTCTACATTTTAAACCTTTTTTCGGGTATTTTTTCCGGTTTGTTTTGTTCAGACTCTGGTTGGAAATATTAAAAAAAATCTTAAATATAGATTCAAAGATAAACAAGCACATCATAGACAATACTACACAATAATTTATCTTGGGAAAACCCTCTCAAGGCATAAAAACCCAACAAAATTCTTCTATATAGATTCACTAGAATGTACAATAGTATAGCATTGCGATTTAAGTCATCCATATGTGAGATTGAAATCGAGATATCATATGGCTAAGAGTATAGTAACTTTAATTCCTCCTCTACTCCGTGCATATGGAAATGAAGTGCTAATTGTTTTATCTTTGATCCACGAATAAATCACTGATTTTAGCTCTCGAAGAAATAATGGAAGTCAAGACATAGCCAAACTAGTCATAGAAGCTGAGAAGGAAATCCACTAACCTCTAACCAATCGCACAAATACTTCACCTTCATGCCAAATCAGGAAGTACTTGAACGGGAAGTATGTGGGCGAACTACTACTCTCCACCTTGAATATGACTGGCATATGATAAAAAATATGAACTAGTTCAATACATGACTTACACGTTCGCAATATCACATAAATAGAATCATGTAGGAGGACCCTATAAAGTCTCTTCTTAACCGCATCTTCTCCCTTTCTACCGTTTCGCCAAATCGACATGTAAGGGAAAGGCTCCACATCAATTAGGTGATGGGAAATTAAAAGTGATTTGAACCAGTCACTAGTGGACTTAATACGTCCCTTTGAGCCCCAAGAATCACATGAAGCAATAGTGAAGTTTAGGTCCCCCACTAGTATTAGGGAATCCAGATTGAGTAAACCACAATCAATGAGATCCTACCAATAATGTTGTTTATCCACTAAAGGACCATAACAATTATACAACTGAATACTCCTAGAGATATCTCGATAGCATCCAGAAAATATGATGCCTCCCCCACTCTATAAGGGTGAAGCTGGAAAATAATGGGATTCCAAACCGAAATTAATACCCCAGATCGACCTTTGGAATCAATAGAATTACATTCTAAACTAGGGAAAAAATGCCAGCCAAATTCCCTAGCAGTAACACCATCCACCATCCTCTCCTGAAAGAACACAATATCTAGGCGAATCAAAGAAAATAAACTATGGAGGAATAATATCTTTGGGGAAACCCCAACCCCACGCGTATTAAGGGTCGTAAGGATCATCTATTCAACACCAGAGAGGCCTGTGATGCTATAAGAGGCTTGAAGTAGTCTGAAACAGGAGATTGTGAATCACAATCAATTCCAGCAGAGGAGGAAGGATCAACGTCTGAAAAACCCAAACTGGCTATATCCCCATAAGAATTTTAGGCGAGCTCCTTATGCCGACGTCTACCATTTTTATTTCTAACCGTCACAATAGGATATCCTGTACTACTCGGCACTAGGTCAACCGAGTGAATACTGTAAATAAGTAGTGGTTCTTGATATAGGCTACTCACATTCACCGGAGACGACAAAGCGTCCTCGCTTTGAAATTGTCCCACTAATTCCAAATCAATGATGGCCCCCAAAGACTATAGAGTAACTCTCTCATAAAATAGTAACTAGGAGTCAAAATCCAGTAAATGCTCCCCCAAAATAATAGCCCTGTTCGCATTCTCGTCCACCAACTCAGTGTTTTCCCCTGAGTACTAACTTCCTGATTTCCCTCCAGGACCCACAAAACAACTCCCAGGATGAGAGTACAATCATATTTCTTAGAGTAACCCTTCTCCAAATATCTAATCAATGCAATTTCTAAGTTTGAAAGTGAGTTAACAAAAGTGGGGAACAATGTTTTGATCTTACCCATGAGTGTATGAATATTAGAGGGTGGGGCTAAAAGCCGTGGTTGAACCATGTCCAAAGATTCCTCTCTAACCGAAGTACTACCAACCTTCTGAGCCTTATATGAAGGGCAGGTATTTCACAAGTTTCCATCCTCACCACAAGAGAAGCATATGAATGGAGTTTTCCAATAATCCAATTGCTGTTTAATAACCTTGTCGCCCCACCAGATGGTAACAGAATCTGGATGTCCCCGCTCCACATCAATCTCTGTCAGAATCTAGGCCATTCTATTATCTTCATGGAAAAGGGATTTGTCATCGAAGAATATGAAGTTGCTAGTCCTATTAGTCATATTAATGAACACCTCTCATGACCAAATCTCTAAGGGAAAACCCTTTAGAAGTACCCAAAAGTGGTTTCTCCGTAGGGTTTTCATCATAGGGTTGAAGTCATGGTTCCATCGCTTCAAGAAAAGGGACCCCTGACCAATGACCCATTATCACTCAAGTATCTGTTTTAAGTGTTCCTCATTAAGGAAGTGGAAAACCACCTAGTTATTCACCAGCATATAGACCCACAGGAAATAGGTCAATATGGGCTTCCATTTTTTAGTGACCCAGAAAAGTAAAGTCAGTCTACTGATGTTCACGAGACAAATTTTTCCAACTAAAGATCGGGAATACAGGATCATAACCCTCCCCATATGGACATCCTTACATAGGGTTAGGTTCAGTTCCTCACTATGAGACTTTAGTGCTTTCTGAGCCCTATGTTTTCTGGACTTCTAACCACCACTTTTGGATAATCCACCACCATGCCTTGGGCCAGTAGTAGGAGCATAGTCCTCAGATAAATGGCCATTTTCATCAACTGAAATATATTCCTTCAATGATGAGTCACATAATAGAGGGTCTTCTATAAATGAGGAGAATAAATTAATGTAGTTTCGTTGTGTATCCTGAGGATCCTCGGAACGAACATCACATGCAAATGCCATGTGACTTCTGTCACACTACTGCACAAAATACGTCAAAAAACCCACCAGAAGTTCGGAAAGTTTCCAATTGATACAGGAAAAATGGTGGGAACCTCTGTGAAAATGAGAAATGACACCGCCAATATAATCCTAGATGAAGGTTTGTGATAATAACTTAATACCCTAACCAAAGATCGAGCAAAAAATAAAATAAAAAATAAACACAAAATGACAACCCATTAAGACCAAAAACAATCTAATAAGAAAAATAGATATGGATACCACAAATAACTGAGTAGAACCCTGTCATGTTCTTCGTTCATATAGGGAACCATAACAACCACCATGAAACACTGCCATGAGAGCTCCATGAAACCCTAACCCCCACATCACTCTTTTTTATGGTGTGGCTGCTGGGATAAAGGAGTTATGAACATGTAAATTAGTTGATCTAAAACATAAAATAGGTTGGTGTCTTATGTTAAAATATAATATATGTGATAAAATATTTATGTAATTTTTGTTGTAATTTTAATAGTTAGTGTTTGGTGTTAAAGATGACAAGAGAGTGGGATTTGATATACTTATATGTGTATGGGGAGTGCCACGCAAGCCTCACACATTTAAACACAACCTCAGAGTGTCCCCATGGCCGCCTTAAGGTAAAACATCCCTCATGGAAATGAACATTGGTCACCGGTGAAAAAATCCTCATAAAGACATATTAGACTCAAGAAGTATATCCTTTGAAGAAGTTGCTTAACATATTCAACAAGAAGAGTAATCTCCATATTCATGCTAAGTTGAACACCCATGAAAGCATCAACCTCATTTTGCAAGTTCCTTACGAATACAACCTATCTTGTAGTATCAATTGCATAAGTGTTTCTTGTAAAAATCATATCTCAAATTTTATTTTCCAATTCTTCGCACCATCAATCCAATTTGATGTAGGTGTTAATAACACCATAGTGAGCCTCTCCCACCTCCTTAATGAAATACTTAACCCCTTTCTTTAAATATTTAATATCATAATCAAGACACTTACCACATGAATGGTGAGTCATTTATCACCAATTGTTATCTTTAACTAAAGGATTGACCTTGGCTCACCACTAGGAATAGAAGACTCAAGAACCAACCCTAGAAACCAAATCACTATGAAACGCAAATCCCAAACTAGGACATCTACATGGGAATGAAAATGAATTGGTAGAATAACCAATTGAAACTGACACTCAAAGCCACATAAATGACACACTGATCAAGAGAAGATAAGAATGGGATAAAATCAAAGTTCAGAAAGAAGAAATCCCATGGTAGCTCCAAGGTGCTCAACAATTGGAAGAATGTTCAAGTTGAATATAGATTGAAACTTTATGGAAGGATTATGAATTTTTCTATACCTTGATCCCTCAACCCACATTTATTCACCATATTGAATGACCTACAATACATATTAACTTACTTGCAAGTGAGGGTGGAAATTATAGTCCCGTTGCTCACACAATAGATCCCATTCTCTTTAGAAAATGGGAGCTCCATTTTATTTTTTGATTTAGGTAATTTAGATGCTTATTACCTTGTTTTGTCTGAGGTTTTTAATAAATCATTTTCTGTCAAGTATCATTTAATTCTAACATTGAACATTTGACTTAAAACAATGGATTTTTCCACTTTCTTGTTTATATTTTCTTTGTGAAAATTGCGGAAATGCGGATTGTGGAATCTTGGATCATAATATTTGTATTTAGACGTTTCCTCATTTCCGCATTCTGAATTGCAGATTGAGGAAGTCGGAAGCGAATCGAATAACTTAACTTGAACATCACTTTTTCGATTCTGCAAACATTTTTCAAAATGCAGATTGCAGAGAGCTTAAGTTACCCATAATCAGTTCCGCACTCCCGCAGTTACGCACTCTCGCAGTCCCGCACTTCCGCATTCCTGTATCTACGATTTATGGCGTTTTCGGAATTTTCAATTGCGGATTGCGGAATTCAGAAAAAAATTAAATGATATAATTTCAAATGTCGCTATATCCGAAATCCACAAATATTTTGCAAAATGCGGATTGTAGAGACCTTAAATTATCCAAAATCATTCCCGCAGTTCCGAGTCCTGCATTTACGTATTTTCGTGTTTTTGAATTTCCAACTGTGGATTGTGGAAATAATAAAATTTATAGAATTAAGTTCCACATTTCTGCATTCCCGCATCTCTAACATTTAAATTGTGGATTTAGAGTAGCATTTCCAGCTCTCGATTTCTTAATATTGGTTCCACATTCATGCATTCCCGCATCGGATTGCAGATTGCGGGAGGATGAAATTGCTAAATTTTGAAAATAATTTTCCGACTTTCCTCTTCCGCATTTTCTTCACGGATTTATTTTTAATCTTAAGCATTTGTGTGTTTTAGATCTATGGTTCTGTTTTAATCTTATCAATGATGCATTTTTGGTTTAAATACTCCTGTTGAGATATTGTAACTTCAAAGAATATTATATTTGTACTTTATTATTTTGGAGATGTTTCATTCCTCCGTGAAGATCTTATTGTATATCCGGAGATGTTTATTCCTCCGTCGGAATGTGGTAACTCGGGTTATTAGACTTCCCTAGTGGGGGTCGGCCCTGTATGTGTTGTGTGGGTCAAAGGGTTATTAGACCACCCTAGAGGGGTCGGCCCAGTCAGTTGTAGTGGGGTATTTAACCCATTGGTTAAATACGAGCCTACGTGTACCTGTGTAAAATACATGTCAGTGTAGTGTATAAATAGAGGAGGTGTGTTCCTCATTTGACACACTCACTCACTTGAGGATAGCGCACTTGTGGAGGAGAGGTCTGCTATTGTGGAGGAGGAGATCATGTCTCAGGGTTTCATCTTTGTATATTGCTGGTCATCTATATTGAGGAAGCTTTGCTGGGTTTTCTACCCCATGAGGGTTTCCCAGGATAAATCTCTGTCTCTTGTGTTTATGCTGTGCTTGTTGTTTCTTCAGTGATCCTGTATATGCTATTATTGTGAAATGGAATGTAATGCTGCTATTTTCTGTCTTAGCATATTGAATTTTAACAACTCCAAATTAATTTTTCTTTTTACTAGTTTTCGCTTCGATCTTACCTTCCACAAACAATTGTCGCTGTGAATTTTACCCTGCTGCAAATTCTGGTTTTCTTCCTCAATTTACAAGTATTCATGAAACATAGCTTATTGATTTGGTTTATGAAGGTGAAAATTCCTTTCAAGATGTTTTAAGTAGGGCTTCCACTCAAGAAGAAAATGGATCCATCCATCAGTATCAGCAAGAGCTTAAGATGAAGGTGCTACAAGATAGAAAGCTCAAAATATCAGATGAAGAAGGGAAAAAGGCTTGCAGGAAGCAGTAGTTTGTGTTTGATAATCTGCTAGGATTATCAGATTTCCCTATTATGAATCAAATATAAAATATTATTCTACCTAAGCTCATGATAACACAAGTTGATCAAAATCATTTGTAGTTCAAAAAGAATATTGAACAGCTGGAGCATGTTCATATAAAATAAATTAAAGAGTTAGTTGAGTTACCATTTTCTTCAGGGATGAAGGTAAATGTGTTTTTACGAGAATGGTCAAAGGAAAAGAAGACGGAGATCGAAGCTTTCCTGTGCAGAGCTCAACTGCAGCTCGAACATGATCAATATCATGATATCGATGATCTGTTAGATGTTTTTTCCAAGTGGCAATGTAACATCCCAATAATTTCATAAAAAATTAAAATTTTTAAAATAACATTAACTATTTAAGAATTATGATTGCGGAAGTAATAATTGCTTACTAAGACAACTTTGAACGAGAAAATCATTAATGCAGAAAACAAATTAATTATTGAGTCTCTTAACTAAAGACATTTTAAAGACTGCGACACGTCATACTTCTTTTAATCATACTTAAGACATTCGTTTTGCTTGTGTTACCAGTAGTTTGAATTATTCTAAGATCAGGTTCTCTTGACAAGGTATTAACAGTTTTTTTTTGATGATGATGGAAGGGGTCCTACGAGGTACCCTGGGGCTTACTTAGCTACGTTTAGCTAAGGAATTTGAATCATGTTCCCATGTGCAGGTTACAGGTAAGAATTTATATAACAAACTTGAGTTAAGAGTACAAGTGTAATTCAATTCAACGTCAATGCATTAAGATAAGTTCTAAGTTCTTCTTTGCGAAACAAGGTTCTGGAGGTAAGAATATTCTGGTTCCAATTCTAGTTCACGTACTGGCTTACAAACCCGTCAGTGTTAATTAAAATCACATCGTCATTAAAAATTTATGTTGCTATAACTATCACTTAAGGGAAATCATTTTTAAATGACTATTGTTATTATTATCACGACACTGATATTACCATCCCATCTTAACTTTATTTGAAAACCTTGTAGATATAGTGTTTATACTATTTAACTAGCATTATAGGGTGTAATATTTGAAATTAGACTATATCTAAGTTTACTCATTTATCAAATATTTAAAACACAAGGCTAAAGCTTGATACTATATAAACTTTATCCTAAAGACTGTCATATAAGAGGAATACATGTAACTTACCTTAACTATACAATACCCACTCCAAACATTTGAATGTAATATTATTGATAAGCATTGCTATTATCACAATTTCTCAATATGCTTTCAGACATAATTGAAAATATATACAAACTATATTAATTTGCATTCACGCATTAAAAAAAACATATAATACTTTTTACGATGCATGAAGCACCCTTTGAAAGTATATATTAAAAGCTAACAAAGAAATGATTATAATGTTGACAAGATAATAAATGTTGGTATTTAACACGCTTTCAAAACTGGCAATGACAGGTCTTGCATTACGTTGTTCAACTGTGAGTGAGGTGGAAGGCTTGGTTGGATGATCTTCATGTGATTGCATTTACGATTAACACTACTCAAAGCTGAGCTATGTCATGCACTTGTTGTTGAGCTGCTGAAATGGTAGTGTTGTAGATACCACAATCAATGCAGTATTGATTGCGATAATCACTCGGATACCAATGTGCATGTCTGGCAACTTTATCACCATTGATCTCTACAAGATCTAGGGCTTGGGAGAAACCCTAGTATTTCTTTGGTAAGTGGAAAATAAATACTTCCCTGGCATTCATTTCGAGTATTGTGGTAAGGTTGGGAGAGCCGACAGGCTGCTGAAATGTAGGGTTTTTAGAGTTTTATAGGTAAGAGGACTCCTTCCTCGGTTTCGAACCTTAGACCTGTGAGATATGTTTAAATGTTCCAGGCTTACAGTCTTAGCTAGCTAGGGCCATGATTCCACCATTAAAATACTGTGAAGGATCCTCTGTTGGTTTATTTGAGTGTCAAGATTGTAATGGAGTTTGATTTTCCAAGCATTTAAAAATGGTTCCAAGGATTTTCACTCATTGGTTCTACAATTGCTATCAAGCTTCGTTGTTTTTGCTAGTAAGGGTTGTCTCGAGCGAGGAGCTTTATTGCTGAGGTAAGATTTTAAATACAGTGATAGGAATGTTGTAATGTTTAAGTTTTTCTTTTGTGTTTTCTTGTTCTAACCCTATCCAACTGCATTGGCAGGTATTACAATGTTGGAGGAAACTCTATGAATGTAAATCGGAAAAATAAAAGCTGCAACACCCTTCTGGTAAGCCTCGGTGGTTCTTTAAAAACCTCGTAGGTTCCTTTGGCATGGTTTTTACTAGTGAAAGCAGTTGTGACGATGGTTGGAACTATGACCATGTTCAAGTTTGGTTGAGTTTAAAGTTTTGCTTAGATACCATACTGTAAAGAGGTTAATCCTTAGTCTTTTATTTAAAGCTCAGCTCAGTAATGTTTGCTGTAGCGTTAAGAATGACCTCGAACTGGTTTTTATAACGATAGTTGTTTAAGGGAAAATACCCTATATATTTTGGGAATTTAGAATGGAACCTCAATGCAACTCTGTCATGAATTTCACTATACTGTTGAACATGTCTTTTAAGTTGAGGGTTCACTCACTTCTGTACTAAAGGATCAATTTATATTTAATGTTATAATCTTGTTCAAATAATTGTTTTAAGGAATCGTTTAAATGTCTATTGAAATGGTTTAGAATAACAAGAAGGTATCAGGTCGAGAGTAGTAGTTGCTTGTTTGTTGGTAGATGAACCTATACTTTGTATATTTTGAAATGATAAATATCATAAGGTGTTGGTTCTGTTTCAATAAATGAAACGCTATTCTATAGGTTTCGCTGACAACCAAACTTGTAGTGAGAAATCAAGCCCGAAAGATGGGTCTTAACTTGTGTATGTAAAAGGTTTCGATACTGTATAAGTCTCTTGTTAGGGTTGTAAACTAAATGTTAGATTATGATATTAAAATCATATCTTCTGCTAAGTGATAAAAAATGTCTTACTAGTAGTCTTGACATGAATAAAAGATAGTCTTTAAATGTTGTCTAGGGTTTAGATATCAGGCTTTTGTAACTTCAGTAATAAATGTCTACTGTTGACATGAATGTTTGATGAGGATTTTTGAACTATGTACTAAATAAATGTTTGAATACTAGAGTATGTATAATCTTAGGGTTCCGATTTTTATAGAAAAAGTATATATATATATATATTAATTCAAAATGTGAATAAAATGATAAGTGTCTACTTATAACAAAATTGTATATAAAATAAATTGCAACTGCTATATTTCTTGGAATATGATGTGCTGGAAAAATATTAAATCTATAATATGGAAATGCATAATATTTCTATCGGAAATAGATGGAGTTGAATTGGAAAATATAAATCTGTGCAGAAATGAAATGTTTTTCTTTTAAAACTAAGTACAAGAGAACGATTTCTATAACTGTTTATTATATACTGTTCTATTTCTGAGTTTTAAAACATGTAGATGTTAGAATTAGAAGAACACTACAGCATCAATCTATCTATTCACTTAGAATTCTCCCCATTGTTGATGTATATGTAACTTTGGAATGTATTTCACATATATGTATATTGTATTCCTATAGAGATGTTATTATTCCTCTATACGGAAGTGTCGTTATTTATATTGTAAGTGTCGTAACTTATACTTGATGGGTTATTAGACCACCTTGTTTGGGGTCGGCCTTGTATAAGTCATGTGGGTCAAAGGGTTATTAGATTACCCTATTGGGGGTCGGCCATGTGGGTCAAAGGGTTATTAGACCACCCTATTGGGGGTCGGCCCAGTCAGCATTATGTTATGTGGTTAAGTTCGAGCCTACATGAGTTAGGTAAAAAGGCAAGTCAAGTCAAGTATAAATAGAGTGCGGGAGGCACTCTATTTTCTCATTCACTTCTCACACATGCAGTCAAGGAGGAGTGGCGCACTTATGGAGGAGGAGGATCTGCTGCTAGGTTATGTCTATCTCTCATGGTTGGTTGTATCATTGCTCTATCTATCTTTGAGGAAGTTATTGGGGTTTTTCACCTTTATGGTTTTCCCCAAGTAAATCTTTGTGTCTCTTGTGTGCTTGCATTATTGTCACCATGATTGATATGCTGTAGATATGCTATACATGTTCTCTCAGTTAATATCCTAGATCAGATTGAAGTAAATTCAGAAAATTTAACATGGTATCAGAGCTAGCCTGAAAGAAGGCATGATATGGCATGTATGACACTTGTTGCACTTATGATGCTAGGGCTTGATATAGAAAAAACCAGTCATCGTAGCACTTTCGCTATAAATCCGTTTTGGAAAAGTTTTCGGATCTGAAATTGTTACAGGACGAATATTAAATCTCCAGGTACCATGTGTCCAAAGGAAAACCTCTAATTCGTTGTACTTTGTGATTTATGATCTGTGCAATATAGGGTTTCTGCCTCTTCCAGATCTGAGTTAAAATCAGGTGACCTTGGGAAAAAGGTCATAACTTGGGCTAGGAATATCCAAATGAAATTTAGTAAAAAGTGACAGGTAGTACACAGACTGTACTATCTCAGAAAACTTTGTTAGAGGCCGAAGATGAACCAGTGACACGTGGAACTCCATACAAGTTCACTCTCCTGTATTATCCCATAAACAGGTCACGTTGCGACACTTGGAATAAATCTCTCTCATAGAATCCAATTGAGGTCAGACCTATCAGGATGGAAAGATAACAGGCCGAGCTATCTCAGAAAATATTTTCATAGGCCGAAGTTGAAACAGTGACACGTGGCACGCCGTACAAGTTCTCTCTCATGTATTATCCCAAAACAGGTCACGTTGCAACATTTGGCATAACTCTCTCTCAGAGAATCCAATTGAGGTTAGACCTGTCAGGATGGAAAGATAACAGGTCAGGCTATCTCAGGAAACCTTTTCAGACCCTGTGGATCGAAAAATTTGGAGGTACACCAGAAACAATCAGGTACATATTTTTGTCAAAACAGAATTATTTTTGAGTACCTTCATTCATGGCTTCCGGAATTTAGGGCTTCGTAGAAAGTTGGAATTTTTGTAATCAGAGACCACGGCTGGATGCTACTCATCAAAATATAAATTTAGAGACCAATATCAGTATTTTTGGTTGGGAAAAAGGCCGGGCTTGATCAAACCCTAGTTTGGGACTTTGATCAGAAAAGTGGAAAATTAGGGCTTCTGTAAAAATGGGAATTTTTGAAATTTGTGACCACGGCTGGAAGCTCCTCAGAAAAATAGAAGCTTAGAGCTTTGGATTAAACCTTTTGATTGGGTAGAAGAGTGGGCTTCATCAAACCCCAGTTCAGGGTCACGTCAAGTGAATCCAAAAGTTTCAAAGGCAAAATTGAGGAGTGAAACTTTGAAGTTTTCAAATTCTAAATATACTAGCTTGATCAGCTCATCAAGGCGCATATTTCTATCCTTTCGGAAATTTGAAATTCAAAGCTTGAACTTTTGGGGTTTCTCTGACAAACCCATATCTAGCTCTACTCCCAGTTCTTGTAATTCAAGTGGATTGGGTTAATCCTAGAAGAAGATGGATTGATCATCTGCATGAGTGAAAAAGTTCCTGTTTCAGAGGGAGATGAGGCTAAGGCCTTACATAAGAAGATTACAAGCGATCTCGACAGGTATGACTCATTGAGGTATGTTTCAATATTTGTCCATGATTAAGTTTATGGTATGTTTGTCTTCATGTTATTACGGTTAGTACAATTTTGATTTTAGATTTGTCGTATCACCTTAACAAAATTATGAATGCATGATAGAAGATATTCATTGGTTAGGGTGTTGACACTTATGATTGTACTAATGCATTATGGTGTTGTATGAGGTTTATGTTGTCTACTAACATGAAAGGTACACCAAGAAAGACAAATCATGTTCTGGTCCAAGAACATATGATCATGATAACATGAGGACAAAGATTGATCCATTGTCATGGATCTCATAGAAGATCCATTTACGAGGTATGTATAACTTGATTTTGTAATAGTTAACCTATGAGATATATAGGTTACTAGCACAAGTCATTGAAGAAGAACAAGAAGACATCATGTGAGTATGTTAGACATAAATAGCTAGCATGCTAATCCAGGTATGTTTTTCCTATATCAAGATAGAATCCTACCTTGTGTTAGGATCTTATACTGTTGTGTTGTTTGATAATGATTATTCATGAAGTCGTAGGTTTGATTAAGTCATGGCTGTATGCATATTATATTTCTTACCATAATTGATGATATGACTAACCAGAAGAATCATGAAGGTATAGGTTTGAATAATCACAGGTTTTATGCATATTATATCTCTTATCTTGATTGATGATTCAACTAACCTGAAGAGTCATAGGTTTGAGTAATTATAGGTTTAGACATGTTATGCTTCTTATGATTTGACTAACCATAAGAATCCTACATAAACCTTGAATGATAATGCTTATTATTTCTGTTTGAAATGATCATAACTATACATGCTTGAGATTATTGTGTTTTAATAGTATACTAATGAATGTAAGATTTTATATGAGATCACAAGGATAACTCAATAATGATACTAATAAGCATGCATAGGGACCAAGGATGAATATGAGTTGAAGAACAGGTAATCCAGGAAGCAAAGATCAAGAGGGAGTACACTCCAGTGGTTTATGAAAGGATGCAGATATTCAGAGGGAGTTGACCATCTCTCTACATTCCACAACAGAAAGTTGTAGAAGAAGCTACTGCAGATTAGGACTCTAGCAACTCCTGCAAGAAAGCGAAGACTCTGAGGGATTCCACTCAACGAACAAACAAAGATAAGTATTTTAATTATCATTTCTTGTATATATGTTTGGTTAAATAAAATTGTTCAATGATGTATATGCTCATGTTCCTAGACTTAGGATATGTATTGTGCATATTAGAATAGTTGCATTGATGAACAGTATACTACTAATATACATGGGTAAGTGGCCTATGGCACTGTACAACATTCCATTGCTACTTATCTAGAATGAAACCTCTTTGCTGACATGTTGGGAGTTGTGCACACTCTTAACAATGTTCTGGTAGAGATTGGAAGGCATCTAGAAAGTTACAGGATATGGATAAATGTTGTATTAAAGCATTGGCTAAGATAATTGCATGACTGTATGACATATTTCTTTATGTGTAAGAATTTGTTCCGAAAATTATGAGATGTTTCTAATCATGCAATTTAACCTGTTTTGTAGGAAAGACTGTATATCTTCACCTACAAAAGGACTACAACATTTGTTCCAGCAACAAAGATATCTATTGAAGTTCCCAGGATCTGGGATGAAGAAATGGAATGCCATGATTCGTCGATCATGAAGAATGATGTTTGGGATGCGATCCCAAGAGCTAAAGGGAAGTCTGTTGTGACTTCCAAATAGAACTATCAGATCAAGCATGTTGCAGATGGCAGCATTGAGAAATATAAAAGTGATGAAATAGAAGATGCACCAGATGGATTTCAAGACAGCATGGTGTAGTCATATATGTGTGCAGAACTTGATATGGTAGGATAGATAACTTTCTATCCAGCTTGGGCTTTACCAAGAATAAAGCGGATTCCAACCTTTTCTACAAGATTGAGGAAGGCAATCTAGCGATACTACTATTTGGATGACCTGTTTGTATCAGGTGAGGATAGATTGATTGCCGACACGCAGCGGAAGCTTGTTGCCGAGTTCGAGTTGAGGAACTTGGGGATGATGCACTATTTGTTTTTGGCATGTGGCAAAGTGATGGAATCTTCCTTGGACAAGGGAAGTCTGCAGTAGATATCCTGAAGAGGTTCGGGATGATGGATTGCAAGGCCATGGCCACACCTATGGAATCAAATCTGAAGCTTCTATGTGATGCTTCATCTGAGCCGGTTGATGTCTCTTTGTATCATCAGATGATTGGGTCCTTGATGTACCTGACGAACATGAGACCAGACATTTGCTTTGCTATGAACAACTTGAGCCAGTTCCTGACGGATCCGAGGAGTGTTCACCTAGTTGCTGTAAAGCATGTTCTGAGGTACTTGAAGGGTACAGTGGATTATGGACTCAGGTATGAGGCGGATCAAAAGTTTAACCTACAGGTTTATGTTGATTCATATTGGGATGGAAGTGTTGCAGATAGGAAGAGCACATCTGGGTGCTGCGCTGAGGCAGAGTATGTTGCAGCCTGTTCATCTAGTTGTGAGGCAGTATGGCTACGGAAGCTACTGTCTGAGTTATTTGATCTCCCGTTGGAGGCTACTGGTATCTTCTGTGATAACCAGAGTTGTGTGAAGCTGTCCGAGAACCCAGTGTTTCATGACAGGTCAAAACACATAGAGATCAAATATCACTATATCAGGGATATGGTGCAGAGAGGAGCTGTGAAGCTTCTGTATGTTGCGACGGATGAGCAGATTGCAGATGTGCTGACAAAGCCACTAGCCAGAGTGAAGTTCGAGTACTTCAGAGAGAGGCTTGGCGTTCTTCAGATCGAGGACACTTCGAGGAAGAAGTGATGGACACATTTGCTGAAGCCATTTCAAGCATGTTGGAAGGAGGATCCTTCACATGGCTGTGGATGTAAGTGCTGGATAATGGGCATCAGGATGATGTTCTGGTTTCTGCTTGGATATGATTAGTTGGATCATTTATGTATGTATGCATCATGTTGGATGCTGGATATGATCAGTTGGGTCATTTATGTATGTATGCATCATGTTGGATGCTGGATATGATCAGTTGGATCATTTATGTATGTATGCATCATGTTGGATGCTGGATATGATCAATTGGATCATGTGTATGTATTTTGTATATGCATCATGTTGGATGCTTGGACCATGTATCTGTATATGTATCAGGTGGATACATTGTATGATCAGGTGGATCATGTATGGTGATATGTATCATGTATTAGGTGGACACATTGTATGATCAGGAGGATCATGTATGATGATATGTATCATGTAGATACTTGGTATGCATCAGGTGGATGCATTGATGATCAGGTGGATCATGCAGCAGGATGTTGCAGTGATGATCAGGATGATCATGGATGATGAGCTTCAGGATGTTGCTCCAGATGACATGCAGCAGGACATTGCAGTGACGATGATCAGGATGATCATGGATGATGAGCTTCAGGATGTTGCTCCATATGACATGCAGCATGACGTTGCAGTGATGATGATCAGGACGATCATGAGTACATCAGGATGATGTATGGTGAGTATCAGGTTGATACTCTGTGGCCGTGGATCAGGTTGTGCAGATGAGCATGTCTGGGAGATCCTATAGGTCAGAGTTGTGTACCCGTAACAGCCTGGGATGCTCTTTCGAGGTTTTGCTCTGGGAGGACATGTAATTCGGTGCCCTGGGAGATCTGCAGATAGTCTTTCGAGGTTTTGCCTATGGCATGTAATTCGGTTCCCTGGGATATCTGGCAGATGCTCTTTTGAGGTTTTGTCCTATGGCATGTAATTCGGTTCCCTGGGAGATCCGATAGGTTGGGCTGTGTGCCCGTAATCAGTCCTGGGATTCTCTTGCAAGGTTTTGCCATGACCACATGTAATTCGTTGCCCTGGGAGATCCTATAGGTAGAGCTGTGTGCTCGTAACAGCCTGGGATGCTCTTGCGAGGTTTTGTGTTGAGGTCACATGTAATTCAGTGCCCTGGGAGATCCTATAGGTAGAGCTGTGTGCTCGTAACAGCCTAGGATGCTCTTTCAAGGTTTTGTGACGCACGTAATCAGTCCTGAGGATTCCATAGTATGGCCAGTGATGATGAAGACCTGCAGGTGGTGGGCCTGCATCCAGTATGAAAAAGGACTGGCTCTGTAGAAATTCCTATGACGAGTAGATTCAGAGATTGATTGAGATAGCAGCAGCAGTGATGATGATGATGACTCGATGACGATTATCCAGTGACGATGATCCAGAGAAGATGACTTGTGCTAGAAGAACTGTGCTGAGAAATACCTTCCTAGGTAAGAGGGAGTGTTGATGTATATGTAACTTCGGAATGTATTTCACATATATGTATATTGTATTCCTATAGAGATGTTATTATTCCTCTATACGGAAGTGTCGTTATTTATATTGTAAGTGTCGTAACTTATACTTGATGGGTTATTAGACCACCTTGTTTGGGGTCGGCCTTGTATAAGTCATGTGGGTCAAAGGGTTATTAGACCACCCTATTGGGGGTCGGCCATGTGGGTCAAAGGGTTATTAGACCACCCTATTGGGGGTCGGTCCAGTCAGCATTATGTTATGTGGTTAAGTTCGAGCCTACATGAGTTAGGTAAAAAGGCAAGTCAAGTCAAGTATAAATAGAGTGCGGGAGGCACTCTATTTGCTCACTCACTTCTCACACATGCAGTCAAGGAGGAGTGGCGCACTTATGGAGGAGGAGGATCTACTGCTAGGTTATGTCTATCTCTCATGGTTGGTTGTATCATTGCTCTATCTATCTCTGAGGAAGTTATTGGGGTTTTTCACCTTTATGGTTTTCCCCAAGTAAATCTTTGTGTCTCTTGTGTGCTTGCATTATTGTCACCATGATTGATATGCTGTAGATATGCTATACATGTTGTTCTCTCAGTTAAGATCCTAGATCAGATTGAAGTAAATTCAGAAAATTTAACACCCATCAGTTATTTGATTTTAATTTCACTTCCTGTACTAGAGTATGATGCAGAAACCAACATGGGGAAAAATGCAGAGAAGCCATTTTATCAATCATTTCATATATTATTTAAATTTCATGTAGAAAACATACTCAGATTAGAAAGTAGAATAATTTCTTACTGATAAATGCAGAGTTTAATTGACTGAAATAACAATAGAGAAATAGAACCTGATAATTTCTTAGGAGAAACAAACCACCCAAGGAGCCTGTTCCACCCAACCTAATCTTGAAGACAGCCAATTTACTTGCCTTAGGACCCCCGAGCCTGTTTATTGAACCACTAGGAGGAAGATTTTGTAGAAGCTTAGTACATCAACTTTGTAGTAGACTATAGATTATCCAGTCCTCAAGACATAGCAGTCAAAGAGACCTGCACCAGCACCTCTGGTTTTCCTTCTCAGTATAATAAGCAGACTCACAATTGCACTCTCACATAGCCTCCCTATTTGAATCTCTCAGTGATCGCCTGATGCACTTGAGGAATATTTCTGCAGAAAATATTGTAAGGGGATGCCTGCCCAATTCGAATTACCTTATCTAGGATGCCTAGGCCTTTTAGTGGTTAATTGGTCATTAATGAGCTTCCTGCTCTCTTCCACCCACCTGGGAGATAATGCCTCAAATTTAGGGGTAGTTGTCCCATAACTAACAGCTAGTGATGGAGTGCAAATGCTGCCATTTGTCCCACACCTTCTAATAGCTTCCATTCCTCCTAGTGGGTCAGTGAACACTCATTTAACAGTTCCCTTGGGTTTTTGTTTCCTATTTTAATTTATTTAAATAATAATAATTAGTAATTACAATCATCCATGACCAAACTTGGTCATAATTACAAAAAAATATAATTAAAATTTAACATAAAGTATTTTGCAAATAAAATAATATTCTCAGAATTTGGGTAGGTGACATACACCCCCCCTTAAGTCTCAACATCGTCCTCGATGTTGTTTAATCACTATCTGAGTGTTCTTGAAACAGATTTGGGTATGCTTCCCGCATACTACTCTCCAACTCCCAGGTTGCCTCTTCTGGGATAAGGTGCTTCCATTGCACCTTTACCTTCCCAATGGTGCGATTTCGTAGTAGAGCTTCCCTCCTTTCGAGGATACAGTCCGGTTCCACCTAGAAATCGTCGTCTTGTCCCACCTATACATCATTCCAATTTACAACATGAGTAGCATCATGTACATACTTTTTAAAAAATGATATATGAAAAACATTTTGTATCTTTAAATTTGGTGGCAAAACCAGTTGGTATGCCACTGGTCCAACCCTTGACAATATTTCGAAAGGACCACAATACCTGGGTACCAACTTGGCATAGCTTCCCAATTTCAATGAACTTTTTTTCGGTATTATGTTGAGGAAAACATGTTCACCAACTTGGAACTCTTTATGAGTCCTTTTAAGATCTACTTGACTCTTTTTCCTATCTTGGACAGCTTTAAGATTTCTTTGTACCTGTTTCACAATTAGTTCTACTTCCTGCAACAATTCAGGTCCTAAAACAACTCTTTTTATTGGGCCATTCCAAGAAACACGTGTATCACATTTCCTACCATAAAGAATTTCAAAAGCGATAAGTTTGGCTGATGCATGATAATGGTTATTATATGCAAACTCTTCTAAATGCAAGTAGTCTTCCCACTTACCAGGATGATCCTTAACATAAATCGTAAGAAAATATTCCAATACCTGATTCACTCTTTCTATATGTCCATCCATTTGTGGATGAAATGCTGTAATGAAATTTAAGGTTGTATTCAACCCTTTAAACGAGGACCTCCAGAATTTTCCTGTAAACTTAGAATCATGGTCTGAAATTATTGCTTTTGGTATCCCATGTAATCGAAAATCTGCTTCATGAATATTTATGCAATGTTTGGAGCCTTATGAGTAGTTTTTATAGGTATAAAGTGTGCTGCCTTGCTGAGTTTATCTACTACCACCATGATAGAGTCATTTTGTTTCTAATTTTTGGGTAGTCTGATAATAAAATCTATGCTTATCACTTCCCATTTCCAGCTAGGTATAGGCAATGGATGCAACAGTCCAGCCAGATGTTGATGTTCAACCTTCAATTTTTGACAGTCCAAACACTTAGCTATGTACTCTGCTACTTCATCCTTCATTCTGGGCCAATAGTACTCTTTCCATAACATGGTGATGGTTTTCTGATAACCTGGATGACCAGAGTAATGGATTTTGTGCATCTTATTTAAAATCATAATTTTTACTTTTGGTATGTTGGGTACATACAATCTTTTTTTGTATAATAACAATCCATTTTCCTTTAAATTGTAATCTGCGATAGAATTTTCAAAATTGTTATTTGCTGTCTTTTCTTGTAACTTTCTATATTCTTCATCCGTTTCACTCCTTTCAAGGATCTTATTTTCTAAATTTGTTGAGTAAGTACTGATGGCTGAAATAAAATCTAGTTTTGCTTTACGAATTAATGTATTAGCAACCTTGTTCTCTTTCCCTTTAATATGCTGAATTTCGAAATCATATTCACTTAAAAAAGTTAACCATCTAGCTTGTCTAGCGTTCATATTTGTCTGATCTAATAAATATTTCAGACCCATGTTATCTGTCAACAAGGTAAATTTTCTGCCAATAAGGTGGTGACACCACATTTTTAAAGCATGAATTACTACTAATAGCTCTAAATCACAAGTAGAGTAGTTATTCTCTTGTATTTTTAGCTTTCTAGAATTGTATACAATAGCATATCCCTCTTGTGTTAGGAATCCACCGAGTCTCTCATTACATGTATCAGTACATACTATAAAATCCTTATTAGGATATGCTATCCTCAGAATAGGTGCTGTAGTCAGTAATTCCTTTAGCTTCTTAAAACTGTTTGAACATTTCTGATCCCACACAAATTTTTTTCCTTTCTTCTGTAAGGAGGTTATGGGGTTTTCAATCTTTGAAAAAACCTCTATAAATTTTCTGTAATATCCAGTAATACCCATAAATGATCTTACATCCGACACATCCTTAGGAACCGACCAATCATTAATGGATTTTATCTTGTTGGGGTCAACCGATATTCCTTCCTTGGAAATTATGTGTCCTAAATATTG
Source organism: Larix kaempferi (assembly GCA_027924585.1). Taxonomy (NCBI): domain Eukaryota; kingdom Viridiplantae; phylum Streptophyta; class Pinopsida; order Pinales; family Pinaceae; genus Larix; species Larix kaempferi. The sequence continues at coordinate 6,567,499 of BSBM01001754.1, forward strand.
AATTTTATCCTTGTGAAAGTCACACTTACTAAACTTAGCGTATAGTTGATGATCTCTCAGAACTTGTAAGATAATACACAGATGTTCATCATGCTCTTGTTTGCTTTTTGAATACACTAAAATGTCGTCTATGAACACAATAGAAAACTTATCCAAATATTTGTGTAGAATATTGTTCATTAAACACAAACACATCCGGAGCATTAGTCAATCCAAATGGAATGACTACGAACTCATAATGTCCATATCGAGTTCTTAAGGTTGTTTTGAAAATATCCTTGTCCTTAACATGAACTTGATGATATCCTGACCTTAAATCAATCTAAAATATCGTTGCTCCACGCAGCTGATCAAATAAATTGTCTATGCGGGGCAACAAATATCGATTCTTGATTGTCATTTTATTCAGCTGGCGATAATCTATGCACAGTCTTAAAGTGCCATATTTCTTTTAAACAAATATAACAGGTGCTCCTCAAGGAGACACGATGGGTCTTATATAGTTTTTATCAATCAGTTCCTTCAAATGTGATTTCAAATCATTTAATTCCAATATATTCATCCTATATGGATCTTTAGAATTCGGTATTGCTCCTGTTATTAATTTGAATCTCCTCAAGAAAAAAATCTTTGAAATCTTTTAGGAAAGGTATATCTTCTCGTTTTTGTTTTTCCTCTTTAGTAATCAACTCATCATTCACTACATTTACTGCAAAACATTTGACATCCTTTTCTAACTGCTCTCTTTACTTGCATGGCTGAAATCTGCCTAAGGGATGTATTTCTTGGAATACCTTTTACTTCTACTATTTCTCCTTCATCATTTAAACATGTAAATTTTTTTTCAGAACAATTCAGTATGACATGATGGGCTTCTAACCAGTCCATTTCAATGATGATATCATAAGATCCTAAAGGTAAAACATTCAACTTGGTTTGTGTCTTTAACTGATTCATGGATAAAGCACAATTTTCAATAAAATCAGATACTTTCCTTTTCGTTCTTGTTGCTAGTTTAACTAACTAGGATTCATTGAATTTTTCTGTTTTCAAATTTAATCTTTTTACAACATCTGGTGATATATAACTTAGGCTAGCACCTGGATAAATCAAAATAGTAACATGATGGTTTTGTAGCATACCTTCAATCTCTACCATAGGTACTTGATGATCTGCTTGCCTGTTGTCTAGTGCTGCATTAATTATGGGCATCTCCCTTGCCAAGTCTCCAACAGAAAGTTCAGTCTGTATGGAATGAATGTTGTTAGCTGTCTGCTTCCTCTTGGGGCATTCTGATACATAATGAGGACCTTGACACTCAAAACATTTGATAGGTGCCTTTTGATCATTAGTTCTGGTAGAATTGGGAGTGTTTCTAGGAGCTATAAAATTTTGCTGCTGACTATTTCTGGGATTGTTTCCTTGAAAATTCCAATTCTGAAATTTTTTCTTTTGGAAACCAGAATTCCCACTAAACCTGAAAATTTTCTTTTCCAGCTCAAAATTGCTGGGTTTATGAATTTTCCAGTTTGATATTCCTTCTCTTTTCCAATTAGTGTCATAACAGAAAGTTGCTTTCCTCATGGCCTCTTCTAAGGTCTTTGGATTGTCATACTTGATTCTGTCCTTGATGTTGAAAGGTAGAAAGCTTAGGTATCTTTGAATCTTCATTTTTTCTTCCACGAGGTATGGCACATACCTCAGTAAATTCAGAAATTTACTGTTCATCTATTTCATGTTCATAGTTCCTAGCTTTAAATCATAGAACTCCTTTGATTTTTCTTCATAGTATTGTTCAGATAAGAACTTCTTTTTGAAGTACCATTTGAAAGTACTCCAATTCACATCCTTTTCCTTGATGCCCTTCACTCTTTTGATGTCTTGCCACCAAATATTTGCTTTCCCAATCAAGTTATATATTGCCATCTTTGCCTTCAATGATTCTGAATAATCATAAATTTGGAAATACTTTTTCATGCCGGACAGCCATGCTTCGACTGTCTCTCCTTTTTCAGTTTCACCATTGAAGGTTGGGGGTTTGATTTTCTTAAACTCCCCAGAAATTTGTTTATACTGTTTATGACTTTTTCTTTTGAATTTGTAATCTCCTTCACTGCTATCACTTGAATAATTTATTTTCTTTTTGCGTTTGTCATGGGAAGCTTCTGATGATGTTGAAATGCTGTTCGTATCATCAGTTTTCATTTTCTTACCCCTGTCTCGATGAGGTAAATCTTCAATTTTAGAGGTATTTTCAATTTCTCTATCCTATTCATCAGTTGGACATTGTTAGAACAGCACTTGATTAAGTTCCTCTCGTGCCTTCATAATTTTCTCATTGTCTTGTTTTACATATCTGATTTTTGCTTTTAACTCTTGAAATGCACGTAACAATTATGATGAATTGTCATTTAATTCGCCATGGACTTCTTCTTCATAATACTGTCCCATGATATGACTGTTGGGTTGAAATCTGTCTTTTAATTGTTCAGCTGATCCTTCCATACCTGTAACTTAAAATAATTTATGTATAACACAAATAGTTTAAATTTTTGAATTAGTAAGATTTCTGCTGTAAATAAATTTTCTACTACGTGTTCTTGGACCTTTTCAGGCCTACGGTTTGAACGTGAGCTCTGATACCACATGTAACATCCCGATAATTTCATAAAAAATTAAAATTTTTAAAATAACATTAACCATTTAAGAATTACGATTGCGGAAGTAATAATTGCTTAATAAGACAACTTTGAACAAGAAACTCATTAATGCAGAAAACAAATTAATTATTGAGTCTCTTAACTAAAGACATTTTAAAGACTCGACATGTCATACTTCTTTTAATCATACTTAAGACATTGGTTTTGCTTGTGTTACCAGTAGTTTGATTTATCGTAAGATCAGGTTCTCTTGACAAGGTACTGACATATTTTTTTTATGATGATGGAAGGGGTCCTATGAGATACCCTGGGGCTTACTTAGCTATGTTTAGCTAAGGCATTTGAATCATGTTCCTATGTGCACGTCTGTTGATGTATATGTAGCTTCAGAATGTATTTCACATATATGTATATTGTATTCCTATAGAGATGTTATTATTCCTCTATACGAAAGTGTCGTCATTTATATTGTAAGTGTCGTAACTTATACTTGATGGGTTATTAGACCACCTTGTTGGGGTCGGCCTTGTATAAGTCATGTGGGTCAAAGGGTTATTAGACCACCCTATTGGGGGTTGGTCATGTGGGTCAAAGGGTTATTATACCACCCTAGTGGGGGTCGGCCCAGTCAACATTATGTTAAGTGGTTAAGTTGAGGTTGACCTAGTTGAGTAAAGGTCAAGTCAAGTTAGTGTATAAATAGAGAGTCTGTCTCTCTCATTTTACACATTTCTATTCTCTCACTCACACTTGGGAGAGTGGCGCACTTGCGGAGGAGGAGGCTCTGCTACTAGAAGAAGACTATCTCTTGTATTTTGGTTGTATCATTGCTCTATCTATCTCTGAGGAAGTTATTGGGGTTTTTTCACCTTTATGGTTTTCCCCAAGTAAACTCTCTGTCTCTTGTGTGCTTGCATTATTGTGTCCATGATTGATATGTTGTAGTCTTGCTGTACATGTTGTTCTCTAAGTTAAGATCCTAGATCATATTGAAGTAAATTCTGAAAATTTAACATGGTATCAGAGATAGCCTGAAAGAAGGGATGATATGGCATGTATGACACTTGTTGCACTTACGATGCTAGGGCTTGATATAGCAAAAACAAGTCATCGTAGCACTTTTGCTATAAATCCATTTTGGCGAAGTTTTCGGATCTAAAACTTTTACAAGTCGAAGAGAAGATCCCCATGTACCTTGTGTCCATAGGAAAACCTCTAACTCGTTGTACTTTGTGATTTATGATCTGTACAATATAGGGTTTCTGCCTCTTCCAGATCTGAGTCAAAATCAGGTGACCTTGAGAAAAAGGTCATAACTTGGGCTATAAAGCTCCAAATGAAATTTCGTAAAAATTGAAAGGTAGTACACAGAATGTAGTATATCAAGAAAATTATTTAGAGGCTGAAGTTGAACCAGTGACACATGGCACGCCGTACAAGTTTGCTCTCATTTATTATCCCATAAACAGCTCAAGTTGCAACACTTGGCATAATTCTCTCTTAGAGAATCCAATTGAGGTCAGACCTTCCATAATGGAAATATAGTAGGTCAGGCTATCTCAAGAAACATTTTTAGACCTTGTGGATCGAAAAGTTCGGAGTTACACCAGAAACAATCAGGTACATATTTCTATCAAAACAGAATTATTTTTGAGCACCTTCATTCATGGCTTCCAAAATTTAGGGCTTCGGAGAAAGTTGGAATTTCTCTAATCGGAGACCATGGCTGGATGCTACTCATCAAAATAAAACTTTAGAGACCAAGATCAGATTTTTTGGTTGGACAGAAGGCCAGTCTTGATCAAACCCCAGTTCGGGACTTTGATTGAAAAGATGGAAAATTAGGGCTTCTGCAAAACTTGAAATTTTGGAAATCTGTGGCCACGGCTGGAAGCTCCTTAAGAAAATCGAAGCTTAGAGCTTTGAATCAAATATTTTGGTTGGGTCAAGCTCTGAGAAACTCAAACCCTAATTTAGGGTCCTCCCCAGTGAATCCAGAAATCTAAAAGGCAATTTCGAGGGGTGAAACTTTGCAGTTTTCAAATTCTGAATATACCAACTTGATCAGCTCATCAAGGCACATATTTCTATCCTTTCGGAAGTTTGAATTTTTGGGGTTTCCTTGACAAGCCCTAATCCAGCTCCAGGTACAGTTCTTGCAAATCAAGTGGATTGGGTTAACCCTAGAAGAAGATGGATTGGTCACCTACATAAGTGAAGAAGTTCCTGTCTCAGAGGGAGATGAGGCTAAGGCCTTCCATAAGAAGATTACAAGCAATCTTGACAGGTATGGCTTAAAAGTATGTTTCATGGTTAATTTTATCATATGTTTATCTTCATATCATTACAATACAATCTTGATTAATTACTAGTCTTGTCGTATCACCTTAATAGAAGATATTCATTGATTAAGGTTTTGACACTTATGAATGTACTAATGCATTGTGATGTTATATGAGGTTTATGTTGTTCGCTAACATAAAAGGTACACCAAGAAAGACAAATCATGTTCTACTTCAAGAACATATGATCATGGTGACATGAAGACAAAGATTCATCCATTGTCATGGATCACATAGAAGATCTACTTTTGAGGTATGTATAACTTGGTCCTACAATGGTTAACCTATGAGACATGCAGGTTACTAGCACAAGTCATTGAAGAGAACCAGAAGACATTATGCGGGTATGTTATACATGTTGAATATTGTAACTTCTAAGAATATTATATTTGTACATTATTTATTCCGGAGATGTTCCATCCCTCCGATGTGATTTTATTATGTATCCAGAGATGTTTATTCCTCTGAGGAATTGTGTTAACTAGGGTTGTTAGACCCACCATGTGGGGGTCGGCCCTGAAGTTAGGTTTTAGGGGTTATTAGACTTCTCCAGGAGAGGTCGTCCACATTAGGTATTTTTGGTGGTCAGGAGTGTGTATAAATAGTAAATAGAGGAGGTGAAATCCTCATTAGATCACTCACTCACTTGTGAAAAGAGGCACACTTGTCTGGGAGATTTGCTAAGGAGGAATAGAAGGAGGGAGCACATCTTGTATTTTGGTTAATCATCTTATTGAGGAAAGCTTTGCTGGGTTTTCTACCCCATGAGGGTTTCCCAGGGTAAATATTGTGTCTATCTTGTGATTATGCTTCTTTCAGTGATCCTGCTATTCTATTTGGTTTAAATTTAACATGGTATCAGAGCCATACTGAATAGGACATCTTTCACAAGGTAAGAATACTTCTCTCTCTCTCTCCGGTGAAGTTAGGGTTTCAACCCAAAGTTGGTATTATTGAATTTTGGTTGCATGGATGGATAGCCCTTTTCAATACCTTTCTTTTAAGCCCTAGATCGAACTTTTCGGTTGGGTAGAACTCCGGGAAATACAAACCCTAATTCTACCAAAAGTGCGATACGTCAGATTTTGGTTTCAGAAAAAAGTTGGAATTTTTGAATTATAATTACATGGCTGAATAGCCCTTCTCAAGAGCATTCTTTTGAGCTATAGATCGAACCATTTTGTTGAGTAGAACTCTGGGAAAGTCAAACCCTAATTCTACCAAAAGTGCGATAAAATTCTATTCCAGATTCCGGAAAAGTGAAAAGTAACTTTTCAGGTAAGTCTGCTCTGTCTCTTGGACTCCCCCAAGAGAAGATGGCTCCAAACACTAAGCTTGAAGACAAGCTAGAAGGTATAGAAAATTTCTGGGCATGGAAATACAGAATTGGTCTCATTCTTGAGGAGAATGATCTTGCTCAGTATATCAAGGAAGAAGTTGCAGAACCAGAAGGAGATGAAGCCAAAGAAAAGCATAGGAAGGATTTGATTAAGGCAAAGAGAATCATAGCTGATTCCATTAAAGACCACTTGATTCCCCAAGTGGCCTCCAAGAAGACTCCAAAGGAAATGTATGATTCCCTAGGAAGAATGTATGAAGGAAAGAACATCAATAGGAAGATGAACCTGAGGACTCAATTGAAGAGCACCAAGATGCACAATGGAGAATCCATTCAAGATTACTTCTCAAGGGTTTCACAAATCAAGAAACAACTAGATGCAATTGGTGATACCCTTGATGAGGATGAACTTGTGATGACTGCTCTCAATGGTCTCACTAGATCTTGGGAGTTATTTATACAAACCATGTGTGCCAGGAAAGAGAGCATGAAGTTTGATATAGTATGGGAGGATTGTGTTCAAGAATAATCTAGGGTTGCAAACAGAGAAGCTCTTCTCAAAGAGGATGACCAAGCTTTGGCCACTCATACCAAAAGAAGAAGAATGAGTCATCTCAAGAGAGTTGACCACAAAGGATCTCAACACTTCTCTAGATCTAACAAGAGAAGAGGACCAAATTCAACAAGAGATCTTTCCACAGTAGAATGCTACAATTGTCATAAGTTAGGACACATCTCCAGATTTTGTCCTTCTCAAAAGAAGAAGTTCTTCCACAAAAGACATCATGCACATATGGCAGAAAATGATAGTGAAGAAGAAGAAGAGGAAGAAGATGAAGAAGAAGAAGAGGTAGAGGTAAAGCCTAAAAGAAAAAGAAGTAAGGTGAAGAAAGAAGATCTAGAAGAATATGTTCTATTCTCTACACTCTCTGGATCTGTATCTCCTGGAGAAGACACATGGCTCATTGACAGTGGTGCTTCCAAGCACATGACAGGTCAAAGGAAGACCTCCTCAAATCTTGAAGAAAAGTCTTCTTCACAGAAAGTATCTCTAGGAGATGACTACCAATATCCCATCAAAGGAATTGGTGAAGCTAGCTATAAGCTAGATTCTGGAACACCCTTGAAGATGAAAGACATCTTATATGTACTAGGTTTAAAGAAGAACCTTCTCTCTATTTCAGCACTAGATAAGAAATGTTTTAGAGTAGCCTTCATAGATGGACAAGTACTCATGTGGTCCAAAGGAAAAACAATTAAAGATGCAGTTGTTATTGGTGAAGAAGAAGGAGGTCTCTATAAACTCAAGGGCCATCCAGAAGCTGCCCTTGCACATGAGATCTCTAGCCCCAGTGAGCTATGGCATAGAAGATTAGCTCACATCAACTTTAAAGCCTTACCCTATGTAAGCAAGGTAGTCATAGGATTACTAGATTTGAAAGCTGATCATGATGGCTCATGTAAAGGGTGTAAGAAAGGGAAAAATATCAAGAACCCCTTTCCAAAGAGTGAAACAAAGACTAAGAACATTTTAGAACTAATACACTCGGATGTATGTGGACCAATGCCCACCACTTCTCTAAGTGGGTTTGAATACTATCTTTCATTCATTGATGACCATTCAAGGAAAACTTGGATATACTTCCTGAAAGGTAAGAATGAAGTCTTTGGAAAATTTAAAGAGTTCAAGGCTCTAATAGAAAATCTATCAGAGAAGAGAATCAAGATTCTCAAAACAGATAATGGGAGAATTTACCTCAAAAGAATTTGAGGACTTTTGTAAAGAAGCTGGAATTAAAAGGGAACTAACTACTCCTTATAATCCCCAACAAAATGGGGTGGCTGAAAGGAAAAATAGAACAATCATGGAAGCTGTGAAGACCATGATACATGATCAAGATCTTCCCATGTATCTATGGGCTGAAGCTGCCAAGACAGCAGTATATGTGCAAAATAGATTATCTCATAGTGCTCTTGAGTTCAAAACTCCAGAAGAAGTGTTTACAGGTAAGAAGCCTGAGGTAAGTCATCTTAAAATATTTGGGTGTCCTGTGTACATCCACATTCCAAAAGAAAAGAGAACCAAGTTGGACCCTTCTGGTAAGAAGGGAATATTTGTTGGTTATTGTGAATCATCCAAATCCTTCAGAATTTACATTCCAGGCTTTCATCACATAGAAATAAGTAGAGACGTAACATTTGATGAAGAAGCAGCTCTCAAGAAATCCAAGAAGTGCCAACTTGATGAAATCTATGAAGAATATACTTCTCCCAGAATCACAGAGGCTGTACCCATGCCTGAAGATGATTCTCCAAAGGATCATGACATGTTGGAACCACAAGAGCCTCCTATTACAGACTTATCCAAGAAAAGAAGGCCAGCATGGGCTAGAGATATTATTCAATGGGATGAAAGATATGGAGCTCCTGAAGGCTCCACTAGAAAAAGAAAGAAACCAAAACTAGTGTCCAACTATATGGCCTTGATATGTGATCTTGTGGATCAACTACCTACTAGCTATGAAGAGGCAGCTCAGAAGAAAGAATGGGTAGAAGCAATGACAGAAGAATATCAGTCAATAATGAAAATGATGTTTGGGATATAGTTCCCAAACCAAAAGATAAAAGTGTGGTTTCTTCCAAATGGATTTTCAAAATAAAACATGCCACGGATGGAAGCATTGAAAAATACAAACCAACATTTGTAGCTAGAGGATTCTCTCAGAAGGAGGGAATTGACTATGAAGAAACATTTGCACCAGTTGCTAGGTATACTTCAATTAGAACTATCATGGCACTTGCATCCATGATGAAGTGGAAATTACACCAAATGGATGTTAAGACAGCTTTTCTGAATGGTGTAATTGAAGAAGAAATATACATAGAGAAACCTCAAGGGTTTGAGGTTAATGCTGGAAGAACTCATGTATGCAAATTGAAGAAGGCATTATATGGGTTGAAACAAGCTCCCAGGGCTTGGTACGGAAGAATTGACAATTTCTTAACTAGCATGGGCTTTACCAAAAGTAAAGCTGACCCAAATCTTTATCTCAAAGTGATGGATGATGAACCAGTTATATTGCTGTTATACGTAGATGATCTATTCCTAACTGGACATGAGAAACAAATTATTGAAAGCAAGAAGAAGCTTTCTTTAGAATTCGAGATGAAAGATATCGGATTAATGCATTACTTCTTAGGCTTAGAAGTATGGCAAGAACCAAAAGGAATCTTTCTAAATCAAGGTAAGTATACTGTGGAGATTCTCAAAAGATTTGATATGTTGGAGTGTAAAGCCATGTCCACTCCCATGGACTCCAACTTAAAGTTATTAGTTAATGATTCATCAGAATTAGTGGACATAACTCTATATAGACAAATCATTGGATCATTAATGTACTTAACCAATACTAGGCCTGATATATGCTTTGCTGTAAATACCCTAAGTCAGTATCTAGTAGAACCTAGAAAGGTTCACTTAATAGCTGCAAAGCATATAATTAGGTACCTAAAAGGTACATTAGATTTTGGCCTATTTTATCTTGGAGGTCATGAACTCAGACTACATGGTTACTCAGATTCTGATTGGGCAGGTAGTGTCTCAGATAGAAAAAGTACTTCAGGTGGATGTTATGGTCTTGGATCTGCCATGATCTCATGGTTCAGCAAGAAATAATCGAGTGTGGCCCTCAGTACTGCTGAAGCTGAATATATAGCTGCCTGCTCTGCTAGCTGTGAAGCAGTATGGCTTCAGAAACTTTTATCTGGAGTTTTTGACTTAGAAATGGACCCCACTGTGATTATGTGTGATAATCAAAGCTGCATCAAGATGACTGAAAATCCTGTATTTCACGATAAGTCAAAGCACATAGAGATCCGATACTTTTATATACGAGATATGGTGCAGAAAGGAGCTATCAAGCTAGAGAATATAAGCACTGAGGATCAAATTGATGATATCCTGACCAAACCTCTGTCTCGAGTGAAGTTTAAACATTTCCGAGACAAGCTTGGTGTAGTTCAGAAGGACCCTCCTCGAAAGGGGGAGTATCACAGTATCTGACAAACAAGTCTATCTCATCAATGATGAGGTTACCTATTTACTGCACTTATTTACCTAGAATTATTTAGATGTAGGACTCTTATATTCTTTCTTTTGACAGTAGATGTATACATGCTTTTGATGATAGATGTATACATGCTTTTGATTATTAGATATACATGCTTTTGATGATAGATGTATACATGCTTTTGATGATTATATATACATGCTTTTGATGATAGATGTATACATGCTTTTGATGATTAGATATACATGCTTTTGATGATAGATGTATACATGATTTTACATGTTGTGGTTATACATGTTTTGATGATGATGATACATGTTGTGGTTATACATGTTTTGATGATGATGATACATTTTGTGGTTATACATGTTTTGATGATGAGGATACATGTTTTGTTATACATGTTGTGAAGGGATTGAATCATTCCTGGACTTCAGTCCTAAAGAAGAGCCGTAGACGTATGTCTTCGAAAATAAAGTTCTTGGTGAACATGTGAAGGGATTGAATCATTCCTGGACTTCAGTCCTAAAGAAGAGCCGTAGACGTATGTCTTTGAAAATAAAGTTCTTGGTGAACATGTGAAGGGATTGGATCATTCCTGGACTTCAGTCCTAAAGAAGAGCCGTAGATGTATGTCTTCGAAAATGAAGTTCTTGGTGAACATGTGAAGGGATTGAATCATTCCTGGACTTCAGTCCTAAAGAAGAGCCGTAGACGTAAGTCTTCGAGAATGAAGTCCTTGGTGGACGGTGAGGGATTAATTCATCCTTGGACGTAGGTCCTAAATGCACGGTTGAGGATTAAGTCATCCTTGGACGTAAGTCCTAAATGCACGGTTGAGGATTAAGTCATCCTTGGACGTAGGTCCTAAATGCACGGTTGAGGATTAAGTCATCCTTGGACATAGGTCCTAAATGCACGGTTGAGGATTAAGTCATCCTTGGACGTGGTCCTAAATGTACGGTTGAGGATTAAGTCATCCTTGGACGTGGTCCTAAATGTACGGTGGAGGATTAAGTCATCCTTGGACGTGGTCCTAAATGTACGGTGGAGGATTAAGTCATCCTTGGACGTGGTCCTAAATGTACGGTGGAGGATTAAGTCATCCTTGGACGTGGTCCTAAATGTACGATGGAGGATTAAGTCATCCTTGGACGTGGTCCTAAATGTACGGTGGAGGATTAAGTCATCCTTGGACGCTGTCCTAAATGAACGGTAAGGATTGGATCATCCTTGGACTTTGGTCCTGTAAACTGAGCCGTAGACATGTGGTCTCCGAGAACATGATAGGACTGGATTGTCCCTGGACTTCGGTTCAAAAGGTACATGATAGGACTGGATCGTCCCTGGACTTCGGTTCAAAAGGTACATGACTGGTTTGCATCATCCTTGGACATAGAGAACTGGATTGATCGTATGATGATGATACTGATGATCGTGTGATGACGATGCTGGTGATCGTGTGATGACGATGCTGATGATCGTGTGATGACGATGCTGATGATCGTGTGATGACGATGCTGATGATCGTGTGATGACGATGTTGATCGTGATGCTGATGATCGTGTGATGACGATGTTGATCGTGATGCTGATGATCGTGTGATGACGATGTTGATCGTAATGCTGATGATCGTGTGTTGACGATGCTGTTATGACAATGCCGATGATTGAGTACTATCAACTCTGATGATGTTGATGTTCCAGTAACTAGTCAAGTTACTGATGATGATGAATTGAAGAAAGCTTCCGATGATATATAGATGATGTAGTAAATGACTCCTTGCTCCTGCAGATGTTGTTATAATATCCTTCTCGTTAAGGGGGAGTGTTGAATATTGTAAATTCTAAGAATATTATATTTGTACATTATTTATTCCGGAGATGTTCCATCCCTCCGATGTGATTTTATTATGTATCCGGAGATGTTTATTCCTCCGAGGAATTGTGTTAACTAGGGTTGTTAGACCCACCATGTGGGGGTCGGCCCTGAAGTTAGGTTTTAGGGGTTATTAGACTTCTCCAGGAGAGGTCGGCCCCATTAGGTATTTTTGGTGGTCAGGAGTGTGTATAAATAGAGGAGGTGAACTCCTCATTAGATCACTCACTCACTTGTGAAAAGAGGCGCACTTGTCCGGGAGATCTGCTAAGGAAGAATAGAAGGAGGGAGCACATCTTGTATTTTGGTTAATCATCTTATTGAGGAAAGCTTTGCTGGGTTTTCTACCCCATGAGGGTTTCCTAGGGTAAATATTGTGTCTATCTTGTGATTATGCTTCTTTCAGTGATCCTGCTAGTCTATTTGGTTTAAATTTAACAATACATAACTAGCTAGCATGCTAATCCAGGTATGTTTTTCCTATATCAAGCTAGAATCCTACCTTGTGTTAGGATCTTATACTGTTGTGTTGTTGATAATGATTATTCATGAAGTCATAGGTTTGAATAGTCATGGTTGTATGCATATTATGTTTCTTACCATAATTGATGATATGACTAACCAGAAGAATCATGAAGGTATAGGTTTGAGTAATCATGGGTTTATGCATTGATGATTTAACTAATCAGAAGAGTCCTATGATCAAATAAGAATATGCATGAGTAAAAGAAGACTTCCCTGAAACATTGAATACTAATGTTTATTATCTGTGAATGATCATGACTATACATGTTTAAGATTATTGTGTTTTGATAGTATTAAGATTATACTAATAAATGTGTGATTATGTATGAGACCTCAAGGATAACACAATGATGATACTAATAAGCATGCATAGTGATTAAGGATGGATGTAAGTTCAAGGACAGGTAATCCAGGAAGCAAAGATCAAGAGGGAGCACACTCCAGTTGTTCCTGCAAGAAATCAAAGGAGCACACTTTAGTAGTTTCTGCAAGGATGCAGATATTTAGAGGGAGTTGACCATCTTTCTACATTCCACAACAGAAAGGTGTAGAAGAAGCTACTTCAGTAGCTCCTGCAAGGAAGCAAAGACTCAGAGGGACTCCACCCAACAATCAAACAAAGATAAGTATTTTTAATTATCATTTCTTGCATATTTGTTTGTTTAAATAAAATTTTTCAATGATGTATATGCTCATTTTCCTAGACTTAGGATATGTATTGTGCATATTATAATGATTGCATTAATGAACAGTATACTACTAATATGCATGTGATGGGTAAGTGGCCTATGGCACTGTACAACATTCCAATGCTACTTATCTAGAATGAAACCTCTTTGCTGACATGTTGGGAGTAGTGCAAACTCTTAACAATGTTTTGGTAGAGATTGGAAGGCATCTAGAAAGTTGTGGAACATGGATAAATGTTGTATTGAAGCATTGGCTAAGATAATTGCATGACTGTATGACATATTTCTTTATGTTTAAGAATTTGTCTGAAAATTATGAGATGTTTCTAATCATGCAATTTAACTTGTTTTATAGAAAAGACCATATACCTTCACCTACAAAAGAAGGACTACAACATTTGTTCAAGCAACAAAATTATCTATTGAAGATATTGAAGTTCCCAGGATACGGGAAGAATGCCATGATCCGTTGATCATGAAGAACGATGTTTGGGATGCGGTCCCAAGAGCTGAAGGGAAGTCTGTTGTGACTTCCAAATGGAACTATCAGATCAAGCATGCTGCAGATCAAGCATGCTGCAGATGGCAGCATAGAGAAATATAAAAGTGATGAAATAGAAGATACACCAGATGGATTTCAAGACAACCTTCTTGAATGGTGTAGTCATATATGTGTGTAGAACTTGGTAGGATAGACAACTTTCTATCCAGTCTGGGATTTACCAAGAGTAAAGCGGATTCCAACCTTTACTACAAGGTTGAGGAAGGAAATCTAGTGATATTACTTTTGTATGCAGATAACCTGTTTGTTACAGGTGAAGATAGATTGATTGCCAACACGCAGTGGAAGCTTGCTGCCGAGTTCGAGATGAAGAACTTGGGGATGATGCACTATTTGTTTTTGGCATGGAGGTGTGGCAGAGTGCAGATGGAATCTTCCTTGGACAAGGGAAGTATGCAGTAGAGATCCTGAAGAGGTTCGGGATGATGGATTGCAAGGCCATGGCCACACCTATGGCATCGAACCTAAAGCTTGTTTGTGGTGCTTCATCTGAGCTGGTTGATGTCTCTATGTATCGTCAGATGATTGGGTCCTTGATGTACCTGACCAACACGAGACCAAATATTTGCTTTGCGGTGAACACATTGAGCTAGTTTCCCTATGGATCCAAGGAGTGTTCACTTGGTTGTTGTAAAGCATGTTCTGAGGTACCTGAAGGGTACAGTGGATTATGAGCCCAAGTATGAAGCGAATCAAAAGTTTAACTGACAGGGTTATGTTGATTCAGATTGGGCTGAAAGTGCTACAGATAGGAAGAGCACATCTAGATGCTGTTTCAGTATGGGATCAGGTGTGACCTCTTGGTTTAGCAGGAAGCAGTCCTCCGTAGCACTGAGTAGAGATGAGGCAGAGTATGTTGCAGCCTGTTCAGCTAGTTGTGAGGAAGTATGGATACGGAAGCTACTATCTGAGTTATTTGATCTCCTATTGGATGCTACTGGGATCTTTTGTGATAACCAGAGTTGTGTGAAGCTGTCCGAGAACCTAATGTTTCAAGACAGGTTGAAACACATAGAGATCAAATATCACTATATCAGGGATATGGTGCAGAGAGGAGCTGTGAAGCTCCTGTACATTGCGATGGATGAGCAGATTGCAGATGTGTTGACGAAACCACTAGCCAGAGTGAAGTTCGAGTACTTCAGAGAGAGGCTTGGTGTTCTTCGGATTGATGAAACTTCGAGGAAGAAGTGATGGACACATTTGCAGAGGCCATTCCAAGCATGTTGGAAGGAGGATCCTTCACATGGCTGTGGATGTAAGCGCTGGATGATGACCATCAGGACGATGCTCTAGTTACTGCTCTGTATATGCATCAGGATGATGTTGGATATGATCAGTTGGATCATTTATATGTATATGTATGTATGCATCATGTTGGATGATGGATATGATCAATTGGATCATTTATGTATGTATGAATCATGTTGGATGCTGGATATGATCGGTTGGATCATTTGTATGTATTTTGTATATGCATCATGTTGGATGCTTGGACCATGTATCTGTATATGTATCAGGTGGATACATTCTATGATCAGGTAGATCATGTATGTTGATATGTATCATGTATGATCAGGTGGATCATGTATGATGATATGTATCAGGTAGATACTTGGTATGCATCAGGTAGGTGCATGATATGATCAGGATGATCATGTATACATCAGGATGATGTATGATGAGTATCAAGTTAATACTCTATGGATTTGGATCAGGTTGTGTAGATGAGCATATAATTTGGCCATGAGAGATTTGCAAATAGTCTTTCAAGGTTTTTCCTACAGCATATAATTTGGCCTTGGGATATCTGAAAAATGCTCTTTCGAGGTTTTGCTCTGGGAGGACATATAATTTGGCCCTGGGAGATCTACAGATAGTCTTTCGAGGTTTTTCTTATGGCATATAATATGGCCCTGGGATATCTGGTAGATGCTCTTTCGAGGTTTTGTCCTATGGCATATAATATGTCCCTGGGAGATTCGATAGGTTGGGCTGTGTGCCTGTAATAAGTCCTAGGATGCTCTTGCAAGGTATTTCCATGACCACATATAATCTATCCCTGGGAGATCCTATAGGTAGAGCTGTGTGCTCGTAACATCCTGGGATGCTCTTGCGAGGTTTCGTGGTGACCACATATAATCTGTCCCTGGGAGATCCTTTAGGTAGAGCTGTGTGCTCGTAACATCCTGGGATGCTCTTGCAAGGTTTTGTGGTGAAGTCACATATAATATGGCCCTGGGAGATCCTATAGGTAGAACCGTGTGCTCATAACAGCCTGGGATGATCTTTCAAGGTTTCGTGACGCACGTAATAAGTCCTGAGGATTCCACAGTATGGCCAGTGATGACGAAGACCTATAGGTGGTGGGCCTACATCTAGTATGAAAAAGGATTGGCTCTGTAGAACTTCCTATGACAAGTAGATTCAGAGATTGATTGAGATAGTAGCAGCAGTGACAATGATGATGACTCGATGACGATTATCCAATGACGATGATCCAGAGAAGAAGACTTGTGCTAGAAGACCTGTGTCGATAAATACCTTCCTAGTTAAGAGGGAGTGTTGATGTATATGTAACTTCGGAATGTATTTCACATATATGTATATTGTATTCCTATAGAGATGTTATTATTCCTCTATACGGAAGTGTCGTCATTTATATTGTAAGTGTCGTAACTTATACTTGATGGGTTATTAGACCACCTTGTTGGGGTCGGCCTTGTATAAGTCATGTGGGTCAAAGGGTTATTAGACCACCCTATTGGGGGTCGGCCATGTGGGTCAAAGGGTTATTAGACCACCCTAGTGGGGGTCGGCCCAGTCAACATTATGTTAAGTGGTTAAGTTGAGGTCGACCTAGTTGAGTAAAGGTCAAGTCAAGTTAGTGTATAAATAGAGAGTGCGTCTCTCTCATTTTACACATTTCTATTCTCTCAATCACACTTGGGAGAGTGGCGCACTTGTGGAGGAGGAGGCTCTACTGCTAGGAGAAGACTATCTCTTGTATTCTGGTTGTATCATTGCTCTATCTTTCTCTGAGGAAGTTATTGGGGTTATTTCACCTTTATGGTTTTTCCCAAGTAAACTCTGTGTATCTTGTGTGCTTGCATTATTGTGTCCATGATTGATATGTTGTAGATTTGCTATACATGCTGTTCTCTAAGTTAAGATCCTAGATCAGATTGAAGTAAATTTTGAAAATTTAACAACGTCGTAGGTAAGAATTTCTATAACAAACCTGGGTTAAGAGTACAAGTCTAATTCAATTCAACGTCAATGTATTAAGATAAGTTCTAAGTTCTTGTTTGCAAAACAGGGTTCTGGAGCTAAGAATATTCTGGTTCCAATTCTAGTTTACGTACTGGCTTACAAACTCATCAGTGTCAGTTAAAATCACATCGTCATTTAAAATTTATGTTGCTATAACTATCACTTAAGGGAAATCAATTTAAAATGACTATTGTTATTATTATCGCGACAATCATATTACCATCCCATCTTAACTTTATTTGAAAACCTTGTAGATATAGTGTTTAGACTATTTAACTAGCATTATAGGGTGTAATATTTGAAATTAGACTATATCTCAGTTTACTCATTTATAAAATATTTAACACACAAGGCTAAAGCTTGATACTATATATAATTTATCCTAAAGACTGTCATATAAGAGGAATACATGCAACTTACCTTAACTATACAATACCCACTCCAAACATTTGAATGTAATATTATTGATAAGCATTGCTATTATCATGATTTCTCAATATGCTTTTAGACATAATTGAAAATATATACAAACCGTATTACTTTGCATTCACAGATTATCAAAGGCATATAATACTTTCTGTGATGCGTGAAGCACCCTTCAAAAGTATATATTAAAAGCTAGCAAAGAAATGATTATAATGTTGACAGGATAATAAAGGTTGGTACTTAACACGCTTTCAAAACTGGCAATGAGAGGTCTTGCATTACATCAGTCAATTGTGAGTGAGGTGGAAGGCTTGGTTGGAGGATCTTCATGTGATTGCGTGTACGATTAACACTACTCAAAGCTGAGCTGTGTCATGCACTTGTTGTTGAGCTGCTGATATGGCAGTGTGGTAGATACCACAATCAATGCAACATTGATTGCAATAATCACTCAGATACCAATGTGCATGTTTGGCAACTTTATCACCGTTGATCTCTACAAGATCTAGGGCTTGGGAGAAACCCTAGTCTTTCGTTGGTAAGTGGCAAAGAAATACTTCCATGGAATTCATTTCGAGTATTGTGGTAAGGTTGGGAGAGCCGACAGGCTACTGAAATGTAGGGTTTTTAGAGTTTTATAGGTAAGAGGACTCCTTCCTCGGTTTTGAACCTTACACCTGTGAGAGAATTTTAAATGTTCCAGGCTTACATTCGTAGTGAGATAGGGCCATGATTCCACCATTAAAATACTTTGAAGGTTCCTCTGTCGGTTTATTTGAGTGTCAATATTGTAATGGAGTTTGATTTTCCAAGCATTTAAAAATGGTTCCAAGGATTTGCACTTGTTGGTGCTGCAACTGCTATCAAGCTTCGTTGTTTTTGCTAGTAAGGGTTGTCTCGAGCCAGGAGCTTCGTTGCTGAGGTAATATTTTAAATATAGTGATAGGAATATTGTAATGTTTAAGTTTTTCTTCTGCGTTTTCTTGTTCTAACCCTCTCCAAATGCACTGGCAGGTATTATAATGTTGGAGGAAACTCTATGAATGTAACTCGGAAAAAAAAATCTACAACACCCTTCTAGTAATCCTCAGTGGTTCTTTAAAACCTCGTAGGTTCCTTTGGCATGGTTTTTACTGGTGAAAGCAGTTGTGACGATGGTTGGAACTACGACCATGTTCGAAGGGTTGGATAAGTTTAAAGTTTTGCTTAGATACCATACTGTAAAGAGGTTAATACTCAGTATTTTATTTAAAGCTCGGCTCAATAATGTTTGCTGTAGTGTTACGAAAGACCTCGAACTGGTTTTTATACCGATAGTTGTTTAAGGGAAAAGACCCTATATATTTTGGGAATTTTGAATGGAACCTCAATGCAACTCTTTCATGAATTTCACTATACTGTTGAACATGTCTTTTAAGTTGAGGGTTCACTCGCTTCTGTACGAAAGGCTCGATTTGTATTTAATGTTATAATCTTGTTCAAATAATTGTTTTAAGGAATCGTTTAAATGTCTATTGAAATGGTTTAGAATAACAAGAAGGTATCAGGTCGAGAGTAGTAGTTGCTTGTTTGTTGGTAGATGAACCTATAATTCGTATATTTTGAAATGATAAATATCACAAGGTGTTGGTTCTGTTTCAATAAATGAAACCCTATTCTGTAGGTTTCACTGACAACCAAACTTGTAGTAAGAAATCAAGCCTGAAAGCTGGGTCTTAACTTGTGTATGTAAAAGGTTTTGATACTATATTGGTCTCTTATTAGGGTTGTAAACTAAATGTTAGATATTGATATTAGAATCATATCTTCTGCTAAGTGATAAAAATGTCTTACTAGTAGTCTTGACATGAATAAAAGATAGTTTTTAAATGCTGTCTAGGGTTTAGATATCAGGCTTCTATAATTTCAACAATAAATGTCTACTGTTGCCATAAATGTTTGATGAGGATTTCTGAACTATGTACTAAATAAATGTTTCAATACTAGAGTATGTATAATCTTAGGGTTCTGATTTTTATAGAAAAAGTATATATATATTAAATTAAACTGTGAATAAAATTTATGAAAATGATAAGTGTCTACTTATAACAAAACTGTATATAAAATAAATTGCAACTGCTATATTTCTTGGAATATGAAGTGTTGGAAAAACATTAAATCTATAATATGGAAATGCATAATATTTCTACCGGAAATAGATGGAGTTGAATTGGAAAATATAAATCTGTGCATAAATGAAATGTTTTTCTTTTAAAACTAAGTAGAAGCGAACGATTTCTATAACTGTTTATTATATATTGTTCTATTTCTAAGTTTTAAAACATGTAGATGTTAGAATTATAAGAACACTGAAGTATCAATCTATCTATTCACTTGGCATTCTCCCCGTCATTTATCTGATTTTAATTTCACTTCCTGTACTAGAGTATGATGCAGAAACCAACATGGGGAAAAATGCAAAGAAGTTATTTTATCAATCATTTCATCTATTATATAAATTTCATGTAGAAAACATACTTATGTTAGAAAGTAGAATAATTTCTTACTGTTAAATGCAGAGTTTAATTGACTGAAATAACAACAGAGAACTAGAACCTGATAATTTATTAGGAGAAACAAACCACCCAAGGATCCTGTTCCACCCAGACTACTCCTGAAGAAAGCCAAGTTACTTGCCTTTGGACCCCCGAGCTTGTTCACTGAAGCACCAGGAGGAAGATTTTGTAGAAGCATAGTACATCAACTTTGCAATATACTATAGATTATCCGGTTGTCAAGACACAGCAGTCAAAGAGACCTACACCAGCACCTTTGGTTTTCCTTCTCATTATAATAAGCAGACTCACAATTGCACTCTCAAATAACCTCCCTATTCGAATCTCTCAGTAATAACCTGATGCACTTGAGGAATATTTATGCTAAAAATATTGTAAGGGGATGCCTGCCCAATTCAAATTGCCTTATCTAGGATGCCTAGGACTTTTAGTGGTTAACTGGTCATTAATGAGATGCTTTCTCTCTTCCACCCACCTGGGGGATAATGCCACAAATTTAGGAGTAGTTTTCCCATAACCAATAGCTAGTGGTGGAGTGCAAATGCTACCATCTGTCCCACACCTTCTAACAGCTTCCATTCCTCCTAGTGGGTCAGTGAACACTCATTTAACAGTTCCCTTGGGTGTTTTTCTCCTATTTTAACTAATTTAAATAATAATGATCAGTAATTAGAATCATCCTTGACCAAACTTGGTCATAATTACAAAAATTTATAATTAAAATTTAACATAAAGTATTTTGAAAATAAAATAATATTCTCAGAATTTGGGTTGGTGACATGCAATCTGCCCTTGGTAAATCTTAAGCAATATTTTGTAATCCCTAATTTCATGGGAAGTTATTTTCTTTTGTAACTTATTGTACCTATTATTTAAAGAGACTGAGATCTCATGTAGATGGGGAGAACTGCCGGAGAAAAGAACTAGAGACATACTGCTGCACATGGAGTATTGTAATTGTTACAGTCTTTAATGAAATTTAGTCAGTCTTCTCTTATCTTTTCTTTCTGGTAATCTATTTATCAAGTTTTCTTGATGAGTATGGGTTTTCTTGCATTGATTCAGTAATTCACTTTTCTTTGGTTATATAATCATAATCATATGAATATGTATTTGATTTTTCATTTATGATTCATATGAATATTAAGTAACATGAAATTATTTTCTTTGTTTCACATAATCTTATTCAATATTTTTGTAACCATAGAATTGTCCCTTTTGTTTTAGATGTTAATTTGTCAATTAACATATCTTTTTTCAGAATAGTCACATGATATAAGTGTTTGATTGAGAACAAATTTAGTTTTAACTATTTTTTCTTTTATCAAATAAGGTATTATTAGATCTGATTTAAATTTGCATTGGTTAGAATGATAAATACCACAATTCCCTTGATCTGATTGTTCTGAGGATTCACAACCTATAATTGGATTTAGATAGATCATATTTTCACTTGTTTTCTTTCTACTTTCATTAAATAGCAATTAATGTTAAGATTTAATATGCTAAGATAGAAAATAGCAGCATTACATTCCATTTCACAATAATAGCATATATAGGATCACTGAAGAAACAACAAGCATAGCATCACGGGGGGTTCACTCAGTGAACTTGTTACATAGCACGATCGTTCGCACGATATTAAACAATATCCCTAATTTCAATAAATATTGGAAAATTCCTCCTAAATTTTTATTGTTGAACCCCCTCCCAATATGCATTTCCAATTAATAAAACCCCTAGTTTCACCAAATATTGTATGTATCCATTTTTATCAACCCATTTTTA
Source organism: Larix kaempferi (assembly GCA_027924585.1). Lineage (NCBI taxonomy): Eukaryota > Viridiplantae > Streptophyta > Pinopsida > Pinales > Pinaceae > Larix > Larix kaempferi. The sequence continues at coordinate 6,589,606 of BSBM01001754.1, forward strand.
ATACCCCCTTTATATCATATTATGAAGTTGTAACAAATAGGATCCCTAACACATAGAAGTATAAGCAAACATTATGCTAATAAAATAATAGTATAATGCTAATAATGATACCACCATAATTGCAGGGGTGATTAATCAATTTGTAGCTTTAGATAGTGGAAGACCCAACGAAATAGTACTGGTGAAGGAAAAATGCATAAAAGGAAACCCGGTCAAGATATCAACATAACAAAGAATTTAAAAGGATGATAGTCCAATTGTTAGTGCAATGCTTAGAAAATATGAGAATTGCAAATGTTTCACACCACAGCCTGCCAATCTACCAATTTTATATCATGTAAATATAAGTATAGCCATAGAGAGCTCATGTTTTCTATAATCTTAATAAATTAAACTCTATAAAATTGAAAAATTGAAACCCTTTCGTGGATGGACTCCCATACCTTCCTATCAAAACAAACATCATTGATGTTTGAACCCAAATAAACATAGAAAAATTTATCTTACTTTCCAATAACACCATATTATCATGTGCATATCCTGGATTTGGGTCATTCACAAGATGCAATGAATTTCCTCCACTTTAACAACATTTAGTTACCTTTTCTTGGGTTATATCTATTTTTTTTATCTTTACAGGAGGGGAAAATATCCATTGTTAGGTTTCAAGCATGCAATAGTTATAAAGATACATAGATGGTGAAACTTATACGATACCATTTCATGGTAACGATAACACATAGGGTATGTAAATAAGGGTTTAGATTTTCACCTATGTTCATGTCAATTCCAACACAATACTAAGATGATTCCTTGAATATAAGAATTGAAATTACAATTATGAATGTGCCAAATATAACTCAATCTAACAACCATTCCTAACTGACAATGTGAAAATGTTAAAGAAGAATACAAAAGTTGAAAGAAATATTTAGTCAAGAAAGATTGATCTAACTTTTCTTGGTTCCAATGAGCCAAGAAATATTGATCTCACTTTTCTTGGCTGTCATGGATAAAGGTTTGATTGAATCTCAATACCAACCTAAACCCCAACCTAAAAAATGAAGAGTTAGATCTTTTTCTCTAATGCCTACAAAAATACAATACAATTGTTCAACTCCAAAAATCTAAATTACGTACATCTCTTAACTTATAGATGAAAACCAATATAGCATGAATTCAAACCAAGCCTAAATAAGTTATTAAATGAGGATTTCTCAAGGTCAGTAATCCAAATAGACTTCCATTGATATTATCATTGGTACACTATTATCAAATTTATGCAAAACTTAGGATCATAAGCAATATCAAATAAAAATGGAGGGTCCTTATGTTTTAGGTGGGTATGAATTGAGCCCATGATTTGGAGGTATGAATCCATCCCACGATTTGGAGGTTATTCCTAAATCCACCCGAATAAAATAACCCCCAATATTTATATCACTATGTCAAATTTTAAACCCCCCCTTGACCCCTTAATATGAGACAATATATTTTTGATGTTTTTAAGAGAATTCAAACCCCCAATATGAATGGACGTGATATGATATTGCCTCGCTAGTGAACCCCCCATGCATAGCATAAACACAAGAGACACAGATTTATCCTGGGAAACCCTCATGGGGTAGAAAACCCAGTAAAGCTTCCTCAATATAGATGACCAGCAATATACAAAGATGCAAACCCTGAGCATAAGCTCCTTCTTCTCCATAGCAGACCTCTCCTCCACAAGTGCGCCATTCTCAAGTGAGTGAGTGTGTGTAAAATGAGGAATACACCTCCTCTATTTATACACTACTCCGACTTGTCTTTTACACAAAACATGTAGGCTCGTATTTAACCAATGGGTTAAATACCCCACTACAACTGACTGGGCCAACCCCTCTAGGGTGGTCTAATAACCCTTTGACCCACATAACACATACAGGGCCGACCCCCACTAGGGAAGTCTAATAACCCAAGTTACCACAATCTGACGGAGGAATAAACATCTCCGGATATACTATAAGGTCTTCAAGGATGAATGAAACATCTCCAGAATAATAAAGTACAAATATAATATTCTTTGAAGTTACAATATCTCAACACTCCCCCTTAACGACAAGGATATTATAACAACATCTGCACGAGCAAGGAGTCATCAACATCATACGTGATACATCTATAAATCATTGGAAGCTTTCTCAACATCATCAGTAACTCAAGCAGTTACTGGAACATCTTCAATACTGGAACATCAACATCTTCAGTAGTGAGTCTTCATCTTCTGCAGCACTCGAACAACTACAGCAACATCAATATCTGAATCCTCACTATCATCAGCATCGTCATCACACGATCATCAGCATCGTCGTCACACAATCATCAGCATCGTCATCACACGATCAACATCGTCGTCTAGATCAACACGATCAACATCGTCACATCATCTCGATCTACAGCATCTGGGTCATCTCGATCTACAGCATCTGGATCATCTCGATCTACACCATAAGTATCCTCAACCATACAAGTACATTAATCAATACATGTATCATCAAAAGTATGTATTCTCACCAATACATCTATCATCAAAACATGTATTCTTACTAATACATATATCGTCAAAAGCATGTATTCACACTAATACATCTATCATCAAAAGCATGTATTCTGACTAATACATCTATCATCAAAAGCATGTATTCTTACTAATACATCTATCATCAAAAGCATGTATTCTCACTAATACATCTATCATCAAAAGCAAGCATGTATTCTCACTAATACATCTATCATCAAAAGCATGTATTTTCACTAATACTTCTATCAATACAAGTATCCACACCGATACAAGTATACACAACAGCAGCATACCCTACAACACACATGATCCAATTACAGGATGGTCAATCCCTCTCACTTTAGGACATAGGTCCAAGGATGATACAATCCTGATCCACTTATGGGATGATCAATCCCTCTCAATTTAATACATCTCTCATGTCTATGGACGATGCAATCCAGATCAACTTACAGGATGATCAATCCTTATCCTTTTAAGACACCTCACCATGTCTAAGGATGATGCAATCCCGGATCAACTTACAGGATGATTAGTCCTTATCACTTTAAGACACCTCACCATGTCTAGGGACGATGCAATCCCAATCTACTTACAGGATGATTAGTCCTTATCACTTTAAGACACCTCACCATGTCTAGGGACGATGCAATCCCAATCTACTTACATGATGATTAGTCCTTATCACTTTAAGACACCTCACCATGTCTAGGGACGATGCAATCCCAATCTACTTATAGGATGATTAGTCCTTATCACTTTAAGACACCTCACCAGGTCTAGGGACGATGAAATCCCAATCTACTTACAGGATGATTAGTCCTTATCACTTTAAGACACCTCACCATGTCTAGGGACAATGCAATCCCAATCTACTTACAGGATGATTAGTCCTTATAACTTTAAGACACCTCACCATATCTAGGTACGATGCAATCCCAATCTACTTACAGGATGATTAGTCCTTATCACTTTAAGACACCTCACCATGTCTAGGGACGATGCAATCCCAATCTACTTACAGGATGATTAGTCCTTATCACTTTAAGACACCTCACCATGTCTAGGGACAATGCAATCCCAATCTACTTACAGGATGATTAGTCCTTATAACTTTAAGACACCTCACCATGTCTAGGGACGATGCAATCCCAATCTACTTACAGGATGATTAGTCCTTATCACTTTAAGACACCTCACCAGGTCTAGGGACGATGCAATCCCAATCTACTTACAGGATGATTAGTCCTTATCACTTTAAGACACCTCACCATGTCTAGGGATGATGCAATCCCAATCTACTTACAGGATGATTAGTCCTTATCACTTTAAGACAAGTCTCATGTCTAGGGACGATGCAATCCCATCACGTACATTTTGAACTCAGTTCATGGATGATGCAATCCTCACGTACATTTTGAACCCAGTTCATGGACGATGCAGTCCTCATGTACATTTTGAACCCAGTTCATGGACGATGCAGACCTCACGTACATTTTGAACCTAGTTCATGGACGATGCAGTCCTCACGTACATTTTGAACCCAGTTCATGGACGATGCAGTCCTCACGTACATTTTGAACCCAGTTCATGGACGATGCAGTCCTCATGTACATTTTGAACCCAGTTCATGGATGATGCAGTCCTCACGTACATTTTGAACCCAGTTCATGGACAATGCAGTCCTCACGTACATTTTGAACCTAGTTCATGGACGATGCAGTCCTCACGTACATTTTGAACCTAGTTCAGGGACGATGCAGTCCTATCTTCAATTTTCAGAGACATCAGTCTATGGCTCAATTCTGGGATCGAGGACCGGGGAAGATGCAATCCCCTACCTGTTCATTCAGGAATTCATTCTCAGAGACATAATGTCTATGGCTCTCTTTAGGACTGAAGTCCAGGGATGATCCAATCCTCTCATATCCACCAAGGACTTCATTTTTGAAGACATACATCTACGACTCTCTTTAGAACAAGTGTTCAAGGATGATACAATCCCTCTTCTTTCTCAGAGACACTTGTTTACGGCTCACTTTAGAACTTGTGTTCAAGGATGATGCAATCCTCACATGTCCACCAAGGAATTCATTCTCGAAGACATACATCTACGGCTCTCTTTAGGACTTAAGTCCAGGGATGATCCAATCCCCTCATGTCCACCAAGGACTTCATTCTCGAAGACATATGCCTACGGCTCTCTTTAGGAATGAAGTCTAGGGATGATCCAATCCCCTCATGTCCACCAAGGACTTCATCCTCGAAGACATACGTCTACGGCTCTCTTTTAGAACATGTGTTCAAGGATGATGCAATCCCTTTGTCACCTTAGACCATGTCTAAGGACCATCCACCAACCTCTTTGTCGGCATCACCAATATAGGTATCCACATCATCGACCTCATTGTCGATACGGGTAATCTCATCATAAGTGATCACATCGCTCCCCCTTTCGAGGAGGGTCCTTCTGAACTATTTTAAGTTTGTCTCGGAAAACTTTACTTGAGGTAGGGGTTTGGTTAGTACATCGGTAACTTGTTACAAATTCGAACTTTAATTCTTTTCTGCACCATATCTTGTATATAGAAATGTCAGATCTCTATGTGCTTTGACTTATCATGGAATACTGGTTTCTCTGCCATTTTGGTACAACTCTGTTTGTCACATAGGATCACAGTTGGGTCCATTCTAAATCCATACCGCTTCATAACTAGCAGAGCAAGCAGCCATATATTCCGTTTGTGCTGAGAGCCACACTAGATTGCTTCCTTCTAGACCATGAGATCATGGTTGATCCTAGACAGTAACATCCTCTCGATGTGCTCTTCCTATCTGATACAATTTCTGCCCAATCAACATTTGTGTAGAGAAACCATATTCAACCTTGTAGTAAAGGTTGAGATCCACATCACCCATGGTGATCATTAAGCTCATCAATTGATTATTGATCCTGGGAACCCATACAGAACCTGATTCACACTTCTTCTTTAATTACACCATTAAGAGAATTGTATTATCTAGCCACTTGGAGCAAACATCTCATCATGATTCTCTTCCTCTTTCTAAGAGAATCTTCTAGCCACAAGCCTTCTATAGTGTGTTTGATTTGTAAATATTTTAATGAACATCCATCGCTTGGTCAGTGTTCATCATTCATCATGATCTTTCCTACAATTCAAAATTAAGTACATGATTAGTAATACTTCATAATCATCAAATCATATTGACATGATAACCTATTATGCATACAGATATCATTTACATAGTTATGCAACTATTTTGACCAATACTTTGGCACAACACTTTCCCATATCCTGTATGCATACAGTGGCTATCTAGATTCCTTCCATCTCTACCAGAACATACTATCGAGAGTGTGCACAACTCTCAGCATGTCAGCAAAGAGGTTTCATTCTAGACAAGCAGCAATGGAATGTTTGTCCAACTTACCAATCATATGCATATTAGTAGTATACTATTCAATGCTCTATGAATTTTTACACTCAGCATGATATATTCTAGGAATACAAATATGCATACAAGCAATATCATTTACTATTTCAAATAACAACTCAAATACTTATCTTTTATGTTTGTGTGGTTGCCTCCCGCTTGATCTTCTATATGTCTTTTGAACTTCTATTCATCCTGTACCATTGTGCATGCTCAAGTGTGCATCAGTGTCATCCTCATGATCTCATACACAAACATACATTCATTAGTATATTCTCAAAACATTCTAATTCTAAATAATCTTGAATATGTATAGTCATGATCATTAGTATTCAGGGTTTCAAGGAAGTCTTCTTTTACTCATGCATATTCTTGTTTGATCATAGTACTCTTCTGGTTAATTAAATCATCAAGACAAGAGACATAATATGCATAAACCCTTGATTACTAACTTTATGAATAAGCATACCCAATCATACCAAGTATACTTATATAAGGGATACTAACACAATGTAAGATTCTAACTTGACATAGGAAAACATACCTAGATTAGTAAACCTACTTAGTTATGTACAACATACCTAAACAATCTCTTCAATGATTTAGAGATCTTGAGCTAGAACCTGCATGTCCCATAGGTTAAGCATAATATAACAAAGTCATACATACCTCGTAAGTAGAACAAATATTATGGATGAGTCTTTGTCTTCATGTTGTCATGGTCATGGAACTTGATTTGTCTTTTGTGATGTACCTGTATCTTGTTAGCAAACAACATCAACCTCACACAACACCATAATGCATTAGTACAATCATATAGCCCTAATCAATGAATGTCTTCAATAATTCACATGTATTCATACCGTTACTAGGGTGATAAGACAATTCTAACATTAATCAAGATTGTACTAATAAATAATATGAAGACAAACACATTATGAACTTAATCAAGAATCAGATTTCAAGACATACCTGAACCTCCTTAATTCATACCTGTCGAGACTTCTTATAGTCTTCTTATGTAAAGGCCTTATCCTCAACTCCCCCTGAAACTTGATCTGGAGCTTGATTAGGGTTTTCTAGAGAAACCCTAAAAATTCAATCTTTGACTTTCACACTTCTGAATGGATGGAAGGACATGTCTTGCTGAGCTGATCAAACTAGCATACTTCAATTTTGAAATCTCCAAAATTTGACCCCTCAAAATTGCCTTCGAAACTTCTAGATATTCTGGACAGGAACCCGAACTAGGGTTTGATGAAGCCCACCCTTCTGTCCAATCAAAAGGTCTGATCCAAGGCTCTAAACTCTTATTTTTCTGAGGAGCTTCCAGCCGTGGTTACAGACTTCAAAAAAATCCAACTTTTGCTGAAGCCCTAATTTTCCATCTTTCCGATCAAAATCCCGAACTGGGGTTTGATCAAGCCCGGTCTTCTACCCAACCAAAAAATTTGATCTTGGTCTCTAAATTTCAATTTTCTTGAGTAGCATTCAGCCGTGGATTCCGATTCCAAAAATTCTAACTTTCTCCGAAACCCTAAATTCCGGAAGCCATGAATGAAGGTGCTCCAAAAATAATTATGTTTTGACAGAAAGATGTACCTGATTGTTTATGCTATAACTCTAAACTTTTTGCTCCACATGGTCTGAATTTTTTTTTTGTGGTAGCCTGACCTGTCATCTTTTCATCCTGATAGGTCTGACCTCAATTACATTTTCTGAGAGAGAGTTATGCCAAGTGTCGCAACGTGACCTATTTATGGGATAAAACAGGAGAGCAAACTTGTACAGAGTTCCACGTGTCACGGGTTCAGTCTCGGCCTCTGAAAACGTTTCCTGGGATAGTATAGTCTGTGTACTACCTATCACTTTTTATGAAATTTCATTTGGAGCTTCCTATCCCAAGTTATGCCAAGTGTCGCAAAGTGACCTATTTATGGCATAAAACAGGAGAGTGAACTTGTACGGCGTTCCACGTGTCACTGGTTCATCTTCAGCCTCTGAAAAAGTTTCTTGAGATATTACAGGATGTGTACTACCTGTCATTTTTTACGAAATTTCATTTGGAGCTTCCTAGCCCAAGTTATGACCTTTTTTTCTAGGTCACCTGATTTTGACTGAGATCTGGAAGAGGCAGAAACCCTAACTTGTACTGATCATAACTCAAACATTACAATGAATCGGAGGGTCCCCTTTGGACACAAGGTACCTGGGGATGTTTTCTACGACCTGTAAATTTCTCAGATACTGAACCTTCACATAAATGGATTTATAGCGAAAGTTCCACGATGACTGGTTTTTTCTATGTAAAACCCAAACCTTCAAATTGTCGCAAGTGAAGCAAGTGTCGTAAGTGCCATACATTGCCTTCCTTCAGGTTAGCTCTGATACCATGTTAATATTTAATATGCTAAGATAGAAAATAGCAGCATTACATTCCATTTCACAATAATAGCATATATAAGATCACTAAAGAAACAACAAGCATAGCATAAACACAAGAGACACATATTTATCCTGGGAAACCCTCATGGGGTAGAAAACCCAGTAAAGCTTCCTCAATATAGATGACCAGCAATATACAAAGATGCAAACCCTGAGCATAAGCTCCTTCTTCTCCATAGCAGACCTCTCCTCCACAAGTGCGCCATTCTCAAGTGAGTGAGTGTGTGTAAAATGAGGAATACACCTCCTCTATTTATACACTACTCCGACTTGTCTTTTACACAAAACATGTAGGCTCGTATTTAACCAATGGGTTAAATACCCCACTACAATTGACTGGGCCGACCCCTCTAGGGTGTTCTAATAACCCTTTGACCCACATAACACATACAGGGCCGACCCCCACTAGGGAAGTCTAATAACCCAAGTTACCACAATCTGACGGAGGAATAAACATCTCCGGATATACAATAAGGTCTTCAAGGAGGAATGAAACATCTCTAGAATAATAAAGTACAAATATAATATTCTTTGAAGTTACAATATCTCAACAATTAACCTTTAGGTCTTCCCTTAGGGAAGAAAGTTTCACCTGAATTACTCTTAGAGTTCCATCAGAGGCCTAATACCCTCCAGATTTAGCCATACCAAAAAACTTGAGGATAGGATAATACTTGCGTAGGATTATTTGAATCTTTCGGCTGGGATATCTGTTTTGTGTTGCTACCTGGGACATCTCCAGCATATCCTAGGGTTCAAAAAATGACACTAGAAGGAGGGCCATCTGACATGTAAGGTCATTTGAGTTATTTATTTTAATATGATTATATTATAATGACTCCGGCCCAAGAATCTGTATTTAGTTTTTTTTCTAGAAAAAATAGTTTTAGTTTTCATTTTCAAACATATTTTCTGAAGAAATTGATAGAAGTAAAATTCGATGGTGAGGGAGAAATTTCAGCACAAGAACATTGTTCTTCAATTTACCTATAATTGTTTTGTTAACAAAATTTTGGATCAAGATGTTTTGTGCAGTTTTTTAGCTTACACATTCGAAGGACGAGTCAAAGAGTGGTTTTTAACCTTACCTTTTGCCTCTATCCATTCTTTTGAACATTTTATAGATATTTTCATACTTTCTTTTGGACATTATGACTTTGTCATATTATGTAATGAACTGAAACAACTCACTATAAAAAAGGGTGAATCATTAGAATATTCTGCAATTAGAATTTGTAATCTCTATTGTAGATTTGCTTTAATAGATCGTCCTATGATACATGAATGGTTTTGGCACACTAGTTCCATTTTACATGAATCTGGTCAATTAGTAGATGATAAATATGAATTATACATCGATAATCATCCACCTCTTGGTTTAGATTTGCATGAAGAATCTAAGGATTTAAAAATTGTAGAAATGAATTCCTTCTCTTTATTAGATATGGATCATAATCAATATGATGATTTAGGTGATATAAATGTTGATATGCCCATATCAGTTTCGCATGAAAGTCAAAGTTTAACTAATCATGAAGGATATCATTTTTCTATAGAAGATTCTTCTAAAGTAAAAGAGAATAGTTCTAATCATAATATTGAACACTCTTCTTCTAGCATAAGCAAAGAGATTCAAGATTCTGATATTTATTATTCTGTTAATCCTTTGATATATCTTGAATTAATTAATTGTTCTGAAATTTGTGATATGATTTCCCAATTACCATTTTTTGACCTTAGTGATTCTATAGGAGAGCATATTTCAAGAGATGATCTGTTGAAATATTGTAACTTATAAGAATATTATATTTGTACATTATTATTCCGAAGATGTTTCATTCCTCTGTAGAGACCCTATTGTATATCTGGAGATGTTTATTCCTCTGAGAGAGTGTGGTAACTAGGGTTATTAGATCTCCCTTGTGGGGTTGGCCCTGAGTTAGTTGTTTAAGGGTTATTAGATTCTCCTAGGAGAATTCGACCCTGTTAGGGTGAAAAGTCAGTTAGGAGTTTAGTATAAATAGAGGAGGTGTGTTCCTCATTTATCTCATTCATTCACTCACTTGTGATTTGCACATAGGAGAGAGAGAGAGAGAGATATGCATAGGAGGAGAAGGATCTCTTGTTGAGGACTACATCTTTGTATTGGTTGATTATTTATATTGAGGAAAGCTTTGCTGGGTTTTCTACCCTATGAGGGCTTCCCAGGGTAAATCTTTGTCTATCTTGTGATTGTGTTTCTTTCAGTGATATTGCTTGTAAATTAAGGCTAAAATTAACATGGTATCAGAGCTAGCCTGAATAGGACATCTTTCACAAGGTGAAAATGCCTCTCTCTCCTCCTTCGATGAAAATTAGGGTTTCTGCAAAAGTTGGAATTTTTGGAATCTGATTGCATGGCTGAATAACCCTCCTCAAAATCAAAGTTTTGAGCCCTAGATCGAACTTTTTGAGTGGGTAGAACTCTGGGATTTGTCAAACCCTAGTTTGAACTCTGGACCAGAAAACCAGTGAACCAGAAAAACTGTGCACCTGTACACTAGTGAACCAGAAAAGCTGCGAACTTGTGCACCAGTAAACCAGAAAAGTGAAGACCAGAAAACTAGAAATTCTGTTGCAGGTCCGGAGGGTGAAAAGTTGAAGTTTCCAGAAGCATAGCACACCAGTAATCTCAATTCTATCAAGCTCATCTCCTAGTAAGTATTATTCTATCTTTTGAGAAACTTCAATCTCTGTGATCTCTTGGATAAGATGGCTCCAAGCACTAAGCTTCAAGACAAGGTATAAGGTATAGAAAATTTCCGGGCATGTAAATATAGGATTGGTCTCATTCTTGAAGATAATGATCTTAACCAATATATCAAGGATGAAGTTGCAGAACCTGCAGAAGCTGAAGCTAAACAAAAGCATAAGAAGGACTTGATTAGGTAAAAGACAATAATTGTTGATTCTATTAAGGACCACTTGATTCCCCAAGTAGCATCCAAGAAAACCCTGAAGGAAATGTATGATGCCCTTTCCAGAATGTATGAAGGAAAGAACATCAACATGAAAATGAACATGAGAGCTCAATTGAAGAGCACTAAGATGAATAAAGGAGAATCTATTCAAGATTATTTCTCAATGGTTTCCCAATTCAAGGAACAACTAGATGCTATTGGAGAAACCCTTGATGAAGATGAACTAGTCATGACTACTCTAAATGGTCTCACTATACCTTGGGAGTCATTCATCCAAATCATGTGTGCCAGAAAATAAAGTATGAAGTTTGATGTGGTATGGGAGGATTGCATTCAAGAAGAAGCTAGGGTTGCCAATAGAGAAGCCTTGCTCAAAGAATATGATCAAGCATTAGCCACCCATACCAAAAGAAGAAGAGGCCAACCCAACTTTAAGAAAGGAAGCCACAAGGAGTCTCAACCTCCACAAAGGTGTCAAAAGAAAATATGAGCTAATTCAGGAAGAAATTTCTCCTCATTCAAATGTTACAATTGTCACAAAATAAGACACATTGCTAGGGAGTGTCCCTCAAAGAAAAAGAAGAGTTTCCATCATAAAAGACATCAAGCACATCTAGTAGAAGGTGATAGTGAAGAAGAAGAAGAGGAGGAAAGGACTCAAAAGAAAAGAGCTAGAATAGAAGATGAAGATACAGAAGAGTATGTTCTATTCTCTGCACTCTCTGGGTCTGTGAAACCTGGAGAAGATACATGGCTTATTGATAGTGGTGCTTCAAAGCACATGATAGGTCAAAAGAAAACTCTCTCAAAACTTGAAGAGAAGACATCCCCACAGAAAGTATCTTTAGGAGATGATTATCAATATCCCATTAAGGGAATTGGTGAAGCAAGCTACAAGCTTGATCCTGGATCCCCCATGAAGATGAAGGATGTTTTATATGTACCAGGGTTGAAGAAGAACTTGCTTTTTATCTCAGCATTAGATAAGAAAGGTTATAGGGTTGCATTCATAGATGGACAAGTACTCATGTGGTCCAAAGGAAAATCTATTAAGGATGCAATTGTCATTGGTGAAGAGGAAGGAGGTCTATATAAACTCAAGGGTCATCCAAAATCTTCCCTTGTTAATGAAGCCACTAGTCCAAGTGAGCTATGGCATAGAAGCCTTGCTCATATCAACTACAAAGCACTACCCTATGCGAGCAAAGTAGTGACAAGATTGCTAGATTTAAAGATTGAACATGAAGGCACTTGCAAAGGATATGCAAAAGGTAAGAATATAAAGAACCCATTTCCAAAGAGTGAAACAAAGACTAAAAGTACTTTGGAACTGATCCATTCAGATGTATGCGGTTCAATGCCCTCCACATCCTTGAGTGGATATGAATAATACCTTACATTTATTGATGAATATTCAAGAAAGACTTGGATATACTTCCTAAAAGGAAAGAATGAAGTCTTTGAAAAGTTCAAGGAGTTCAAAGCCTTGATAGAAAATCATTCAAAAAAGAAGATCAAAATACTCAGAATATATAATGGCGGAGAATACACTTCAAAGGATTTTGAAGTCTTTTGTAAAGAAGATGGAATCAAGAGGGAAATAACCACTCCCTACAATCCTCAACAAAATGGTGTTGTGGAATGAAAGAATAGAACCATTATGGAAGCAATGAAGACAATTATATATGATCAAGACCTACCTATGTATCTATGGGCTGAAGTAGCCAGGACAACAGTCTATGTGCAGAATAGACTATCTCATAGTGCCCTTGAATTCAAGACTCCAGAAGAAGTGTTCACAGGGAAGAAACCTGAGGTAATCCACCTCAAGATATTTGGGTGTCCCGTGTATATTCACATACCAAAAGAAAAGAGAACTAAGTTGGACCCTTTCAGAAAGAAGGGAATATTTGTTGGGTATTGTGAGGCATCCAAAGCATTTAGGATATACATCCCAGTATTCGATCATATGGAAATTAGTAGGGATGTGACATTTGATGAAGAAGAAGCTCTCAAGAGATCTGGGAAGTGCCAGTATGAAGAAATATATGAAGAAGATGCACCTCCCAGAATTACAGAAGTTGCACTAGCCCCTGAAGAAGAGACACCTGAAGACCATGACATGTTAGAACCACATGAACCCCTCATCACAAACATATAAAGAAAGAGAAAGCCAACATGGGCTAGAGATATTATACTAGGAGAAAAAAAGTATTTAGCTCCTGAAGGCTCCACTAGAGTGAGCAAGAAACCAAATCCATTCTCCAACTATGTGGCTTTGATGTGTGATCTTGTAGATAAAGAACCTACTAGTTATGAAGAGGCAGTTCATAAGAAAGAGTGGGTAGAGGAAATGACGGAGGAGTACTAGTCAATAATGAAGAATGATGTTTGGGATATTGTTCCCAAACCAAAGGACAAGAGTGTGGTATCCTCCAAATGGATATACAAAATAAAGCATGCTACGGATGGTAGCATTGAAAAATATAAGGCAAGGTTCGTAGCTAGAGGATTCTCTCAAAAAGAGGGAATTGACTATGAAGAGACATTTGCACTAGTTGCAAGGTACACTTCCATTAGAACCATCATGACACTTGCATCCATGACGAAGTGGAAATTACATCAAATGGATGTAAAGACAACCTTCCTGAATGGTGTGATTGAGGTAGAAGTGTACATAGAACAACCACAAGGATTTGAGGTTGAAGATAGAAGAACCCACATATGCAAACTAAAGAACGATTTGTATGGGTTGAAGCAAGATCCTAAAGCTTGGTATGGAAGAATTGAGAGTTTCTTGACAAGCTTGGGCTTTACCAAGAGTAAAGATGATACTAACCTTTATCTGAAAGTTATGGATGATGAACTTGTGATATTTTTGTTGTATGTGGATGATCTATTTCTGACTGGGAATGAGAAACATATTGTCGAGTGCAAGAAGAAAATATCTGCAGCATTTGAGATGAAAGATCTTGATTTGATGCATTACTTCCTAGGACTGGAAGTATGGCAAGGATCAAAAGGAATCTTTCTCAACCAGGGAAATTATTCTGTAGAAATCTTGAAAAGATTTGATATGTTGGAATGTAAAGCCATGGCCACTCCCATGGATTCTAACTTGAAGCTATTAGCAGATGACCCATCAAAGTTAGTGGATGTAACTCTATACAGGTAGATTATTGGGTCATTGATGTATCTGACAAACACTAGGCCAGATATATGCTTTGCTGTGAATACCTTGAGTCAGTATCTAGTGGAACCTAGACGTGTTCACTTAATAGCTGCAAAGCATGTGATGAGGTACCTAAAGGGTACGATAGAATTTGGTCTATATTATCTTGGAGATCATGATTTCAGATTGCATGGCTACAAAGATGCTGATTGGGATGGAAATGTATCATACAGGAAGAGCACATCAGGTGGATGTTATTGTTTGGGATCTGCCGTGATCTCGTGGTTTAGCAGGAAGCGGTTTAGTGTGGCACTCAGCACAGCTGAAGCGGAATATATAGCTGCTTACTCTGCTAGTTGTGAAGCGATATGGATTAAGAAGTTGTTATCAGGATTGTTTGACTTAAATATGGACTCCACTATGATCCTGTGTGACAACCAGATTTGTATCAAGATGATAGAGAATCTAGTGTTCCATGATAAGTCAAAGCACATAGAGGTACGATATTTCTATATACGGGATATGGTGGAGAAAGGAGCTATCAAGCTCGAGTATGTGGGCATTGATGAGCAAGTTGATGATGTATTGACCAAACCTCTATCTCGAGTAAAGTTTGAGTATTTCCGAGACAAGCTTGGTGTAGTTCAAAAGGACCCTCCCCGAAAGGGGGAGTGATATGGTCGATGATGATATTTGGATACTGGTATCGATGAGGATACCTGTATCGATGATGAGATTCGCTATATTGATGGTAAGGTCAATAATAAGGATACCTGTATTGATGAGGATATTGTATCGATGATGTGATGAGGATACTTGTATTGATGTGGATACATGTATCATTGATGAGGTTACCTGTTCTGATGGTGAGGTCGATGATGAGGCTACCTATTCTGAAGATGAGGTCATTGTATGGTCCCTAGTGGATGTGATAGGACTACATCATCTCTGAACGTTTGGTTCAAAATGTACGTGATAGGATTGCATCGTCCCTAAACGTTTGGTTCAAAATGTACATGATAGGACAGCATCGTCCATGAACGTTTGGTTCAAAATGTACGTGATAGGACTGCATCATCCCTGAACATTTGGTTCAAAATGTACGCGACAGGACTGTATCATCCCTGAATGTTTGGTTCAAAATGTATGTGACACGACTGCATCGTCCCTAAACGTTTGGTTCAAAATGTACATGATAGGACTGCATCGTCCCTGAACATTTGGTTCAAAATGTATGTGACAGGACTGCATCGTCCATGAACGTTTGGTTCAAAATGTACGTGACAGGACTGCATCGTCCCTAAACATTTGGTTCAAAATGTACGTGATAAGGCTGCATCATCCCTAAACGTTTGGTTCAAAATGTATGTGACAGGACTGCATCGTCCTTGAACGTTTGGTTCAAAATGTACGTGACAGGACTGCATCATCCCTAAACATTTGGTTCAAAATGTACGTGATAGGACTGCATCATCCCTGAACGCTTGGTTCAAAATGTACGTGATATGATTGCATCATTCCTGAACATTTGGTTCAAAATGTACGTGTTAGGATTTTATCATCCTTGGAATTATGTCATAAAGTGAGAGGGATTGATCATCCTGTAATTGGATCATGTGTGTTGCAGGGTATGCTGCTATGTTGATTGAGAGATCTAAATGATGATTTGAAGATCCATACGATGAGGTTGTTGATTGAGAGATCCAGATGATGATGTTAATGTAGCTGTTCGAGTGTTGCAGAAGATGAAGACTCAGTACTGAAGATGTTGATGTTCCAATATTGAAGATCTTGAAGATGTTCCAGTAACTATTTGAGTTACTGATGATGTATAAAGAAAGCTTCCAATGATTTATAGATGTATCATGTATTATGAAGTTGATGACTCCTTGCTCTTGCAGATGTTGTTATAATATCCTTCTCGTTAAGGGGGAGTGTTGAAATATTGTAACTTCTAAGAATATTATATTTGTACTTTATTATTCCGGAGATGTTTCATTCCTCCGTAGAGACCTTATTGCATATCTATGAAGAACCTGCAATAATTATGTTAGGAACCCATGTCTTTACTTTGTTAGTATATTGCTGTTGGACACATATGCTTTGTAAGTCATCCCGTAGTATTTGTTGATCGATAGTTTGTGTTATTGTTGTTTGGCGCATATTCTTTGTAAGTCGCCCATAGTATGTTGATCCATAGTTTGTATTGGCCCATGGTTTTGACCCATAGTATTGGCGCCTAGACTTAGTATATAAGTGTGTGTTGAGGCCTATGAAGGCACCGTGAAGTTATTTGTATTAAGCTTGTTCAAAGGAGGTTGCCCCCTCGAAGTGGCCTGCGATCAATATAAAAATGATTATGAGTTCTGTTATTTCTGCTATATCGTGTGTTTTAATTAATTAATTATTGCAGGTTCTTCACATCTGGTATCAGAGCACTTTCTTGGGCACGTTGGGTGGAATTTCTGCCAATTTTGTTTATCGCATCTTTTGCAAGTTCAGATCTGGGAATAATCCCTATCCGCTTAACTGTGGGAAGTACTTGGGCATAATACCTAAAACGCATTGTGAGGAGTACCAAAGGAACCCCAAATTAGTTGGCCCATTGAGAGGACCTGCCAGCGAAAAGGGAAACAACCCCTACCTGATTGACTAGTTCCAACCCGTGAGTTAAACCAAGAGTTGTCGTTTGTGGCAAAGCGGTTATCAGTTTTACCTGAGCCATGTAGTGAGGGGTACTTCCCCAATACACAAGTCGTCAGACAACATTGGTGGCCGAGTGAAACCCTTGAATTGTTAGGAAGCTGAACTGTTGCTAATCACTGCCGTGTCGTTTCAGATCCATTCTGAAAGTCGTTCCATATATATTTTAGATCCAGCCATTTTTTATCCATTCGGTGCCGTTTTAGATCCCTCTATTTCTGATCACTTCTGAGTCATTTCAGATCTATCTGTTTCAGATCCCTTCCACGCCGTAACCACTCCATTATGGAAAAAAGAGAGTATAAAATTCATTTTTTTCTCCATATCTCCCTTGTTTTCACTCCGTTTCCCTTGAAACTTCCCTGGAACCCCTGTAATCTCATTCTTCATATTTCATTCCTGAGGACCCTATCCCAAATTCCACTTCCCAATGCCTGAAATCCCACATTTGCCTATTTTTAGGGTTTTCCACAACTTCCTCGGATTTCACCCAATCACCTTCAAATTTTACCACAGAGTTCCTTTCCTAATTCTGCTTCTTTGTCCCTCTTTGCCAATTTTTCCCATTCTTTCACCTCGCTTCTGAAATCTTCCTTTTCTGCTTCCCTGTCCATTCGACATTGTCCAAAACCTAGTCAAACCCCAATTACCCTTCATATTTTTTCCCAAATCCAGATTTTCCCTTACTGAAACAATTTCTGTTTTTTTTTTCTACCCACTCAACCAAAAAAAAAAAAAAACTCCTGGTTATGGTTGTCACCCGCACAGAAGAAAAAACCATGGAAGAAGCACTTGCAACCATCCAAGCCAAACTCCACGATCTTGATGAAAAATTTCTCGGCCTCCATCTTGAGCACTCAACCATTAACAACAAACGACAGTTCGAGTCCTCATCAGACAATGGGTTCTCTTCTTCCAGCAATTTTCGTGGTCCGAAGCTTGATTTTCCTCGCTTCAATGGTACTGATTCGATTGGATGGATCTATCATGCAGAAAAGTATTTCAGTCTGCATAATACTTTTGATGTCAACAAAGTTCCACTTGCATCCTTTCATTTGGAACAGGAAGCTCTTCAATGGTACCATTGGTACATCAAGGCTCATGAAGAGCCAAAATTGACAGATTTTTGCCAGCTCCTTTTGCAACGATTTGGTCCCAATGCTTTTGATGACTTCACAGGAGCCCTCACTAAACTTCGCCAAATTGGTACTATGAGAGAGTACCAAACCGAATTTGAGAAACTAGCCAACCACACTGAAGGATTGCCTGATGAATTCTACTAGAGTTGTTTTATCAGTGGTCTAAAGGATGCAATCTGCTCTGAGGTCAAAATGTTATGTCCCAACACAATGATGGAAGAGCTGGGGTTGGCTAAGTTGGAAGAATACAAGATTGCAGCCCAACAATGCTCCAAACCCCCTTTTGTTCCCTTCCAAAATATGGGTTCTCAACGACCTCCCATCCCACCAGCTCCTTGACCAACTCCTATCAAGCATTTGTTTGAAACTGAGATGCAGGCATGCAGAGAAAAAGGGTTGTGTTATAATTGTGATGAGAAATTCACTCGGGGACATAGATATGTTCATCAAAAGATCTATCTCTTGTATATGGATTCTCCGCCTGCCTCTGAAATTGGTGAAGAAGCTCCAAATACAATGGATGCTCAGGTTGACATTCTGGAGCCGCCTATTGACCCTCCGTCTCAGGATGACCGGGCAGATATATCTCTCCATGCTTTAGCTAGAATCACCACCCCCCAAACCATGCAGGTCAGGGGGCTTCCTCTTACAATACTCATTGATTCTGGTAGCACTCATAATTTCATTGACCCTCAAATCACTAAATAGGCTGATTGTTTTATCCATCCTTGCTCCAACTTTGAAGTCATGGTTGCTAATGGGGGCACCTTACCTTGCAAAGGGAAGTGTCATAATGTGCGTATCTAAATGGGAGATTATAACCTATGCTCTGACATGTTTTCTTTGACTTTAGGCGGATGTGATGTGGTTTTGGACGCTCAATGGCTACACACACTTGGCCCCATATTATGGTATTTTGCTGAACTTTGGATGCAATTTTCCCCCAATGGAAAAAAACACACATTGACAGGCTTACAACCAGGGTCTCTCAGCATCATCAGATCACATTGCATGGAAAAAATCCTTAAGAAGAATTTACATGGTGTCATCGCTCAGATCCATTCCATTCATATGCAACCATCAGCGGTGTCCACTAAACCTTTGGATCTACAAAAAATTCTAGATCGATATATCGGTGTCTTTGCTGAATCAATGGGATTGCCACCTTCAAGGCCAGAGGACCATCGTATTCAACTCCTTCCTGGAAGTGTGCCTCCCAACATTAGGCCCTATCGCTACCCATTTCACCAAAAACCAGAGATTGAAATGCGCATTCTGGACTTACTGAAGCAAGGTATTATTCGCCCAAGCACTAGTTCCTTTTCTTCACCAGTTCTTCTCATCCACAAAAAAGATGGGTCATGGTGCCTTTGCATTGACTTCCGAGCACTTAATCACCTCACTATCAAGGATAAGTTTCCAATTCCTGTTGTTAATGAGATTCTTGATGAGCTTCATGGTGCTCAATTTTTCTCCAAGTTGGATCTTCGTTCTGGATATCATCAGATTCGGGTTCATGAGGATGATATCACTAAAACAGCTTTTCGCACACATGATGGCCACTTGGTCATGCCCTTTGGCCTCACTAATGTTCCTTCCACATTCCAGGCCTTGATGAATAAAATATTCCGGCCCTACTTGCAGAAATTCATTTTGGTATTCTTTGATGATATCCTCATCTATAGTAAAACCTGGGCTGAACATCTCCAACATCTGTATCTTGTAATGAAACTTTTCTCTGACCATCATCTCCAGGCCAAACAGTCTAAATGTGTTTTTGGACAGCAGGAAGCCGAGTATCTCGGGCACATTATCTCAGCAGAAGGGGTTCGCGTGGATCCTGCCAAAATCGCTGCCATGAACAATTGGCTACGTCCTAAGACACTCAAGAGCTTTCGTGGTTTTTTGGGGTTGACTGGCTACTACCGCAAGTTTGTCAAATATTATGGGAAGATTACAGCTCCATTAACTGCTCTATTGAAAAAGGATTCTTTTATATGGAGACATGCTACTTAGTGTGCATTCGACAAACTGAAACAAGCTATGTGTACTACACTTGTTCTAGCTACACCTGATTTTTCCAAGCCCTTCACTATTGAGAATGAGGCTTGCGGAAATGGACTTGGTGTTGTTATCCTTCAAGATGAACACCCCATTGCATTCACTAGCAAATCCCTTTCAGGTAAGAATTTAGCTGCCTCTACATATGAGAAGGAAATGATGGCTATTTTGCATGCAGTATAGAAGTGGCACCCATACCTATTAAGGAATCATTTCTGCAAAAAGATTGATCACCAAAGTCTGAAATATTTCCTGGAACAACATGTATCTTCCCCAGCACAACATAAATGGGTTAGCAAACTCATAGGTTATGACTATGAGATCACTTACAAGAAGGGTAAGGACAATATTGTGGCTGATGCTCTTTCTCACACATTTGATGACCAAGGTTCTCTTTAAGCTTTTTCTGTGCATGTTCCAAATTGGTTGCAATCTGGTCAATAGGGCTATGTCAATGACTCTTCATTATCTCAAATCATCTAATGCTTGGCCAAAAAACTTTCTGCTATACCACATTACTCTTGGGATGGTGCTTCCCCAGAGCACATATATTCAACAGGCTGCCTTTTATGAAATCCATGCTTCCCCATCGGCAGGGCACTCTAGGTTCCTCAAAACATATGAGCGGGCATGGTGTAACTTATTTTGGCAGGGCATGAAAAGGACAATTCAACAGATGGTGGCTGAATGTGATACCTACCAGCGCAATAATGGTGAAACGACACTCCTTCCGGGATTGCTTGAACCCTTGCCCATACCTACACGGATTTGGACTCATATTTCTATGGATTTCATTGAAGGGTTCCCTAAGTTTGGAGGGAAGACAATTATTTTGGTTGTGGTTGATTGCCTCTCCAAATATAGTCATTTTTGTGCTCTCATCCATCCCTATACAGCCTCCTCAGTCACTCAAATTTTCCTGGACCATATCTTTCGTCTTCATGGTATCCCTTCTTCCATTGTGTCGGATCGTGATGCGACTTTCACCAGTCATTTTTGGACAGAACTCTTTCGCCACACTGGCACCAAACTGAAGATGAGTTCAGGATATCATCGACAAACAGATGGTTAGACTGAAATTATCAATAAATGCTTGGAAACTTGTCTTCGTTGCTTCACCTCTGAACAACAACATCAGTGGGAAAAGTGGCTCCCTCTTGTTGAATGGTGGTACAATACCTCTTACCACATAGCCTCTAAAATGACCCCATATGAAGCAGTCTATGGTCAGGTACCGCCAGTTCTTCTTCCATACACCCCCAACAGTTTACAAGTTCAGGCAGCTAATACTGTCCTTCACAACCGTGATCAGATTCTTCACATTTTGTGAGACAATCTTCACATGGCAAGAAATCGCATGAAGCAACAAGCCGATCAGCACCGTTCTTAGTGCACTTTTCAAGCAAGTGATATCATTTTTCTTCATCTCCAGCCGTACAAGCAATCCTCCCTGAAACTCCAAGGGCGTCATAAGCTCGCTCCAATGTTCTATGGGCCATATCAGATTCTTCAGAAGATTGGGTCTGTTGCTTATAAATTGGAACTTCCTCCTTCTTCCCGCATTCATCCAGTATTTCATGTCTCTTGTATGAAGAAAGTTCTTGGCACCAACATCAGAGGACAAACTATTTTACCCGAACTGGATAATGAAGGATCCATCCTTTTGGAGCCAGAGGCCGTCCTCAATAAGCGCACTCGCCAGCTTCACTCTTGCTCTATCACGGAGGTCTTAATTCAGTGGCATGACATGTAACCAGAGGATGCTACATGGGAACCACTCCTTCAGCTTCAACAACAATTTCCACATCTAAATCTTGGAGGACAAAGCTTTTTCTAAGGGAGAGGGGATGTCAGGAACCCATGTCTCTACTTTGTTAGTATATTGTTGTTGGACGCATATGCTTTGTAAGTCATCCCGTAGTATTTGTTGATCCATAGTTTGTGTTATTGTGTTTTGGCGCATATGCTTTGTAAGTCACCCATAGTATTTTTGATCCATAGTTTGTATTGGCCCATGGTTTTGACCCATAGTATTGGCACCTAGACTTAGTATATAAGTGTGTGTTGAGGCCTATGAAGGCATCGTGAAGTTATTTGTATTGAGCTTGCTCAAAGGAGGTTGCCCCCTCGAAGTGTCCTGCGATCAATATAAAAGTGATTCTGAGTTCTGTTATTTCTGCTATATCGTGTGTTTTCATTAATTAATTATTGCAGGTTCTTCACAAATTAATTAATGAAAACACACGAAATAGCAGAAATAACAGAACTCAGAATCACTTTTATATTGATCGCAGGCCACTTCGAGGGGGGAACCTCCTTTGAGAAATCTCAATACAAATAACTTCACGGTACCTTCATTGGTCTCAACACAAACTTATATACTAAGTCTAAGTGCCAATACCATGGGTTAGTACCATGTGTCAATACAAACCATGGGCCAATACAAAATATGGATCAACAATTACTACGGGATGACTTACAAAGCATATGCATCCAACAACAATAAAACAAACTATGGATCAACAAATACTACGGGACGACTTACAAAGCATGTGCGTCCAACAATAATATACTAACAAAGTAAATAGAGGGATTGACATGGGTTCCTAACATCCCCTCTCCCTTAGAAAAAGATTTGTCCTCAAAGCTTTAGATGTGGAAATCGATGCAGAATCTGAAGGAGGTTCCCCTATAGCATCCTCGGGTTGCATTTCGGCCCACTGACGCCTTTTGAGTTTCTGGGAGGATTGTTTGGAAGGCTGTAGACAAAGAAGGACCATATAAACTGCGTGAAAAGTGCACTTAGAATGGTGTTGATCGGCTTGTTGTTTCAGACAAATTTTTGGCATGTGAAGATTGTCCTGCAGAATGAGAAGAATCTGATCGTGGTTTTGAAAAACTGAGTCAATTGCTTGAACTGGGGAGCTGCTGAGCGTGTATGGAAGAAGAAATGGCAGTGCATGTCAATAAACTGCTTCATAGGATGTCCTTTTAGATGTGGTATTGTACCACTAGAGCGCTTCTAGGAAATCCATAGAAATAGTTGTCCACATCTGTGTAGGGATGGGCAAGGGTTCGAGCAGTCTCGAAAGGAGTGTCATTTCACCCTTGTTGACCTAGCAAGTATCACACTCAACCACCATCTGGTGAATTTTCATTTTCAGTCCCTACCAAAAGAAGTTACATTGTTCCTGGTCATAGGTTTTGAGGAACCTAGAGTGCCCTGCCGATGAAGAAGCATGGAGTTCATAGAAGAAATAGCCCTGTTGAACAGATTGCAACCAATTTGGAACAAGCAGAGAAATAGATGTAAGACAAACTGGGTCATCAAATTGGTGAGAAGGAGCATCTGCCACCATATTATCCTTACCCTTCTTGTAAGTGATAGCATAATAATAACCCATGAGTTGGATAACCCATTTTCGGTGTGCTGGTGAGGAGACTCGTTGTTCCAGACTCTGGAGATCAGTCTTGATGCAGAAATAATTTCCTAGTAGGGATGGCTGCCACTTCTGTACTGCATGCAAAATAGCCATCATGTCCTGTTGAGATGTCGATGCAGCTAAATTCTTACTGGAAAGGTCTCTTGAAGGTGACAAGCCCACTGTTTCAGCAAAGACACCTACATATCTATCCAAGGAGGTAGGGGAGACCGTTGATGGGTGCATCTGAATGGAATGGAATTTAGCGATGACACCATGTGAATTCTTCTTAAGGATATTTTCTAGGTGATGTGAACTAATGTTGCGGAGAGACCCTTGTTGTAAGCCCTTAAATTTGTGTTGTTTCCCATTGACTGAAAACTGCATCCAAATTTCAGCAAAATCCCATAAGATGGGGCCAAGTGTGTGTAGCCATTGAACTCCCAAAACAACATCACATCCTCCTAGGGACAAGGCAAACATGTCAGAGCGCAGGTTATAATATTCTAGAGAGATACACACATTGTGACACTTCCCCTTGCAAGGTAAGGTGCCCCCATTAGCAACCATGACTTCAAAGTTGGAGCAAGGATGAAGAAAACAATCAGCGTGTTTAGCGATCCGAGGGTCAATAAAGTGATGAGTGCTACCAGAATCAATGAGTATTGTAAGAGGAAGCTTCTTGAAGTAACCCCTGACCCGCATTGTTTGGGGGGTGGTGATGCTGGATAAAGCATGGAGAGATATCTCTGGTTGTTCATCCTGAGATGGGGGGTCAATAGGAGACTCCTGAATGTCGACCTAATCATCCATTGTATCTGGAGCTTCTTCACCAATTTTAGAGGAAGGCGGAGAATCCATATCCAAGAGATAGAGATTTTGTTGAACACATCTATGTCCTCGAGTGAATTGCTCATCACAATTATAACAAATCCCTTTTTCTCTATGTGCCTGCATCTCTGTTTTAGACAAATGCTTGATAGAAGTTGGTTGAGGAGCTGGCGAGATGGGAGGTCGTTGAGAATCCATATTTCGAAAGGGAACAAAAGTGGGTTTGGAGTGTTGTTGGGCTGCAATCTTGTCTTCTGCCAACTTAGCCAATCCTAGGATTTCCATCATTGTGTTGGGACATAACATTTTAATCTCTGACTGGATTTCATCCTTAAGACCACTGATAAAACAACTCCTATAGAATTCATCAGACAATCCTTCTATGTGATTGGCTAGTTTCTCAAATTCTTTCTGATACTCTCTCACAGTGCCAATTTGACGAAGTTTGGTGAGTGCTCCGGTGAAGTCATCAAAAGCACTAGGACCAAATGGTTACAAAAGGAGTTGGCAAAAATATGTCCATTTTGGCTTGTCATGAGCCTTGATGTACCAACGGTACCATTGAAGGGCTTCCTGTTCCAAATGAAAGGATGCAAGTGGAAGTTTTTGGACATCAAAAGTATTATGTAGATTGAAAATTGTTCTGCACGATAGATCCATCCAGTCGGATCAGTACCATTAAAGCGAGGAAATTCAAGCTTCGGACCATGTTGGCGGGAAATACTACTCTATAGTGAAGAAATAGACACTATCAACTTAAGGGGGTGACAGGTAAACATACTAATTGCATTACATAATTGTTTATGAAAGGAAATAGATCAGGGATCTTGAAGACATACCTTATGAACGAAGTTTGATCCTAGCTTTTTTCCAACCTTGCGCTCGATCCTCCACTCGATCTCCTGTCTGATAAACTTGCAATACAAAGACCTTTCTCAGCATATCTTGGCTAATATAAGAATGATGGAATTGAAAAGTAATTCAAACATCAAGCATTAACCAACATTGATCCAAACAAACACATAGTCCATTAAGCATTTGATTTGGGACAAGAAAGATGTTTCAACCTTTTATTGTCAAAAACATATGAATGATACAAAGTATACTTGACTTTGCAGCATGCTCATGCAACCTGATCCTAGTCTCCTTCTCCTCTCTGACTTCAGGGTTTCTCCAACATAACCACCTTCAATAGAAGCTTCTCATATAAGAAGAGTCTCTCTATGGCTCTCTTGTCTACTAACTCTCTATCTAACCCCTCTCTTTGATCCTCCTTGTATTTATAGGACAAGGTAGGCAGTTCAGGTCAAGGGGTGGTTGCAAGGGAAGTTGGGAAACCAACTGCAACTAATCCCCATTCATCAAATTAATATTTTTTTGATCATATTTTAAGATGTGCGCAACTATTTCATAGTGGAGTAGCGCACAGTGCGTGACTACAACATTAAATACTAGCGTTTGCCATTTTTTGGATGCTGTGCGCTAGTATATTGAAGTAGAGTAGCACATACCAGGAGGTGTGCGCTACTATATAGCTTACAGAGTAGCACCCATGCGCTGGTTTTCTTAAGGAGAGTAGTGCCCATGTGAAAATATGATATTTTTTAGGGTTTTTTCAGCTTGCAGGAAGGTGAATCAGGTCAAAGTTTCATTTGAGGTCATCATGCTCTTCAATGCATGTTGTCATTTTGTGTGATCAACAGCTCAAGGTGATCATGGATAGAGAAGTGTAGATTTGACCTATAACATATGCCCCATAATGTGTGAGGTTAGAGGGAAACGATGGCCAAAATACATTATAATCCAAAGCTAGAGGAGGAGCAAGGAACCACAGGACCAAGTCACAGAAACACCTGAAACAAAGATCAAGGTTAGCGAGCAATTACATTCTTGACATCATATAGATGTGCAGTCTGATACAATCATGATCTCCGATACATAATGAGGAGATGTATATATAGCATGGCCACTTGAAATACAAGCGTGGATCCATGTCAATTTAAGAGATCATAGCCATAACAACAAACTGGATCTATGTCTCATGGGGAGCTGAATATAAGTGAGGCTCAGTCTTGTGCAACTTGGGTGATAACATAATGAGGTAATGTCATCAACATCCCAAGGTATTCATCCAAAACAACCCAAGGTACAAACCCTAACCATGTGAATAGATGAGCTGACAGTCGAACATGGGGGGTATCGTTTGATTACCGGTTGTTGATGTATACCGTTAACAAATGCGAGGGCTTCCACCGATAATGATAATAGGGCCCAAGGTACCTAGTACGATCCGACAAGTGTGAATAAGTGGACTTGGAGTCGAACACTTGAGGATCCTATCGAATAAGAGACATTGATGTATTCTCATGATTCAACAACGAGGAAAATTACCACTGGTGATTGCAATCTCCAAGGTACTAACTGAAACTCTAAACTTCATTCCCAGAGCAAAATGAGTTGATGTCGATGGGAAGAAGTCTGTTGGAAGGGAGGCCTTCAGGATTCCTCCATCATCCAACATGAGGGACACTCAATTGGTATGAGATGATATGGAATAATATATGTAACAAGACTGACACTAGGATGGCCGACACATGAGGTCAAGGTAAATTGCAGAATGGCCGACACAGGGTATATCCTTGAATAGTGAGAACGACACAAAGTGACTTAGGAAGTTTTCAACATAATGGGGAAAAATTATATAAGCCTATAATGTAGGAGACATTAGCAGACCCTCCATATGGTTGGAAGAATAACCAACCGGGGGAGTAAACAACTCGGAGATCAGGTTCACCCTAAGGTCAAAAAATAAACCCAACTGACATGATAGACTCAAGTAGGTGTTGTGTTTAAGGATAAGATTGACTGAACTACCTTTGACACTGAAGATATGATACATCTTTCTCACCCCTTATTCTTTTTAGATAAAAGAACACCTTTCTTGTTGTTTTAATGAGTCCAAGAAAGAATGAAAACTCAATAGATCCAACCATGTAAAAATTTTAACGAGCCCATGGGAGGAAGACTCAGGACCTTCTTCATTGTTTACAGAGTTCGAAGAAGAGATAGAATATTACTCTATATTACTGATCTCTAGATTTTAATATCGAGCCAAGATCTGTTTCTACTCACCGGTGTTTTCAATTTTAAGGAGTCTGGAAAACTTAAACAATAACTCCATACACCTACTCATGGATTTTAATATCGAGCCCAGATTGGTCTGTGCTCGATGGTGTTTTCTTGTTTATAGAGTTGAAAAACTTAAACAATCCTTTATTTACCATCTCGTGAATTTCACATTGAGCCCAAGTAGGTGAATGCTCACTTGGTGTTTTCATGTATAGAGAGCCTGAAAACCCTAAAGAAAGGATCTGATAGGTCCTTTTTCGTAAAGTTTGTCTCCTCCCCCGAAAAAGTTTAAAGCCATGGAAAAAGAACTCTTCTAGCACATACAGAAGTATGACTAGAGTATACCTTTTCCGTAATTTATTCACCAAGGCCCAGAAAATGGGTAATTCTATACTTGAGTGGATGTCGGTTCAGTTATTTTAACGAGCCCGAAAAGACAACTATGCTCGGAAAACTTTTCATATTTAAGGAGTTTGAAAGGGCTTAAAAGAAATCCATAGGGATCTTTTCTGTAAAGGTTTAATGAGCCCGAAAAAGTAAACTCATGACCTCTTTACTGTTTTTAACAAGCTCAAAGGAGATACATAAAAATGCTCATAACTTCCTTACTGTTTTTAATGAGCTCGAAGTGAAGATGAAATAAATGCTCATAGTCTCCTTACTGTTTTTAATGAGCTCGAAGGAAAGGTGGAAGAATGTTCATAACCTACTTACTATTCTTAACGAGCTTGAAGTAAAGGTAGAAGAATGCTCGAAGTGAAAGGTGGAAGATTGCTCATAACCTACTTACTGTTTTTAACGAGCTTGAAGTAGAGGTAGAAGAATGCTCAAAATGGAAGGAGACAAGTGTCAGGGACATGCGAAACTAGCTCCAAGCGCATGGAACAAAGCTATGCCTAATGCAAGGAACATGAGCAAGATAAGGACACTCAAGGTGTGTCTCCTCCAAGTAAAAGGTGTGAAAATGCGAAGGCAAAATGATACAGGGCTTAGTGGAAATGATATCAGAGATGGAGGCTTATACAATGAGCTAAAAGCATGGAAGCTGGCATCAGGCTCATTAGTGCAAGTGGGATCATAACAGATGCATATGCAACTTGAACACAAATATGGGAGCCTTATCAGGGATGGCCATAAATATATGAGGCTTCTTCTCAAATTCATGGTAAATCTAAAAAGGCTCCCGATCCTATGAGAAAAACTCAGCATTGGCACCAAAATGGCATAAGGGTGCTGAATAGGGTGACCCATGTTAGGTAGGGTTTGCTGTCGGACTGGTGCACAATGCATAAAGAGATGGGTAACACACCAATATCCAACAGGTTCGACCCTATGGCAAATTCGGATGGCAAAAGGTTCAAATGCAACATAACAGTGGGGAATCCTAAACCTATATGCAAATTTCCGAATATACCTGACATGGTCGCAGCAGGTGTCGAAAAGGACTAGTAAGCAAGTATAAATCTAGCTAAGAATCCTATCTCAAAGAAACATTAGTACCGAGATCATATATAAAACATATGTAAAGAAAGACCCAATACAAGTCACTGTGGTAGAAATACTTTCAACTTCACTATCATCAACAGCAGGCATAAACAAGGGAGAGTTTTCAGATGAAGACTTTATGGTACCCAAGCCCGAGGACTTACAATCAACAAGATTGACTTCAGGATGAAGATCAAAGTTGAAGGACATGATGGAATCTCCAGAAAAAAATTCATCATCACGGGGATTGAAAATTCTAGAAGCAGAATCAAACTCAGCAGGAACATCAATTTGTGGATCTATAGGAGAGTCCAAAGACTCAATAGTAGGAAGATCAAACTTTAAGGTCAAACTGGGGCTGGACATGACTGCGATTGGATCAACATCCAAATGAATGGTAGACTGTACTATTGAATCTAAGAAAACTTCATCGGAAGGAAGTATATCGTCCCAAATAGAACACATCTCTAAACATTCATATGGAGGTGTCACTTGGTCAAAAGCTGGGACTAAGTCTTGAGAAGATAAGCATGAACTCAGAGGCTTCTTCTCAGTAGCAGTTGAACTCAAGGAACAATATGCCACATAAGCCCCATGTGATATAGTAGTTCCTAATGACGAGGGATCTGATTGGTCTATAGTTGGGTAATAAGGAGGATCAACGAGTGCATGCTAGTCGATAGTGATGATGCTTTCGTTATGAGGAAAATGCATCACACAAAAGAGCGTAGACACCACAGCATGCATAGCATAAACGTAATCACACCCAAGGATCATATCAAAGTCCAAAGGGTCCTTTAAAACCATAAAATCAACTAAGACTATTTTTCCACCCAAAGTAATAGGTGCCTGATGGAGGAATCTGAATGGTTCACTAGGTCTTTTATCGAAGGTCAATGACCAATTAACAGTTGGAATAACATTAGGGAAACCCAAATATCTCCAAGCATAAGCGAACAAGATACTAACGGAAGCTCCTTCATCAACAATACATCAGTCAATCGTATGGTTCCCAATATCAACCTTTATCTGGAAAGGTGTTGAAGAAGGAAGATGAGGCTCGACTAGACTATTCCAATCAAAGGAAATGATCCTAGGGATTGGTAGGGGTTCACATGGCACAGATGAAGTGTCTCCTTTTTCAGGAACATCCAAACTGGTAATACAGAAGACTTTAGGAATAGGTGCGTCAGTATCCAAAGGACTGATGGGATCGATGGAAGATTGCATCGATTCAATCACTTCACTCTGCGAAGGAAGAGTGGGGTTGACCAAAGATTGCATTGGTTCAACCACTTTATCAACCAATGGTTGATTTGACTGTAGGGAATCTATAGACAACTCAGGAATAGAGGTTCCTTCAGACATGGACCACACTCTTCGTGCCTCTAAAATGGTAGGGCATCGGTGAGAAAGGTGATCTCCCTTACAAAGTTTACAAGGGAACTTTGGTTTCCGTCCTATAGGTCGAGACTCCTTTACAATGTCAGTACTCTCAGCATGACTAGAATTGGCTGACAGCTTGCCCCCATCATGAATTACAGAGGTTGGTTGCTCAGAAGCATAAGACTTTTGAACTAAGGACCACACTTTTTACACTTCTGGAAGTACAGGACACAAGTAAGTAAGGTGGTCTCCCTCACAAAACTTGTAAGGGAACTTATACTTCTGTTTATTAGGTTTTTCGACAATGTCAACTCCCTCATCATGAATTGCAGTGGCTGATCTGGTATCTCCAGTATGACTCACAGAAACTGGTGACTTGACATTAATAGGACTAGGAGTGATCAATGACGTGTCCTCAACATGCTTGATAGTGGTTGAAGACAAACTTTCAGTGTGATTTTCAGTGACTAAAAGTTTTCTCCCAGCATGACCTCTAGAGGCTGGGTAGGTGCACCCTGCATGATTTGTAGAGGCAGTGTGCTTGCCCCCAGCATAAATTACAGAGGCTGGGTTGCTTCCCCCTTGTTTTTCCATCTTCTTCCTATTCTTCCTCCGTCTATTCCTTTTAGAATGTTGGTTGCTAGTATTGCTACTTTCGCCACATGAGTTAGAAGGAGGAGGAGAAGATGTTACTGGAAAAGAAGGCGTAGGGTTTTGATGCTCTTGATTTGAGGTGCTTACAAAAGAAGCATCAGTAGCATGCGATGCATTTAGAGTGGAGAATAACCAAACCGAAATCCCTATAGTTAATCCAGGAAGATTCAGAGTATCCATTAAGGGAGTACCAATGTTTCCAATGAATGGAACAACACAAGGAGCCCCCGGAACAGGGGTACCTTGATTAGCACTCATCGGAATGCTAGACATAGTTTCCTGCTCAAATGAGCAAGAAGTTCTCTAAGGCAAACTAAGACAAGTAGCACAAAGAGCACACCACTAAAAAAGGTCCTAGCTAAATCAAACTAGGCAAACAGATTCCTTCCGGAGAAGAGAATGGGATGATGAGGGCCCATAACAGATCAACGAAGGATGAAGAATAGTTACCCGGGGTCCACAATACAATGACTAAGGGTGCAAGCACTGGAATCACCCAACTGCCCTCCAAAATACCTGCAAGGGATTTCCTCCCACATCTGTCCTAGGTACATCAGATATACCCTCCGCTATCACCTGTGTATGATCCTATGTTCAGATATTAAGGTTACCATACATATGAAATATCCTAGGGGGACAGTCGTCAGCCTGATCAAAACACGTGGGCAGGGTAACAAAGCCCGAAGTCTGGATGGACCCCTGTACACGAGTCGACCCTGGTTTATGGTCAAAAGGAACATGAGGGAGGTACCCTCAATGATTCCGATCTTCCACGGCCTCGTGCTTAGCTCTGGTTTCAGTAGATTTTCCCAGGAATATTTGATATATATGGGTTTGCCTATATGACAATCGCACTACAATTTTTTAGTAATGAAACAAGCTTCGAGCAGTTTAAGGTCTTTTAAGCTTGAATCTCTAGCATGTACTAGTTGGTGTCATGTGTCCCTAAAAAGAAAATCATTTCTAATTATTTTTTTAAGATTCTTTTTAAGGTTACTTTTTACTCAATGGGGTAGTGCATTGTGTGATGTGGTTGCAACAAAAATTAAATTGCATAAAATGAAACAACTTTCAACAACAAAAGGAATTTTTATTTTTCGTTTTATATTCTTTCCAAAATGATGAGTAAGCAAACCTAAACAAAGATTTCTTTTTGTTTTCTTTTCAAATTCTAAACAAAATAAACTATGCTATTATGTAAAAATTATAAGCCTCACTACTCTAAGATACCAAACTTATTTTGCTTTTTCTGTTATACATGAATGAAAAAGAACTTGAAAGCGGAAGCAAGAAAGACCTACAAAAGATGTGCAAGTATGGCAAGATGACTCTAAAGTCCACAACAATCGAATCAATGACTCAACAAAGACTTGTCCTACGAGTTTTTTCAACGGAAAAAGCTCTTGAACTTGGAAGCAAAGTGTGAAGAAAACGAGGAAAGATGCTTAAAACTGGAAATCAAACTTGAAAGAATGCTCCAAAGCACCAAACCCTAACAAGAACACTAAGCCAAGTAGTAGGTAGGCAAGTGGATTAAAGATGACCTTACTAACATAATGAATCAAAGGTGAAGCAAACTAAAGTACTCCAAACTCACTTGATACTATAAATGACAGTGAGGTCAAGAAATGTTGGGACTCAAAAAGTTTTGGAAGACACCCCAAAGACTCCAAAAATTGGGTCAAACTCTAAAACAAAGGATGAGACACCCAAAGAGCATGCAAATGTTGCAACAAACAACAAATGGTAAGCACAAAGGTTTGTAGGTTAGCAACACACTACTAGGGTATGGGTAAGCAACTGTGTTCACTACGGAACAAAGCAAAGTCTCCAAAAAGAGTCACAAATGAACCAACCACTTCAAAAGCAAACAAGTGTCCAAAAGATGACCTAAAAGACTCAAAAGAGGCTAATGAGACTCAATGAAGGATTACAAACCTCAAAGACCAGTAAAGAATACCAAAAAAAATGTTAGAAACCCACCCAAACAGGCAAAAAACTCAACTCTACTTCGAACAGAGAGCTACAGGAATGTGCCCTAGGGGATGTGTGCACTACTGTGCAAAGGAAAAATAGCCCATATGCACTACTATATGTACAATAGAGTAGCACAAAGGTCTTAAAAATTCAAAAACTAACCTTGTAGAGGTGTAAAAATACTGAGTCTAACAAAGAGAAGAAGCAGGTAGGGGCAACCTATAGGGCTTCTCAGAAGATTAAAAGGGTTAAGAAGTACTGGAAAGACAACAAGAAGGATTTCCTAGAGCAGAAAAAACAACCTCCCCAGCGGAGTCGCCATTCTGTTGGCAGGAAATACTACCCTATAGTGAGGAAATAGACACTATCAACTTAAGGGGGTGACAGGTAAACATACTAATTGCATTATAGAAGTGTTTATGAAAGGAAATAGATCAGGGATCTTGAAGACATACCTTATGAACGAAGTTTGATCCTAGATTTTGTCCAACCTTGCGTTCGATCCTCCACTCTGTCTCCTATTTGATAAAACTGCAATACAAAAACCTTTCTCAGCATATCTTAGCTAATATAATAATGATGGAATTGAAAAGTAATTCAAACATCAAGCATTAACCAACATTGATCCAAACAAACACATAGTCCATTAAGCATTTTATTTGGGACGAGAAAGATGTTTCAACCTTTTATTGTCAAAAACATATGAATGATACAAAGTATACCTGACTTTGCAGCATGCTCATGCAACCTGATCCTAGGCTCCTGCTCCTCTCTGACTTCAGGGTTTCTTCATCATAACTACCTTCAATAGAAGCTTCTCATATAAGAAGAGTCTCTCTATGGCTCTCTTGTCTACTAACTCTCTATCTAACCCCTCTCTTCAATCCTCCTTTTATATATAGGACAAGATAGGCAGTTTAGGTCGAGAGGTGGTTGCAGGGGAAGTTGGGGAAGTTGGGAAACCAACTACAACTAATCCCCATTCGTCAAATTAATATTTTTTTGATCATATTTTAAGATGTGCGTGACTATTTCATAGTGGAGTAGCACACAGTGTGTGACTACATTAATAAATACTAGCGTTTGCCATTTTTTGGATGCTGTACACTAGTATACTGAAGTAGAGTAGCGCATACCAGGAGGTGTGCACTACTATATAGCTTATCGAGTGGCGCCCATGTGCTAGTTTTCTTAAGGAGAGTAGCGCCCATGCCAAAATATGATATTTTTTAGGGTTTTGTCGGCTTGCAGGAAGGTGAATCAGGTCAAAGTCTCATCTAAGGTCATCATGCTCTTCAATCCAAGTTGTCCTTTTGTGTGATCAACAGCTCAAGGTGATAACGGACGGAGAAGTGCAGATTTGACCTATAACAGACCACGAAAATTGCTGGAAGAAGAGAACCCATTGGTTGCAGATTCTAATTCTTGTTGTCGGTTATTGTTCATGGCGGAATGTTGAAGATGGAGGTTGAGAAAATTTTCATCCAGATCTTGGATTTTGGTTTGGATGGTTGCAAGTGCTTCGTCCATGGTTTTTGCTCCTGCGCGGGTGACAACCATAACCAGGAGTTTTTTTTTTTTTGGAATGGATAGAAAAACACAAACAAAAGCCTATTTAGTAAAGGGAAATTTGGATTTGGGAAAAACTTGGATGGATAATTGGGGTTTGACTAGGTTCTAGACACTTTTTGATGGATAGGGAAGCAAAAAATGGGGATTTTAGAAGCGGGGTGAAAGAATGAGAAAAATTGTCAAAGAGGGACAAAGAAGCAGAAATAGGGAATGAACATGGTGGCAAAATTTGGAGGCGAGTGGGTGAAAATTGAAGAATTTATGGAAAACCCTAAAAATAGACAAATGTGAGATTTCTAGCTTTGGGAAGTAGAATTTGGGATAGGGTCCTCAGGAATGAAATATGAAAAATGGGATTGCAGGGGTGTCCAGAAAGTTTCAAGGGAAACATAGTTAAAACAAGGGAGATATGGTGAAAGGGATCAGAACAATTGGATCTGAAACGATGCAGAAGGGATCGAAAACAGCTGGATCTGAAACGACTTTCAGAAGAGATCCGAAATGGCTGGATCTGAATCGGCTTTCATAATAGATCTGAAACGACTGTATCTGGAACGACTTGGAATGGATTTGAAACGACACGGAAGTGATCGGCAATAGTTCAGCTGAAAATAGATATGGACCCAAGGTATGTTCGACTTCCTAACAGTTCATGGGTTTCACTCGACCACCAATGTTGTCTGATGGCTTGCGTATTGGGGCAGTACCCCTCAATCTACGGCTCAGGTAAAACTGATAACCGCTTTGCAACAAACGACAGCTCTTGGTTTACCTCACGGGTGGGAGCTAGTCAATCAAGTAGGGTTCATTGCCCTTTTCACTGGCAGGTCCTCTCAATGGGACAACTACTTTGGGGTTCTTGTGGTACTCCGCACAATGAGTTTTAGGGCTTATTCCGAAGTACTTCTTACAGTTAAGCGGATAGGGATTATTCCCAGATCCGAACTTGCAACAGATGCAAAAAAAAAAAATGGCAGAAATTCCACCTTACAAGCCCAAGAAAGTGCTCTGATACCATATGTGAAGAACCTGCAATAATAAATTATTGAAAACACACGAAATAGTAGAAATAACAGAACTCATAATCACTTTTATATTGATCGCAGGCCACTTCGAGGGGGAAACCTCGTTTGAGAAAGCTCAATACAAATAACTTCACGGCACCTTCATTGGTCTCAACACAAACTTATATACTAAGTCTAAGCGCCAATACGATGGGTCAATACCATGTGTCAATACAAAACATGGATCAACAATTACTACGGGACGACTTACAAAGCATATGCATCCAACAACAATAATACAAACTATGGATCAACAAATACTACGGGACGACTTACACAGCATATGCGTCCAACAACAATATACTAACAAAGTAAATAGAAGGGTTGCCATCAGGAAAAATTTTAGGGGCGAAATTCACCAATTGGCTATTTTTGGGGCCTTTAAAAAAAAATCACGATTTGGTCATTTTTAGTCTCGAATATCGCCTATATTTACATTAAATGTGTTTTTTATCATAATATTCGCCATAATTTACAAGTTTCAGTAGTAAATTGTATGTTTCATATTTAATATTTGCCTACCAATTTTTTCAATAAAAAATAATCGCCTAGAATACTATACGTGCGTATATTTTTATAATCCTTAAAAAATACCCTAGTTGACATGGGTTCCTAACAATATCCAAAGATGTTTATTCCTCCGAGAGAGTGTGGTAACTAGGGTTATTAGATCTCCCTTGTGGGGTCAGCCCTAAGTTAGTTGTTTAAGGGTTATTAGACTCTTCTAGGAGAAGTCGGCCGTGTTAGGGTGAAAAGTCAGTTAGGATTTGAGTATAAATAGAGGACGTGTGTTCCTCATTTATCTCATTCAGTCACTCACTTGTGATTGGCGCATATGAGAGAGAGAGAGATATGCATAGGAGGAGAAGGAGATGTTGTTGAGGACTACATCTTTGTATTGGTTGATTATCTATATTGAGGAAATATTTGTTGGGTTTTCTACCCCATGAGGGTTTCCCATGGTAAATCTTTGTCTATCTTGTGATTCTGTTTCTTTCAATGATCTTGCTTGTAAATTAAGGCTAAACTTAACATGATCATCCTACATTAGAAGAAGAAGCACATTCTAATTTGGAACCTTTCATACATATCCCTTTTGAAGAGAAAATCTCTCTTAAGGAATCTCGATCTGAAAATATTCTACTTTTAAAAGATGAATTTCATGCACTTATTTCCTCTTCATATTTGTCTTTGTATCCTGATTTATTTGATAACAATGACATTCAATCATATATTTCAGATTCTAATTCTCCATTGTTAAATCTTAAAGAGGTACAAGTTAATTATGAAATACTTGAAGAAAATCAAGAATATTCTTATCTTTATCATCAATCTATGTTTTCTTGTCATTTTTCTTTGCTGGAAATAAATACGATTTCGAAGGGTAATTTTCAGAATTTTTCCTTTTATGATTCATCAATCAATGAAGAAACATTTTCTTCTTACAATCAATTACTTGACGGAGAAGATTCTTATCAGAGTGTTAATGATACTCATTCTATACTTATAACATCTTATATCTTTAGTTCTTCTCATGCAAATACTCAAAGGAAATTTGATCTCTATGAGAATTTCCAATTAAATCAACCAATTTATGATAATTTTTACGATAATAAATTAGAACAAATTGGATTTAATTTTGATGATCTTATTCAAGAAAATATTTATAAGGAGAAAATTGTTCAAAAAGAAGTTTTGGATTCTTATAATACTAATGTTGATTTTCTTTCAAATAATCCATTTCATCGCATAAATCTTTCAAACTCTTTCTGTCATTCTTTTGATTTCCATTGTAACTACAATGATTGGGATGTTGATTGGCTTGAGAAATCTTTGTTAACAAGATTTCATCATTATGGTAAAACTCTGTTTTCCTTATTTGTATATAAAGAAGGTAAGGCTCCATTCTCTTTATTTGTACATAAATCTCATTTTATTTGCTTTAATGCATTATTTTTTCATTTTTATTTTCAAGCATTCATATCATGCTTTCTGATTATTCACTTCTTCTTTTTTGCAGGTTTTCATATGCTTTCATGGTTGCATTGGAAATTTAATTTCACTTAGTTATATTGATTTTTTCTAGATCAGTATAGCTTTAGGTGTAGTTTTAAAATAGTTTAGGTTTTATTGCTTTCTTTTATAATGCACTTATGCAGGAGTACATTGATTCCAAAAGTGAAGCAATTTTCTACACAACATATTCAAGGAAGTTTACTCATACCTTTCACTTTCAAGAATGATTATTTTACCTACTTTATTTGAGGTATTTCAAGTCACATTTTCAACTTTGAATTATTAACACTTGTTTATGTTAAAATATAAGTAAAAGAAAACAAGTTTAATGTAGAATTATTAAAAGTTTATATA
This sequence comes from Larix kaempferi, assembly GCA_027924585.1. NCBI lineage: Eukaryota > Viridiplantae > Streptophyta > Pinopsida > Pinales > Pinaceae > Larix > Larix kaempferi. The sequence continues at coordinate 6,627,995 of BSBM01001754.1, forward strand.
TCTTAAAAAAAAAACTTTCTTGATATTATTCAATTATGAGAATTTCATTTTATTTAGATTTAATGTTACAAATCATATGCATTTGCTTTACAATTTGTTTCCAGAATTTTCAATAAAAATCTTATTCATTGAACATCTCATATATTATTTATGATCATTTCAAACATGATTTGAAGGAATTTAATTTTAAATCTTTATTTTCCTTTGAATCATGATTTTAACTCATATATCTTAAATATGCGATGTCAGTTTTTCACATTGCTTTGCTTTCTTTTTCTAAATTTTTCCTTTCAAGGTATGTCAATAATGAAGCATTTTGGTCAAAGTTGATTGATCGGTTTATCTCAGATCAATTGAATTGGAAATATTTAGGAGGTCCATAATAGATTACACTTTTCTTGGTCTATATATGAAGGTGTTCTCCTTGTAAAAGGTAGCAAATAATTCATGCAGATTGTAGATTTACCCTTTCTCTATTGAACCATCATTTTATAATACCTAATTTGATGAATTATTCATATGAGTAAATGATTTTACTGTTATATGTTCTATTAGTGGTTGGCAGTAAAATATTATAATATGGTGTTTCTTTTCTCTATTTTGATTCCCATCTCAGTCACCTTGGAATTCAATAAAATACACCTAAATAATTGGAAATTGCAAGATAGGAGGTCTTATTACAAGCCAACCTATCATGATCATAGATATTTGGTGGAATGACATCTCCATATCTAGCCACCACACTAGGGAGATGACCTTCAGTTATTTGATGGAAGTTGGAATATCCTATCAAAGGTTGATCAAGTCATGATCTGTAGGTATCGGTGAATGACACTACTAGAATTTGGTTATAAAGCCAAGGTAGTCTCTTGCAATTTACAATCTAAATATATTATTTTTTCTTTTGCAAATGTAGTTTTTGACTCAAGGACAGGGGTTCTTATTATAATACATCTTGACCATGATCATGGGTCTTATTCTGGACTGAAATTACAATTATGTGGTCACCAAGCCATAATAATTGCTTTTGGTGAAAACCTAAAAGATAAGGAGTGTCTTGAAAGATCTAGCTTATTCAGTTTCTAGCAAGGATTTGTGAATGGCGTTACCAAAACCTGATCACCAAGTCAGGGCAATGGTTTTGTTTCAAAAAATTTAGTTCTTAGTTTCTTTTCAGTAAAAAAAACAAATTATATATATATATATATATTGCATGTATATAAATGAATGAAAAAAAGTTATAATTCAAGATGACTGGTGATTTGTGTAAAGTTAGTCACAGCAGATCTAATGAACAAATAAATCAGTCACAACAGATGAACATAGAAGAAATGGTGCAAAACTGTGCAAAACATGCAGTAGTGCTCTCTATCCCAGAAAGGGTGAATGAATTACAATACAAACTGTTACTGTCAATGAGCAATTCGAATTGACTAAGTAGGCCATTCGAATCACTGAATAGAGTAGCTTGACTCTATCTAGGAGTCCTCATCAATCATCGGTGGTGCTCATCAATCACAACAACCAGTCATCCAGGTGTCAAACTGAGTCTAACTGAGTGTAATAAATGTAACTGAAGTGTGTAGCACTGATATAGGATCTAGAGGCTCAGTTGGGGCGCATGGGAGGCTAACTGAAGTCAGAACAAGTCACCTAATCAAACTGGAGGTCAAACGGAAGTGATACAGTCAGTCAGGAGTGAAACTAGCCTCAAATCAGGGAGAATCGGAGCTAACTGAATGTAACTGAAGTGGAACTGCAGTGGTAGGTGAACAAGTGCGCCCTTCTCTGGCAGTAGGTGAGAAGTGGGAGCCTTTCAGCTTAGGAGGGCTAAAACTCTGTGGTAGGTGGCTCCCGGGTGCTAGAAGAAGGTTGATAAGGTGCTGGAGGCATCAAACTGGTGACTGGGATGCATGCCTGTGCATGCAGAATCCTGAAATAGATCATATCCTGAAATAGGAATCCTGAAATAGATAATATCCTGAAATAGATCATGCAAGATCCTGAAATAGATGATGTATCCCGAAATAGATGATGTGGATATCCGAACACCCCCCCTCAAGCTAGACTATGATGTGCCAACTAAAATAATGTGGGGCCCTGGTAACTAAGACCAAAGGTCACCCCAATACAATAATCCAAAAACTAATAACAGTCAATAAACCGAGGAAATGGGGAAAACCTCATGGGAAAAATACCCCCCCTCAAAATAGACTGTAGTACACCAAAAGATTTAACTGCTCCAAAATCAAGTAGATATGTCTGGAGGTATCTTACTCTTGGGAGTAAATGGATCATGCTCCAAAAACATGTGCTTGAATTCTCCATCAGTGGATGCAAGCGAATGTGGAGACTTTAAGAACTTGCTCTTCATACCGAAAAAGGTGAGAACAAATATGAAAATATGAGGATGATCCTGGAACCTGTGATTCGAACCAAGTGAGGTAGGAATAGCTCCAATCAGATAAAATAGATCTTGAAACTTGAACTTCTTATCAATAGAAGTTAAATCAGCTCCAAAAATAGATGAATGGTTTCTTGAGATCTCCTTTGAACCAACAAGGGTGAGATCAAAACCAAAATCAGCAAAAAGTGCATGAGAATTGAACTCAAGCGAATGGTAGTGCTCTTCATCTTCATTAAAACTCTGAGAAACTTTGCAAATGATAGAACATAAGTTTATAGAAGGCATGCAATCAAGGAGGGCGAATGCTTCACCTCCAAAATCAGATTTTACCTCCAAAACATCAAGTAGATCATTATTCCGCATGCTGACAAACTCATGTGAAAGAGAGGATTCAAGAACCTCTTCGGAATCTAGAGTATGAGCTTGTTTATCTTGCTCAGAATTCGAAATAGAAGACTTTGAGAGAATGAGTGTTGAATCTATAGTTTCTTCTTCATCTTGAACAATTGTTGAGGCCAACACATGATCGGAAAGAACACATAAGGAGATCTCACTGAGCTTGTTCCCCAAAAGACTAGCATGATCCTCTTCTTCCTGCTTTCCAAATTCTCTGTCAAGTTGGACCCATAGATCACTTGGATTTTCAGCAAGCTTAATGAGGTAGCACATACAAGGAGACATAGCAAGACATATTGCTCCAAAAGCTCTATCACAATCATTGAGCCAATCATTCTTCTCTTCATCGGAATCAAAATCTCTTGTATTACCAATGCACATATCAAAAAGACATTGTCTCTTCAAGAATGCAATCATCTTTGGTTTCCATTCATCATAGTTGAATGGAGTAAGAATATTTTGTGAAGAAGAAGTCTCCATCTTTGCATTAGCGAATGCACATGGAGGAAGTAAGAAACCTGCAAATCACATAAAAACAACCACAATAAGGTCGAACAATCCACCCTTTGAGAGTTGCATCACACCTGGGATTGGATTTCAAGCAATGTTGAATAGGTCCAATGTATCAGATCCAGGAATTATGTGGTAACTCAAGCTTCTGGAGTGGTATTGGAGTATTTTTCAAGCTTTGCATGCACAGGAGCGAATGCCCTTGAGATATCTCATGCCAAACTTTTTGCAATTTTTAGCAATTCAGTCAAATCTTCTTGTATAAACACCTGTAGAAAAGAGATCTTGTCCCTGCAATGGCTCTGATACCATGTAAAGTTAGTCACAGCAGATCTAATGAACAAATAAATCAGTCACAACAGATGAACATAGAAGAAATGGTGCAAAACTGTGCAAAACATGCAGCAGTGCTCTCTATCCCAGAAAGGGTGAATGAATTACAATACAAACTGTTACTGTCAATGAGCAATTCGAATTGACTAAGTAGGCCATTCGAATCACTGAATAGAGTAGCTTGACTCTATCTAGGAGTCCTCATCAATCATCGGTGGTGCTCATCAATCACAACAACCAGTCATCCAGGTGTCAAACTGAGTCTAACTGAGTGTAATAAATGTAACTGAAGTGTGTAGCACTGATATAGGATCTGGAGGCTCAGTTGGGGCGCATGGGAGGCTAACTGAAGTCAGAACAAGTCACCTAATCAAACTGGAGGTCAAACGGAAGTGATACAGTCAGTCAGGAGTGAAACTAGCCTCAAATCAGGGAGAATCGGAGCTAACTGAATGTAACTGAAGTGGAACTGCAGTGGTAGGTGAACAAGTGCGCCCTTCTCTGGAAGTAGGTGAGAAGTGGGTGCCTTTCAGCTTAGGAGGGCTAAAACTCTGTGGTAGGTGGCTCCCGGGTGCTAGAAGAAGGTGGATAAGGTGCTGGAGGCATCAAACTGGTGACTGGGATGCATGCCTGTGCATGCAGAATCCTGAAATAGATCATATCCTGAAATAGGAATCCTGAAATAGATAATATCCTGAAATAGATCATGCAAGATCCTGAAATAGATGATGTATCCCGAAATAGATGATGTGGATATCCGAACAATTTGGTGAATTGAAAATGGTGGAAAGTTTCTTCTATGGTTTATCCTAAATTGCCCCCTCATGCTTGCATATTAGTCATAACACACCATTTTCCCCTAGGCTAATTTTCATTTAAATATTCTAACATTTGGTTTTGATTAAGGAAGGGGAAATTTTTGTTATGAATTAACTATGTAGATTTTGTTTCATTTTATGAAGAAATTTTCAAGCTACAGACTAAAGTATTATCTCATAATTTTATGGTTCTTCCTGATCTTTGAAGATTTTTCTTACAGAGATAACTGCTTCATAATTTTCCCCTAGGCTAATTTTCATTTAAATATTCTAACATTTGGTTTTGATTAAGGAAGGGGAAATTTTTGTTATGAATTAACTATGAAGATTTTGTTGCATTTTATGAAGACATTTTCAAGCTACAGACTAAAGTATTATCTCATAATTTTATGGTTCTTCCTGATCTTTGAAGATTATTCTTACAGAGATAACTGCTTCATATTTTTCCCCTAGGCTAATTTTCATTTAAATATTCTAACATTTGGTTTTGATTAAGGAAGGGGAAATTTTTGTTATGAATTAACTATGAAGATTTTGTTGCATTTTATGAAGACATTTTCAAGCTACAGACTAAAGTATTATCTCATAATTTTATGGTTCTTCCTGATCTTTGAATATTATTCTTACAGAGATAACTACTTCACCCAACCAGTCGCCATTTGTTGCTCACACAACAGATCCCATTTTCTTTAGAACATGGGAGCCTCATTTTGTTTTTTCATTTAGGTAATTTAGATGCTTATTACCTTGTTTTTTCTAAGGTTTTTAATAAATCATTTTCGGTAAAGTATCATTTAGTTCTAACATTGAACATTTGACTGAAAATAATGGATTTTTCCACATTTTTTTGTTTATATTTTCTTTATAAAAATTCCAGAAATGCGAATTGTGGAAGCTTCGATCATAATATTTGTATTAAGACGTTTTCGCATTCAGAATTGCGGATTGCGGAAGTCAGAAGCGAATCAAATAACTTAATTTGAACATCACTTTTCCGATTCCGCAAACATTTTGCGGAATGCAGATTGCAGAGAGCTTAATTTACCCATAATCAGTTCTGCACTCCCGCAGTTACGCAGTCCCGCCCTTCCACATTCCCGTATCTATGATTTATGGCGTTTTCTGACTTTTCGATTGCGGATTGCATAAGTCAGAAAACAATTAAATGATAGAATTTCTAATGTCGCTATATCCAAAATCCGTAAATATTTTGTGGAATGTGGATTGCAGAGACCTTAAGTTATCCAAAATCATTCTCATAGTTCCATAGTCACGCATTTACGTGTTTCCGCGTTTTCGACTTTCCGATTGCAGATTGCGGAAATGATAAAATTTCTAGAATTAAGTTCTGCATTTCCGCATCTCCAAAATTCAATTTGCGCATTGTGGGTAGAATTTCCATTTCTCGATTTCTTAATATTGGTTCCGCATTCCCACATCGGAATGCAGATTGCGGGAGGATGAAATTGCTAAATTTTGAAAATCATTTCTGACTTTCCGCTTCCGCATTTTCATCATGGATTTGTTTTTAATATTGAGCATTGGTGTGTTTTATCTCTATGGTTATGTTTTAATCTTATCAATGACATATTTTTGGTTTAAATACTCCAAATTAATTTTTCTTTTTACCACTTTTCGCTTCAATCTTACCTTCTGCAAACAATTGTCGCTGTGAATTTTACCCTGCTATGGATTCTGGTTTTCTTCATCAATTTACAAGTATGCATGAAACAGAGCTTAATGATTTGGTTTATGAAGGTGCAAACTCCTTTCAAGATGTTTTAATCAGGGCTGCCACTCAAGAAGAAAAGGGATTTATCTATTAGTATCAGCAAGAGATTAAGATGAAGGTGTTGCAAGATAGAAATCTCAAACTATCAGATGAAGAAGGGAAAAAGGCTTGCAGGAAGCAGTGGTTTGTTTTTGATAATCTGCTGGGATGATCAGATTTCCCTGTTATGAATCAAATAGAAAATCTTCTTCTGCCTAAGCTCATTATCACACAAGCTGGATCATGTTCATATAAAAGAAATTAAAGAGTTATTTGAGTTACCAATTTCTTCAGGGATGAAGGTAAATGTGTTTTTACGAGAATGGTCAAAGGCAAAGAAGAGGGGGATCAAAAATTTCCTGTGTAAATATTAACTGCAACTCGAACATGCTCAATATGAGGATATTGATGATTTGTTAGATGTTTTTTCCAAGTGGCAATTTTTCCCTTGGTAAATATTAAGCAAATATTTTGTAATCCCTAATTTCATGGGTAGTTAGTTTATTTTGTAACTTATTGTACCTATTATTTAAAGAGACTTAGATCTCATGTAGAGGGGGAGAACTGCTGTAGAAAAGAACTGGAGACACACTGTTGCACATGGAGTATTGTATTTTGTTACAGTCTTTAATGAAATTCAATCAATATTCTCTTATATTTTCTTTGTGGTAATCTATTTATCAAGTTTTCTTGATGAGTATGGGTTTTCTTGCATTGATTCAATAATTCGATTTTCTTTGGTTATAAAATCATAAGCATATGAATATATATTTGATTTTTCATTTATGATTCATATGAAGATTAAGTAACAGGAAATTATTTTCTCTGTTTCACATAATCTTATTCAATATTTTTGTAACCGCATAATTGTCCCTTTTGTTTTAGATGTTAATTTGTTAATTAACATATCTTTTTCAGAACAATCACATGATATAAATATTTGATTGAGAACAAATTTAGTTTTAACTATTTTTTATTTTATCAAAGAATGTATTATTAGATCTGATTTAAATGGTCATTGGTCAGAATGATAAATACCACAATTCCCTTGATCTGATTGCTCTGAGGATTCACATCCTATACTTAGATTTAGATAGATCATATTTTCACTTGTTTTCTTTCTGCTTTCATTAACTTGCAATTAACCTTTAGATCTTCCATTAAGGAAGAAAGTTTCACCTGAATTACTCCTAGAGTGCCAACGCAGCCCTAATATCTATCAGAGTTATCCATACCAAACAACTTGACGATAGGATAATACTCGCGTAGGATTATTTGAAGCCTTCGGCTAGGCTATCTCTTTTACGTTGTTGCATGGGTCATCTACATCATATCCTAGGCTTCAAAAAGTCCCACATTGTCAATCTAATAACATCATGAGGGAGAGCCTTACCTTGCAACCACAAAATACTCTCATTTAAACAAAAGCCTTAATTTTTAAGAGCGGGATGTGGAATGATTTCCCCCTATTTATTAAACACTGACCAAATTTCAACTTCATGCCAAGGAAAAAATTCTAGGCCCTGATGGGTGGCCTGTGTATTTTTTCATTAATTTATTTGATCTAGTGGGGAAAGATCTGCTGGAGGTTGTTGAATTCTCTATATCATAGGGTTATGATTTAAGGGCCTTAAATTCAACTTTTATCACTCTTATTCCTAAGTGTGATAAGCCCCTTTATTTTAAGGATTTTAGACCTATTTCTCTATGCGACCTTGTATACAAGATCATTACAAAAAAATTCTCTAATAGACTTGGACCAAATATGGAAGAGGTGGTTTCTAAGGAACAACTTGGTTTTTTAGATAATAAGAAAATCCTAGATGCCATTGGAGTGACATAAGAATGCCTTCAGTCTATAAAAGTAAAAAAAATTAAATGCTTTGATATTGAAGATGGATTTAGCAAAATCTCATGGCAAGGTTAATTGGGGATTCTTAAGACTAGTCATACTCTAGATTGGCCTCCCCTTGGAAGTCACAAATTGGATCATGGCCCATGTTTCCTCAACTTGTTTTGTTGTTTTGGTTAATGGAACCCCTTCCAATTTTTTTAAGAGTTCGATACATTTAAGACAAGGATGCCCCCTATTACCTATACATTTTCTACTGGTCATTGAAGGTCTTAGGATACTGATTGGAGACTCAAAAAGGAATGGTAGATTATCAGGAATCAAATTCTCTTTTACACTACAAATCACACATCTATTTTCTGTTGATGATGTTGTGTTCTTCAGAAAAGGTAATATGGATGAATGGGGCACCTTTTATGAAATTATCTCCTTGTTTTGTGCTTCTTCAGGTATGGATATTAGCCAGACCGAATCTAGTTTTTTATAGGAATGAAGTTGAAAATGACATGTTAAATCAAATCACTGCATTATTCCCCTATAAAGTTGAACAAATTGACGTTGGGTTATTTGCTGAATCCCAATAACTACAGGACTATAGACTAGTTATGACTGGTGAAAAATATTGATAAGAGATTAAGCAATTGGTCTTTCAGGTATTTGTCTTTGGGTGGTAGGCTAACACTTGTTAGATCAATCTTGATGGGAATTCTTGTATACTAGTTCTCCTTGGTTAAAATTCCACTGTCCATTTTAAATATGCTAAGACATAATTTTTAATTTCCTATGGTCAGGTATTGGTAATGGTAATAAAATTGATTTGGTGAGATGGGAAATACTTTCCCATCCAAAAGCTTCAGGTGGCCACGACATTACAAATTTAAGATGTTTTAATTTGTCTCTTTGTATGAAAAGTCTTTGGCATGGGATTTTTGATAAGGAATTGTGGAGCAAAGTTTTGACTGCTAAATATATAAAGAGAAGATATGTACTATAGTGGCTAAGGAAATGCGTGAAATCTATTGCTAGAGTATCAATCATATGGAACAATTTACTTTGCGTTTTTCATTAGATGAGCACGTGGATTAATTGGAAATTTGGAAATGGGTTTAGTATTCTTGTGGGAGTCGATCCCTTTATAGGTGGGGAAGAGAATTACTTATTAGAAGACCAACTTGGATGAGATATTCATGATCATATTGGTTTCAAGCAGGGGATATGGGGTTATAAGGTAATTGGGTTGTTAAATGGACTACATACATAAATTCCTTAAACAAAAAAAGCATCAGAATCATTTACAAGGAGGACACTTTGGTATGGAGATGGAATAAATCTATAGGTTAGGTTAATTCAAGGACTTCCTCTGATGCTATTATTTCAGAATACTCTACATCTGAATGCAAATGGTGGTTTTATAAGTTGTGGAAGTGGCACATTCCCTTAAAATTTAAATGTTTCTTTTTGGTTATGTGTAGAAAATTGCTTATTGGAGCGGGATAACTTGGTTAGAAGAGGGTGGATTGGACTAGGGCAATGTATTTTATGTAGAAAATATGGCGAATCTACTACTCATCTCTTTGTACATTGAGACTTCAGAAAAATGGTTTGGCAGGAGTTGTGTGCCTACTTGGACCTTATCTAGAGATGGGGCTCTCTTAGCATGGAAGAAAATTTCAACATTTGGAGATAGGTAGTTACAATGCACAAGCACCTTCCTATTTTTATTTGTTGGGATTTATGGATTATAAGAAACAAGTTTCTTTTTGAAGACATTAACCCCAACATGAAGACATGTAGAAGAATGGATTACAAGATTGTGGATAAACCAAAGAAGATCAAACAATGTCCTACTCCATACATTTAGTATTGTTTTTCCATTGGATTTTTTGATGGGGATGTACTCTTTGAATCCTGTGGGTGGAATGTTTAATTGAATCAATATAGATCATTAATTTCATCTTTGTTTGGGTTATGGATTTGCAACAAATTCCAAAGAAGAACTGGTGGCACTGTGGTGCCTTTTCCAATTTGCAATGATAAATGGCATTTCTTCTATTCAAGTGTTTGGAGATTCATAGGTCATAGTACAATGGGACAATGTTCAATGCTACCTGCAGGTTCTATGCTTGGATTCTTAGTGTCAAAGAATTTAAAATCTTCTTTTGAACTTTTCCAGCATATCTATTTCTCACATCTACAAATATTTTAATTTACAAGTAGATCACCTTTCAAAGCTTGTTGTGGATTCTCCTGAAGGAACTTTATTCTTCAAAGAGTTTATTACAGATGTTTTGGTCTCTGAGGGCTATGTATATTTTATTCTGTGGTCTGTTACTAATTATATAGTTGGGTTGTTGCATTTGAATGGTTGTAGTCAACACTTTTTGATAGAATTGTTTGATGTCTATTAGTTGTGGGTTGGTTAGCTGGTCAAAGTTTTTATTATCAAATATGATGTTGTGGAGGGAAATTTTGTGAGTTGCTTGATAGTATGATCTTATTTATGGACCATTCTAGTTTGAATGGAAAATTTTGTTATGACTGTATAATTCCCTATAAAAATGTAAAAAGTTGTATGGATTTTATTTCTTTGATTCCATGGAATATCAATAAATATTTATTTTTATTGAAAAAAATTCTAATCCATGGAATTTACACAAGCCATTAACAATATCCAACTACTTTTTCAAACCTTCCATGATATGAAACATAAGAATGACATCATATAGAATAAACATGATGTAAATAATAAACTTGAAAATGACATAACCTTTATAGAGCCTTGATATATTGATAATAAAAATTTCCAATTTGTTTATATATACATCAAAAAGAGTGGGCAAGAGGGGAAATATTCACTACAATATTTTGGGTGATTTGCTACCCAAAAAACGTCAAGGACATATCTTTACTGCAATGTTCATTGTATGAGACAACACAAGATTTATAAAAATATCCATATAAACTCCTACGAAAATGTGTCCACATAAACATCTAAATTTTTACATAAATGTATTTATTGGCAAAATAAAGTACTAATTTTTGTCAATACATAATTACGAAGTCTTATTAGATACTAAATAAAGGAGTAGTCTAATATTCTACATTTTAAACCTTTTTTTGAGTATTTTTTCCAGTTTGTTTTATTCAGACTCTGGTTGGAAATATTAAAAAATCTTAGAGTCACATATATTAGTTGTGGAAATCGCATAATCTAAGTGCCATAAGTGTATTTGAGGGTGTCGATGCTAGATTTTTTAGTGCAATAACATTAAGGATCACTGAAAGATAAAGAAGCACATCATATAAAATACTACACAATAATTTATATTTGGAAACCCTCTCGGGGCATAAAAACCCAAAAAACTTCTTCTATATAGATTTGCTAGAATGTAGAATAGTATGCCTTGTGCAATGAATCAAAACAAGAAGACTCCAAAAGCATCTATTCACTTGACTTTATCTCTCCTACTCATGCAAACTTGATGAGTGAGTGAGGTTACCAAATGAGGAGGGAGAGCTCCTCATTTATACTAATCAATGACTTGACCTTTTTACCAAAAAGGGCAGACTTAACTCTCCTAACTGGTATGACTTGTCGAATTCACCATAAAATATTCTTTTTGGGATCTTTCCAGGATTACCTAATAGTTTGGGTTTACATTGAATCTTTCAATGAATTTTACATGAAAAATTACATCAATAATAATCCCAATCGGGTGTACAATACAAATGATACAAATAATAAGAATATATTCCGTAGTTACATTATTCAATGCTCCCTCTTAACAAGGAAGGTATTCTCCTGACATCGTCACCATCGTCTTTGAGCTGCTACACTTCTTGTACTCTAACTATTGACATATGATATCTCATAAATCTATATATCATAAGAAGTTTCACAGAGCCATCTTTTTTTCATGTTGGATGTGCCTTGCAGTGCCAACCCTTTTCCATGCTGGATGCAACTCTCCAAAGACCCAAGCCTTTTTCATGTTGGATGTGACCGATGTCTAGATCCAATCTAGGATTTGTTGACCACATTGGGATCTACACTTGGTGATACGATTGATGATACTGGGATCCACCCTCAGAGATACAACCAAACACAATGGAATCTACCCTTTGAGAAATGACCAACCATGTTGGGATCTACCCTTAGTGATACCACTGATCAACATGGACCCGTTGCATATAGTCCATCAGAGATTCTACATGCATTAGTTCAACCCAGTCCATCAGGAAACCTACATTTGAAACTAGGATCTTTCTCAGTGATACCACCAACCATGTTGGGATCTACCCTTGGAGATACAACTAGCCAAAATGGGATCATCCTATATAGTGACCCATCCTTTTTCATATTGGGTGTACCCATGCAGTGACTAGTCATTTTTCATACTGGGTGCACACTACTGCAGATCTAGTCCTTTTTCATACTAGATGTATATATCCTATAGAGCTAGTCCTTTTTCATACTGGATGCACACCACTATAGAGCTAGTCCCTTTTCATACTGGATGTAGATATCCTGCAGAGATGGTCCTTTTTCATACCAGATGCAACTGTCCTGTAGAGCTAGTCCTTTTTCATACTAGATGCAACTGTCCTATAGAGCTGGTCCTTTTTCATACTAGATGCAACTATCATGTAGAGATAGTACTTTTTCATATTATATGCAAATATTATCTTTCATAATACGAGCAAGCCATGTAGTGGGTTCAACCCAGGAGCTCCACCTGCGTTACCTCTCCACACATCCAGATCATCTCATAGCCTCAGAGAGTTAGTTACATCACATAACCCATGACTATCTTCTACCTCATCAGAGCTCATCACTCCCTCTTGATTCAGACCACTCCAAGCTTATCCCTGAAGTATTCAAACTTTAGTCTCTACTGAGGCTTGGTCAACACATTGGTTATCTTCTCCTCTGTTGCTATATACTAGAGCCTTACCATATCCTGGATACATTGATACTTGATCTTGATGTGCTTCGAATTGTCATGAAACACAGGGTTCTCAGACAACTTCACACAACTCTATTTGTTACAAAATACACAAGTCACCTCTAACTCGAGATCAAACAACCCTGTAAGCAACTTCCAAATCCACACCGCCTCACAACTTGCCAAAGAAGCTTCCATATACTAGGCTTCAGCTATACCAAGTGCCACACTCATCTACTTTATACTAAACCATGATATCATACCTAATCCCAAACTGAAGCACCACCCTGATGTGATATTTTTGTCCATGACACTCCCGACCCAATCCGCATTAACATAAAATTACAGTTTAATCCTCTAATCAGATGCATATCTGAGGCCATAATCAATCATACCACTCAGGTACTTCAACACATGATTTGCTGCAACTAGGTGAACTCGTCTCGGATCTACCATATACTGAATCAAAGTGTTCACCATAAATCATAAATCTGGCCTCATGTTCATTAAGTACATCAATGAACCAATCATCTACCTATATACTGTGGAATCCACCACTTCTAAAGAAGTATCACTCAACAAATTCAGATTCGATTCCATAGGTGTGGCCATAGCCTTGCAATCCATCATCCTAAAACTATTCAATATCTCTATTGCATAATTTTCTTGACTCAGGAAAGGTTCCTCTGGATTCTGCCACACCGCATCCTAGGTGCTTGTTTCAAACCATACAAGGCCTTCTTCATTCTATACACATGAGTCTTCTTTTCATGTCTCTCACTTCTACTACACCATTAAGGAAAACTATCTTCATGTCCATCTGGTGTACCTTCCACTTTATCACTGCAGCTATCACAAGTATAGCTCTAATTGAAGTGTGTCTTGATATAGGAGAAACAACGTCTTGTCACAATTGACTCCCTCTTTTTTAGAGAAACCATGAACCTTGCCTTGTACCTCTATAGTATGTTTGATTTTCTAAATTTGCTTGAAATTTTATCACTCGTTCTTTGGAACAAGCCTGATCATTCTTCTCTTGTAGGTCATATCACATGATCTTTCCTACAAGTCCAATTTAGTCATATGATTAGTAACCTTCTATGTAATGGAAACTTCTTATGCATAATGTACGCATTCATGTAACTAATGCATCTTATCCAATGATTCCGCACAACACTCATCCATATCCCGTATACACTCGATAACTATCTAGATTCCTTCCATCTCTACCAGAACATACTATTAAGAGCGTGCACTGCTCTTAACATGTTATAAAATGTGTTTCATTCTAGACTAGCTCCAACTAGGGCTCATTAGATGTTGTGTATCACTATAGGCCACTTACCCATAACATGCACTACATGATCCTACTGTTAGTCAATCTTATTCATATATAAGTGCATACAAGGAAACTGTATCACAGACCTACATGTAATTTCTATGAGCAATATCTTTCAAAATGTTAAATTTTCAGAATTTACTTCAATATGATCTAGGATCTTAACTGAGAGAACAACATGTACAGCAAATCTACATCATATCAATCATGGACACAATAATGCAAGCACACAAGAGACATAGAGTTTACTTGGGGAAAACCATAAAGGTGAAAAACCCCAATAACTTCCTCAGAGATAGATAGAGCAATGATACAACCAAAATACAAGAGATAGTCTTCTCCTAGCAGCAGAGCCTCCTCCTCCACAAGTGCGCCACTCTCCAAAGTGTGAGTGAGAGAATAGAATGTGTAAAATGAGAGAGACACACTCTCTATTTATACACTAACTTGATTTGACCTTTACTCAACTAGGTCGGCCTCAACTTAACCACTTAACATAATGTTGACTGGGCCGACCCCCACTAGGGTGGTCTAATAACCCTTTGACCCACATGACTTATACAAGGCCAACCCCAACAAGGTGGTCTAATAACCCATCAAGTATACGTTACGACATTTACAATATAAATGGTGACACTTCCGTATAGAGGAATAATAACATCTCTATAGGAATACAAACACTTCCGTATAGAGGAATAATAACATCTCTATAGGAGTACAAAATACATATATGAAATACATGGGTGAAATACATTCCGAAGTTACATATACATCAACACTCCCTCTTAACTAGGAAGGTATTTCTCGACATAGGTCTTCTAGCACAAGTCATCTTCTCTGGATCATTGTCACTGGATAATCGTCATCGTCACTGCTACTGCTATCTCAATCAATCTCTGAATCTACTTGTCATAGGAAGTTCTATACGGGCCAGTCCTTTTTCATACTGGATGTAGGCCCACCACCTGCAGGTCTTCATCATCACTGGCCACACTGTGGAATACTCAAGACTTATTGCGTGCATCACAAAACCTGGCTGCAGCATCCCAGGCTATTACAAGCACACAGCTCTACCTTTCGGATCCCTCAAGAGCACATTACATGTGACCCATCACAAAACCTAGCTGAAGCATCCTAGACTATTACGAGCACACAGCTCTACCTATCGGATCTCCTAGGAGCACATTACATGTGATCTCACCACAAAACCTAGCTGAAGCATCCCAGGCTGTTACGAGCACACAGCTCTACCTGTCAGATCTCCCAAGAGCACATTACATGTTGTCCACCACAAAACCTAGCTGAAGCATCTGAGGCCTTTTTCATCCTATCCAGATCTCCCAGGAGCAAATTACATGTGGTCATGGAAAAACCTGGCTGAAGCATCTGAGGCCTTTTTCATCCTGTCCACATCTCCCAGGATCAAATTACATGCCATAGGACAAAACCTCGCAAAAGCATCTCAGGATGTTACGGGTACACAACTCCGATCTAAAATATCCTAGGGCACAAATTACATGTCCTCCCAGAGCAATGTCTCGAAAGAGCATCCCAGGCTGTTAGCGGTACACAACTCCAACCTATAGTATCTCCCAGACATGCTCATCTGCACAACTTGGTCCACGGCCACAAAGTATCATCCTGATACTCACCATACATCATCTGGAGCAACATCCTGAAGCTCGTCATAATGATCATCCTGATCATACAATGCATCCACCTGATGCATACCAAGTATCTACCTGATACATATATCATACATGATCCACTTGATCATACGGTGTATCTGTTAGGAACCCATGTCTTTACTTTGTTAGTATGTTGTTGTTGGACGCATATGCTTTGTAAGTCGTCCCGTAGTATTTGTTGATCAATAGTTTGTGTTATTGTTGTTGGCGCATATGCTTTGTAAGTCGCCCGTAGTATTGTTGATCCATAGTTTGTAACGGCCCATGGTTTCGACCCATAGTATTGGCGCCTATAATTAGTATATAAGTGTGTGTTGAGACCTATGAAGGCACCGTGAAGTTATTTGTATTGAGCTTGCTCATAGGAGGTTGCCCCCTCGAAGTGGCCTGTGATTAATATAAAAGTGATTCTAAGTTCTATCATTTCTGCTATTTCGCATATTCGTATTAATTAATTGTTGCAGGTGCCTCACATCTGGTATCAGAGCACTTTCTTGGGCTCGCTGGGTGAAATTTCTGCCAAATTTTTTTTCGCATTTGTTGCAGGTTCGGATTTGGGAATAATCCCTATCCGCTTAACTGTGGGAAGTACTTGGGCATAATCCCTAAAACTCATTGTGAGGAGTACCATAGGAACCCCAAAGTAGCTGGCCCATTGAGAGGACCTGCCAGCGAAAAGGGCAATGACCCCTACCTGATTGACTAGTTCCCACCCGTGAGGTAAACCAAGAGCTATCGTTTGTGGAAAAGCGGTTATCAGTTTTACCTGAGCCGTGGAGTGAGGGGTACTGCCCCAATACGCAAGCCGTCAGACAACATTGGTGGCCGAGTGAAACCCCTGAACTGTTAGGAAGCTGCACATACCTGGGGTCCATATCTTCTTTCAGCTGAACTATTGTCGATCACTACTGTGCCATTCAGATCCATTTTGCAAGTCGTTTCAGATCCGACCGCTTTCATTCCATTCAGCGCTGTTCCAGATCCCTTCCGAGCCGTAGCCGCTCCAGTCTGGAAAAAAAAATAAAAAATTCCTAGTTATGGTTGTCACCTATGTAGGAGCAAAAACCATGGAGGAAGCACTTGCAGCCATCCAAGCCAAACTCTAGGATCTGGATGAAAAATTTCTCGGCCTCCATCTTGAACATTCAACTATGAACAACAAACGACAGTCCGAGTCTTCATCAGACCATGGGTTCTCTTCTTCCAACAATTTTCGTGGTCCGAAGCTTGATTTTCCTCACTTCAATGGTACTGATCCAACTGGATGGATATATCATGCAGAACAGTATTTCAATATGCATAATACTTTTGATGTCAACAAATTTCTGCTGGCATCCTTTCACTTGGAACAAGAAGCTCTTCAATGGTACCGTTGGTACATCAAGGCTCATCCAGAGCCCAAATGGCTAGACTTTTGCCAGCTCCTTTTGCAACAATTTGGTCCTAGTTCTTTTGATGACTTCACAGGAGCCCTCACTAAACTTCGCCAAATTGGCACGGTGAGAGAGTATCAAACCGAGTTTGAGAATCTAGCCAACCACACCGAAGGATTGTTTGATGACTTTTAGCGGAGTTGTTTTATCAGTGGTCTAAAGGATGCCATCTGCTCTGAGGTCAAAATGTTCTGTCCCAACACAATGATGGAAGCCCTAGGGTTGGCTAAGTTGGAAAAAGACAAGATTGCAGCCCAACAACGCTCAAAGCCCACTTTTGTTCCCTTCCGAAATATGGGTTCTCAGCGACCACCTATACCGCAGGCTCCTCGACCGACTCCTATCAAGCGTTTTTCTGAAACAGAGATGCAAGCACGCAGAGAAAAGGGGCTTTGTTATAATTGTGATGAGAAATTCACTCGGGGACATAGATGTGTTTAGAAAAATCTCTATCTCTTGGATGTGGAGTCTCCGCCTGCCTCTGAAATTGGTGACGAAGATCCAGAAACACTGGATGCTCCGGTCGACATTCAGGAATCACCTATTGACCCTCTGTCTCAGGATGACCAGCCAGAGATATCTCTCCATGCTTTAGCTTGAATCACCACCCCCCAAACAATGCGGTTCAGGGGTTACTTCAAGAAGCTTCCTCTTACAATACTCATTGATTATGGTAGCACTCATAATTTCATTGACCCTCGGATCGCTAAACAAGCTGATTGTTTTATCCATCCTTGCTCCAACTTTGAAGTCATGGTTGCCAATGGGGGCACCTTACCTTGCAAAGGGAAGTGTCAAAATGTGTGTATCTCTATGGGAGATTATACCTTGCACTCTGACATGTTTTCCTTTCCCTTAGGTGGATGTGATGTGGTTTTGGGCGCTCAATGGCTACGCACACTTGGCCCTATCTTATGAGATTTTGCTGAACTTTGGATGCAGTTTTCCCTCAATGGACAAAAACGCACATTGACAGGATTACAACCAGGTTCTCTCAGCATCATCAGTTCACATCGCATGGAAAAAATCCTCAAGAAGAATTCACATGGTGTCATCGCTCAGATCCATTCCATCCAGATGCAACCATCAGCGGTCTCCACTGCTCCTTTGGATCTACAACAAATTCTGGCTCGATATACAGGTGTCTTTACTGAACCAGTGGGATTACCACCTTCCAGGCTAGAAGACCATCGTATTCAGCTCCTTCTTGGCAGCGTTCCTCCCAGCATTAGTCCCTATCGCTACCCATTTCACCAAAAAACAGAGATTGAAATGCTCGTTCGGGACTTATTGAAGAAAGGTATTATTCTCCCAAGCACTAGTTCCTTTTCTTCTCCAGTTATTCTTGTCTGCAAAAAAGATGGGTCATGGCACCTCTGCATTGACTTCCGAGCACTTAATCACCTCACCATCAAGGATAAGTTTCCAATTCCTGTTGCTGATGAGCTTCTTGATGAGCTTCATGGGGCTCACTTTTTCTCCAAGTTGGATCTTCGTTCTGGGTATCATCAAATTCGGGTTCATGAGGATGATATTCCTAAAACAGCTTTCCGCACACATGATGGCCATAATGAGTTTTTGGTCATTCCCTTTGGCCTCACTAATGCTCCTTCCACATTCCAGGCCTTAATGAGTAAAATATTTCGACCCTACTTGCAGAAATTCATTCTGGTATTCTTTGATGATATCCTCATCTACAGTAAAACATGGGATGAACAACTCCAACATCTGGATCTTGTCATGCAACTTTTCTCTGACCATCATCTCCATGCCAAGCAGTCTAAATGTGTTTTTGGACAGAAGGAAGTTGAGTATCTCGGGCACATTATCTTAGCACAAGGGGTTTGCGTGGATCTTGCCAAAATCAATGCCATGAACAATTGGCCACATCCTCAGACACTCAAGAGCCTTCGTGGTTTTTTGGGGTTGACTGGATACTACCGCAAGTTTGTCAAGGATTATGGGAAGATAGCATATCCATTAACTGCTCTATTGAAAAATGATTCTTTTACGTGGACACCTACTTCTCAGTGTGCATTTGACAAACTAAAACAAGCTATGTGTACTACACTTGTGCTATCTAGGCCCGATTTTTCCAAGCCCTTCACTATTGAGAGTGATGCTTGCGGAAATGGACTTGGTGTTGTCCTCCTTCAAGATGAACACCCCATTGCGTTCACTAGCAAAGCCCTTTCAGGTAATAATTTAGCTGCCTCTACCTATGAGAAGGAAATGATGGCTATTTTGCATGCAGTACAGAAGTGGCGTCCATACCTATTCGGGAATCATTTCTGCATCAAGACTGATCACCGGAGTCTGAAATATTTCTTGGACTAGCGTGTCTCCTCCCCGGCACAACAGAAATGGGTTAGCAAACTCATGGGTTATGACTATGAGATCACTTACAAGAAGGGTAAATATAATATTGTGGCAGATGCTCTTTCTCGCACATTTGATGCCCAAGGTTCTCTTTGAGCTATTTCTATGCATGATCCAAATTGGTTGCAATCTGTTCAATAGGGTTATGTCAATGACTCTTCCTTATCTCAAATCATCCAACGCTTGACCAACAACCCTTCTGCTGTACCACATTACTCTTGGAATGGTGCTTCTCTGTGATACCAGGGTCGTCTGGTGCTTCCCCAGAGCACAGATCTTCAACAGGATGTCTTCTATGAACTCCATGCATCTCCATCGGTAGGGCACTCTAGGTTCCTCAAAACATATGAACGAGCATGGCGTAACTTCTTTTGGCAGGGCATGAAAAGGACAATTCAACAGATGGTGGCTGAATGTGATACCTGCCAGCGCAATAAGGGTGAAACAACACTCCTTCCAGGATTGCATGAACCCTTGCCCATACCTACACGGATTTGGACAAATATTTCTATGGATTTCATTGAAGGGCTCCCTAAATCTGGCAGGAAGACAGTGATTCTCATTGTGGTTGATCGCCTCTCCAAATATAGTCATTTTTGTGCTCTCAACCATCCCTATATAGCCTCCTCTGTCGCTCAAATTTTTCTGGACCAGATCTTTCGTCTTCATGGCATCCCTTCTTCCATTGTCTCAGATCGTGATGCGACTTTCACCAGTCATTTTTGGACAGAACTATTTCGCTACACTGGCACCAAACTGAAGATGAGTTCAGGGTATCACCCACAAACAGATGGTCAGACTGAAATTGTCAATAAATGCTTGGAAACTTATCTTCGTTGCTTCACCTCGGAACAACAACATCAGTGCGAAAAGTGGCTCCCTCTCGCTGAATGGTGGTACAATACCTCTTACCACATTGCCTCTAAAATGACCCCATATGAAGCAGTCTATGGTCAAGCACCTCCAGCTCTTCTTCCATACACCCCCACCAGTTCACCAGTTCAGGAAGTTGACACGGTCCTTCGCAACCACGATCAAATTCTTCGCATTTTGGGGGACAATCTTCACATGGCAAGAAATTGCATGAACCAACAAGCTGATCAACACCATTCGGAGTGCACTTATCAAGTCGGCGATATGGTTTTTCTTTGTCTCCAGCCGTACAAACAATCCTCCTTGAAACTCAAAGGGAATCATAAGCTCGCTCCAAAGTTCTATGGGCCATATTGGATTCTTCAGAAGATTGGGTATGTTGCTTATCAATTGGAACTTCCTCCTTCTTCCCGCATTCATCCAGTCTTTCATGTCTCTTGTCTGAAGAAAGTTCTTGGCACCAACATCAGCGGACAAACGATTTTACCCGAACTGGATAATGAAGGATCCATCCTTTTGGAGCTAGAGGCCATCCTCAATCGGTGCATGCGTCAGCTTCGCTCTCGCTCTATCATAGAGGTCTTAATTCAGTGGCACAGCATGCAACCAGAGGATGCTACATGGGAACCACTCCTTCAGATTCAACAACAATTTCCACATCTAAAGCTTTGAGGACAAATCTTTTTTTAAGGGGGAGGGGATGTTAGGAACCCATGTCTTTACTTTGTTAGTATGTTGTTGTTGGACGCATATGCTTTGTAAGTCATCCCGTAGTATTTGTTGATCAATAGTTTGTGTTATTGTTGTTGGCACATATGCTTTGTAAGTCGCCCGTAGTATTGTTGATCCATAGTTTGTAACGGCCCATGGTTTCGACCCATAGTATTGGCGCCTAGAATTAGTAGATAAGTGTGTGTTGAGACCTATGAAGGCACCGTGAAGTTATTTGTATTGAGCTTTCTCATAGGAGGTTTCCCCCTCGAAGCGGCCCGTGATCAATATAAAAGTGATTCTGAGTTCTGTCATTTCTGCTATTTCGCATATTCGTATTAATTAATTGTTGCAGGTGCCTCACAGTATCGACCTGATACAAATACAAATTCATGATCCACCTGATCATATCTGATACATATCAACATACATGATCTACCTGATCATAGAATGTATCCACCTGATACATATACAGATACATGGTCCAAGCATCCAACATGATGCATATACAAAATACATACAAATGATCCAACTAATCATATCCAGCATCCAACATGATGCATACATACATATACATATAAATGATCCAACTGATCATATCCAACATCATCCTAATGCATATACATAGTAGTAACTGGAGCATCATCCTAATGCTCATCATCCATGATCTGATCATCATAGCATCATCCTCTTCAGATCATCTCATCGTCCACAAAGCACAGCCCAGATGCACAACATCCAACACTTACACCACCGACATGGGAGAACACATCTACCACCATTCGGGGAAGGCTCCAGCCCTTACTTTTTCACCATGGGAGAACACATCTACCACCATGTGAAAAATGGCTCAGCAATTACATCACGACCAAGGGAGAACACATCAACCATGTCAGAAAAGCTCATGTGCATTTGCATCTTCCAGACTCATCACTTCCCTTTGAAAGGAACCTCAATCTGAAGTGCATCAAGCCTCTCTCAGAAGTACTCAAACTCCACTCTGGCCAATGGATTGGTCAATACATCTGCAACCTTCTCATCTGTCGCAACATGCTCTGCTTCGACTATACTCAGTGCTACGCAGGACTGCTTCCTACTAAACCAAGAGATCACACCTGATCCCATACTGAAGCAACACCCAAAAGTGCTCTTCCTATCTGTAGCACTGCATGCCCAATCTGAATCAACATAACCCTACAGGTTAAACTTTTGATTCGCATCATACTTGAGCCCATAATCAACTGTACCCTTCAGGTACCTCAGAATATGCTTTACAGCAATCAGATGAACACTCCTCGGATCTGTCAGGAACTGACTCAATGTGTTTACAGCAAAGCAAATATCTGGTCTCGTGTTTTTCAGGTACATCAAGGACCCAATCATCTGACGATACATAGAGATATCAACTAGCTCAGATGAAGCATCACATAGAAGCTTCAGGTTAGATGCCATAGGTGTGACCATGGCCTTGCAATCCATCATCCCGAATCTCTTCAGGATATCTACTGTGTACTTCCCTTGACCAAGGAAGATCCCACCTGCACTCTGCCACACCTCCATACTTGGGAAATAATGCATCATTTCCAAATTTTTCATATCAAAATCAACAGCAAGCTTCCTCTTAGTATCTTCAATCAATCTATCATCACCTGTAAAAAATAGGTTATCTGTATACAAAAGTAGTATCAATGGATTTCCTTCCTCAACCGTGTATTAAAGGTTGGAATCCGCTTTACTCTTGGTAAAGCCCAAACTGGATAGAAAGTTGTCTATCCTACCAAGTTCTGCACACATATATGACTACACCATTCAAGAAGGCTGTCTGGAAATCCATTTGGTGTATCTTCTATTTCTTCACTTTTATATTTCTCTATGCTTCCATCTGCAGCATGCTTGATCTGATAGTTCCATTTGGAAGTCACAACAGACTTCCCTTCAGCTCTTGGGACAACATCCCAAACATCGTTCTTCATGATCGACGGATCATGGCATTCTTCCCGTATCCTGGGAACTTCAATATCTTCAATAGATAATTTTGTTGCTTGAACAAATGTTGTAGTCCTTCTTTTGTAGGTGAAGGTATACGGTCTTTTCTACAAAACAAGTTAAATTGCATGATTAGAAACATCTCAGAATTTTCAGACAAATTCTTACAAAGAAATATGTCATACAGTCATGCAATTATGTTAGCCAATGCTTCAATACAACATTTATCCATGTTCCACAACTTTCTAGATGCCTTCCAGTCTCTACCAGAACATTGTTAAGAGTTTGCACTACTCCCAACATGTCAGCAAAGAGGTTTCA
Source organism: Larix kaempferi (assembly GCA_027924585.1). Classification (NCBI taxonomy): domain Eukaryota; kingdom Viridiplantae; phylum Streptophyta; class Pinopsida; order Pinales; family Pinaceae; genus Larix; species Larix kaempferi. The sequence continues at coordinate 6,651,758 of BSBM01001754.1, forward strand.
TTCTAGATAAGTATCACTGGAATGTTGTACAGTTCCATAGGCCACTTACCCATCACATGCATATTAGTAGTATACTGTTCATTAATGCAATCATTCTAATATGCATAATACATATCCTAAGTCTAGGAACATGAGCATATACATCATTGAACAATTTTATTTAAACAAACAAATATGCAAGAAATGATAAAAAAATACTTATCTTTGTTTGGTTGCTGGGTGGACTCCCTCTGAGTCTTTGCTTCTTTGCAGGAGCTGCTGAAGTAGCTTCTTATACACCTTTCTGTTGTGGAATGTAGAAAGATGGTCAACTCCCTCTGAATATCTGCATCCTTGCAGAAACTACTAAAGTGTGCTCCTTTTCTTTCTTGCAGGAACAACTGGAGTGTGCTCCCTCTTGATATTTGCTTCCTGGATTACCTGTCCTTGAATTTATATCCATCCTTAATCACTATGCATGCTTATTAGTATCATCATTGTGTTATCCTTGAGATCTCATACATAATCACACATTTATTAGTATAATATTAATACTATCAAAACACAATAATCTTAAACATGTATAGTCATGATCATTCACAGATAATAAACATTAGTATTCAGGGAAGTCTTCTTTTACTCATGCATATTCTTATTTGATCATAGGACTCTTCTGATTAGTTAAATCATCAATGCATAAACCTGTGATTACTCAAACTTATACCTTCATGATTCTTTTGGTTAGTCATATCATCAATTATGGTAAGAAACATAATATGCATACAGCCATGACTATTCAAACCTATGACTTCATGAATAATCACTATCAACAACACAACAATATAAGATCCTAACACAAGGTAGGATTCTAGCTTGATATAGGAAAAACATACATGGATTAGCATGCTAGCTAGTTATGTCTAACATACCCACATAATGTCTTCTGGTTCTCTTCAGTGACTTATGTTAGTAACCTGCATGTCTCATAGGTTAACCATTGTAGGACCAAGTTATACATACCTCGAAAGTAGATCTTCTATGTGATCCATGACAATGGATGAATCTTTGTCTTCATGTCACCATGATCATATGTTCTTGAAGTAGAACATGATTTGTCTTTCTTGGTGTACCTTTTATGTTAGCGAACAACATAAACCTCATACAACATAACAATGCATTAGTACATTCATAAGTGTCAAAACCTTAATCAATGAATATCTTCTATTAAGGTGATACGACAAGTCTAGTAATTAATCAAGATTGTACTGTAATGATATGAAGACAAACATATGATAAAATTAACCATGAAACATACTTGTAAGCCATACCTGTCAAGATTGCTTGTAATCTTCTTATGGAAGGCCTTAGCCTCATCTTTCTATGAGATAGGAACTTCTTCACTTATGCAGGTGACCAATCCATCTTCTTCTAGGATTAACCCAATCCACTTGATTTGCAAGAACTTGAACTAGAGCTGGATTAGGGTTTGTCAAATAATCCCGAAAAATTCAAACTTTGAATTTCAATCTTCCGAAAGGATATAAATGTGCACCTTGATGAGCTGATCAAGTTGGTATATTCAAAATTTGAAAACTGCAAAGTTTCACCCCTCGAAATTGCCTTTCAGATTTATGATTCACTACGGAGGACCCTGAATTAGGGTTTGAGTTTCCTGGAGCTTCACCCACCCAAAATATTTGATTCAAAACTCTAAGCTTCGATTTTTCTTAGGAGCTTCCAGCCGTGGTCACATATTTCCATAATTCCAAATTTTGCAAAAGCCCTAATTTTTCGTCTTTTCAATCAAAGTCCCGAACTGGGGTTTGATCAAGCCCGGCCTTCTTCCCAACCAAAAAATATGATTTTGGTCTCTAAATTTCGATTTTGATGAGTAGCATCCAGCCGTGGTATTCGATTACAAAAATTCCAACTTTCTCCGAAGCCCTAAATTTTGGAAGCCATGAATGAAGGTACTAAAAAATAATTCTGTTTTGACAGAAATACGTACCTGATTGTTTTTGGTGTAACTCCAAACTTTTCAATCCCCAGGGTCTGAAATTTTTTTTTGAGATAGCCTGACCTGTTATCTTTCCATCCTGACATGTATGACCTCAATTGGATTCTTCGAGAGAGAGTTATGCCAAGTGTCGCAACGTGATCTGTTTATGGGATAATACAGCAGAGCGAACTTGTACGGCGTGCCACGTGTCACTGGTTCAACTTCGACCTCTGAAAATTTTTCTTGAGATAGCCAAACCTGTTATCTTTCCATCCTGATAGTTTTTACCTCAATTGGATTCTTTGATAGAGAGGTATTCCAGGTGTCACAGTGTGACCTGTTTATGGGATAATACAGGAGAGCGAACTTGTACGGCATGACACGTGTCACTTGTTCAACTTCGGTCTCTGAAACATATTTTTGAGATATTAAAGTCTATGTACTACTTGTCACATTTTACGAAATTTCATTTGGAGCTTCCTATCCCAAGTTATGACCTTTTTCCCAAGGTCACCTGATTTTGACTCAGATATGGAAGAGGCAGAAACCCTATATTGTATAGATCATAAATCACAAAGTACAACGAATTAGAGGTTTTCCTTTGGACACAGGGTACATGGGGATCTTATATTCGACCTGTAAAAGTTTCAGATCTGAAAACTTCTCCAAAACGGATTTATAGCAAAAGTTCTACAATGACTAGTTTTTTGCTATATCAAGCCCTAGCATCGTAAGTGCAACAAGTGTCATACATGCCATATCATGCCTTCTTTCAGGCTAGCTCTGATACCATGTTAAATTTTCAGAATTTACGTCAATATGTTCTAGGATCTTAACTAAGATAACAACATGTACAACAAATCTACATCATATCAATCATGGACACAATAATGCAAGCACACAAGAGACACAGAGTTTACTTGGGGAAAACCATAAAGGTGAAAAACCCCAATAACTTCCTCAGAGATAGATAGAGCAATGATACAACCAGAATACAAGAGATAGTCTTCTCCTAGCAGCAGAGCCTCCTCCTCCACAAGTGCGCCACTCTCCAAAGTGTGAGTGAGAGAATAGAATGTGTAAAATGAGAGAGACACACTCTCTATTTATACACTAATTTGATTTGACCTTTACTCAACTAGGTCGGCCTCAACTTAACCACTTAACATAATGCTGGCTGGGCTGACGCCCACTAGGGTGGTCTAATAACCCTTTGACCCACATGGTCGACGCCCACTAGGGTTTTCGAATAACCCTTTGACCCACATGGCCGACCCCCAATAGGGTGGTCTAATAACCATTTGACCCACATGACTTATACAGGGCTGACCCCAACAAGGTGGTCTAATAACCCATCAAGTATAAGTTACGCCACTTACAATATAAATGACAACACTTCCATATAGAGGAATAATAACATCTCTATAGGAATACAAACACTTCCGTATAGAGGAATAATACCATCTCTATAGGAGTACAAAATACATATATGAAATACATGGGTGAAATACATTCCGAAGTTACATATACATCAACACAAAATACTCAAGCATTCAAATTACAGTAAATGCTTATCTTTCATGTGTTTTGTAGGCTCCCTCTTGGTTTCTGCCTCCTTGCAGAAGTTATTGGAGTTTCTGGAAGTGTACTCTACTCCATCAACCAATTATGAAGACCTTAATCTTCTTGTTTGTCTAGTATGGAACTTTCTGAAGTCTTCATATTTGGTCCTCATGTACTCGATTCAAAGTCTCCTTTGCCTTAATATCACTTCTTGAAAACCAACTCTTCATGTTCTTTCCTCGTGCACATCCTTTGCATATGCATTCATGTTTTGTCTAGATCTCAAGTAGATCAATCACCCTTTTTATTATGATTGGTAAAGCCTAGTATATATGCAAACCTTCTGTGCCATATTTCACTTGGTTTCATAGTGTCATGAACCAATTCTTGATTTGAGCAAGCCTCCCTCTTGCTTTTAAAAATTTCAAGACATATTCTTCATCACTTTAGTAATCTTCCCTTGCTTTCTTCTTTGCCGGTTCATCATCCTCTACAACATGAGTATGATGTCTTTTATTGCTTCCTTTCTTGTTGCCTTTCTTCTTGGGACACTTTCTTGCAATGTGTCCCATATCATCACAATTGTAGCATATGACACTTGAATAGTCTCTAGGACGTATTTTTCCCTTATTAGATCTATTAGACTTGTGATGACGATCTTCTTTCTTTCTTCTCTTGGTATGATCTTCAAGAGCTTGATTATCTTCATCACCTAACTTTTCTACTTTGGATTCAACCCTTGCTTCCTCCTGGGTGCATGATTCTAAAAGTGCATTGAAAATAATAAGATTCTTCCTGTAACATATTCCTTGGATATATGAATCCCATGCTCTTGGAAGACCATTTAACGTAGTCATTACTAGTTCTGCATTCTCAACATGGTCTCCAATAGCTTCTAGTTGATCTCTGATATGGGATACCCTTGTGAAGTAAGATTGAATTCTTTCACTGCTTTGCATCTTCACACCCTTGAGTTGAGTTCTCAAGGTCATCTTTCTATTTATGTTATTTCCTACAAACAAACTCTTAAGTGCACCAAACATCTCTTTCAGAGTCTTGAAAGAAGAGATGTGTGGGATCATTTGATCCTTGATGGAGTGAACTATGATCCTCTTAAATTTTATTAGATTCTTCTTATGCTTTGATTTATCCTCATCTCCCTCTAGCTATGCAACTCCTTCTGTGACATACTTGTCCAATTCATGCTCTTCTAGGATGAGCATCACTATTATATACTTCCATGCTTAGATGTTTTCAGCCTCTTCAAGTGTATCCTCAAGCTTGGTGTGATTTGTCATCTTGATAAAATTGATAAATGAGAACCTCAAATAGAAATAGATATATTATAACTTACCAAATGAGATGCTCCAATCATAATTTTATTTCTATAATCTGGCTTCTGAAGGTCCTAGGGTTTGTTAGAGAAACCTTAACTTATCAACTTATGGATATTGAAAATATGTATCTCCCCAAGGCGAGCTGAGAAATGGTACTTTTTTTTCCTATTCTGTGTATAGATCCTCCAAAAACTTGATGCCCTATTTTCTTGAGCTACAATGGTGGTCCCAAAAATGAAACTTCTCATATTGAAATTATGATTCGACAGAAATATGTGCCCTAGTGATGTTGATGTATATGTAACTTCAGAATGTATTTCATCTATCTATTTCATATATATTTATTGTACCCTTATAAGAGATGTGTTATTCCTCTATAAGGAAGTGTCGTCATGTGTATTGACAAGTGTCGCAAGTGTGTGTACTTACCGATGGGTTATTAGACCACCATGTGTGGGGTCAGCCCTGAAATATATATTATATTGTGGATGTACCTAGCTAGACAAGTCGTCCCCATAGTGTAACTGGGAAAACAGGTTAAGTATAAATAGAGATCGGGAGATCTCTATTTTCATCACTCGGAAACTCACACTTCTCTCACTTAGAAAGTGGCGTAATAGTGAGGAGGAGGATCATCTGCTACTAGGAGACTATCTCAATGTATTTTGGTTGTACTTTGGTTGAGCTATTCTCTCTCTATCTCTGAGGAAGTTGTGATGCTTGTCATGCTTATTGTGATTGTTATGCATTGATATACTGTATATGTTATCCTCTCAGTGAAGATCCTAGAGTATTGTCAATTAATTCTCAAAATTTAACATGGTATCAGAGCTAACTTAAGAAGAAGACATTTTGTAGTGACGGAAACTTGAGTTTCTTGTTTATTGGGTTTCTCTCCATAGATTTGGGAAAAGCAGTATAGTAGATTGACTCTACTCATCAAGGAGCATCTATATATCTAATCATAATTCAATTCTGAGCATTTTTAGATTTGGCCCTAAAAATTAAGGTTTCCACAAAAATAGGAATTTCTAAAATCTGAAGACATAGCTGGAAGCGCCTTGCAAAAATCGAAGTTTAGAGCTTTGGATTGAGATTTTTGGCTGGGTAGATCTCCGGGAAACTCAAACCCTAATTCAGGGCTCTCCCTAGTGAACCCAGGAGGACAAAAAGGAAAATCTGAAGGCCGGTCATCTCATCAAGGCGCATCTTTCTATCCTTTCAGAAAGTTAAAATTCACATTTTGAATTTTTAGGGTTTTTTCGATAAACCCTAATCCGGGACCAGATCCAGTTTTCAGCATTTCAAGTGGTAAGACCTAAATCTTTTCTATTTCCATTTGAAGTACTCTTTAAGATGTCTCACAACACCAAGCTTGAGGATAAGCTTGAAGGGGATGACAACTTCCGAGATTGGAAGTATAGGATTGGGTTAATCCTCGAAGAGAATTAGTTGGACTCATATATAAAAGAAGACATCCCTATCCCAGAGGATGAAGAGGCTAAGGTATTGCATAAGAAGAACTTGGTCAAGGCAAAGAGAATCATTGTTGATTCTATAAAAGACCATCTCATACCCCATGTGTCTTCTCTAAAGACACCCAAGGCTATGAATCCATGGAGCCAAGTGAACTTTGGCATAGAAGACTTGCTCATATGCATTATAGGGCACTTCCAATTGCAAGCAAGGCTATAGAGGGTCTTCCTGAAATCAAGACCAAACATGAAGGTGTTTGCAAAGGATGTGCAAAAGGTAAGAACATTAAGAAGGCTTTCCCAAGTAGTGAAAGCAAGGCAAAAGATATCCTGGAAATCATCCACTTAGATGTATGTGGTCCTATGTCATCCAGTTCTCTTAGTGGGTATGTTTACTATGTCTCATTTATTGATGACTTCTCCAGGAAGACTTGGGTATACTTCTTGAAGAACAAAGATGAGGTGTTTGATAAGTTCAAGGAATTCAAAACCTTTATGGAGAATCAAACTGACAAGAAGATCAAAACATTCAGATCCGACAATGATGGAGAATTCACCTCAAGTGACTTCAAGAAGCTTTGTAGTGATTCAGGGATTAAGAGGGAGTTGATTGCTCCTTATAATCCTCAACAGAATGGAGTTGCAGAAAGGAAGAACAGAACTATCATGGAAGCATCAAGGGTAATGCTGCATGACCGGGATCTACCTATGCATCTATGGGTAGAAGCAGCTAGAACAACTGTATATGTGCAGAACAGAACACCCCACAAGATATTGGACAACAAGACACCAAAAGAGGCCTTTTCTGGTAAGAAACTTGAAGTCAACCCTCTCAGAATATTTGGTTGTCCAGTATACACTCATGTCCCAAAGGAAAAGAGGACTAAACTAGATCCTTCAGGAAAGAAGGGTATCTTTGTGGGTTACAGTGAAAGCTCGAAGGCTTACAGAATATACTTTCCAGGGTTCAAGAAGATTGATGTCAGCAGGAATGTAACATTTGATGAAAACTCAGCATTCATCAAATCAAGAAAGGAACCTATCGAAGTTTATGAAGAACCTAAGGAAACTAGATTTCAAGACACTACCATGACTGAAGCAATTCCAGAAGTTGTTCGTGAGTTTGAAGTTCCGCAAGAAACTATAGATCCACCCGGTGAGGATAACTCTCACAAGAGGAAACCTACATGGGCTAGAGAGCTCATTCAAGATCCAGAAGGATTTGGCATTCCAGAAGAAGAACACAAAGCAAAGAAGAGAACCAGATCACATACCAGCTATGTTGCTTTACTCTGTGACATTATGAACAAAGAACCTTCCGGTTATGAAGAAGCAGCAGAAAAGAAAGAATGGAAGGATGCCATGGTTGAGGAATACCAATCAATAATGAAGAATGATGTTTGGGATGTTGTCCCAAGACTTAAAAAGAAGTTTGTTGTGACTTCCAAAAGGATCTACAAAATCAAGCATGCTATAGATGGCAGTGTAGATAAATACAAGGAAAGATTCATAGCTCGTGGCTTCTCTCAGAAAGAGGCAATAGATTTGAAGAAACGTTTGCACCTGTAGCCAGGTATACTTCCATCAGAACAGTACTTGCCCTGGCTGCAGGAATGAAATGGAAAATACACCAGATGGATGTTAAGACTGCTTTCCTGAATGGTGTAGTTGAAGAGGAAGTATATGTGGAGCAGCCACTCGGTTTTGAAATACATGACAGGAAGTCATATGTGTGCAGATTGAAGAAAGCCTTGTATGGCTTGAAGCAAACCCCCAGAATATGGTATGCTAGGATGGACAGTTTCCTATCTAGTTTGGGATTTACCAAGAGTAAAGCGGATTCCAACCTTTACTACAAGGTTGAGGAAGGAAATCCTGTGATTCTACTTTTGTACGTGGATGACTTATTTGTAACAGGAGATGACAGATTGATTGCAGATACTAAGAGGAAGCTTGCTGCTGAGTTTGATATGAAAGATTTGGGAATGATGCATTATTTCCTAGGTATGGAGGTGTGGCAGAATTTATGTGGGATCTTCCTTGGTCAAGGGAAGTACACAGTAGATATCCTGAAGAGATTCGGGATGATGGATTGGAAGGCCATGGCCACAACCATGGCATCAAATCTTAAGCTTCTATGTGAGGCTTCATCTGAACTGGTTGATGTCTCTATGTATCATCAGGTGATTGGGTCATTGATGTACCTGACGAACACGAGACTAGATATTTGCTTTGCGGTGAACACATTGAGCCAGTTCCTGACAGATCTGAGGAGTGTTCACCTGGTTGCTGTAAAGCATGTTCCGGGGTACCTTAAGGGTATAGTGCATTATGGGATCAAGTATGAAGCGAATCAAAAGTTTAACCTGCAAGGCTATGTTGATTCAAATTGGGCAGGCAGTGCTGCAGATAGGAAGAGCACATCTGTGTTGCTTCAGTATGGGATCAGGTGTGATCTCTTGGTTCAGCAGGAAGCAATCCTGCGTAGTACTGAGTACAGCTGAGGCAGAGTATGTTGTAACCTATTCAGCTAGTTGTGAGGCAGTATGGCTATGGAAGCTACTGTCTGAGTTATTTGATCTCCCATTGGATGCTACTGATATATTCTGCGATAGCCAGAGTTGTGTGAAGCTGTCTGAGAACCTAGTGTTTCATGACAGGTTGAAACACATAGAGATCAAATATCACTATATCAGGTATATGGTGCAGAGAGGAGCCGTGAAGCTCCTATATGTTGCGATGGACAAGCAGATTGCAGATGTGATGATGAAGCCACTAGCCAGGTTGAAGTTCGAGTACTTCAGGGAGAGGCTTGGTGTTCTTCAGTTCGACGACACTTCGAGGAAGAGGTGATGGACACATTTGCTGAAGCCATTTCAAGCATGTTGGAAGGAGGATACTTCACGTGGCTATGGATGTAAGCACTGGATGATGAGCATCAGGATGATGCTCCAGTTACTGCTCTGTATATGCATCATGTTGGATGCTGGATATGATCTGTTGGATCATTTATATGTATACGCATCATGTTGGATGTTGGATATGATCAGTTGGATCATTTATATGTATGTACACATCGTGTTGATGCTGGATATGATCAGTTGGTTCATTTATACGTATGTACGCATCATGTTGGATGCTGGATATGATCGGTTGGATCATTTGTATGTATTTGTATATGCATCATGTTGGATGCTTGGACCATGTATCTGTATATGTATCAGGTGGATACATTGTATGATTAGATAGATCATGTATGTTGATATGTATCATGTATTTGTATTTGTTTCAGGTGGATACACTGTATGATCAGGTGGATCATGTATGATGATATGTATCAGGTAGATACTTGGTGTGCATCAAGTGGATGCTTTGTATGATCATGTTAATCATGATGATGAGCTTCAGGATGTTGCTCCAGATGATATGTACCAGAATGGTACAAGTGATGATGATCAGTATGATCATGGGCATCAGGATGATTCCTCATGCGACGATGATGCGTTGGATCATGAGTATCCGGTTGATACTTGGAGGTCAGAGATGATATGTGGCAGGTTATGCAAATCGCATGTAATCAGTCCTCAGAGATATTGTCGGTCATGCTGCGGCACATAAATGTTCCTCAGACACTCTTTCCGGTATTGCTATGCAGTATGTAATCAGTCCTCATATATCTGATAGGTTGGGTTGTGTGCTCGTAATCAGTCCTGGGATGAGGTATTACTACGGAGACATGTAATCAGTCTTGGAGATCTGAGAGGTTGAGTTGTGTGCTCGTAATAAGTCCTGGGATGCTCTGTAGAGATCTTATCGATCGTGCTGTGGCACATAAATGTTCCTGGGATGCTCTTTAAAGGTATTGTGGAGGAGATGCATGTAATCAGTCTTGGGAGATCTTGTCAGTCGTGCTTAGGCACATAAATGTTCCTGGGATACTCTTTCCAGTATTGCATCGGCACATAAAATTAGTCCTAAGAGGCCAACTCTATCAGACCATTTGCACAGATGATGAAGACCTGCAGGTGGTGGGCCTACATCTAGTATGAAAAAGGACTAGCTCTGTAGAACTTCCTATGACGAGTAAAGTCACATATTGGTTGAGATAGCAAAAGCAGTGACGATGATGATGACGATGCATCAATGACGATGATCCCGAGAAGAAGACTTGTCTAGCAGATCTGTGTTGAGAAATACCTTCCTAGTTAAGAGGGAGTGTTGATGTATATGTAACTTCAGAATGTATTTCATCTATGTATTTCATATATATTTATTGTACCCTCATAAGAGATGTGTTATTCCTCTATAAGGAAGTGTCGTAATGTGTATTTACAAGTGTCGCAAGTGTATGTACTTGCCCATGGGAACCCGTGTTAACCCTTCTCTTTACTATGTTAGTATATTGTTGTTGGACGCATATGCTTTGTAAGTCATCCCGTAGTATTTGTTGATCCATAGTTTATATTAGGCCATAATATTGACCCATAGTATTGGACGCATATGCTTTGTAATTCGTCCTGTAGTATTATATGTCCCATGGTTTTGACTCATAGTATTGGGCATAGAATTAGTATATAAGTGTGTGTTGAGGTCATTGAAGGCACCGTGAAGTTAATTGTATTGAGCTTGCTCAAAGGAGGTTTCCCCCTCGAAGTGGCCCGTGATCAATATAAAAGTGATTTTGAGTTCAACTATTTCTGATATCTCGTGTATTTGCATTAATTAATTATTGCAGTTTCTTCATAAAGTGTTGATGTATATGTAACTTTGGAATGTATTTCATCTATGTATTTCATATATATTTATTGTACCATTATAAGAGATGTGTTATTCCTCTATAAGGAAGTGTCATCATGTGTATTGACAAGTGTCGCAAGTGTGTGTACTTGCCGATGGGTTATTAGACCACCATGTGTGGGGTCAACCCTGAAATATATATTATATTGTGGATGTACCTAGCTAGACAAGTCGGCCCCATAGTTTAACTAGGCAAACAGGTTAAGTATAAATAGAGATCGGGAGATCTCTATTTGCATCACTCGAAAACTCACACTTCTCTCACTCAGAAAGTGGCCCACTAGTGAGGAGGAGGATCAGCTGATACTAGGAGACTATCTTAGTGTATTTTGGTTTTACTTTGGTTGAGTTATTGCTCTCTCTATCTTTGAGGAAGTTGTGGGGTTTTTCACCTTAGAGTTTTCCCCATGGAAACTCTGTGTCTCTTGTCTCTCATGCTTTTGATTCTTGTGATGCTTGTGATGCTTATTGTGATTGTTGTTCTCTCAGTTAAGATCCTAGAGTATTTTGAATTAATGCTCAAAATTAAACAAGTGAGGCGAGTTTCTTGGACCCTCTTTTTCATGTAATCTATGAAGAAATCTTCTAGAAATAGAAACCCCAGTTTCTGCAGTTGCAGCAGCTGCACAATGTTCTCTTTCAGGACTTCTATGATACCATGTTATATTTTTAAGTGCAATAACATTAAGGATCACTGAAAGATAAACAAGCACAACTTAGATAATAGTACAAAATAATATATCCTAGGAAAACCCTTTTGGGGGCAGAAAAACCCAACAAACTTCTTCTATATAGTTTCGTTAGAATGTAGAATAGTATTCATCATGCAATGACCCAAAACAAGAAGACTCCAAAAGCAACTATTCACTTGACTATATATCTCCTACTCATGTGAACTTGATGAGTGAGTGAGGTGACTAAATGAGGAGGGAAAGCTCCTCATTTATACTAATAAGTGACTTGACTTGTTTACCAAACGTGGCCAACTTGGATCTCCTAACTATGCCGACTTATCCAATTCACAATAAAATATTCTTTTCTAGATCTTTCCGGGCCGACCTAACAGTTAGGATTTACATTGAATCTTTCAATGAATTTTACATGAACAATTACATCAATAATAATCCCCGTAGGGTGTACAATAAAAATTATACAAATAATAAGAATATATTCCGAAGTTACATTCTTCAACAATTGAATCCATTTATGCAATAAAAAACACAATTTAAAGTCTTCCAAATTTGGATTTTACCAATTGTTTTTTATCGGATTCTGACCAAAATCCACCGAAAGTCCAAAACACAGAATAAATAGACTACTCCCTAAATAAACATCCAAACAATAATACTAAATATGCAAAATACATTATAATAATGATAATAATAGATACTAATCATAATAATGATAAGTACTATTATTATTAGTAGTAATTATAAAACATTATTGGTGGATTCATTTGTTAAATTTTGAGCATTAATTCACAATACTCTAGGATCTTCACTGAGAGAATAACATATACAGTATATCAATGCATGACAATCACAATAAGCATCACAAGCATCACAAGAATCAAAAGCATGAGTGACAAGAGACACAGAGTTTCCGTGGGGAAAACCCTAAGGTGAAAAACCCCACAACTTCCTCAGAGATAGAGAGAGCAATGGCTCAACCAAAGTACAACCAAAATACACTGAGATAGTCTCCTAGTAGCAGATGATCCTCCTCCTCACTAGTGCGCCACTTTCTGAGTGAGAGAGATGTACTTTTCCTAATGATCTAAATAGAGATCACATGATCTCTATTTATACTAACTTGTTTGCCCAGTGACCTTATGGGGCCGACTTGTCTAGCTAGGTACATACACATTATAATATATATATTTCAGGGCCGACCCCACACATGGTGGTCTAATAGCCCATCAGCAAGTACACACACTTGCGACACTTGTCAATCCACATGACGACACTTCCTTATAGAGGCATAACACATCTCTAATAAGGGTACAATAAATATATATGAAATACATAGATGAAATACATTCTGAAGTTACATATACATCAACACTCCCTCTTAACTAGGAAGGTATTTCTCGACACAGATCTGCTAGACAAGTCTTCTTCTTTGGATCATCATCATCGATGCATCGTCATCGTCATCGTCACTGCTGCTTCTATCTCAACCAATCTCTGACTGTACTCGTCATAGGAAGTTCTACAAATCCAGTTCTTTTTCATACTGGATGTAGGCCCACCACCTGCAGGTCTTCATCATCACCGGCCATACTATGGAATCCTCAAGACTTATTACATGCATCACAAAACCTCGAAAGAGCATCCCACGCTGTTACGAGCACACAGCTCTACCTATAGGATCTCCCAGGGCCATATTATATGTGACCTCACCATAAAACATCGTAAGAGCATCCCAAGATGTTACGAGCACACAACTCTACCTATAGGATCTCCCAGGGACAGATTATATGTGGTCACCACAAAACCTCGCAAGAGCATTCCAGGCTGTTACAAGCACACAGCTCTACCTATAGGATCTCCCAGGGACAGATTATATGTGGTCATGGAAAAACCTCGCAAGAGCATCCCAGGACTTATTACGAGCACACAGCCCAACCTATTGGATTTCCCAGGGACATATTATATTCCATAGGACAAAACCTCGAAAGAGCATCTGCCAGATATCCCAGGGCCAGATTATATGCCATAGGCAAAACCTCGAAAGACTATCTGTAGATCTCCCAGGGCCAAATTATATGTCCTCCCAGAGCAGAACCTCGAAAGAGCATTTTCTAGATATCCCAGGGCCAAATTATATGCCATAGGCAAAACCTCGAAAGACAATCTGCAAATCTCCCAGGGCCAAATTATATGCTCATCTGCACAACCTGATCCGCGGCCATAGAGTATCATCCTGATACTCACCATACATCATCCTGATGTACACATGATCATCCTGATCATCATCACTGCAACATCCTACTGCATGTCATCTGGAGCAACATCTTGAAGCTCGTCATCCATGATCATACTGATCATACAATGCATCTACCTGATGCATACCAAGTATCTACCTGATACATATCATCATACATGATCCACCTGATCATACAATGTATCCACCTGATACAAATAAAAATACATGATACATATCACCATACATGATCCACCTGATCATACAATGTATCCACCTGATACATATACAGATACATCATCCAAGCATCCAACATGATGCATATAAAAAAATACATACACATGATCCAACTAATCATATCCAGCATCCAACATGATGCGTACATACATATAAATGATCCAACTGATCATATCCAGCATCCAACATGATGCATACATACATACGTAAAAATGATCCAACTGATCATACAAAGCAGAAACCAAAACATCATCTTGATGCTCATCATCCAGCGCTTACATCCACAACCATGGGAAGGATCCTCCTTCCAACATGCTTGGAATGGCTTCAACAAATGTGTCCATCACTTCTTCCTCGAAGTGTCATCAATCTGAAGAACACGAAGCCTCTCTCTGAAGTACTCAAACTTCACCCTGGCTAGTGACTTCATCAGCACATCTGCAATCTGCTCGTCCGTCACAACATACAGGAGCTTCATAGCTCCTCTATGCACCATATCCCTGATATAGTGATATTTGATCTCTATGTGTTTCGACCTATCATAAAACACTGGGTTCTCGGACAGCTTCACAAAACTCTGGTTATCACATAAGATACCTTTAGCATCTAATGGGAGATCAAATAACTCAGACAGTAGCTTCTGTAGCCATACTGCCTCACAACTAGCTGAACAGGCTGCAAAATACTCTTCCTCAGCTGTACTCAGTGTTGTGCAGGACTGCTTCTTGCTAAACCAAGAGATCATACCTAATCCCATATTGAAGTAGCACCCAGATGTGCTCTTCCTATTTGCAGCACTTCCATCCCAATCTAAATCAACATAACCCTGTAGGTTAAACTTTCGATTCGCTTCATAATTGAGCCCATAATCCACTGTACCCTTCAGGTACCTCAGAACATGCTTTACAGCAACCAGGTGAACACTCCTCAGATCCGTCAGGAACTGGGTCAATGTGTTCACCGCAAAGCAAATATCTGGTCTCGTGTTCATCAGGTACATCAAGGACCCAATCATCTAACGATACATAGAGACATCAATCGGCTCAAATGAAGCATCACATAGAAGCTTCAGATTCGATGCCATAGGTGTGGCCATGGCCTTGCAATCCATCATCCCGAATCTCTTCAGGATATCTACTGTGTACTTCCCTTGACCAAGGAAGATCCCACCTGCACTCTGCCACACTTCCATACCTAGGAAACAATGCATCATTCCCAAATCTTTCATATCAAACTCAACAGCAAGCTTCCTCTTCGTATCTACAATCAATCTGTCATCTCCTATTACAAATAAGTCATCCACATATAGGACTAGAATCACAGGATTCCCTTCCTCAACCTTGTAGTAAAGGTTGGAATCCGCTTTACTCTTAGTAAAGCCCAAACTAGGTAGGAAACTGTCCATCCTACCATACCAGGTTCTGGGGGCTTGCTTCAAGCCATACAAGGCTTTCTTCAATCTACACACATATGAATCCCTGTCATGTATTTCAAAACGAGTGGCTGCTCCACATATACTTCCTCTTCAACTACACCATTCAAGAAAGCAGTCTTGACATCCATCTGGTGTATTTTCCATTTCATTGCTGCAGCCAGGGCAAGTACTGTTCTGATGGAAGTATACCTGGATACAGGTGCAAAAGTTTCTTCATAATCTATTCCCTCTTTCTGAGAGAAGTCACGAGCTACGAATCTTGATTTGTATTTCTCTACACTGCCATCTGCAGCATGCTTGATTTTGTAGATCCATTTAGAAGTCACAACAGACTTCTCTTTAGGTCTTGGTACAACATCCCAAACATCATTCTTCATTATTGATTGGTATTCCTCAACCATGGCATCCTTTCATTCTTTCTTTTCCGCTGCTTCTTCATAACTAGAAGGATCTTTGTTCATAATGTCACAGAGTAAAGCAACATAGCTAGTATGTGATCTGGTTCTCTTCTTTGCTCTGTGTTCTTCTTTCGGAATTCCAAATCTTTCTGCATCTTGAATGAGCTCTCTAGAACATGCGGGTTTCCTCTTGTGAGAGTTATCCTCACGGGGTGGATCTACAGGTTCTTTCGGATCTTCAAACTCACGAACAACTTCTGGAACTGCTTCAGTCATGGTAGTGTCTTGAAATCTAGTTTCCTTAGGTTCTTCATAAAATTCGATACGTGCCTTCCTTGATTTGATGAATGCTGAGTTTTCATCAAATGTTACATCCCTGCTGACATCAATCTTCTTGAACCCTGGAAAGTATATTCTGTAAGCCTTCGAGCTTTCACTGTAAGCCACAAAGATACCCTTCTTTCCTGAAGGATCTAGTTTAGTCCTCTTTTCCTTTGGGACATGAGTGTATACTGGACAACCAAATATTCTGAGAGGGTTGACTTCAAGTTTCTTACCAGAAAAGGCCTCTTTTGGTGTCTTGTTGTCCAATATCTTGTGGGGTGTTCTGTTCTGCACATATACAGTTGTTCTAGCTGCTTCTACCCATAGATGCATAGGTAGATCCCGGTCATGCAGCATTACCCTTGATGCTTCCATGATAGTTCTGTTCTTCCTTTCTGCAACTCCATTCTGTTGAGGATTATAAGGAGCAATCAACTCCCTCTTAATCCCTGAATCACTACAAATCTTCTTGAAGTCACTTGAGGTGAATTCTCCATCATTGTCGGATCTGAATGTTTTGATCTTCTTGTCAGTTTGATTCTCCATAAAGGTTTTGAATTCCTTGAACTTATCAAACACCTCATCTTTGTTCTTCAAGAAGTATACCCAAGTCTTCCTGGAGAAGTCATCAATAAATGAGACATAGTAAACATACCCACTAAGAGAACTGGATGACATAGGACCACATACATCTAAGTGGATGATTTCCAGGATATCTTTTGCCTTGCTTTCACTACTTGGGAAAGCCTTCTTAATGTTCTTACCTTTTGCACATCCTTTGCAAACACCTTCATGTTTGGTCTTGATTTCAGGAAGACCCTCTATAGCCTTGCTTGCAATTGGAAGTGCCCTATAATGCATATGAGCAAGTCTTCTATGCCAAAGTTCACTTGGCTCCATGGATTCATGTATCATGGCATGTTCAAGTTGACCCTTCAATTTATACAATCCTCCCTCTTGCTCTCCAATCACTACTGCATCATCTATGGTCTTTCCCTTTGGCCACATTAGGAATTGGCCATCCACAAATGCAACCCTCATACCTTTTGCATCCAATGCAGATATGGAGAGTAAGTTCTTCTTGAGCCCAGGTACATAAAGGACTTCTTTCATCTTCAAATATTTTCCAGAATCTAGGTTGTAGGAGGCTTCACCGCTTCCTTTGATTGGGTATTGATAATCATCCCCAAGTTTCACCTTATGGGGTGATTCATGTTTAGATAGATTCCCAAAAGATTCCTTAAACCCAGTCATGTGTTTGGAAGCCCCACTATCAATCAACCAATCATTACAACCATGGGAGATAGTACCTATGAGAGCAGATATTAGAACATACTCTTCTTCATTTGATGAGTCATCGTCACTATCATCACTTTCTGCCGTAGCCTTCTTCTTTGGAGGTTCATCATCCTCGGCAGCATGAGCATGGAAATTTCTTTTGCTGCCCTTCTTCTTCTTGCTGGAGTTGTTGTTATTATCCCTTTTGTTCTTGGGACAATCTGAAGCAAAGTGACCCTTCTCATTGCATGTGAAGCATCTTAGATCCTTCTTATTCTTTTCATAGGATCTCTTGTAGCGAGAGTGCTCCTTCTCGGGCTTGCTTCTTTTGGTGTGAGTTGCGAGAGCTTGATCTTCACCTCCCATCTTTTCCTCGTGAGATACAAGTATAGCTTCTTCTTGAGAGCATTCCTCCCATAGTTTACTGAAAGAGATCAATTTCTTTCTTGCATAGATGCCTTGAATAAAGGATTCCCATGACCTAGGTAGGCCATTTATAGTGGTCATAACAACTTCACCATTGTCCACTACTTCATCCACAACTTCAAGTTGCTCCTTAATCTGAGAGACCTTGGAGAAGTAAGATTGAATGGTTTCTCCGTTCAACATCTTGACCCCTTTCAATGGATTCCGCAGAGTCATCTTCCGATTTATGTTCTTCCCTTCGAATTGCTTGGTCAAAGAATCAAACATCTCCTTGGGTGTCTTTAGAGAAGACACATGGGGTATGAGATGGTCTTTGATAGAATTAGCAATGATTCTCTTGCCTTGACGAAGTTCTTCTTATGCAATACCTTGGCCTCTTCATCCTTTGGGATAGGGATGTCTTCTTTTATATATGATTCCAACTCATTCTCTTCCAGGATTAACCCAATCCTATACTTCCAAGCTCAGAAGTTATCAGCGCCTTCAAGCTTATCCTCAAGCTTGGTGTGGTGAGACATCTTAAAGAGTACTTCAAATAGAAATTGAAAATATTTAGGTCTTACCACTTGAAATGCTGAAAACTGGATCTGGTCCCGGATTAGGGTTTGTCGAAAAAAAACCCTAAAAATTCAAAATGTGAATTTCAATTTTCTGAAAGGATAGAAAGATTTGCTTTGATGAGTTGATCAGCCTGGTGCATTCAGAATTTGAGATCAGCAAAGATTTACCCTTCAGATTTGACATTGTTTCCTCCTGGGTTCACTAGGGAGAGCCTTGAATTAGGGTTTGAGTTTCCCGGAGATCTACCCAACCCAAAATCTCGATCCAAATCTCTAAACTTCAATTTTTGCAAGGAGCTTCCAGCTGTGTCTTCAGATTCCAAAAATTCCTATTTTTGTGGAAACCCTAATTTTTAGGGCCAAATCTGAAAATGCTCGGAATTGAATTCTGATTGGACAGATAGATGCGCCTTGATGGGTAGATTCAATATACTATACTTCTTTTCCAAAATCTATCGAGAGAAACCCAATAAACAAGAAACTCAAGTTTCTGTCACTGCAAAATGTCTTCTTCTCAGGTTAGCTCTGATACCATGTTAAATTTTGAGCATTAATTCACAATACTCTAGGATCTTCACTGAGAGAATAACATATACAGTATATCAATGCATGACAATCACAATAAGCATGACAAGCATCACAAGAATCAAAAGCATGAGAGACAAGAGACATAGAGTTTCCGTGGGGAAAACCCTAAGGTGAAAAACCCCACAACTTCCTCAGAGATAGAGAGAGCAATGGCTCAACCAAAGTACAACCAAAATACACTGAGATAGTCTCCTAGTAGCAGATGATCCTCCTCCTCACTAGTGTGCCACTTTCTGAGTGAGAGAGATGTACTTTTCCTAATGATCTAAATAGAGATCACCTGATCTCTATTTATACTAACCTATTTGCCCAGTGACCTTATGGGGCCGACTTGTCTAGCTAGGTACATCCACATTATAATATATATATTTCAGGGCCGACCCCACACATGGTGGTCTAATATCCCATCGGCAAGTACACACACTTGCGACACTTGTCAATCCACATGACAACACTTCCTTATAGAGGCATAACACATCTCTAATAAGGGTAAAATAAATATATATGAAATACTTTCCGAAGTTACATATACAACAACATCATTGGTTAGTGATGAAGGGGTGTTGGTATTCTCTCTACAAATTTTCAAGTCCCCTAATGACATGTGGGTGTTTCCATGAATATGGATAACACTTTTTGGCAAGTAGAGGGCATGAGCATGCTAAAAATGACCTTGATCTAGCTTTTTACAATCCCTCGATTGAGCTTTAAAAAGCTCAATCAAGGGATTAAATAAGTGCTTGATTGAGCTATTTTAAAACCTTTTATTGAGGGTTACTAAAACCCTCAATCGGTCTCAATAGCTCGATAGAGGGTTTTTATTAACCCTCGATCAAGCATTCAAATATCGATAGAGTCATTGAGTCGGATATTAATTTTTTTAAAACAAAAGTCCAAGATATCTTGATCCATCTTCTTATAAAGCTCGATCGATCATCTACAATAGTTATAAGTATAAAACAACAACATATCATGGATTATTTCATCACGTCTATTGCATAGAAGCTTGACCAAGGACTAGTAGAAAGGGGTAATATATATAATAACAATGTAATTGGTGTTTATAGATGTGACTGAAATCATGGAAAATACGGAGAAGGGTACTTTGGTTCTTAATCCTTTATTGTGATTACGAACAAAAAAAAAGACCCTTATCCCTATTTGTCATAATTTCAGCCACATCTATACCTTCAATTACTCTGCGACTCATATATATATGAGTATAAAATCTAGAGGAAGTGGCATTCCTGCTGCCTTTACCTAATTCCTCTTCAAGGTATTTACTAGTACCCACAAGTATCATTCTTCCTATTAAAATGGTGTTTTAATAAATTTGATTATCTTATAGTTCTATGCTTGATTTTAATTTAATTGGAAGAGCTCGATCCCAAGAAGGTTTTAAATATAATAAATATTAACAAATTTATTAATTTACAAGGGTACCCAAATAGTTAATAGTTGTAATATATATCCCGCGGGACAAGCTAAGAATACCTACTCGGTACGAAGCCATTTCTTAGGGATTGAACACCAAGGTGGGGACAACCCCCATACCAATGAATGGGGTGACACACTTTACCTAATGAAGTTAGAGAAAGGGATTCACCTGGGGTGGTTTTGTGTTTTTGAGTAGTTTCCTTCAAACACGAATATGGTCAGCAATAAAAAAATTTAATCAATGTTTTTAGAAGCTCAATTGAGCTTCGGTCTAACAACACATAAACCCTTGATTGTTGTATTTAAAAATTCCTGTAAAATATCGAATGGGGGTTTTAAAACCTTGATCGAGCTAATAGCTCAATTGAGGGATTTGAAAATAGGTTTTTAGCCCCCATTTTTGCAAATTTAATTTTATTGGAATCTTTGCTACGCCTAAACCCTATCGTGGGATGCACCTTAGGTGGCGAAATTCACACCGATGGAGTCGTTAATGAATCGTCTATCCATTGGCATATAATTTACGGGTTTTTGAGCTCACATGATAATTATTTTTTATTTTCTTTCCAAACTTGAACTTAAAAAACCATGTCCATGACTTCGAATCAATTTAAAGAAAAATCAACAACATAAAAAGTACACAACCAGAAAATTTCAAAAAAGATATACGCCCCACATCAACGCGTCATCTTCAAAAGTTTTTTTTTTATTTTTTTTTATTTTTGTAATGAGTAAAATAAAATTTTACATGCACACAAGTGTACAAAATGGGATTAAAATTTTCAATTGTCAGTTTTGAAAATTAATAAAAAATATAATTTTCCAAAATAAATTAAAAAAAATGTGCGCCCTGGTGCATTTTGTGTAATTTTCATATATATATATATAGATAGATAGATAGATATAGATATGTATGTATTCAGAAACTATGCATTTATCACCAAATTATTTTATGTGAACACAAGCCACTTGTTAAATTTTCCTTAAATTTACAAGAACACACATATCATTAAATGCAATTTTGGCATATTAAATAATATTTTTTTAAATATAGGTGGAAAGACAACATAATTCCCTACAATGTTTTTTTTGTTACATGTCAGAATTCACAAAGAATATATGAGTTTTGAGAGCTTTGATTTAATAAATAAGTAAAAAATCGAATTTTGACTTTCATTTTTGGCTAAAAAGCATTACCCATATTCATGGATTCACCCATACTTTCATCTCATGCCATGGTCAATTTTATAATAATAAAAACAATAATGATAATGATGATGGTGGTGGTGATGATGATGATTATCATAATACAGTTGTTACCCCTTAACATATATGTTTGTTTGATGATCATTGATTATGTGATCTTCCATCACATCCAACAATCCCACAGTTGAGGTCCATGGTTTGACCAGAGATATATTCCATAAACACCTTCAACTTGCTTTGTTCACCATGATATGTGCTAGATATATATGGGGACATTTAGTTGACACTAGTGTTATGACGTATGCTCTCTACTTGATTTATGGTAAGTGGTTTCCTATGTGTGGACATGAAAATGATGTTACTCTATAATGACTCATGTATCCTATCCTTTGTTGTTTCATAGCTAAGGATACATCATGGTGTGGTTATAATTCTTTATTAGATTAAAGTGTATGACCTTGCGGGTTAGGTATATCCCTAGTAATTTAATTAAGTGTGACACTCATTCCATGTCATTAGCAACATTTTACCTATCCATTTTTCATTCCATGTCATTAGCAACATTCTAACTATCCATTTTTCATTCCATGTCATTTCATTGGCCATTTCACCCATTTCCATTATGTCTCCCTTTCACAATTAACTTATTATATGTCATGTTCTAAGGTCTCTATACTATTCCTATGTATGGTTCCTAAGTCAAAGTCAAAGAGTCAAAGTAATCTAAGGGAAATGGAGATACAATACCCCTTGAAAAATCCATGATCCTTATGTCCTATCTTATCAAAGCCAAATCCAAAGAAAGGGACTTGGAAAATAAATAAATGAAATAAAAGGATCATAAAAATGGTGAAAGGAAAGTGTAACTCAAGAAGAAAATTATTCCCTTCCAAGGCATATATATGGGATAAAAATGATCAACTCCTAGCTCTTGAAAGCTAAGAGGCATTTATAATACTCATAAACA
The DNA here is from genome assembly GCA_027924585.1 of Larix kaempferi. Lineage (NCBI taxonomy): Eukaryota > Viridiplantae > Streptophyta > Pinopsida > Pinales > Pinaceae > Larix > Larix kaempferi. The sequence goes on from BSBM01001754.1 coordinate 6,674,689, forward strand.
TTTATATGGAAGTTAATCTGTGAACACCTTTCCCTACAATCACATTCATTTGATTACCCTTACCTTGCTTATAAACATAATAATTGCACTTAGTTTTAAGGGTGTAACATGAAAATATGGATCAATTATAGTTGCACCATGGTAGTTCTAAGGTCATTGGGATAATTAATCATAAGTGAGTGAATTAATTAGAAAAACTCACTTGAAAACCATTTGTGTTAATGTTTTGCATATTAGAAGGTATTTTCCTAAGTCATATCTTATATTGTCTAACACTTGGTTGATTCCCTATAGTTGAATTGATGTCCTCTCCTAGATGATGCACCCCCTTTCTTCATGCACATATGGGAGCATTTGGAGGAATACTTCTTCATATCATTGGCACATGTGAGAGGGAAAAACCTCCTTGATGAATTGGATGAGATAGCATGAGGTTGACCACATGTATTTTTCACGATTAGAACAATTGATTTTTTTCTTAAAGGATGTGGCACACATATTGAGTTGTTGGTTGCACATCTTCTAGATGAGTGCTTTAGGTTTTTTGTTGCTTCTTGTATCCTTGAGACGCTTGATTTCATTTTCTAATGGAAGGATCCACCTATTAAGGCATACTGCATCATGGTTTTCCTTGTCTATGTGGTATGTTTCACCTTGGAGGACCATTCTTGCCACACATGCTACCTTATGTTGGAGCTTTCATCACTTTACATTGGTTTTGATGAGACCAATCCTCTCTTTTTCCACTTATCTTCGAGAGAGAGTTGTTAGTTTTGGATTGTCATACATTTGGATGAGATTGTTACACATTATAGCGGTTGATTCATCAAAACTTCAGCAAGACTTTACTACTCCACCTTATATTCTAGAGAGATCCACCTGGTGCTCTCTCCATGTATTATTCTCTCACCTTCTAGCGGTGCACCTCCCTCACTTGGTAAAAAGAGGTTAGGGTTTCTACTTTTGACCATGTCAATATCAAATTATAGAGGAGTTAGTTAATCTCTCATCCTATATAAGAGACACTCTTGTCATTGTATTGGTTGCTATAACTTGGAGAATAAAACTTACTCTTGTTACTCTTATGTCTTTTTTGTTTTATGTTAAGAGGATAGGGAGAATATCATAGAAGTAGGTTGAAAATATAAGTTTTTAATGTCTAAGTGTGGGATCTTTATTCAAATAATGAACCACGCATGACAAGGTTGAGGTAATCCCAACTCAAAGTTTTACTTACTAAATAACTTTATTTTCAGCTCATGGTATATTGGTTCTTGTAGAGGAGTTTCTAGACTTTGCATGTAGGTTAACTTGGACAATTTTTAGCTCTTGAGTTATCCATTACGTTTGAAGAGAAATTTAATTTGGTTATCAAAGACTATGACAAGGGCTTGATCCTTTCTACATTCTCCTACTCTTTATTTACCAAATCTTCTCTTGCTTCCTTTATGATCCATCCCCTTTTCTCGAGCAACTAGGAACTGGTCAAGCGACTCAACTCTTTCTTTTATCTACTCAAATAATTTATTTTCCTTTAAAGTTCCCTTTTGTTTCAAAACATGGACTTCAATTTTATCTCACACATACGAATTGGAAAAATATAACTAAACCAAACCCTCTTCTAGGGGTGCACTTCATGTTAGGTTTAAACTAGTTTGACTAGCAAGATCACAGAAAGAAACATAATCACAAGATAGACACAAAATTTACCCTAGGAAACCCTCATGGGGTAGAAAACCCAGCAAAGCTTTCCTCAAGAAGATGATCAACCAAAATACAAGATGTGCTCCAAGACTTGTCCTTCTTCTCTACCTCACATGCAGACCTCCCAGACACAAGTGTGCTACTTTCTGAGATGTGGAAGTGTGTCCAATGAGGAGCTCTCCTCCTCTACTTATACTAATTCCCGACTGACCAAAATCCCTAATGGGGCCGACCTCTCCTAGTGAAGTCTAATAACCCCTAAAATATAAACTCAGGGCTGACCCCCACATGGTGGGTCTAATAACCCTTGTTACCACAAACCATCGAAGGAATAAACATCTCTGGATACATAATAGAATCACCTCGGAGGAATGAAACATCTCCGGAATAATAATGTATAAATATAATATTCTTAGAAGTTACAATATTCAACACTCCCCCTTAACGAGAAGGATATTATAACAACATCTGTAGGAGCAAGGAGTCATCGACTACATCACACATGATACATCTGTATATCATCAAAAGCTTTCTTTAATACATAATCATCAATAACTTAACCATTTGCTGGAACATCAATATCATCGTCGTCGTCATAGCATCGTCATCACACGATTATCAACATGATCATCACACGATCATTAGCATCGTCATCACACGATAATCAGCATCGTCATCACATGATCATCAACATCGTCATCACACGATCATCAACATCGTCATCACACGATCATTAGCATCATCATCACACAATCATAACATCGTCATCACACGATCATCAACATCGTCATCAGCATACCCTGCAATATACATGATTCATTTAAGACACCATAACATGTCTAAGGACGATACAGTCCACTCATCAACTTAGACAAAATCTAAGGACCACTTTCTCGAAGACATATGTCTACAGATCAATTCAGGGACTGAAGTCCGGGGATGATACAATCCCCATCACGTACATTTTGAACTAGTGGTTCTGGGATGATGCAATCCCCATCACGTACATTTTGAACTAGTGATTCCGGGATGATGCAATCCCCATCACATACATTTTGAACTAGTGGTTCCGGGATGTTGCAATCCCCATCGCGTACATTTTGAACTAGTGGTTCTGGGATGATGCAATCCCCATCACGTACATTTTGAACTAGTGGTTCCAAGATGATACAATCCCCATCACGTACATTTTGAACTAGTGGTTCCAGGATGATGCGATCCCCATCACGTACATTTTAAACTAGTGGTTCCGGGATGATGCAATCCCCATTAGTCCACTAAGGACTTCATTCATGAAGACCATTTGTCTATAGATCAATTCAAGGGGCCGAAGTCCGGGGATGATGCAATCCCCACCTATCCACTAAGGACTTCATTCTCGGAGACCATTCGTCTATGGATCAATTCAAGGGACCGAAGTCTAGGGATGATGCAATCCCCACCTGTCCACTAAGGACTTCATTCTCAGAGACCATTCATCTATAGATCAATTCAAGGGACCGAAGTCCAGGGATGATGCAATCCCCACCTGTCCACTAAGGACTTCATTCTTGGAGACCATTCATCTACGGATCAATTCAAGGGACCGAAGTCCAAAGATGATGCAATCCCCACCTGTCCACTAAGGACTTCATTCTCGGAGACCATTCGTCTATGGATCAATTCAAGGGACCGAAGTCCGGGGATGATGCAATCCCCACCTGTCCACTAAGGACTTCATTCTCAGAGACCATTCGTCTACGGATCAATCAAGGGATCGAAGTTCGGTGATGATGCAATCCCCACCTGTATCCTTATCAATACAGATATTGTTAGTACAACACTAGTACAAATACATACAAGTATCGTCATCAATACATGTATATCATCAAAACATGTATCCTCATCAATAACATGTATCCTCATCAATACATCAAAAAAACATGTATCCTCATCAATACATCAACAAAACATGTATCCTCATCAATACATCAGTAAAACATGTATCCTCATCAATACATCAACAAAACATGTCTCCTCATCAATACATCAGTAAAACATGTATCCTCATCAATACATCAACAAAACATGTATCCTCATCAATACATCAATAAAATATGTATCCTCATCAATACATATATCATCAAAAGCATGTATCCTCACCAATACATATATCATCAAAATAAAATCAAGTAAAATAAGTATTCTAAGTATAGGAGTCCTAAATCTAAATAATCTAAGTATCCAAGTGTAGTAAAAAGGTATCCACATCATCAACCTTACTGTCGATGAGGCAATCTCATTATCAGTGACTACACTACTCCCCCTTTCGAGGAGGGTCCTTTTGAACTACACCAAGCTTGTCTCGGAAGTATTCAAATTTCACTCGAGATAGGTGTTTGGTCAAAATATCATCAATTTGATCCTCAGTGCTCACATACTCGAGCTTAATAGCTCCTCTTTGCACCATATCTCGTATATAAAAGTATTGGATCTCTATGTGTTTTGACTTATCATGGAATACAGGATTTTCTATCATCTTGATACAACTTTGATTGTCACACATAATCACAGTGGGATCCATTTCTAAGTCAAATACTCCAGATAGTAGTTTTCGAAGCCATACTGCTTCATAGCTAGCAGAGCAGGTAGCTATATATTCTGCTTCAGCAGTACTGAGAGCCACACTGGATTGTTTCTTGCTGAACCAAGAGATCATGGCAGATCTAGGTCCATAACATCCACGTGATGTACTTTTCCTGTCTGAAACACTTCCTGCCCAATCGGAATCTGAGTAACCATGTAATATGAGTTCATGATTTCCAAGGTAGTAAAGACCAAAATCTAAAGTACCTTTTAGATACCTCATTACATGCTTTGCGGCTATTAGGTGAACCTTCCTTGGTTCTACTGGATATTGACTCAGGGTATTTACAGCAAAGCATATATCTGGTTTGGTATTTGTTAAATACATCAATGACCCAATGATTTGTCTATATAGAGTTACATCCACTAATTATGATGAGTCATCAACTAATAACTTCAAGTTGGAGTCCATGGGAGTAGCCATGGCCTTACACTCCAACATATCAAATCTTTTCAAAATCCCCACAACATACTTACCTTGATTTAAGAAGATTCCTTTTGGTTCTTGCCATACTTCTAGACCTAAGAAGTAGTGCATTAATCCCATATCCTTCATTTCAAATTTGAATAAAGCTTCTTCTTACATTCGATAATTTGGTGCTCATTTCCTGTTAGAAATAGATCATCTACACATAATAGTAATATAACACGTTCATCATCCATAACCTTGAGATAAAGATTTGGATCAACTTTACTCTTGGTAAAGCCCATGCTTGTTAAGAAACTGTCAATCATTCCGTACCAAGCTTTGGGAGCTTGCTTCAATCCATGCAAAGCCTTTTTCAGCTTGCATACATGTGTTCTTCCATATTTAACCTCAAATCCTTGTGGTTGTTCTATGTACACTTCTTCTTCAATGACACCATTCAGAAAGGCTATTTTAACATCCATCTGGTGTAATTTCCACTTCGTCATAGATGCAAGTGCCATGATAGTTCTAATTGATGTGTACCTAGAAACTGGTGTAAATGTTTCTTCATAGT